>OY747127.1:19546191-20746191 GCA_963556465.1 Berberis vulgaris
GGATCTTATTCATGTTTGATCAATGGGTCGTTTTATTTTCATGAAAAGTGATTTTTTTTTTTTGTTTTTTTGTTTTGGATTGTAGATAAGTAGTCAATTGGGTTGGAATAGAAACTATGCTGCAAAAGATATCAAATTTGGTGGTGAAGCTCGTGCCTTGATGCTCAAAGGTGTTGAAGATCTTGCTGATGCTGTTAAAGTGACCATGGGACCTAAGGTAGTTAATTCTATCTTTGGGTTTTGATGTTATTTTTCCCTATCCTATTGTTGAATCGGATTTTTTAGTTTCCTTAACAAAAATTTGATCTGGGTTAATAATATGGACATTTTACTACTTTTTTTATGGGTTCAAAGAGTGTTTGTCATTGTGTTTATTTATTCTTGTTACAAACGGAACTAGTTGAAAAATGGTCTTTGGAGGTGATAATTAACATGGATGGACATAGTGAGGTAGTTTGAAGTCACATAGGATAGTGATATCGGTTACCAATGTTGAAATTGGGATGTTATAGAAATTGACCTTATTAAGGATATCCTACTCTTCTAGTTGGAGAGTCCTCTAATTTTTTTTAACTAGAGTGTGTGTGTGTATATTAATTTTTTAGAATTCAGTAAGTCAATAATTGCAAATTAAAATGTTAGGGAATTTGACTAGTGAATAGTGTTTTTTAAATTAAAATTCTTTTAACATAAGGTTTGATGGTTATGCTTGATGAATTATTAAATTTTTTATTTATATTCATTAAGACAATAAATAATAATTTAATTAAGACAATAAGCCATGGTGGTGTTTTCATTATCATGCAAATGTGAACCAGCTAAGACAAAATTATTAAATCACTCTGCTAACGTATAGTTGCAAATTTGAAAAAATAAACATATTATAAACTATATTAAAAAAGGAAAATTATATATAGAAATTTTGGTAACTCTTATTATTATTATTATTATTATTGTTGTTGTTGTTGTTGTTGTTGTTTACATTTAGTGCGTTTACTAAAGATTAGAGCCATTAAACTGAGCCTAATAGTAGATTAGGGGCAGATTTGGAGTTTTTCAATTTGAGGGGCAATATCGTAATTTTGCGAGCGCAATGTGAATACAGCACTGTAGATACTAGATAGCACCAAGGTTTGTTGTAGTGATAGATATATGGTGAGTTCCTGATAACACAAAAGACAGTAATCGTGGATGTAGAACTTGTTTGATACAACAAAAAGTGATGGAACCTCGTTTCCAATCAAGGTTTTATTATTATTTATTTAGTTTAATTTAATTAATTAATTAATTAATTTTTTTTTTTTTTTTTTTTTTTTTTCTGGTATTGGGTTCATGTTATGAACCTTATGATTGGGTTGGTTTGCTGTTGCATGGGTATGCTACTTGTTTATCATTATTACAGTAGGTTCATTTCTTTGGTATTAGTGGGATAATCCTGACCGTTCTTAAATCAAACTGGGCATTTCTTACCTAACAATGAAATCATGAGTTTGTTCTTTTAATAAACTGCATACAAACACTACATGATTTTTTGGAAGTTTTCACCATAGGTCATACTCATGGCCAACTCATCAACATAACAATGAATGTTTTATTTAAATTACTGATCACATACATTCAATGCTTAACAAATCTGAACATTTCATACCTCATTACAATCTCCCACATGGAAACCTATGCAAGTCGCGTGGAAATGTACTGCTTCCCTTGAGTCAACTGGGCAAGGAGTAATGTACTGCTTCCCTTAAATCAACTGGGCAAGGAAAATGATTAAGTTCAAAAGTCTCTGAATTTCAATTAGTTTCTGCAATTTTCTTCAAGCTGGTCTCCTTATTTACAATTGATATTGTGTTTGAAGTAGGCTATTGATGGTCTTCAGTCTTAATAATAAGATTGTATAGGTTATTGATGGTCTTCAGTCTTAATAAGATTGTATAGGTTATGTCCTCCAATGGATTTCTAATTTTCTATATTGCTGCCCTTGTTGTTAGTAACATAATATACAAATGGGCATTGTTTCTTAGTAAACTCGACATATACCATAGATTTGTTGCGTCACTTTATCATACACCATACGATGCAGTGCATGGTATGCATATTCAAAAGATCTAATTTCACAATTCTTCTATGTAACCTTAAAATTTTCATGGTGGTTTTTGCAATGGACCATACAAATATACAATTTATGGAATATGAAACCCTGTCTAAGTGACCTAGAGTAGCAAAGGTAACATGACAAAATATTTTGGCCGAAAATGTAATTTGCTTCATGACTTTTTGGGTATTACACGAAAATGCCAAAATTTACGAAAACACAATATTTAGAAATAATTCATCGAAATAATGTACCTTTCAATTTCAGTATTTTCAATTTTGAGATCTCAAACAACAAAATATTTAGCGCAATTTCGTAAAATCACCGTCCTTGTTTACAAGATAGTTAGGATAAGATTGAATGTCTGAATGGCTGATGTGTATTGTTTTGATGCTTGAATTTCCAAGGGCCGTAATGTTATAATAGAACAAAGCTTTGGTGCACCAAAAGTGACAAAAGATGGTGTCACTGTTGCAAAGAGCATCGAGTTTAAAGACAGATTTAAGAACGTGGGCGCAAGCCTTGTGAAGCAAGTTGCCAATGCAACCAATGATGTAGCAGGTGATGGTAAGTCTTCAATGAATATTGCATGAAAGGTTTCTGTGAGGAGGTTGGTCATTGATCAATTTTCAGTGTGAAAGATGAGTGATTTGTGACATATTATGTTTGCAGGTACTACGTGTGCCACAGTCCTTACTCGAGCAATTTTTTCTGAAGGATGTAAGGCTGCATCTGCTGGTATGAATGCAATGGACTTGAGACGAGGGATCACAATGGCTGTTGATACGGTAGTTACAAACTTGAAGAGCAGAGCACGAATGATTAGCACCTCTGAAGAAATCGCACAGGTTTACTTTCTTATTGTTCCTTTAGCATCATTAGTACATCCAAATTAGTCTTAGCTAATTTTGCAAATGGAAGTGACATCTATGAATGGGAAGCTACACTCATCCATTTACATGAGAATCAACTAGCCAGCTGAAACATAAAGCTGAGCAAAAATAAAAATGTCATTATGAAAATATTCTAACTTATTTTTGCTGACATCAATTTCGGTTTAGGTTGGTACCATATCTGCAAATGGCGAAAGAGAAATTGGGGAGCTAATCGCAAAGGCCATGGAGAAAGTTGGCAAAGAGGGTGTCATCACTATTGCTGTAAGTTCTTGGTTCCACCCTTCCCCTTTACTGACAAGTATCATACTTGTTTCTAAATTCCATGGCTTAAAATATATCTTTTTTTAATGTTTGCTGCTCTTCTCAAGGTATGTAAGAATATTGAGTATTAGTTATGACTTTGTACCTACTAGGGCATGACTGGTAAGGAATGGGTAAACTGTTTTATATGCCAAGTATTTGCATAACAAACGCTTTCAAACTTGGTTGGTATGCTGCTGTTTGTTGTTAATCAAGTTATTTCTGCATATATGTTGTCCAAAAATCTTCAACATGATGTCTCATCTCTAACTTTCATCAGTTTTATGTGATTAATAATCTTCTTTCAGCTATGTTATTTTTCGTGCTCAACTTATACATCTCTTTCCAAATACATCCTGTTGCATTAAAAGGGATTCATTTTTGTTGATACTGAAAACACTAGGTTGGTTGCTATTATCAAGTGTCAACCATTATCTAAACGTTATCTTCAATGTTTGCAGGATGGTAAGACACTCTATAATGAGTTGGAAGTTGTTGAAGGAATGAAGTTGGACAGGGGTTATATATCTCCTTATTTCATCACCAACCAGAAGACACAAAAATGTGTAAGTTATTTCCGTCTCTTATTTATCAAACAAGTCCAAGTCTTTGCCATCATACAGTCATCTCTTTTACGGCATCTTTTATGACCAATTTCCTGTGGGAGCATTTGGTTAAAGACTTTTTCGTGGTCCAATAGATTTGATGTTTTTAATTCTCTAACGCAGTTATTGCATTTGACAGGAACTAGAAAATCCCCTGATCTTAATCCATGAGAAAAAAGTCTCAAACATAAATTCTGTGGTAAAAGTACTGGAACTGGCTGTGCAGGTAAGGCTTTGAGGTAGTGAATTGTCTTCTGTTAGTTCATTGCATCACTAGGACATCTCTGATTACTTTGAATTGCTTCTGGTTTCTCAGGCGCAAAGGCCTTTATTGATTGTCGCAGAAGATGTAGAAAGTGAGGCACTGGCAACTCTCATTTTGAATAAGCTTCGGGCTGGGATCAAGGTATTATCCATATGTTTTATATAAGTTATTATTCACTTGAATCAGGGATGAGATATTTGATTGTTAACAGGGTGAGTGGTTTCCACTTGGTTTGTAGGTCTGTGCTATCAAAGCTCCTGGTTTTGGAGAAAATAGAAAGTCTAGTTTGCAGGACCTTGCGGTTCTTACCAATGGTGATGTATGTCCCCTACTCTGAGCCTTTGTGTATATATTTTGAACTGCAGTATTGTTCTAGTCATGGACTCTTTAACAAGCTTTTGTCTAATCTATTCCAGCTCATAACTGAAGAACTTGGTATGAATCTTGACAAGGTGGAGCTAGATATGCTTGGCACTTGCAAAAAGGTTAGTTACTCTTGAAACTAGGTATTTTTCTCTCTCCATGTTGACCTAACTTCACTGCAGAATAGGCCATAACATGCGAGAGAATTTGCAGGTAACTGTATCCAAGGATGACACCGTCGTTCTTCATGGAGCTGGTGACAAGAAGGCCATTGAGGAAAGATGTGAGCAGGTTTGTACAGTTTTCTCCTACTTGCAATGTTATATATTCATGTTTTGTCATATGTTGGATTATGGTTTGGTGTTTAATGGTTCAGTAGTGGTCTATGTGGGGGATCATACTTTCTAATTTTAAAGCAAATTTGTTGTTGTAACAGCTAAGGTCTTCTATTGAAATGAGCACTTCTGATTATGATAAGGAGAAGTTGCAAGAGAGACTTGCAAAGCTTTCTGGTGGTATTGCTGTTCTCAAGGTCTCCACTCAACTTTCACGATGCAATTCTTGTCTTTTGTTACCAATTTTTCACGGGTCGAGATATTTTTGTTTCTGTTGTGCTTCAGTTCTGCTATTTTGTTGACGGTTTCTCACACGTACTGACATGTGTGTTATTTTGCAGATTGGAGGTGCTAGTGAAACCGAAGTTGGGGAGAAAAAGGATCGAGTTACTGATGCTTTGAATGCCACTAAGGCAGCTGTAGAAGAGGGGATTGTACCAGGTAGATTTTTTTTTTTTTTTTTAATACTTTCTTTTTTTTTCAATAATATTTTCACAATTGTTTGGGACATCGAAAGGATTGCTTGCTGAAAATTTTTCTTTGGTAGGTGGTGGTATTGCTCTTCTTTATGCATCAAAGGAGCTAGACAAGCTGCAAACTGCTAACTTTGACCAGAAAATTGGAGTCCAGATTATACAAAATGCTCTGAAGGTACAAATATCTGCCACTTATCACTCAAATTTGCATATTCATTATTTGTATTTGTTTTTAAATGCTTATCTTGATCTGGCATTTCGGTAAGGAAAAGAATTCATTAATTATATTTGTTTTTAAATGCTCATCCTGATCTGGCATTTTGGTAAGGAAAAGATTTAGGTTTACACATCTTTTAACCCCTTTTGAGATCAAGTGATACTTAGATATTACTTGTTTTTTAATTGATTTTTTGGGATCTCTCAACTGCAGATGCCAGTTCACACAATTGCTGCCAATGCTGGAGTTGAGGGGCCTGTGGTTGTTGGCAAGCTATTAGAGCAGGACAATCCTGACCTTGGATATGATGCAGCCAAAGGTGTGCAATCACTATCTAAATAATGCATCTCAGCTTTTGGTTCTATCTTTCGCTGAAATGACTCGTTGGTTCCATTTCTTTCTCCCTGTTTTTTGGGGTAATCAGGTGAATATGTAGACATGGTCAAGGCTGGAATTATTGACCCGCTCAAAGTAATCAGAACTGCTTTGGTGGACGCTGCAAGGTATTAAGAACAATACTTTCTTTGAAAGAGAATTAAGAACTATACTTGAAAACCTATGTTTAACTTTTGTATCCCTTCTTCGAATTTCATCGTCAGTCCTTGTAAACGCTTTTTTATTTTGTAACACAATCCATCCCAGTATTTACATTCATTGTTAAAGTTACTGTGGATAATAGAATAAACAACAAAGCCACCCTGTTAGAGGTGTTGGATTGGTAATAACACAGCTCATTTGATGTTCTATATATGTGCAGTGTATCCACTTTGATGACAACAACTGAGGCCGTTGTAGCTGAATCACCAAAGGATGAAAAGGAAGCTCCAGCAATGGGTGGAGGAATGGGAGACATGGATTATTGAAGATAACTGCAAACTATCAAAACAAGAAAAGATTGAAGATTGTCTTTACTGCAGGACAGTTATATCCAGAAGAAAAAGATCCAAGGAGCTACTGAGTAGTGATTTCATTCCGCCTTAGGTTTTTCTTTGATAACTCGTGTACATTTGTTCATTTTGCTTTTTAGAAGAGGTCTAAACAGATCATGTAATTGTAGTTAGAGCAGATTTTGTTAAATTTCAATCGGTTATTGAGGACCCAGCTAATTTTATTTTCTGGAAATTTTGTTCACAAGAACGAGATGGCAGCAATGCTAGAAACCAATTAAGTCTCACATTATGCTTTGGATCGACTTGATTTGATGCTGGGAAATGTCGGCATGACTAAGTTCGCGTTTGGTTTGATTAGTTTGTTTGGCAATTTAGAACATTTATAGTAAGCACCAAAGAGAGGGTGGTGGGGTGTTATTGAGTTCACATTAGTTCAACATGAATTGATAGAGTTGATATTGCATTGGTTATTTGAATAACTAAACAGAAGTTTGTCTTTTTTTTTTTTGAATGAAAGCAATAATTGTGCACACGGTAATAATATTACAGTTAGATTGTGAGTCTCATAATTGAGTTCTCTATAAATAATAAAGTTATAGAACCAATTTTTTTTTAAAGTAAGCAGTCTTCTAATATTACTAATCTCTGTCCAAGTGTTTTGTTGTGATTGTTGCAAGATAGAGTGTGGTGTCTTTGAGTCTCCCATTAGTGAACCTGTCCACCATTGCCGCGCTTGAATAAGTAGCAAGGATGCCTCCGCTGCATATCACTTTGCCATTGTATTGTCTAGTACTCTCATTGCTATTGGATCTGCCACCCGAGCCGGCTCCTGGCCATGATTAGTAGTCACAAAACCCCTATTGCTCCCTACTGAGACGTGGCAAAAAAATTAGTATTCTAAAAAATGCTAGGCATTAGGCGAGCAGGGGACTAGCGCTCAGAAGACAAGGCGAAGCTTAGGCGGTTATTTATTTATTATAATTTATAATTTATAAAGTTAAGCATAATAGCATATAAATTACTTCCAATTTAATGCTAAGATTAATATGCAAAATGTATATAAAAAAAACAATCTTAATTTTTTTTGAACTGAAAAATAAAAATAAAAAAATTCAAAAACTGCCTAGACCAATTTTTAGAACACTTAAAAGCCTAACATCGTAAGTGACTATGATAGTATAGGGTCGAGAATGTCAGGGATGGGGTGTGAATGAGGTGATGTAGTATTGAGTCTGTGATGTCTGGCAGCGTGAAGTTGGGCTTGAACTGGGTAATGTTTATTGGTAACAATTTATGTGCCAAGGTTCCGTAAAGGATTGGGAACATTCTTATTATCAAACTGGTCATGCCTTGAGTTAGTAATGACTTGTTCCATTATCATGTGGATAGAAATAGGTTGTTCATTGTGAGTAGAAGTTTGATTGGCAGTAGGACTAGGGGTGGGCATCCCATCCCGTCCCGATTTTTTCGGGTCTTAATGGGATTGAATAATTCCATCCCGATCTACAATGGGATGGGATGGGATGAAGATTTTCAATCCCGCCAATCCCGTCCCGAACTAATTTTTCAATATTTATTATTAATATTTTTATGTAATAGTTGGAGTGAGTCAATTTCCATTATTCTCGAGTTTTATCCTATCACTATTGCATTTTGTTCTCTTTATTTTTGAAAACTGCCGCTACCTGTTATTGCATATTTTCTTAACCTTATATAGACAAAGTGATTGCCTTCTGACTTTTCCATGGGTTTATAAGCTTGATACAAGCAAAACACAGTCCCGACTCCTGATTCAAAATGGTGTGGAGATTTGGTCATTGAAAAAGAAAGAGCTGCCTCAGTTTTTTTTTATGCTGAAATGACATGGATGGGTTGAAGTTCCTTTTGAAACAGGGAGCTTATGTTATGTGCTGTGGTGTAAACAATCTCAGTACTTAATCAATTTGGACTTTAGGGTAGAACTGTTGTTGCATTGCCTCAATCATCTTATTTATATAGCCAACTTCCCAAGTAAATGGTTGGATTGTCGGACCCTTGTCGATGATAATCTTTGCAGCAGTCACAGGCAGCACGCTGATCCCGTCCCGTGCCCACCCCTAAGTAGGACTGTGAGGTGTGCTAAACCATTGTTTGTGCCAGGCATTCCAAGTTCGGTAAAAAGCAGGAAGGAACAAGTGGATTTAAAATTTGGACTTTATGAAAATACAGTCATTACAGAGTTGCCAAATGGTCTTGAGCATAGCCGCGAATTGAGAGAGCAATTCTTCTCTTGTAGTGGGTCCACAAAAGTTCTCATTGAACCAATCACTAGGAATTGGGGAAACTCTCCAAAGAAAGTTAGTGATTAGGCATTTGAAAAACACGTAATGAAACCTCAGGATGATTGTTGCAGAAATCACATCGGTCCTATATAGGTGTGTGAAGTTTAACAAGATTGGTCATGGTGGGGAGGATGTTTTGATCGATCTTCCATAGAAGAAACAGGGCCGAGGAAGGAGCCTTGATTCTCCATATCTCTCATAACATCTTCTTATTAAGGGAAGAAATAGGATTGAGAGAAATGGAACCTTCAGGATGATCAGTTAAAAAGGCTTTTGTGGCACTTTAGACCGAGAAAATACCTTTTTTTTTAAATAAAAGTCAAAATCAGTTGATCCGGACAATTCGAAGAGCGAATAAGAATATTCTGGATATCTCTGGCTACTAGCTCCGGAAGAGAGCATTGAGCACATTTATATTCTAGAGAGGTTGTCTTGGATGAGAAATCCAAAGATCTTGAATGGTATGGGGCCAGCTGGGAACCACAACATTGTGGAAACAATTCTCTAGAATAAGCCTAGGTTTAATCTAACAATCTTTCCAAAGATCTCTAATGGTACCAGATTGGACTTGCAAAAAAACATGGCATTTCATTCTGGCCAGGGTTGTAAGATTTCCCCTCCAACCAAAGGAGGATAGAGAAGGGGCTTTAAAGAGTTGAAAGGGGCTATTGTTTTTGAAGTAAAGAGCTCGGAGTTGAAACACATGGGTGTTGTTGGGGCAGGAAAGGGTTTGCCACATGTTTTTTGCTACCAAGGCAAGATTCTTGTTCTTGTTAGGTGGAATATTGAGACCACTGAGGGCCTTAGGCCTTGAAATATGGTCTCAAGTATCCATATGCTTAGCATGGCCATCAGACTTACCGTTCCACCAGAAATTGCGAGCCAGGTTGTCCAATTTGGTGGTAATGGCACAACGAAGGAGAAAAGTTTGCATAGTGTAAATAGGGATAGAATTCATGACATCCTTGATCATGGTTGTTCTACCCGTTTGAGAAAGAACTTTAGATTTCCAACTTGAAAGTTTTGAGTTAACTTTGTCAAGAAGGAACTGGAAGTCACTGGATTTCTTTTTAGAAAAAAGAAGAGGGGATCCAAGATATTTGTCTTTAGGATTATAGAACTTGGATCCCAAAATCATATTAATCATTTTGGAGTGCTTAGGATGAACGTTCAAACTATAAAACACTGAAGATTTATCAAAGTTCACCCCCTTGACCCAAAGCAAGACAATATTGCTGGAGAATGTATTTGAAAGCATGGGCTTCGACTAAGAATGCACAACAAAAAATCATAAGATGCATTGATTTATCATTTGATTTCAGTCCTCCAAGAAACCTAATTGAAGGAAAATTTGGGGCAGAAAAGGCCATTTAACTCTATCGTATGTTTTGGTCATATCTATTTTTGTCGCCATCCATCCTTGTTTCCTTTTGCAGTGGTGCTTCAATTGAAAGAAAATCGCATGTGCAAGACTGGCATTATCAACAATAGAGCGACCGCGGAGAAATTCGCCTTAGTTGGGAGAAATGATGTGTTTAAGAAGGGGTTTAAGCCGATTGGCTAGGATTTTTTAGATGACGTTATAAATGACATTACAAAGCCTAATAGGTCGAAATTTATTCGGGGTAACATGGTTGTTGACCCTTGGGATAAGGGTGATAAAAGTCTCACTGAGTAGGATTCAGTTGACGAGTGGTGAAAAAGTTTTTAACCACTTCAAAAACATCTTGTTTCACTATGTCCCTATAATACTGAAAGAAAAATGCATGGAAGTGGTCCGGTCCAGGGGCTTTATGACTGCCCATCTAAAAAATAGCTGCTTGGATCTCCGAATCACCGAGGATCGATAATGGTAAGAGCTTCATTATCCTCTACAGAGACCACAAGGTTAAAAAGATAGAGGATATCCAGATCAGGCTCAAGGCAAGAAGAGGCAAAAATGTTTTGGAAGTAATTGTTGAGGATAGTGCCGACAAAGCCCGGGTCGGAGTGCCAAGAATTATCAACATCCTTAACGCTAAGAATGAGATTTCTCTTACAACGGAGCAAGGAAGTGAGATGAAAGAATTTGGTATTCCTGTCACCTTTAGAGAGCCAGGTCCACCCTGATTTGTTCCGCCAAAAGAGTTATTCTCTCACAAATAATTCTGAGAGTCTATCCTCAAGAGCCGAGATGGCTAAAACATTGTCTTTAGAGGGAGGTTTGTTCAAGCCTTCTGGGTTTCCAAAATACAGAGATGAATATTTCGAAAATCATTCTTGTTCCCACGGGACAGGCAGTAACTGAGTTTCTTAATTTTGCGTATGAAATTCGGAGCCGGAGAGGTGTGTTGTCTATGGGTCCAGGAAGAGTTAAGGAAATGACGACAGTTGGGTTCTCTGGTCCACATGTGAAAGAAGCGGAAAGGTTTGTGACCCCTGTGGGATTGGGAGACAAGTTGAAGAAAAAAAGCTTGGTGGTCGGAGGTAGCAGTATGAATGGCTCGGGCCGTGGCGGAAGGGAATAAATCCATCCAATCAGTGGAGGCCAAGATACGGTCAAGCTTTGCTTTGATCCCATTCTTATAATTTCTTTTATTGTTCCAGGTGAATTGAGAGCCATTAAGAGGGAACTCTACCATATGGTTGTCATTGATAAAGGCACAAAGATGGTTCAAGGTGGAAGAGGAGGGTGATCTACCCCCCATTCTTCCCTAGGTTTTAAGATGTCATTAAGGTCTCCAATGACAACTCCAGGGAGGGTTTGGTGACTATACAAGGTGGACATAGTTTTCCAGAAAGGAACTCTAAGAGCAGGGTTTGGTTCACCATACACAAATAAAATAGTCCAAGTTGCAAAATAAAGTAATATTCAATAAAAGCAGTTGAAATAGTATTTATACGAAGAAATGATAGTGAGATGAATACCTTCTTTCTAATAAAGGGCGATTCCACCTGATTGTCCAATAGCCGGTATTGATGCTCCATGCTTGTATCCAAGTCTCCGACGGAGGCAAACCATTTTGGCCACAGTAGCTTTGGTTTCTGATAAAAACATGATGTCTGGATTGGACTGTTGGGAGATGGCCTTTAGGTTCTGGAACACACAGGAAGACCCTATTCCACATGCATTCCATGCAAGAATCATGGGAGTTTGGGCGACCCTTCAGCAGCGATCGCCGGTAACTCAATCGACTGGAACCTGGTACTGGTGGTTTGGCTAGAAGTCACCCTAGCAGACTTAGTCATAATTTGTATCGCACCACTGACTTTGGCGTATTCAATACCACTGATTGTAATTTTTTTGGCCATGCATGCACTTAGGCTTGGGCCTTGGACTTTCCAGTTTGTTTCCTTTTCCGCCCAGTAGATGAATTCACGGCTTTGGTGTTTGCATGCAGGACATCTGTATCAACAATAGAAGCTTTCGTTTGCCAATTTGAACCCAATCCTCCTTCCTGATATTTGAACGTTGTCTGATCTTAATAACATTTTTTTGTTTTTTTTATCAGGGGCTACATTGAGAGGATCCATGTTGTGCATAGCCAAGGAAGCTCTGCTGACAATGTGTGTCCCCGACAAAATAGATGGACTGTTGTCTTTGTTAGAGCCTTGGTCATTGGATGTTGAATTGTTGAGTTCCAACACTGTAGAGGATTTCACTATAGCAGTGGTCTCTTTTTGAGAGACTTTCTGATGTAAGATCTCATTCACCATCTTTGTTTGACTTGGTATTGCTTGATGCTCAATAGCATTTGCCACCTGTATCTCGAAATGAACCAATTGTTATTCAGTGGCTGATTGATTCTGTAGGCTTGAGGTTGGGAGTTCAGTGGGGATTGAGTTCAAATTTGAGGGAAAGTGGGGTTGATTGAGTACATGCTAAGGAACATTTGGTTGGAGGTAGGAAAGGTACTGGTCAAGGTGTGGGTAAGTGATGTCAAATAGATGGGAGTTGATATCCGGCAAGTTCAAGTTTGAGAAGGGAGCTGAGATTGGAGGTGGTGTGAAGAGTGGGGAGAATGTAGGTTGGAAATCATATCGAGTGGAGAGGGATTCTATGTTAGGAAGATTTACAGTGGAGAAAGAGTTGGAGGGATCTCTGTTTAGTTCGAGCCTGTGATGGGTGCAGAGAAGTGATGAAGAGAGGGAAGGGTGTACTGAGTGTTCAGCTGGTTATGCATAGAATCTTGCTGAGATAGAAAAGTGGTTGTTGGGTTTGAAGGGAAGCCCGGGTCTGGTGAATAAGGTTGGGCCCTTGAGTATTGTAATTGAATTGGGTCTCGTGGGTGTTAAAAAGGGCCTGATTTTCTATTAAGATGGTCGTTGGATTAAAGTTACTCTCAGGGTGATGGGAAACTGTCGGATTGGAGAGAAACGAAGAGGCAATCATAGTCGTTAACTCAGATCTTGAGATGGGGCGAAGTAGGTGGGAGGTTGTGTTTTGGTCTATAGTTGAAAGGTAGGTGGAAGGGGGTTATAGTTGACTTTCATTGAGGGAGGAGGCAGAGAGAGTAGTAAAGATGAGGAGATATGTGGTGATTGAGGGTTCACCGAGTTGATTCGATCACCATCTCTGGAGTGAGACGAGATCGCTGGATCGAAAGAGAGACTCTGAGTTAAGAGGGGTGAGAGCATATGTTTGTGAAAGGGGGTTTTGTACGGATGGCTCATTGAAAATGGGCATTGATTGTTGATGGAACCCTCAGTGTTGCTGTTGCAACAATGAGTCATCATGAGTGCTCAGAAAGTCTTGAATGCATGACGGAGGAGTTAGTTGCGGCAGTGTGGAAAGGAGTTCCAGCCGAGTCACCTGAATCAGTGGCATTTGAGTGTGCCTGAAGTTGCTTTGTCGATCAAAAATGGGGTTTGACCCCAATCGGCCGTCCGTTCATTTTTTAATGCGGGAGTGTCGACTGAAAATGAGAGAAATCCCTTGGGTCCCTCTGCTGGAGCTGATTTGTTGGAGAAAAGATGAATTGGAGATCATAGAGCACTTAGGGCAAAAAAGCGTGACCATCTCCACCACAACCAAAGCAAAAGTTTGGTGCATCTTCGTAACAAAACTGGGTATGGTAAGATCTTCCTCCTTCTATTCCAACTCATTTAGACATGTCTAACCAGACTTTGAATCGGATGTAGGGAATTGCCAACTCATTTAGTGAGGAGATGTCCACTTCCATGAACTCCCCTATGTGGGACGCTAAAGTCTGTAGGTTTTTCAGTGAAATTTTCTGAACACGGAATTCGTGAAATCTTATCCAGCAAGGTAGTTTTTTAAGAAATCAATGGATAGGTAATCCTCTTCCCAACGCTTGGTAGACACGAGCCATCCAAATAAGACCCATGGCCCGGAGGTAAATACTTTATGCATATCTTCCTTATTGATGAATTGAACCAGATAGTAATTGTTAGCAATATCATGTCTTCGTGCCAATTGTTCCACATGAAAATGTTCTGAGTTTTCCCATTGTAAGGCCATACGGTAAGCAAAAACCTCTTTTCTTAAAACTTGGTGATGGTGGTACTTGGCTACAACACTGAGTAAACGGTTTTCATTATGATTTGTAGGATTGGGTTCAAAAACTAGTGTTGGGAGAGTGAGATTGTTGGCCAGCTTGACTTCCAAATTGCTGATCATATATTCTGATGCTGAATTTGGTAACATTGATGGGGTTGAGGTAATATGTGGAGCCTCCGTAGTCTGTTCCACTAATGGGGGTGTGGAAGGGGATGAAAGGATACCATGGAAACGATATAGAGGATGGAAATGAATTGGGTTCTGTCTTTCAAGCGAGATAGGGCGGATGGGTGACATTGTCATGGTGGGAGCGGGGATAGGGAGTGGAAAGGTGTTTTGGTTTGAATGATCCATGAGAATGGAGTTGAAGCGGTAATGAACTCTGAATATGGAAATTAGAGGGTCGTTTGTCAATTGTGATGGGGTTAGTGTATTAGAGATTTGATATCGGTTTATCAAGGGAAGGTTGTATATCAGTACATGAGTTATGAGGTGATTTGTGGTGAGTGAAGGAAATTGGTATTGATTCATAATGATGAAAATAGGGTCGATTTGATGTGAATCCAGCTAATTAAGAAGGGGAAATGATAACTGAGAGAAGATCGTCGGTAGTAATGGCGAGAATTTGAACTAGATAGAGGAGGAGGATTGCGCTCCGACCGAGACCTACATGACAAAAACACAAAGAAAAACAGTAAACAAGCAAAAGAAAAATCAATGATCGCCTTCTGGAAGAGAAAAAAGGTTTGAAAATAAAATGTAACTGAAAAGGAAATAATAGGGAAAAAGTTTGAGTCTTCTGGAAGTTGTAATTCAAAAAACTCTTTCTACAACCGAAAGTGACGCTGAGTTAAGTAACTAAACAGAAGTTTGTCAACGAAATGTAAATTGTAGCAACGTATTCTATATTTGTGATAAAGTTTAGCTATAGATAAATGGTTATTTAGATCAAAGCCACCATAGCTTAAAACACCCACATTAAAATATACCCACTGTATAAGATGGGGTAAACAACATATGTATAAGAGAACTTGCCAACTCATTAGGACTGAAAACCGAATCGACGGTCAAGTATTTTTTAAAAATTGCAAATCGAACCGAATTTTACAGTTTTAAAATTTTCAAAATGATCCTGAGATTTCAGAAACTGAACCGAATCGAACCGAACCGAACCACGTGATTAAGTTTCGGATGGGTTTTTCGGTTTCCTAAAGCTTGCTGAACATGAAGTGAGGAACCCAACAAGAAGCTTGAATCACTGATTGGATAAGATAACAAAGAAGCTTCACGGTGAAAGTTCTTCGTCTTCCGACTCGAACAACGAGAAGCCTTTCTCTCATTCGACAATCAATCTGCCGTCTATCACCTCTTCGATAGGCAGAAGCTTGTTCATCATATCCTTGGTGGAGCAACAACGATCTGGTTCTTCTTTGAACTGCTTGAGTATCATCTGCGCTACAAGAAAAATTCTTATTAATAGCGTTTAAAAAACGCTATGGTAGGATACCATAGCGGTTTAGTAAACGCTATGACAGCCGGCGCTATAATAGAAACAGGGGCTATCATAGCGTTTTTAAAACGCTATGGAAAGTGGATTATTCATAGCGTTTCTGAAACGCTATGGTATAGTATACAATAGCGTTTTAAAAACGCTATGGTAGACTACAATAGCGTTTTAAAAACGCTATGGTATGGTTTAACAGTAATTTTTTTTTTTTTTTTTCCATAACAGTTTTGAAATGTTATTAATCAACATTTTTCTTGTAGTAGAGCTAGTTCACCGTAATCTGGAAACTTAAAAAGGTAATCTAAAAACTTGAAAAGGATAGTAACTAGCTATCAAGACACAAGATTATGGAATACATTTTATTGACAACAAATTTTAATAATAGCTCGAAAATGTACCAATACAAAACCATTCATGGTGCACAATAACTCTCGAAAACAGGAAGAGGAGTAACTAACTACTAAGAGTGCTAGCATTCTCACTTCCTGAAGGATGTTCAAAGCCCACTATTCCCAGGCTTAAGTCTGGTTCAGTGGATGACCATGCAGCAAATTAAACACTCAATTTTCAGCTTCTCAGTCAGGACTTCTCCCATCCATTGCATCTTCTCCCTAGCCAGCTGCAGTTGTATCCTGTTGGTTTGACATGAATGGCTGATACTGTGGTGGGTGGTAAAACTGCTGCGAGCTCAAATTGTTTGGATTAAGGCCCGTTGTGCTTGGAACATGATGTAGACCTCCATTTGACTTCATTATTTCAGGGGTTGTAACACTGTTTGGGTACCATCCAGCAGTTCCAGGAGGAGAAGCACTGACACTTGTGACTGGAGGATTCTGCTTTGCATTGATTGATTTAGAACACTGCATCATAATAACTGGTTCCCGCAAAGTACCAGTTTGGAGGTTTGACAATTGCAGGTGTTGGCTTTGTGTAGTTGAAATCCCTTTCATCCCATTCTTTGTTGTATTTGGTCTCCATTTCTGCAATACAAGCAAACTCCTCAGTTATATCAATTTTCAAGTTACTTCCATTATCAAGGTTGCAATCCTTCTGCTGAGCTGATTCTTCACCGCCCTCAAAGAGCCAAGCCACTGATTCCTCGATTCTACCTTCATTCAATATAAGATCCATCATAGCTCTTTCTGAAGAGAAACCCATTGCAACAAGCTGCTGAGCAAATGCATAATAGTTATATAATCTGAGTCACTAAGCCAGGTATTTCACCCAATGACATTTCAATCACGACAAGCTTTTTGCAAATTTTGACACTTCACCCATACACAACATTGCTTATATCAACTGAATTCTTCATCAAACTCAGTCTTCTGTGTAGCCTCCTTGGAAGATAATCATGGATCAGAGACTGATCGACAGTCTTGACAATTAACAATGGTAAAGATAAGGAAGGAAACAAGTTCTCACCTGATGAAGAACAATAGGCAGCTGCTCTGGTGGCTTTTTATTTTCAGATCCATGGTCAAGCCAAACCTCAAAAGCTGTCAGCTGTTCCGTGAAAAATGGGCTGGACTGAAACACAAAGCAAATAAGTCAAATACAAAAGATGCCAGTAGAACACCAATACAGAACTTCCTGGGGAAAAAAGTGTTAATGTGAAAAACACCTTAAATTCTGAATTAGACTCCTCAACCAATGAGGGAAGCTGAGTGAGACAGATTTCAGCAGCCATGTCCCACACATCCCTATGAAAACATAGTCACGAAATCGATAAAGCAATGAGAAAAAAAACCAATAAAAAAATGTGATACCATGTATATACAAGATAGCTACCACATATGATGCTGATGAGTTGAAGGCAACATAGGATATGAGATGGGAGAACAATTTGCTCGGCAAGCAAAAAATTCCAGAATAGACTGGCAACAAGAAGATCTTGCCTGAACAGCCTTTGAAAAAGATCTACATCGAACAAGGTTTCATGCTGGTTATCAGAACATGCAAACTAAAAATAATAACAGCTTGTAGATAACTTCACTGGCAAGCAAAACTAATTAATAGTTGATTACCGTGTGGGAGGACATTCCAAGCAATTGTGTCAGTCACTGCCGTGAAAATCCAATTCAGCTCACCCAGAAGAGTTTTTCGATCATTTTGGTGTCCAGGAATTTTGTTAATAAGAAAATGATCAAGCATATCCTTAAGTAATGAGCGTGAGCAAAACCTAGAAGACACGGTGAAAGAAAGAAATTAAACAAGAAAATTGCCTGTTTTACATGAAAAAGCCAAGACAGAAGGCAGATATTATAACACACAAAAATAAGATTCCTTTCTGACAGTAAAGCAAATCAATCCTACCAACATACTTTAAACCAAACTGTTCAAAGAATAGAACCAAAATGACAATGCAACAAGAACATGAACAGGGATGTATTATCCTTTACGCAATTTAGCAAAAGACAAAAATAATATGATTGTCAATCCTAACTGAACCGGCGCTTTGGATTTTGCCAAACTGCGTAAAGACTTCCATAAGCTTCTTAATGATACAACAAACATGAAGTGGAGACAAGAAATAGGAATTACCATCTCAACGCCATCTTGATTGGTGTAGTGAGACAAGATGTAAACAAATCTGCAGGAAACTCGTCACTCTGTGGAAGATTTTCATGCACTTCACAGGCAGCAAGTAAAATGCAATCTTTCAAGGATGATCCAGATGAGCTGGGAGAGTTCCAATCTAAGCACTAATCAAAGATAAAAATTAATATTAAAAGAGGAAGCATGGAGAAAGAAGGCGCACATAATTCCAGCAGAACATTTTTCTCAAAAACTACATAAAACTATCAAACAGCTCAAGAAATTACTGTGAACCTCTATAAAGGCATTAACAATCATCCCAGCAGCGGAGCAGTCAAATACATACATTGAGGGTGTCTTCAGCCAGGAGTCCAAGTCATTGATGGGCAGCGGTAATTACTGCGTATAACTCTGAATTCAATGCATTATTATTAAATCACCTGCATAAATACATATATTGACTTTAATGTTCACTTCACTTCCATAAAAACACACTAGGGCATACAAAGGTTCACTTAAGTTCACCTGAATAAAAACACAACTTTTGTTGTGACATTTACTTCACTAGAGCATACAGAAGTTCCAAACAAAGTATTCAAGGCAACAAAAAGTATTCTACCATCAAAATCCAAACTAGCACATAGGGTGAAACGACACGCAAATGAATGAGTCACTAACCATAATAAAGAAAACTACTGAAACTTAACTATCTCAATAGTATTCAAGACAACAAAAAGAATATGGAAGCAAGATGGCACCTGAGTTATCAGATTGGGAAGCATAAACAAGGGGCACCTCAACACAGCAAACAGAGAAAGCGATGTAAATGCTCTTGCAGGTGTCAAGTCACCGCCAAGCAGAGTATACATCCCAAAGGAAACCACCGTAACCAGGATCGGGATGCTGTTTAAGATGAAACTATTGGACTGCGAACAAAAACATTTTAGGAGTAAATACACAAGAAACACATGATACAACTCAAGCTTCAAGACTTTATGTTATAATTCCAATTTCATATTCATGATGTATAAATCAACTTTTCCCTCTTTCCTTGGTCATCTAATTAAATCAATTCTCATTTTTGTTATGACTAGTGACACGCACTGTAGGAAGTGTATGACCATTATCACATGAAAACCAAGGTTATTTACGTGTGAAGTAAACAAAAGAAGATGTAAGAAAAAAAACTTAATGAATATGTGGAAGTCAAGGCCCAAGATACTTTGGATCAATTACTCAAGGATGTGGAAGCAGTGTGAAACAATGGTGGATGAGGAAGTGGTACTACTACTACTAGATAAGAATATACTAGTGACCAAGGGATGTTAGCCATGTAGCATTGGTTTCCTATGTAGAAGTGCCTCTCAAATCCATTATCCTGGTTAGAACACTCAAAATCCACAAAGTGAAACGGTCCATAGAAAGAATGAACAGTGCATTCAAAAACATACCGCCCCAAGCAGCTGCGCTTTGCGAAACCAGGAGAGCTCATCGTTTTGAACGTTCTGAACTTTAGACTGAAAGCTTTGTTCCCATGCATAACATCTGAACATTCCAAAATAAAATGTAAATCATGTTGAGCTATATAAATTTGTAAGAAGACTAACTGACATCAGTCCCAGATTGAAGCTGAGCATACTTTCACTGTGTCCATAGCAGCCAGGATTTCATTCATCAGGCCAATTCGCTTGTCTGTACGCTGCAAGCCTTCCTTGGATAATTTTTTTCATCTTGCTTATTACGTATGTCTGTCACCACTCAAAGAACAGAAGAAAAAAAAATAAAACTAGATTAGAATGGCAGAACTATGGACAATATATAAGCAAATGTTACCATATACTGAAAAACAGAGAAAACACATATTGTTCAACATATATAGGAGATAATACAAGTGTATAACAACAATGACAAACATATCAACCAATATTGTTCCACATATTGTGGTCCTTTGAAATGTGGGGTTCTAGATCTATGAACATGTCAATTAATCATCCTCACACTATCTATGAGTCAAGTCATATATACTAGCTCTATCATAGACAAATCTGATCACCACACAGGCACACACACAAAGAAGTCCTAAATAATAGTATTAACTAGTGGGGAGAAAACAACACACCTGTTCCAAAATACAAAATTTCCCTTAAATCTCCTGAAATATCCAAGATGGACTCTGCAAACGGCATACAGGGAGCCAGGCATAATATACGTAATACATAAAATGTGTACATCACACTATGTACTCTTCCTCAAAAGAAGAAGGAGACATGATAAACACAAAGAAAACTTCAAGTGAAGAAAGAAGTGATACCAATGTGGCCAATGGATCAAGTTCTTTCATCTCTTCTAAATTTCATTACTATGATGAATAACAATTGTTAAAATTCATCTATTTTATCGAATAGAAAGTAACATAGCCTGAAAACAATGGTATTCTCCCTAGATTCACCCAGGTTACCACATTTCATTACTAAAATCCTTGTTCTTCATAAGAGACGAGGCATTATTCAAAAGAATAGGCAGTATGGTTCTATAGAAAACAGAAAAAGACGAATGCTATTCTAACAAGAACCATGTGAAACATGTTAAGAACAGTGATAATACCTTCCTACAACAACAACAACCGTTTGTCGAACAAAGGAGCAATAACCAACTTTGAAAGATACACTAAAGAAGAATAGAAATTGCCAGAAGGTTTTTCTTGTTCTTCTTCTTTACCATCCCTTTTACTTAAGAAGCACACTAGAATGGTACCTAAAGTCATGCTCCAAGGAAAACCACAAATAATAAGGTTGTGCCACTGGTAGTCCCTCCCTGCAGTGAGGTCCAAGAATATTGAACATCAGCAGGAATTTCAAAACTAAGGCATGAAAGTTCAATAGCATTCAGTTTGGATATTATTAGCATTACACACATAATGCTCAATCCTAAGTGTTAAGCAGGCTCTTTAATAATCATTTATCACATTAATCTGAAAGCCTGCTTGATCTCAAATGTCATTAACAAGGTCGTTGGGAGGACCGATTGGCAACATGTTGCCTATAAACTTCAGACATTAGATGGATAGCTCGTGTTTATAGAGCTAGGCTCTTTGCTGTTCTTGTTATCATTGGTCGCATTTCAATTGAGACTCCCTGACTTTTTACCTATGGTCATAGTCACCATAATGCCCATTAAATCTACGTTTATGAATATCCTTCGTGTGATAATCTGGCCCTAGTAATACAAACTTAACTGCCACAAGGGAAAATATATTATTTCTAGCAATAGATGGCAACACACGAGAAACGCTAAGGTCCCATTGGGAAAGATTAAACATAAGCTCCTATCAATTGAGTGCCTTACATACAACACAAGTCTTAGTAGCTTCTTCAAATTGAATAAAACTCACTCATACTAAGTGAATTGTCTTTCGCCAACTTTCTATAATCACCATTTAAGGTTAAGATTTCCAGATGTCTACTCTAAATTCATATGCCTTTCATTCATATTATAGTTTAAGCTCTTCCAAATGCCAAAAATAAGTCATTCAAATTCAACACAAAATAAAAAAATAAAAATAGTGCACAAGCATTACCATGAAGGTACCAAATTAGCAGCTATGAACAACCAATACCCACTAGTACCAAGTATCAAAGCATTCTTTGATCCTAGCCACCGAACCACGGACGACGCCACTAAAGAGAACACTGTAAATGAAACATACAATATCCCCAGCGACGTCGTATCTAGATTTCCCTCCTGCAAACAAAAAATTCAATCCAAGTTCAAAACTTTCAAATTACACAAAAAACACCCAATTCACATTCCAACTAAAATTAAAGAAACAAAAAACACCCAATTCAAATTACACAAAAAACACCCAATTCACATTCACTGTACTCTGAAGATTCTGAGCAGCTCCATAAGCAAGAAAGACCAACAAAAACGCGCAACTCAAAATGTGAACATCTCTACTGTGATTCTTAGGAACTTCTACTGGCGAATCCTCGCGAACCAGAGGCACTTGATCATCATCCATGGCTTCCAATTTTCTGCAAAGAGCAACTAAACCAATTCTTTTCATTTAGCTTAAGACATTGGTTTTAGTTTAAGATTAGAAGTAAAATAGCATCTTAAAAAGCCTTTTTGAATCAGCTATCATTGCAGAAAGATATTATGCTTTGATGATGTTATCTTTCTTGCTTTCAAGGCATTGAAATATACATGCAATCATAGAGAGATAGGGCAGTCGAAAACACGATCGTAGTCAATCTTTTCATGAAAGGGCAGTCGAGAATATGCATCTGCAAGTACTTGCCTTTTCTTGAGGAAGTGCCAACTGATCAACCGAAGGGACACATCCCTACCCACCAATCTCGTCCAAACCGCTACTAGGGACATGCCCAAGTGACGTTGAGTTCACCAATGCCAGCCCTTTCATTGTAGCACTGATTTTCAAAAGGTGGGCTCCTAGAACCACCACGATATGGATCAATTTTTCTACTTTCATAAGTATCCTCTTTGTCGGTCTGTACATCACAAACAAGTAACTCCATTAATTTTCAAACAATGACCATCAGGAAAAATTACAGCAGAAAAGGGAAGGGTGAGATATACCATCCTTATCCTTGGAGGCTTGTCAACAGGCCTCTCACTAGTGTATCTTCTATCCACGTAGACATTTTTAATGAAGTCCCAGAGTCTCACAACATTACTGTGAGTGAACATTTGATCAGAAAGAACCCAATCACTAAGAATCAATACTAGATAATAAGGGCCATGAAATAACCTGCTATCAAGAATAGAATGGCGTTGTGGATCGAATTCTTTAAACTAAATCTCCCTTGCACGCTGTGTAAGACAAGAAACACAGAGTTCATACTTCAAAACCTGACACTGAGGGGTTTATTGGCAGGCAAGGTACCAGAAAATAAGTGATAGAATATGCATCTATACCTCATTTCCACCAGCTTGAAGTGCACTAACTTCTGATGTAATAAAGTTTGCCATGGACACTGATTTTACTCGACGTGTGAACTCGTGACTGGGAATCAATTCTGAAAGAGAAAGTCAGCGAATTAAAATTAAGTAGTGTATGACCTAGATTAATAATATTTTCCCTATCCAATGCAATCACATCTAAAAGGATTGTGACTCTTGTAAACAATGACACTTAAAACTACAACTTAGAGCATGTTGCAGGTACACAAGCAGAATTCAAGACAAAGCTGTTGCTCATCGTGGCGCCTAAAACTACAACTTAGCATGTGGAAAGCACACAAAAACAAAATTCATGATACACCACTAAATGCATCATGAAACAAATATTAAGAACCATGTGTACATTTAGCTGCAACCATTAGTGGCATTCATTTTCAGCTTTCACTGCATACCATTTGACCAACTGATCCATGATTTGAGCACAACAAAGCAGTGCATCGAAGATAATACTAACGGTGAAAAATACCACAATAAATCCATTTTTTTTAAATGAGTACAAATGAATTGAAAACAAGGAGAGACAGATACAGAGGAAACCTCGCACAGCTCGTTAAATTGAGCTTCCAAGGCGATCAGGTGGACAGATTGAGAACTAACAGCAGCCGAAACAGATGGATTTGCGGTGGCTTCCATCTTCATATCGCCTGAAACCCTAGCTAATCACTGCCATTGCTAATCTACAGCGAAAGAATCAGTAAAAGAGATAACTGAGCTACTGAGCAAGAGTTACTAAAGGCCAGATTGCGAACCGATTCAAGCAAAAAATTGCAAAAACGAACAAAAACAAGCGCACACTCACCTGCGTATTTTAATGAAACAGAGATCAAATCTGTGAAGTCGCGAATCGGTGACATTCGATGTTGTTCTCAATGAAATTGAAGTTGCTCCGGGAGTTGACGAAGCTAAAGAAGATCAGATCTCGGAGAAGGAGTGTGTTGAGAATGAGAGACCTGAAACGGAGAAGGAGATCACGGCGAGAAGTAGAGCACGTTGGAGAGGGAGAACACGGCGAAACAGGTTGGGCGTTGACAGCACAGGGTGATAATCGGAGAGGGAGAGCGATCGAAGAGGGAGAGCAGAACGGTGAGGGAGATGAGAGCAGTCGGAGAGGGAGAGGGAGAGATACGGCTTCTGCTTCGTTCCTTCCTTCCTTCCTTCTTTCTCTCTTCTGTTTTATTTCTCTCTTTTTTTTTTTTTTTTGGATCGAGCGGGCACTTTGGCGCCCCTGGCTTTCATAGCGGTTTTTAAAAATCCCATTCATCAATTGACCAAAATCACTTTGGCGCCTCCAGCGAAAATACCTTTCATAGCATTCTTAAAAAAAACGCTATTATCATGTGCTATCTATAACCATTTGTGTTGTAGTTGCTCACACTCTAGTGTGCCACTATATGATTCCCGCTTTGGCGATTTTGTTTGTCTGGGCGAACGCCTAATTAGATCTTAACACGATCCATCACGTATTTTTTGCTTTGTTCATTTTGAGTATTTGAGTTGATCCACTCTCTCTCTTGAAACTAGCAAACAATACAATGGGCACCCAAACCTCTCTCTTTCTTTTGAAACCAGTATTGTTAAGAACCAAAGCTTTGTTGGTTCATGATTTCCATCCCAACCTTCCCAAGCGAAGTGAACCATCTTGTATTCAATCTACTTCCCACTAACTAAAACAATTTTTGGTGTAAGATAATGGAGTTCTATTGGGAACATAATTTGGTAAGGCCAGGCACGGATCTACTAGGGGTCAAGTGGGGGCACTTGCCTCCACTGACTTTTAAATAATTTTTTATTATTTGCAATTTTCAGATGCTCTGATGCGGGTGATGACATTTCATCCCACCCCTTCTTTTCTTCCTCCATTCTCTGTGACGCCGACGATCTTGCTCCGCCTCCTTTTTTCTGCCCCTCTATCTATTTACTACGAGACTGACAATCATATCTATTTTTACCCCTCTATCTATTTCTCCGCCTCCTCCTCTTTATTTCCATATCTTTCTACTTGATTTATTTCCTTTTTTCACCATAGCCACTAGCAACCTCAACCTCTCTTGTCTACTTTAAGAAATAAAATAGTTCTTTTTTTAGTATTTTCTTGAGCTGAATTCGTATATCGAGGTCTAGTTTTTTATTTTATTCATAGAATTTTTCTGGAGATACATGAAAATTTTGACCCATTAATTTTTTCTCAAAATACAAGCTTGTATCTCGAGATTCATCCATAAGTTATTGTTTGAAAGGCATCTTGTTAATCAACGTGAGCGTTTTGATAGTCAACACACGTTGATTGCTAATCCTGAGGGAGGCTGCAACAATGATTAATGTCGGGGTAACCTTTAATTAGTTATTTTTTATAGGGCACAAATAACAAAAAGAAATTATAAACATATAATTTACATTTGAAATTAATTTTATATA
The DNA here is from genome assembly GCA_963556465.1 of Berberis vulgaris. Classification (NCBI taxonomy): domain Eukaryota; kingdom Viridiplantae; phylum Streptophyta; class Magnoliopsida; order Ranunculales; family Berberidaceae; genus Berberis; species Berberis vulgaris. The sequence goes on from OY747127.1 coordinate 19,571,895, forward strand.
CCAATTTGAATTGGCCTCTATATATCTATCTTTTGCGCTTCTACAAAATAGCTTGTTGGATCTATTTTCTTTCCCCATAAATTAAATGGAGTTTTGTTTAGTAATTGGTGTTTTGTATAGTTATTTATGTATTATTCAAATTAAAAAAAAAATCTATTAAGTAATTAATTATTATATTATTATTAATTAACTATGATTCGTCACTTCGCCCTCCAACAAAAATCCTGGCTCCGTTACTGGGTAAGGCCAATGGAGAAACAAGTAGTGTTGAAAGAAAAATAAATAAATGGATAAGTTATGTCATATATTGTTCATGCAAAGAGTAAAGTAAGGGAAAAGTACGGGAGAGACTAAAGTCAGGGAGTAAAAGAGTAAAGTAAGGAGACGATAAAGTAAACTAATCATATTACCCTTTTTCGGTAGGTTTTGTTTTGTAGTTAAAATCATTAAAGAACCGATAACTAAACCGATCACATTAGTTTCAAATTTACACTAACCAAACCAAAACTGATCCGTTTGTCTGTTTAATTTATTCGGTTTTTTGTCCAACCCTATAACTCACACTACACCAAATTAGCATATTTGTAACAACTCTCAAAACAACAACACTTTTGAGCTGTTGTAATCTATCAAACAATTTTAAGTCAAAACTAAATTTAGTCAAAAAAATGAAAAATAGTTACAAAAAAAAAGTGATACAATAAATTGGATCACCATGAATAGCATCACTTGTAGGACCATACTATTCATGGTGATACAATTATTATATCAATTTGTTTGTGAAAATGTGTAATATTGCTTTGTGAATTGTTATAGCTTAAAAATGTTACTGTTTTGAGGGTTGTTACAAAAATGCCAATTTGGTGTACTGTCATCACCTTTATTTAGTAAGCCTGAGGGGGAGGGGGGTGGAGGTGGGGTATTGAGTTCTTAGTGTTGAATGCTAAAATAACAAACACGCCTCAAGTTCAAGTTTAGTCATCCAATTGGGAGGTCCGAGTATCCTGAAAGTGATGAGTATGCACCAAATGCAATTCAAGTTTTTCTTTTTTAATTAAACCTTCGGAGGGGAGGGGAAACTATGGGATGCCAGACCTTAATTACTAATCAAAAAAATTAAGAAACAAATAGGAATACAATACGACTTCGCCGGTGGAATACTAAAAAAGAAATTACATCTTTTTGCGAACGTATGCATTTTTATTTTTATAAAGGATTAAATGAGCCTTGGGTCTATCTAAAAATGTTCCTCTGTCTGTGCCAATCCCGCCAGTGCATCTGCCACAACATTGGTCTTTCGGTAAACATGTATGCAAGTACATACCACATGTTCATTGACCTTTCTTATGTCTTTCCATAAGTTTCCAAGAAACCATGTGATTTTAATTTCTTTATAAAACCATCGGTTGACCATCATTGAATTTGTTTGTATCACGCACCACCTAACACCTTGCATTCTGCATAGTTTCAAACCTTCCAAGAGAGTGCTAATTTCATCTCTAATTAGATCCTTCGCCAAAGAAACTTGTTTAGCCGCTATGCAATTTCCTTCATCATTCTGATTATCACTCCACCCGATGCCTTGCAGTCGCTAGACGGATCGTCTACATTCAATGCATGCTAACCGGCAGGAGGGAAAACCCAACATAGCACCAATGGTGGGTTTGACGCCACTACTTTGGGTCTCAAACCCAAATGTTGGAACAACCACGTATCCAACCTTTCTTCTTAAGACTCATCAATTTAAAAGCCAAACTTATTCTATGATAGGTTTTAATATTACTTAACTGGAACTCCATTCCCTTCTTTCTAAAGCATCGTGTCCCGCTGTAACCATAGCTCCCATAGGATGAACAAAGGGGTGCAATTATAAAGTAGACCCCCTTGAGTCACACAATTCGCCCTTCTAAACCATCCATTTAGGAGAGAATAAACCTAATAGGACGTCTAGCATTCACATATAAAAAAAAATAAAAAAATAAAAAAAAATCCGAAATGGGACCATACTCTATCTACCATTTCACCTTCTATAAAAAGATGCTTCATCGTTTCATCACCCGAAGAAACGCAACAACCGCACTTCGAAACCGGGCTACAATGGATTCTTCTTAACTCTCCATCCATTAGAAGGGCTCTTTTAATCAGTTTCCAGACCAATGTAGATATTTTAGGTTGCATTAAAGGCTTCCAAATCAACCTGAACTTCATCACATTCTCCCGTGTATCTGAAGATCTCGAATGCAGTTCTTGTCGAGAACTTGTCCTCATTGCTGGGGATCCAGATTTGGCTATCTAGTTATCTTTCATTTCCTCGAATACGCTTATTATATAACTCTATTGTTTTCCTTTGCATATCAAGATAAATGAACTGCCCCTAATGCATCGCTCTGACCCTGGGTCATTTGTTCGCAACCTCTGCCCAGCCTATGCGTTCAAAACTTTCACCCCCAGTTCAACTTTTAGTGAAAAACTGATATTATCTGCGCCAATTTTCCATGTTGAGTGCTCAAATAGAACATTTCTCATTTCTAACAACTCTTTAACGAATGTGGAAGTGTCGTTCTTGATTCTCTGCTTCATGAAAGGAACACCATCCACTATATGTTTTTGACGCTGATAATCACCACAATGAATTAGTGTTAACCAGATTCCACAACGATTTAATTCTAAATGCCTTGATCACATTAAAGAGATCCCAAACGCCTAGCCCACCTTTATCAATAGGTACACTCAATTGCTTCCAAGCTACCCATTTTCTCTTATGTCTACCTTCATGATCCACCCAAAAGAACTCCGCGATAATGTTCGGGATTGAATGCAACACCTTAGGGGCATATTGGTTGAAGCCATTGTGTAAACCGACATGGAGCAAATAACATGTCAAACAAAAACCAGTCTGCCTCCAGGTGAGAGCAACCGAGCCTTTAACCCCTTAATTCAATTTTGAATTTTTTGCATTAATTCATCAAAGAAAGCAATTATACACTGACCTTGATAAATTGGTACTCCCAAGTACTTGATTAAAGATGCTTTGTATTGGAACCCCGTCCACTGTTTGATCAAAACAACTCTTTTTGCCGGCGCTTTCTCTTCTACCACGAAGGAACTCTTTCTGACATTCATACTCTCCTGAAGCTCGACAATACTATTAAGAAACTTCATACATCCCATTATAGATGACTTCCTACCGTTCAAGAACACCAAATTATCATTTGTATAATAAATGCGATATGCAAACATAATTTGGGAGTATAAAAAAAAAAACCAATCTCCTCAATATGGAATGTTCTAGTCCGTCCTCTGCTTAATACTTCCACCGCAATCACAAACAGTAGAATGGACAACGAGTCTTCTTGTCTGAGCTCTCGTGAAGATCTAAAGTGCTTACCGTATCTACCTTGCAAAAGAACTTAATGAGTCACACAATTCAAGATAACTAGGCAGAATTCGTTATCAAAGCCAAACCTTTTGAGGACCGCGAAAAGATATCCCCATTTTAATCTGTCACTGCTTCTCCATGTCCAATTTAAAAATTACATTTCTTCCAAAATCATTTTTACTGATACACCCCATCAATTCCAGTGCCAACCCAATATTCTTAGTAATAAGTCTTCCTTTTACAAATGCACCCTGCTCATGAGAAATAATACTCGGAAGAACCTCTGCTAGCCTAACACAAATAATATTGTTGAATATCTTGTAAATCACATTGCATAAACTTATTGGCTAAAAGTTAGTAAAACAAATTTTTGGTTCCTCTACTTTTGGAATCAATGCAACAAAATTGGCGGAAAAAGGCTCTAGGCAACATGTGGCAAAGGTTTCTTTCAATGCTTCCCATATGTCCTGCCCAGTGGTATCCTAGAAAAACTTGAAAAAAAAAGACAAATAAAACCGTTGGGTCCTGGGGAAATGTCCTTAGGGATACTGCAAGGGGCAATCTGACCTCTTCTAGACTTGGTTGTTGCATCAATTTATTACATGCCTCTCGATCAATAAGTCTAGGGATACAATCTGGCAAAGCTCTATCTTCACAATATCTTCTGTCTTTATCAAATTTTTACAAAATCGATTGGCATCTTGTAAAATTTCCTTATGATCCAAGACTGTATCTCCTTCTAAATTAACAATCTTAAAAACTAAATACCTTTTTTTGCTTTGATTTCACATGCGCAAAAAAATATTTGGCACATGCTTCACCCTATTTTACTTTTTTATCTCTTGATTTTTATTTCCAATGAATCTCTTCCTATACTAAAGCTAGTTTATATTAAGCCTGTTACCTGTTCAAATTCACATTTGAATTGACATCCCATTCATTTAATATAGCACTTTCCCATTGATGAATTTCATCTTCAAGACTTCTCAACTTGCTGAAAAACGTTGCTAAAATACATTTCCTTATTCTAGATTTTCAATGTCTTTCTCATGTTTCTGATTTTATACTCTATCCTGTCTATTGTACTAATGAGAAAAATAAATAATGACACACACAATTTACATGGTTCACCCAATTTGGACTTCACCTACGAGCCGCTACAAATCTTTACTAAAGGGAAAAGAAGTGTTTATAACACAACTCACAACCCAATTACACCCAAGAGAGTGCTCTCTCTTTTATCTCTAGAAGCTTCTCTAAGCTTTACTCTCTGAGGAGAAGATGGAATGAGATACAATGAGATGAATGGGATGACTTAAAGTGAAGGGGGAGAGGCCTTTATATAGGCTCCCGTTTTCCTCCATTGCAACAATCGGTTCCGCTTTTTGAGACTTTAATATCATCCACTCAAATAAAATAGGAATGTCACAGTTGGTTTGAAGCCTCTTTCAGTGGCCCATTTTCTTATTTTTTTCAACACAATTGTCTTAATCGGAAGAAATGGGATACAATGTGGAGATGTTGAGGGAAAGGTTGGATGGGCTTAAGAGATTAACTGAGCATTATCAAACGTCTAACGAAGAAGTGGAGAATCTTGAGGGTGTAATTAGAGAACTGTCGCAAAAAAGGGCCAATATTTGGTTTAGGATAATGGAGTTAGGGGTTGAGCTTAAGAAATCTGATACATTGATTGATGGTTATAATCACGACATATGATGAACATGATCGAACTTTTGGGGAAGAGGCAGAAAAACTTAAGGCTGTTGTGAGTGACTATGTGACCTAAAAGGCTAATCTTCAGGCTCGGATAATGGAACTAGAGGCTGAACTTAATAAATATGATACTTTGGTTGTTAGTTATAATGGAAATTTTCTTGCTTTAACTGAAGACTCGATCAAGGCTACTAATGAATTTGCAACCATGGAGAAAGCCATGTGGTAATGAAGGTCCAAGGCTTCTACTATTGTGTAATGTAGTGTAGTTGGTCTTTTGTTTTCTTGTTTTGTTTCATGTATGATCACACACACAATCAATGTGGTCGGAATGTTTTTTTTTTGTGTGTGTTATACTGTTGTATTCTACTTGTGTGCGGGGTGTTTGTTGATTTCAATTTTCTTTAATATCCTTTGATGTCTTGTTCACAAGTATTATTCCAATGATTAGCAACAAAATCTGTAAAAGTAACATGCGTAATCCACATTTTCTCAAAGCTAAATGGGGACATACTTGCTCTCGAGCTTGCTCTTAAGGAGGCTAAAAAGTAGTGCATGATCAGAGCACATTTTGTGCAAATGTTTTACACGAATATTTGGCATCTCGCTCAACAATCTATGTTAACAAAAAACCTATCCAATCTATCCCATGTTTTGTTCCTCCCTTTCTAGTTATTACACCATGTAAATTTAGAACAAACGAAGCTACAATCCGAGATACTACATGCTGCAATACAGTCAGAAAAATCCGTCATGGTCGTGTGATTTGGTTTCTTCCTCCTAACTTCTCATCCCCCAACATTGTCACATTAAAATCAGCCCCAATAGTCCAAGTCTCATCCAATCCCATTGCAAATTGTACCATCACAAGCCAAAGAGGTCGTCTTTTTGGGATAGAGCATTTCACATAGCCAAAAAAAGCATGAAAAGTTGGATTGGAATCCACCATTTTCACCTTGCAGAGTATGACTTGTTCTGAAGCACATATGATATTAACTTCTATATCATTTGACCAAAAAAATCGTAGTTTACCACCCATGTTCTCATCGAAAGCAAAATACGATAATTGTATCTTACCTCCAATCTCTAAGTGTCTATTAGAATCAACCATTGGCTCCGCACTCGCCAAAATTTTGACATTAAACTCCTTCACAAGCTTTTTTTTTATTATCCCAGCTATGAGTAACTTTATTTCCTACACCCTGTGCATTCTAGAACATAATGTTGTTGATGCAGTCATTTCCGCTCCCTGATTTGACCCAGTTCCTGCTGACCTGCACATGTAACCCACATGAGCGACAAACCACCGTTGTGGTGGCTGATGGAACTCTGATGCTAAAGTCAGACAGGGATATGAGAAAGGTGTAGTGCTGCAACATGGAATTTGTAGCGTACCTTAGCTTACCAACCTCATGTCTTATTTATAGTGCAAGGAGTCTTGGTTCTACCAGACCATCGTAGGCGTAGTTTAGGAAGAAGATCTTCGTGGAGACCCTCCTCTAAATAGGAATCATACTGTAGGAGGAAGTTCCCTGTTAGCCTCGTGCTCCTAGATACGTGGGAGATAATTCCCAAAATAAGAGCAATCCGTAGAAGGGAGTTTCCCTGTGTGGAATGTACTTTGGTATTGCTTCCTAGTTGGAAGCAGAGAGCAGTTGTAGTTTCCCGTCTGAAGCTAATCCTTGAGATACTTGCCTTAGTAGAACTTATGGGTATTGAGGATAGCTGTGAGATGTGTGGGCCTAGCATGTTGTGAGAGTTCGAGTCCGCCTGGCGAACTGAATTGAGCGGGCTTAGAATCGCTTGGGTCGGATCAACGTTGGACTGATGCTGGGGCCCGTATTTCCTCGAGATCATCATGACATGTGTGTGGCTTAGAGGCGCGACCATTTTTATGTATCATCAGCTACTCCCCCCAAGTTAGTGGGGCATTAAGTCAGTTCATTGACTTTTTGAAAAGACAACTATACCGTCGTGATGATTGGACTCGAAGCGTTCGTCTCGAGCGGTGCATGACATTAATGGGTATGTGACTGCTCTAGGAGGGAAAATTCGGCTTGCCTTCCCTATAAATATTCACTGTCTTGAGGAGGGTTTCCCTATTGTTATCTATGCTATCTTCTAATGGCTGACAACGTTAAACTTTTTTCAAGGATCCATTATCCTTCGCTTGTATCAATTTCTTTGAGGTAGTTTGGTTGACGAGACTGAGTTGATCAGGTCCGTAGTTTGTACTGCAATCCGTATGGAGTTTTAGGTCTGACTGTACCTCCTCATGGGTTCATAGGCTTGCACCGAGGTATATTCGAGTTCGAGCTCTGACTTCCAGTGCCAGATGATGTCTGGCATTTTTTTTATCCATTTTCAAATGCCTCCTGCTCAAATGGAGCCTAGCGGGTTCAAGTTACTGCTCACAATTCTCCTGAGGGCTCATGACGCTAGCCTCCATTTGACCTCGTTGGTGATCCACCATCTGATCGAGGCTCGATTGGATTCCAGGGGTATCTGTGTGTTGAAATGTCCTCCCTGTCCGTGGCTGGTGATAGATAGCGCTGAATATTGGGAGAAGCAATGGCTCTTTGCTTCGCCGGATTCTGGTTACTTCAAGCTCGGGAGTCGTAGAGTGTCTCGATACTTTCAGTTTGATTTTTGTGAATCTCTTGGTCGTCTGCGCATGGATATTTTAGTATGTTCTTTCTGTGATATTAGTTCTGATGTTGTTCCTTGTTTCAGGGAAGTTTGTTATTCCGTTTCTTAGCGAGGAGGAGAATCGAATAGTAAGGGAGTTTTCCAAGCTCCCTTTGACTTCCGTTGAGGAGGTCATAATGCCAAGCAACGTCGCACGGTGCGGTCTGTTGCGGTGTTCTTATGGTGCTCACCCCGTGTCAGGTTCGCCAGCTGAAGGGGGTGGTTGCCCGTCGCACGAGGAAGAAAAGTCTGGCCTTGCCCAGTCCTTTCGGGTTTGCTGAATTGGAGGTGAATGTACCTCCCGTTGTTGTCCCGAGGAAGAGGAAAAATTCTGTCAGGGCGGCTTCTCCCCCTAGTATGTCGCGGTCTGCAATGGCGACACCCTTGGGGGGTCGCAACCTTTCTCCGGATATTCTGGCTTCCCTCATCGACTTAGCAGGGGAGGAAGTTAGACCGCGTGTCGAGGTTTCGCATCGTCGCGGTCTCGGGATAACTACTCATGCCCTAGAGTCATACAGTCCAGTTTCGATGCACCCCGAAACCGTGGGTGGGTTCTTGCTTAGGAGAAGGCCTTTGCGAATTTGCGGATGTCATATTCAGACACTCACTATCGGGCAAAATCCCTAGATGGTCGATTGCAGGACTCCGGTACTATCGTGAAGCGCGAGGGTGTGGAGGTCGCGACCTTTGTCACCGAAGCAGAAGTTGCTGGTATGAGAACTCAGCCGAGTGCCGTCGAGTCCAATTTGACGTCAACTCATGCCGAACTAAGGCGAACCTGGGCCGAACTAGAGCGCCTGGAGGCGACTGTAGACAGGTGGTCTTCTGAACGGGAAGCTCAGGAAGCTGAAAGGAAGCGGGTGGAGGCAGATTGGATCGTTGAAAGGAATAAGCTGGAAGTTTCTATTGATGAGGGGCTTCGTCGTGTTATAGAGGCAGAGCGATTGCTGGCGGAGGAGCGCTCGCACTATGAGGCTCTATTGGGCGCGGTGGACTTCGTCATGCCAGGCAGGAGGCCGTTAATCTCGTCCGAGATCATTCGGGGTAGACTGGAGCTCCTGGAGCTGATTAACAGAGAGCATCCCGCTATTGACCTTGATTTCGCTCGTTACAGAAGGGTTGCTTTCAGGCCGATCAATCGATAAGAGGGCTCTGGCACTGCAAGGCTAACTGATGAGGAGGATGCTTCTCCTTAGAGTGATTGTAACGTCCTTTCCTTGATGGATAATATATAGACATGTTTTTTGAATGAAAGTGAGGTTTTGTCCCATATTGTCGTGTTTACTTTAGTTGCTTCGTAGACAATAGAGTTTGCACTGCTAGTCAAAATATATTGCTATTTTGGGTTGCTCCCGCGATAGATTAGGGTTTAACCAGCAGAAATTGTTGTTGTTAGAGGTTGACCAAGCTCCCTCAGTGTTGGCAGACTAGCGCTGACTTCTGCCCCTATTCCCTTAGCCGTCATGATCCGCGCGGAGCGGATTAAGCTTTGGGCACCAGAAGCTGTCATCATCAGCGCGAACTGACTAAGCTTACCTGGCAAGTTCGACGATCATTGTCTGTGTTGAGAGCAATGATCCCTTGGCGAGTCATTTTCATCAGCTGACAAGCACTGACTAGACTCCCATTTCCTCAGCCGTCATGATCCGCGCGGAACGGATTAGGCTTTGGGCACCAGAAGCCGTCGTCATCAGTCGCGAACTGACTAAGCTTACTGGTAAGTTCGACGATCATTGTCTATGTTGAGATCAATGATCCCTTGGCGAGTCTTTGTCATCAATGGTCAAGCGCTGACTAGACTCCTACTTCCTCAGTAGTCGTGATCAGTGCGGAGAGGATTAGGCTTTGGGCACCAGAAGTCGTCGTCATCAGTCGTGAACTGACTAAGCTTACCTGGTAAGTTCGACGATCATTGTCTGTTTTGAGAGCAATGATCCCTTGGCGAGTCATTGTCATCAGTGGATAAGCGCTAACTAGACTCCCACTTCCTCAGCCGTCCTTATACGCGCGTAACAGATTAGGCTTTGGGCACCAGAAGCCGTCGTCATCAGTCGCGAACAAACTAAGCTTACCTGGTAAGTTTGGCGATCATTGTTTGTGTTGCGAGCAATGATTCCTTGGCGAGTCATCATCATCAGCGGACAAACACTGACTAGATTCCCACCTCCTCAGCCGTCGTGATCCGCACGGAGTGGATTAGGCTTTGGACACCAAAAGCCGTCGTCATCAATTGCGAACTGACTAAGCTTACCTGGTAAGTTCGGCGATCATTGTATGTGTTGAGAGTAATGATCCATTGGCGATTCGTCGTCATTAGCGGACAAGCGCTGACTAGACTTCCATTTCCTCAGCTGTCGTGATACGGAGCAGATTAGGCTTTGGGCACCAAAAGTCGTCGTCATCAGTCACGAACTGACTAAGCTTACCTGGTAGGTTCGGTGATCATTGTCTGTTTTGATAGCAATGATCCCTTGGCGAGTCGTCGTCATCAGCAGACAAGCGCTGACTAAACTCCCACTTCCTCAGTCGTCGTGATCCGCGCGGAGTGGATTAGGCTTTGGGCACCAGAAGCCGTCGTCATCAGTCGTGAACTGACTAAGCTTACTTGGTAAGTTTGGCGATCATTGTCTGTGTTGAGAGCAATGATCCTTTGGCGAGTCGTCGTCATCAGCTGAAAGTGCTGACTAGACTCCCACTTCCTCAGCCGACGTGATCCATGCAGAGCGGATTAGGCTTTGGGCACCAAAAGTTGTCGTCATCAGTCGCGAACTGACTAAGCTTACATGTTAAGTTCGACGATCATTGTTTGTGTTGAGAGCAACGATCCCTTGGTAAGTCATCGTCATCAGCGGACAAGCGTTGACTAGACTCCCACTTCTTCAGCCGCGGTGATCCATGCGGAGCGGCTTAGGCTTTGGGATGATATTCGAGTCTTGCCATAGTCGAGCTAGTTGAGGGTTGTAACAGACAGCAGTGGAAATTTTGGTAAAAGCAAAATATTTTATTGATAATATTTTTTGAGGTGCTATACATTTCATGGTCGTTTAAGCCCGTCACCGACTACATCTTTCAGCTAGTATGTTCCTGGCCTGTTAACCTTGGCAACTCTGTAAGGTCCTTCCCAATTCGGATTTAGCTTTCCTGCTCTGGTTTCTTTGGTGTTCTGCTAGGTCTTCCTGAGTACCCAATCTCCCACCTTGAATTCATGTTGCTTGACCTTCTTGTTGTAGTATTGTGCCATCCGTTGTTGGTAGGTGGCTATCTTGGTGGAGGCTAGATCCCATTTTTTGTCGAGGAGGTCTAGTCCCACGCGCAAGGCCTCGTAGTTGGCGACTAGTCTGAACTCTTCTGTGCAGAAGGTTGGCACCTTGAGTTCTACCAGAACAATAGCTTCCGACCCGTATGCTAAGGTGAAGGGTGTCTCTCTGGTAGGGGCTTTTTTAGTTGTTTGATATGCCTAGAGTATTCCTGGTAGCTTTAGAACCCATTTTCCTTTGGTTGTGGCGAGCTTTCTTTTGATGGCTTCTAGGATCATCCGGTTGGTAACTTCCGCTTGGACGTTGGCTTGCGGGTGTCCTGGCAAGGAGAAGTGGTGATTTGTACCCAGTCTTTTGCATAGTTCACTGACCTTGCCACATTCGAACTGAGTTTTGTTGTCACTAACCAATACTCTCGGGATGCCAAATCTGCAAACGATTGTGGCTCATATGAATTGTTCGATCTATACCTACCCGATTTTAGATAGGGGCTCAACCTTGATCCACTTGGTAAAGTAGTCGACGACCAAATGAAAGAATTTTTTACCAACCGATGCCAGGAGCGGCCCGACTCCATTCCCCATTGCGCAAATGGCCATGGACTAGTCATTGGAGTCAGTGGCTAGGCTGGTGATGCGCTATTTTAGTAGCACACAACTTAATACCCTGCTTTGTGATTGTAGTATAGAATAAGGATCGTTCTAGACCGGGGATTAGAGGGCTTATCAATTAACACTAATAATAACTAAAAGACAACTAACAACCTAATTAATTAAATAAAAGGGGATTGGATTTTCTAAATTAAAGTATGAAAATAACTACGAAAATTACTATAAAGATAAAAAAAAACTAAAGGGATGGCAAAGATGAAAAATTAGCTAAGGGTTTATCTCCACACACCAAACATATGCTTATAAATCAATCTTTAATAATCACTTGCTAACTCGTGAGAGACAATGCTCAAGATTAACCGTGACCGCACTGCATTAGTCTTATTATTTTCCCAAGTTCGTTGAATTAAACTAAGCGTCGCTTTCAAACTATTCTTATCATGCTATCTAAACAGGAATCACAAGTTAAATAACAATCTAAGATCATTAAGTTTTGTGGAAAATATGAACACTGACTAGGCAATTACAAGTATGATCAACATCTTGTTCTTGCCTAGGTTTTTACTTAACCTTACCAACGTTCATTGGTATTTACTACTTGTGAATACAGGATTATAACAATTAGGTGAAATTCTCCTATACTCTAGCCCCAGATCCTAGCATGCTTACTAAGTTGGCCACCTTAACAAACATACAAAGAAAAGTTCTCTATAAAGCAGTTAAGCAAAACACAATCACTAATAGCAAGGAAGATTAAATTCAATTAATTTATAAAGCACATGTTCGGGGCTTCGAATCCACCCCTAACTAAGAGGAGTTTAGCTAGACATATTAATTATGTTCGAATAGCAATACAAAATTAATATCAAACTAAAAATAAGAGAAAGAGATTAGAAAGAACGATGTCGTCTGTGCGTGGTGATACTGAGTGGAATGCTGGGGTGCAAATAGCGCGAAGGAAGAAATTTATTTCTCTTCCTTCCTCACGCAATCTGTGTCTCTTCATCGTTGTCCGCTTTCTCTTCTTCCTCCTTGATTTCTTCTTCCTTCTCGATCTCTGCATGTGGTGTGTGTATGACGAGAGATGGACGGTGGTGGTATAGCTGATGTGTGAAGGTAATGGAAGGAAGAGATCAGGCGAGAGAGATGAAGGTTGTGCGAGAAAGAGATGGAATCAGGGGTTGTTGTTTCGATTGAAGGGTTCGATGGTGATGATGGAAGAAGGGCTGTGTTGGGTGTTGGGAAGGAAAAGGGGATGATGGAGGTGGTTGGATGATGAACTGAGACAGAGATGGGGGATGATAGTGGTTGTGGCTATGGATGAGGATGGTGAAGATGGGTGATGATGGGTTCAGGACGATGGGCTTGATGGTTGTTGTGAAGGAGGACGACGGCGGCTGTGGGAGGATACGTGGCTTGCTGCGCGGTGGATTAAGAGGCTATTGATGGATGGGCGATGGAAGCTGTGGTTGTGATGGCGGGGTGTGGATGGATTCTGGGTGACAGCGGCTAGGGTTTGGCGAGGAAAGCCGTGGATGGATGATCTCTCAAAGCCAGGTATCGTCCCCTTTTTATTCCTGTTTTCTCTTTCTGTGGTTTCCTTGTTTCCTTGTTTGTGTGATTTCCTTGCTTGTGTGATTTCCTTGTGCAATTAGTATTTCTAAATTACCGATTTGCTTCTATTTTAAAATATTGTAATTGGAAACCTACACAAACATTAAATAGCAATTAGTACCATAATTAACAAGTAATAGCTAAAAATATGTATAGAAATATGGTACTAAAAATAGCCTAATTATGCCCCTATCAAATTCCCCCACACTTATCTTTTGCTAGTCCTCGAGCAAATCCAAGAAACAAAAATAAAAGACTCAAATGACTCAATCTATACTTTCCAACATTTGTCTCAGAGATTTTCAATGGATCATGACATGTTAAGATTCTTTGTAAACACATGATTAAATTCACATCATTCGAAAATTAATACACGTTTATAGCAATGATATAAAAATTTACACTTAAATCAATCCAAGTGACTGTGAAACTCAAGCGCGTGCCAAGAAGAATTAACCCAAAAATCTCACTGGATGCACTCTTTTCTTTTTCAGTGATTGTTTGGTAAAATCACTCTTCCTATTCTAGTTATATGTGAGAGGATTGATGTAAAAGGGAAACAAATAGCTCACATATGATATAACAAGAAAGAATGGCATTTTCTGACTTTTTTTTTAGATATATGATCTCATGGAAGGAATGCTACTACTTGAATGCAAGAACTAGGAACACTGTAATACCCGCCAAATTCACTTACCAATATACTTGCATTATTTTAGAAGTTAATAATATTTATTGGTAGTAATTATTAATTAATAATAATTACAAGTAATAATAGTTTATAATTTTTAATTTCAAATTTAGGTTTAGACTAGTGGTGGGTAAGAGATAAAGGGTGGGTGTGTTTAGCTAATGCAACCCTAAATTTGTATTTAAAAAGATAAACCCTAATTTCTTTCCTCTTTGCATACACACAAAAGAAAAAGAACAAAAAAAAAAAAATTTGCGTTGGGAGGCATTGGAATTGAAGAAGCTTGGAACCTTGCAAAAAAAAAAAAAAAATAGTACCAGTGAGTTAAACGCTATGTTTTTATTTCCTACTGTACGACTCTATTAAACCCTACTTTTGTTTTTCTACTGTACGAACTCTACCATTACATGTGATTGGTGATTATTTTTGGGTTTTGTATTGGTGATTTGACGTCTAAAAGAGAGAGGATGAAATGTGTTTTCTTTTATCAATAGGGATTGGTTACTTTGGTTTGTTTTCCTATAAGAATGGTTGATTTGATTGAAAAGGGTTTATTTAATTTGAGAAGGGTTTTTGGGGTTTTGTATTGGTGACTTGATGTCTAAAAGAGAGAGAATGAAATTTGTTTTCTTTTATCAATCACTGTTGGCCTCTGCAATGGGTTTAAAAAGCATTGTTTGCTTATACAAAGATGAGAGAGTCATCATCATCATTGTTGGGTTAGGTGCACGGTTTTTGAGAAAAATATTGGTTACTGCATTCATCTTAGAATCTATTAAGTTTTAGGTGATATTTATGTGCATAAATGTGTGTATGGGTATTGATTTTTTTTACTGTTTCATCATGTCAAATCAACATATGTTGGTGATGATCGACATTTACAAATACAGTTTTAAAAGTTTCAGTTTTTGTGGGTATATGTGGAGGAGAATTGATGTCATGTTGCAACAGTGGACATGATTAAAATGTTGTGAATATAATTGTAGTAATATAAAATGTTGTGAATAATATTGGCTCAAATAAAACACTTGGTAAATGTTCTTTCTCCACAACTCCGGAAAAAAAAAATGTGAAAAGAAAAGAAATTTTTGTATACAGACTTGCTTGTATACGTGTGATGAAATTATGGGTATGCAGACTTGCTTGCATATCGGTGCACCGTTCCATGTGAGTTCGGTTGTACGAGTAGAATGCTTGTCAGTGATCGAACTTCGGGTGAGATGACATGACACTCGAGGTGGCACCCCACTTGGGTCATGTACGCTCCGAGTGGCTTCGATGGCAAGGGAGGCACACTTGGGTGAGGTGTGTTCGGCACAGGAGGAGAGTGCGATTGTGGAAAAAGAAGCCAAGAATTAGAAATCAAAAAAAAAAAAATTAAATAAAACCATTTAATTGAGCATGTCATTAAATTGTGTAGAGATTATTTTAGCTCGTACTAGGTTAGCCTTGAGGGAAGAAACTAACAGCTCATTCAAATCTTGAATGAGAACTACCTGTCTTCCTCAAGGTGAAATTTGTAGTTTGTACTTTTATATTTAATTGTTTGATTTGTAAGTTTGCTCACACCAGTATGATTATACTGACCCAAATTTGGTATTGTTTTACAAATTTGGGTACGTTCTTAATGAGCGTAGCCCCAGAGAACTATCAGGGTTAATTGGTGCGTAAGGAAGGATAGTAGCTGCGTGGCGATAGCTGAATAGTCGACGCGTTTATTTTTTTCTAGTTCTTTATTATTATTTCCTAGGTAATCAGATGTAGGATTTGGAAATAAATGCTAAGTTTTGCCAGATACTTATTTGGGGAATTGATTATTGTAATTTTCATTTATTCTTTGTGGACCTCATCTTTAGAGGAAGAATATTGAGGAAACTTATTAGTTGTTTTCCACCTTATGACTGTACCATTTTATGTGTTCATGTCATGCCTTGGTTTTTTTGGACAATCTATTTATTTATGTTGTTCAAAAATCGGGGCGTGACATTTTTGGTATCAGAGCATTTGGTTAGCCTAGATCTAGGGTAGGTCTAGGTGATCCTTGGAAGTGTGGAAATGGGATTATGAACGTTTGGATTATTAAGTATTAACGATTATTTATTTTCGCTTGAAGGTAATGGCGAACACTCGATCAAATGGGGTCAATGGACAGAATGGTGACAACGGGCGGAATAACGCTAGTGGCCCAAATGGTTCGAATGATCAGGGAGGGGGTCCTAACTTGGTTCAGGTAGACGTGGGAGACATGATGACGCAACTTTTGCAGGTTGTGCAGAACAACCATCAGGATAGTCATGGTGACCCGTTTGCCAGGAGAAATAAGGAATTTGGGAACTTAGGCGGTCAGAGGTTTAATGGAGAGACTGGCCCTATTGCAGCTGAGAAGTGGATTCGCAAGTGTGAAACCATATTCAATCGGATGCAGATGACTGAGGTACAGAAACAAGAATTAGCTGCTCATAACTTGGATGGTAATGCCAGGTATTGGTGGGATTCTGTGGAGGAGAGCATGGATACGACTGTTATGACTTGGGAGACTTTCAAGTCCAAATTTGACTGTCAGTTTGTACCTGAAGCTGTGAAATCTCAGCTAGCTGCAGAGTTCTTTAGTTTGACGCAAGGTACAAAGTCAGTGACCCAGTATGTGACAAAATTCAACGAGTTGACTCGGTATGCTCCGTACTTGGTTGATACCCCTGCCAAGAAGAATCAGAAGTTTATCAAGGGTTTGGGTCATTATTTGTCAAAGTCGCTTTTACCCTTTGATAAAGAACCCTTTGACAGAGTTTTAGACTTAGCTCTCAAGTTTTAAGAGCAAGACGCTGCTTTTCGAGAGGCTAGAGAGAAGAGCAGGGGAGGTGAGTCGTCTAGAAACTCGCGTTCATCTGGGAACCGAGATCAGAACAGGTATAAGCCTTATGATCAAAATCAGCGAGGATCTGGATTTCAGTATCAGCCGAGGTCCCAATCTGGAGGTCAGTTCCAGCAGAGGCCCCAAGGAGGTTTTAGGCCGCAGGGTGGCTACAGGCCCCAAGGGCAGCAGTGGCAGAGACCGACATTTCAGAATCAGGACCCACAAGGCCCATATCAGCAACCTCGACCTCAGGTACCTACAGCACCACGAGGGCAGGCTCCCACTGGTAAGTTATGCTACAAATGTAACCGACCAGGGCATCTCATTCGTGATTGTCCCAGTTGGCAAGGCGCTCCACAGGGTAGGCAGGCCCCACCAGCTCCAGCACGTGCATTTGCGGTTATACCAGGGCAAGATAATGTTGAAGGTACCATCACCACTCAATTTCCCTTGCGAGTATTATTTGATTCTGGTGCTTCTCATTCTTTTATTTCTCGGCGAATGGTAGAAAAAGAAAATCTTAAAACTATGCCACTTATCAAACCTTTATGTGTTGAGACACCCATAGGAGGCACTGTCACATTATTCGAGCAATGTAGAAATTTTGAGATCTCTTTAATGGGTCAAAAACTTGTTGCGGATTTGATAGTTATGAATTTTGAGAATTTTCATGTTATCCTTGGGATGGATTGGTTGGGTAAAAACTATGTTACTATAGATTGTGCCGCGAGAACCATTTTGATAGATACACCAGGGTTGCCGCGAGTTAGTCATGTTTGTGAACCTTGTGGGGACTCCACAATGACGAGCACTCTATACTCTATGGATATACCAGAGAAAGATATTAGCGTGGTTGAGGTGGTGAAGGATTATGTAGATGTGTTCCAAGAGATTCCTGGTTTACCACCTAAGAGAGAAGTCGAATTTCGAATTGACTTGCTGCCAAGAGCAGCACCGATTTCGAAAGCTGCATACCGATTAGCTCCTAAGCAGTTGGATGAGATGAAAGTCCAACTGGAGGAATTACTCCAGAAGGGGTAAGAAATTTTTTTTCTTTTCTCGTATGCTTTTATAATAATTATATATATATGTGCTTATTTGTGAGTAACTATATGGTTAATCCTTTAAGGTGTGTATATTTAGGTTTATACGACCAAGTAATTCTCCATGGGGTGCGCCTGCTATTTTTGTTTCTAAGAAGGATGGTACTTTGAGGATGTGTGTCGACTATAGAGAACTAAATAAGGTGACAATAAAAAATAAGTACCCTCTTCCGCGGATAGATGACTTGTTAGATCAGTTGAAAGGGGCGGTTGTATTTTCACAGTTGGATTTGAGAACTAGGTACCATCAGATGGGTGTTGAAGAGCAGAGCATACCTCTGACGGCGTTTCGGACTCGGTACGGGTTATATGAATTTCCGGTCATGCCATTTGGATTGACCAATGCTCCTGCTTTCTTTATGGATTTGATGAACCGTATTTTTCGTCCGTACCTTGATAAATTTGTCGTCATTTTCATTGATGATATTATGGTATATTCTCGAAACATGGAGGACCATCGAGAGCATTTGAAAATAGTGTTGCAGACTTTAAGATATCACAAACTATATGCTAAATTTAGTAAGTGTCATTTTTGGGAGAAAGAGGTAAAATTTCTTGGGCATGTGATTTCTAGCGAAGGGATAGCGGTCGATCCTGACAAAGTTGCAGCAGTTAAGGAATGGAAACAACCCACTAATGCAACTGAAATTCGGAGTTTCTTAGGGTTGGCTGGATATTACAGGAGGTTTATTGAGAAATTTTCATTGATTGCAGCACCTTTGACGAGTCTGACTCGAAAGGATGTCAAGTTTGTATGGACTAAGGACTGTGAGACTGCATTTCAAGAGTTGAAGCAAAGGTTGACTACAGCTCCGATTTTAATCATTCCCACGCGTGGCGGGAAGTTAGTGGTGTTTACAGATGCTAGCGGAACGGGTTTGGGATGTGTTTTGATGCAAGATCAGAAAGTGGTTTCGTACGCTTCTAGGCAGTTAAAGCCACATGAGAGGCGATATGCCACGCATGATTTGGAATTAGCAGCAGTGGTTTTTGCTTTAAAAATATGGAGGCATTATTTGTATGGAGAGAAATTTGAGTTGTATACTGATCACAAAAGCTTGAAGTACCTATTTTCACAACGGGATTTAAACATGAGGCAACAGAGGTGGATGGAGTTCATTAGCAGTTATGATTTTGAAATCCTTTACCATCCAGGCAAAGGGAATGTGGTGGCGGATGCCCTTAGCAGGCAACATAGTGCGTTGACCGCTCTTATGGTGCAAGAGTGGAAGATTCTCGAGGTTATTGCAGCTCATGATGTTTTGACTGTTCCGCATACTAGAGGAGCTTATGTTTGTAGTCTGACAGTTAAACCTACCCTGATTACCCGGGTCATTTCCATGCAGCACACTGACCCATTTCTCATGAACAAAATAAATGATTTGATAATTGATACGTTGGATGACTGCCCTACTGATTGGTCCGTTGACATAGATGGAGGATTGCGATTTCATGGTAGACTTTGTGTACCGGATATTTCGGCATTAAAGAAGGAGATTATGGACGAGGCTCATCGTTCTAAATTTACTATTCATCCAGGGGGTACGAAGATGTATCATGATTTGAGAAGGAGTTTTTGGTGGGAAGGCATGAAACGAGACGTGGGGGAATATGTCTCACGCTGTTTCACTTGTCAGCAAGTGAAAGCGGAACACCAGAGGCCTGTGGAGCCCCAGTAGGTGGGTGGAAGCAACAAATCCTTGAGGTGAGGGAGGTGCGGAATGCTGCCCAATAGGCCAAAGAGGACAATATCTGGATGAGTAGGGCCAGAAAGGGGCCCAGTGTCCGCTGTGCATACTCTGAAAGAGGCCTTTTAAAGCCGTGCGGGCCGGTTGGACCCAAAGCGGACAATATCTTACTGTGCGGATCGGGTCGTTACAAACACCATATGCTCATACCTCATTCGAATCTCCATATCGTGACATTGCAAGACACACTCAATCAAAAGGTCTTAATTCAGGTTGTAATGGGGCCAGGGGTCAAGGGAAGAGAAAGAACGGATATGAAATTTTCAAAGGGCTTGAAGAAATGGTGAAAGCATGCAATAAGATTAGAGACATTAGGAAAGAATCATATGGTTCAAAATCGGTCAGGTCGCCTAGGCGGGTTCTGGGCGGGTCTGGGCATTTTTTTTTTGTTTTTTTTTTCTTTCTCTGGTTGAAAATAACCAAAACCAATCGACCAAATACCCATCGAAATTTTTAGGTTTTGCAAAACAGAGAGAAAAGAAAAGGGGAAGAAGGAGAAGAAGAAGAAGAAGGGGAAGAAGGGGAAGACGAAGAAGAGTTTCCCGGCAGGTATCGCTCTGCTTCTCCGCTGCAAGCGAAGCATTTCGCTTCACTTTTGAAGTTTGGCTTGAGGACTTGTATTATACCTAAAGAAGAAGGGGAAGAGGAAAAGGAAGAGAAAGATGAAGAGGAAGAGGAAGAAGAGAGAGGCTACAACGAAGTGTAAGCTGCCAGACCAGAGTCTCCAGTCCAGACGCTCCAGCGACTCCAAGCTCAGAGTCTTTGCGTTTCCTTGGTTGTTCACTTGTTCGTCGATCTCTTTCCAGCGGGTACTCTGACTTCTCCCAAATTTTAAATTTCCATTCTAATATGGTTGTTCACTTGGTGTCAGGCTTGGTTGCTCATCTTTACCACATCTGGGGAAAATATGTTGATTCATGCATTCGAATGGAGGTCCTTTGGGACCAGAATCATGCTAGCACCGCCCTTCACAGTCTTCGCCGCATTAAGGCCCTCCTCCACCGCTTTCCCTTTACTCACAATGATCGGCTCTCTCTCACGAGCCGGTTCGGAAACAGTTGAAGGGGAAGAAGGAGGTGAGTTATCTCTCGGACCCGTCGTCACCTCAATCTTAGGTCAAGACCAGGATGGAGGACAATACTGGCGACATGGAGGAGACCTTTACCCATAAAGACAACAGTCAAGCGACTCTTCACCAGGTTGAAAAGACTCACGATCCAAGGAGGGGTTATACACGAAATCCTCTAATGAAAAAAGACGAGTCTGACCCGCATTGGACGAAGCTTCCATACCCGCCTGTAGCAACAAGTTGTTCAGAACCTTCTCCTGCTCAGTGCTCATCTTCGTTGCATCTTCAACCCCCACCATTTGCAGATAAGCCTTCTCCAAATCAGGAAGGGAAATGTGGGCCTTCACCTGAGCATCATGCCTTTCGGGCACAACACCTTCCGCCCCAGCGAAAAAATCAAGACCTTGCCTCACAACCTTGCGTCCCTCCTCTGAAGGGTTCGAACGCTCAAGAACGGGCTTAGGCGTGGTGCAAGGCTTCTTAGAACGCACATAAGAAGAAAGTGTATCATTCAACTCTGACCTCCTTGACGAGCTAGGAATCTTAACCTTTGGGAGCTTTATCTTCTTCGAAGAAGGCTCACCGTTAGACTTCGGTTTAGGAACTCTAAAAATGGTGGGGCCTCATGCCAGTAAGCTCACAGTCTCATGTGCTTGATATTTTGGGGTTGAACGACATCTTCCACCTACATTCACGGCATGTCACGAATTTTATCCAGGGTTGCTTCGTCCTCAGAAGAAAGGGGCGTAGTTGAAAACGTCCCTACAGAAAGCACGAATAACAATTCAATATGCAATCAATACAAGCGAGATCGAGAACGGAATCAAACTTACTCGATTGCTTAAACTTTTGCCCGATCGGACAACCATCAAGCTCAAAATACTTCGAGTCCACAGAAGCCATGAAACAATACTTCTGCTAGAACTTGTAATCGTCAGACATCTTGCCAAAACAAGTCGTCGACTTCAACATGCACACAGCGTGCTCATTTATCCGATGAGTGGTGAGCAATTGGATCACCCTCGAACACCAGCGTCCTTCGCCCTAATCAGAATGGCGATCATCGTCTTGTACCCGTTTGGCACCACCTGAGCCAGCATAATGACGAGGTACGCCATGAAGCTCCAAATTTCCTTAATGACAAGAAAGCACACGCTCGATTGAGGGATACCTCAGTGCAAGCAGATAAATCTTTTCGGATGAGATAATGGGGTCTGACCAGTGCCCAATGTGAATAGCACCAGATCATCAGGGATCCCATACTTCTCGAAAAGGCTCTCCAGATTCGACTCGGAGATCAACCTCTCCTCGAAAAATTTATGGCCTATGGCAAAGAGTTCATCACACAGCCTATTCTGGCCCACCATGGAAAAATGTACAAACTTTCAATTATGAAAGTTGAACAAAGTCAAAAGCACAGAAAGCAAAAAGACAAAGCAGAGCCTCTGAGATCGAAAGAGTAAAGAGACTAAACTCTGCAGAGAATGGGATTTATATAGAAAACATTATTCTCGCCTTTTTCTGAGAAATCACACACCTAATTAATGACACATACCACTCGAGGAGATGATCCAGACTCAATCATCCTGACCGCCTAGTTCCTTCATGACATGACTTAGTGGACCGACGAGCTGACCCACTAACTCAAGGGAAGTAGCTGATGATGCACCAAATCGTCCGTTAATCCACGTTGTACGTGTGTCATGATAATCTCGTCAATAGAGCAAAACGGGTCTGATTGCCCACCCAATCTGGCAAAGTCCAGACAACACTAAGCCCATCTTGGCAGGCTCCAGGAGGTTGGACCCAAATTGCAGCGCCCTATTAAGCCCATACATCACATGGCCAGTAAGACCTGATAAGGCAAATATCTGGGGGATCGACCTAAGACGGGCAGGCCAGCAATACATTAATTCCGACTAGAAAATAAATATTGGAGTATAAGTCATGCATGAAAACTCCTCTGCATGGACAACACTCCATAAGGGAAGAATCTCCCGCAAATCTAGGAGCTCAAGTCATGTAGGAGAACTCTCCTACATGGACGATTCCTAGCTAGGAACGAATCTCAAGTAAGATATTTTTTCCTAAACTACGCCACCAAAGACCTAGTCGAACAAGAACTCTCTCGTATGATAAATAGAACACAGGATTGATGAACAAAGGTACGCTACAAAATCCAATTTACAGCATTACACATTTCTAAAGCCTTGTTTGACTTAAGCATCAGAGTGTCATCAACCTTCACAACAGTGGTCTTTGGCTCACGTGTGTTCCCTATGTAGGTCAAGGTCAAGGAAAACAGAATTCAACTACATCAGTATTCAATTGGTTATCAAAGGGAAATTACAAGAAACTATCAAAACAAGGAATGAACCAACAAACTTGTTGGCAAATTCTTGGTATTGAACCTGTAACCTTTCAGAGTACTCATGAAGAAACAATTGCAAAGACTGTGATTTCGTTTTTCGATGCAATTTTGGTAAGTTAATTTTAAGAAAATTTCGTGAAATGCTTCGTTATGTATATAGTAAAAATGTAAAACTTTCGAGTGTAATTTTGAAGTTATCAAAATAATTTAAGCATCTGAAACTCTTATATACTACATAAAGAGTCTCACAAGACTCATAATGTCATACAAACTACATATTACACAATAATCACTTATTTAACAAAATTTTAATATTAAACTAGGGTTATAATGGGCTAAAATATACAAAAATTGGGATTGGTTGATGAAATAAATAGATATTTCGAATTTCGAAAGAAATTTTGGTTACTAAAAAAAAATCATAATATTTCGACATTTTTCGAGAAATCATACTCCTTGCTTAAGGATCATGATTGTAATTTTGAGGCTTTCTGGTTAGGATCGCAGTGGCTGGTTCTTCATTCAGCTTTCACTGAAAGCGGTGGCATTTGCTTCATAACGTTGGGGATGCAATTCAAGTCAGTCGTTGAGCTAAAAGAGTTGTGCATGGAGATTATTTGCACAGCTTTGAGCCAAGCATTGGTTGGGCCAGGGCGAAAGCCGAAATGAAAGTTCATGCTGAACATGGGGCAAGGCTGAGTTAACGGGTGGTGCATCACTTTCCGTTATACCTTCTGCAATTGTTTCATTCATCCATCTGCAACACAGAACCGCATCCTGTGCTATCTTATTTTGTAAAAGTTTTGTCCACTCAACCTGAAACCAGAAGCTGATAAGTAATCTTACAGCATAAATGCATCATGATAAATATGTATTATTTTCAGTCTAACACCCAAAAGAGAGAATGCCAAAAACTGCAACGCAAAACACCCAAAAGGATCATACAACCTAGCTATGTGAATTCTACCATTAAAAGTATAGCTACGTTGCTCAGAGTTGCATAGTTCTCAAAACAACCATGTCTTCAATTGAACAAGTCAGCTTGGATCAACAGATTTAAATACTAGCTAAAAGTATTTTTTGTCAAAAATTCTGAGTTTAATTACGGGCAAATTAAGTGTTTAGAGACGAGCAAGAAAATCCTCCTTATTTTATTTTGAATCTCTTTCATTTTTCTAATGTCAACGGTCTACGATTTTTATGTTCTATGCAACAACTAATTTTTCCAGGCTTTGATATCCACTGCCTAGGGTTTCATCTCAATATGAGCATCCAGTATTAGCTATCTGTATCAGCTTTTAAGAACGAGACTTCAGTTTAAGGGCTTTTAACATGCACACCTTCCAGGGATCATTTCATTATTTGTTAGGGTTACCTTAGTTCACTTAGTAAGTGGAAGTGATACAGGATTTAAACCTTTCTAGTGCTAGAGACAATACAGGGAAAAGCTTACCTAAAATGTAAATGTAAAGGCATGTTACTAACATATAAGTAGGATTTCATAGACGAATAAAAGTGAGAAAACAAACTTATTTTGATAAATATTGTACCAAATCAAAAGAACAGATAGGATGAAGAAAACACATAATGTGTAACTCCATATGATAATAACGATTTTAATATATGATAACTAATCACAAAGGGAGAACTTCTTTATTCTAGATTTATTTGGAAATAACTAATGATAGATGCCAAATAAAATGAATTGAAACAATTTGAGAATTAAGGGTTTGTTTTCAAAAGACACATATTGTTTGTTAACTTCTTGTTTGTACTCAGTTGCTACTCAATCGACACAGCGAGTAACGAAACTTTGACCCTTAAGAATAAATAAGAGATCAAAGACCTATAAACTGAAGCACATAAACCATAAGCAAGTAAAACACTCCTTTAAGTGAAGACTACCTTGAAAGCAATGTCACTGAAAATATAACTAAGGCAACCAATATTTATAAAGATCTACAAGGTAAAGAAATCAAAACTGGAAAAATAATTAAAAGATTTACTACATTCCAAAAAAAAAACATAGATTTTAGGATGCTAAGTTTCTCCTGAAAAGAAAGAAAAAAAAAAAAAAAAAATTTAGGAAAAAACCAATGTGAAAATCTATGTTACTAAATTGTTCATTATTCAATTATAGAGAACTCAAAATTGTGTCTTACGATAAAATCAAATGCTTGTGTTTAGATTTTGTGGTGGGGTTTGTAAACTTGTTGGACAGTTTCACTTATTTCTTCTTAAAAGACAATGTGCTGCACTTTATTTTTTTCTTAAGGTCTATTTGGTTGCACCGAAAATAGATATGGAATTGAAACCGTTTCCATGAATCCGATTCCGAGGCCTTTCCCTCGGACTTGGATTTCCATGAGTAGTGGAAAAACAGTCTTATGAAAAATCGATTTCTTGTCATTAAATAAACGACTAAGCAGCGAAAATCTGCATAACGAAGGAAATGGATTCCATTTCCCAAGGAAAAAGGCTAACCAAACAGACCCTTATATACTTTTTTAATAATGGCGATACGCCTCCAATAACATCATAACACCCAGAGCAAGTTGGAACTCTTAGGGTGTGTTTGATTTTTTTTCCCATGGAAAACCATAAAAATAGTGAAAATGAGATAGTAAAATAAAAAAAAATTTAAATCATCCCTTGATGTTGAAGATAGCTATGTTTTTAGTTTTTCATGGAAAATATTTTTAGCCCCCGTAAAAAAAAATTCCATGATTTTGAGAAAAGATATGTGGTGGAAGGTCACAGCTTCTATGCTCATTCCCCCTATTTCTCTCCTCTCTTTCACTATGTTTCAATGCGTTTATCATTTTCCATGAAGAACAAAAATCAACACACCATTACAAGAAAGCCAAAAAGAACTTGAACACGAATATTTAAAAGACTTCAACTGTTCACAACCAACAAGGAGAAAACTTGAACGGCATGTTTTTATTCCTTTTAGTTTTGGCTCTCGCAGTTCATGCCTTATTGGTTTCTAAGCATATGGGTAAGCAAGAATAAGGTCTCTCGAGCCTTCTACTAGAAAGGATTTGTTAGATTGATTTCTATTTTTTTATGCCCTACAACTTATCCACATCTGCAAAACTTCGGATCCAATCAACTAAGATCACAAATGATTTACATTCTAAGATCATTAAACGGATAAATCCTTGTGGGGTCGTCCATGCCAAGCATGGAGACTTCTTTGACCTGGAAGAAGGTTGAACCCAATGATTTCTGGCCCCTCATCACGAGGGTGTTACAGGGTTGCTTCAAAGGCTCTCATAAGGAGAACACACGTAGGGAACTTGCAAGCAAAGGTTCTCTGAAGACCAAAAGAGTAAAACACATTCTTTCGGCAAATCCAACCAAAAACAAAGAGATGAAAGGAGAGCTCTATTGAAACTTCAAAAAAATTCATAAAGCATCGAGAAAGGGAATATCTCTAATTAGTATGATGAAACTTGGGAGGAAAAAAGACCAAAACAAACTTAATATACATAAAGACCAAAACAAACTTAATATACATAATATGGTGAAATGATTGGAGATGTTGGAATAAGAGAGAAAAAAATGGAAATGAGAGAGGAGACGATGGGGGTTTGAAAAGGGGTTTCGAAGATGGGTGGTGTTGAAAAGTGGTTAAAAAAATGAGGAAATGAGGTTTTGGAAAGGTTTGGTTTTGAAGGGAAAGATAGTGATAGAGTAAGATATGTGAGATGGAAGATAGAGGAGGATGACCATTTTGAAAAGGGATTTAAAAATAATAGTTTTGAAGAAGTGATTTTGAATAGGGAATTAAAAATTGTAGTTTTGAACGGGTAGTTTTTTTGGAAAGAGTTGACAACCTAACAGAAAGATCGAGATGAAAATGAGAGATTGGGAGAAAAAATTGAGCAAATAAGAGTTGAAAATGAAGTGGTTTTGTGATGGGAAAGAAGTGGTTTGCAGAAACTTCTCTCGAGCCCGCAAAGAACGCGCTGCACATTGTAGGGTGAAATGTTAATTTCGTAGTCCCTCGATGTTTTTTTTAATATTATTTTATCCATGAACGTTGGAATGGTTTTCTGGACTTAATTAAACCATTTAATTTTTATGAAATTTTTTTATTTTACAACCCGAGCCATGTCAAATTCCTGGCTTCACCCCTAAATAAAGAGAATTGTAAATTTAATGTGTGGTTGTTTAAAACCTTTTCTCCCTTATCGAAAATTGTCCTAATCGTGAATATTAAAAAAATTTATTCTTGGTTTAAAATGCTATCAAAAAATAAAGTTTTTTCCTTAAAATATGAAAATTGTTATTCCTAATTATAAGTATTAAATAATGATTTATCTATTATGGTTCAAATATAATTTGTCAATAATGGTTTATCTTTTAAGAATACATATTCGCATTAACTTGTGCACAACCTGGGCATGCTTTTCACAAAAATGTTGATTTAAAAGGTTTGAGCTAAAGTTTATTATTATTTCTAGGGTTTTGTCATTCTTCCCCCTCCTCACAATTAAAATGGCTACTACAAATTTGCCCCTCTTTTCTTTTGCATAACTGGTTTTGCTCGAGACTCACACTTTTGTTGGTAAACCGGTCAACACGTTAATAATTAAAAAAAGTACCTAAATTGCCACTAACGGGTGTATGTGTTGCATTTTCTGTGACAACTCCCTTTGTATGCATCGAGATAGAAAATGAAGTTCACATATAAAAAACCAAAATCAATGGCATAAAACCCATTTTCTTTTCGGGGGTATAAACCTTTTTTTTCCTTTTTACGGTGTAGTTGTCCGCCGCCACCACCATAGCTACCACAAATGGCCTCTCTCAATTGCTTCTAACCCCATTCTTTTTCCCTTCCCTGTCCCTTGATCGAGGTAGTTCCTATTACATGAAAATATAGAGATCGTCACAAGCAAGCAAGTGCCATTGAAAACCTTGACTTCTCTCCAATTTTGTCACAAGCTAGAAAGAAAAACCAAATTGTTCTGAGAGTCTCCTTCATTCTTGATGTTAGGGTCACTCTTAAAAAAATCCTTCCAATAATTAGTTTCTCAGTGTATAGGACGGTTCTACTTTGTATGTTTCTTCTCCCCATTATGATGGATATCAATTTTGAAGGAAAAAAGAAAAAGAAACAAGGAACAGAAGCTGTAAGCCAAAATTTTTCATATGGGTGTTTTGAATTTTTCTTGCATGCTTTGTTTGTTAGGTTGAATTAAAAGTTCTTTTGAAGGGCAACTCCTCCAATTCCTCCTTGCAACTCACCATCACCACCACCACCACTAATTCCTCCCTGCAACCAATTCATCCTTGAAATCCATTCCAATTGAACCATCAAAACTTAATCCAATTTTCTCCAATTCTATGGGTCAACCAAAACAAAATTTCCAAAAGCTTTTGCATTCAATTGCTCTAATATAGAAGATGGTGCAGGGGATTTTGAACTATCTGGGCTCGAATAAGTACCTTATTTTTATCCTTGAGATGTGAATATATACATTCAAATTTTGGTTGTCACGTGAAATGCAATGCACACACTTGATAGAGGCAATTTATGTTATAAGACTCCCAACCGAGTCGGGTCAACGTTTCTATTCTCATGCTTGACTCGTTGGGTTGGCCAAATGTCATCCCATTAGGTCGGTTTAGGCACCCATTGAGTCGGCCAAGTTGCCATCCCTATTAGCGTGTGAGGCTCAAACCAATTAACCAATAAATTGATCCCAGAGAAACTAAACGCTCGACCTGTGAGTCGGTAGAAACTGCTTCAGTGTTACAAGAGTGAAAGGTCATAGTTAAGAATCTTTATGAACGATTTTATAAGAGAAATGGGACACATCCCGGCCCAACCATCACCTCATCTTAAGCTAGAAGCCTTTCCAGCATACCAACTATGTCCCCACTTAACCACCACCACCACCACCACAAAGAGTTGTGTTTGAATCCCAAACAAATAAATAGTCCTAATGGAGCTGGACTCCCCTGATGTATATGTCAGTCTTGTTAGTTGAGTAGTCTATAGGGGTTACTATTTATTGTTATTATTACTGAATTCTCTCTTAATAACAGATTTTCTAACATATATGATGTTTCTTTAAAAAATTTTCTGACAGATACGGTGGTTCAGTACTTTTGTTTTTAAAAGGGGATTCAATTACACGAAGACTATCTGCTCCTCACCACACTGATCAGTACCAATAACAAAATATTTGGCGTAGAGACAAAGCAACTTCAGCTACAACATCAGTAAGGAGACATGAACCAAAGCAATTGTAAGAAAATACCTTTTAAATATACAAGATAAATTAAATGGACCTTCACTCTAAGCCTATAGTTCGTGTGTATTTATTTTAAATGAGGTTTAAGTTTACAAAGTGTTGTGTATCAAATTGGATTTACTGTACTAGAATCTATTCTGCTGTAAGTATAGAATATGAGAGTATCAGAATTTTAATCTGACTTCTGTTGGTGGTAATGTGGTATTTTAAAAGGAAGGGTAAAGATGACCAAACTGTCCACAAGGAAAAATAAAAGAAATGTCCCACAGGAAAATCTGTGGGTATAGCTAAGAGCATTGTGACAAGCAAGGTGGCAAAAAGAAAAAAAAGGCAATGTCAGCTATGTAAGAAAATTACAATGCTCAACACAACCGATCTTCCATAACATGATGAAAACTTGAAGAGATGTGGTCAGTTACAAAAACTACAGTTCAAAAGTCTTGACTTAATTACCTAAAGAATCGTCATCAGTTTCATCCTTGTCACACTGTAATAAATGGTTCAGCATGTCGATAGCTCTGACGGCCCTAGCAGACCATCCCAAACACAACAATAAAAAGTATCTATCAGCTTACACGCACGAAATAAGAACGCTTTAAGAGAAAGAAGAAAGTCTGGTGCAAAAACAAAAAAATTATAAACTATGACAATTTCTCATAAGAATATTCAGAATGCAGTAAAAAGAGAGGTGAATTTGGCTGACACAAAAAATGAGAAAGAAAAAAATATTTAAGAATTGGTTGATATTTAGAAACATCTGAATGGTATACTAAAGATTGTCAATTGCATTCTGATGGTTTGAAACTTTATATGGTTGAAATTTCCATACAGCCTGCATAATTTGCATTCATAAATAACAGAAAATATCTTGTCCAATAGTTCCAAGAAATGAATACCACCTAGAGTAAAGAGCCAAACAGAAAAAGGTACTCCTTTATTAAAAAAAAATCCATGTTGAACAGCTTACTTAGAGTTTGGTTTGCCCTATTTATATAAATGGCTAGTGCCATGTAGCATATAAGATTCTAGAGAAATGTGATCCTATCAGTTGATATGTGTGAGTGGTTAGAAAAGAAAAGAGGGGCGGGGGTGGGGGACAACCATAGCATAGGTAGCAATAACTAGCCATTTTAGGGCTGAACAAAAACCAAATGAACCGATTAAACCGCCGAATCGAAACCGAGCCGACTATTGTGGTTTGGTTTTGTTTCGTTTTCGTTTTTGGTTCAGTTTGGTTTACAACGTTTTCGGTTCGGTTTGGTTTACAACATTTTGAAACCGAACCAAATCGTTACAATGTTTATTTTTAAAATTTTATATATAATATTAAAAATATTATAGATAATATATAACTTTTTGTCGATTCGCTTCGATAAAGGTAACTTTAGCATAGTTTTTGTCGGTTTGGTTCTGTGTTTTCGATTTAATTGAATTACACTTCGGTTCGGTTTGGATTTATTGAAACAGAACCGTGAACAACCCTAATTTATTCCAAGATTTGTTAACAGAATATTAATAATAAACTAGGTATCTCAATCGAGTCCTGAAGGTTTAAAGAATCAAGAGATATCATTAGAAATTATTTCGACAGAGTATAATGATAGAGATAAAGATCAAAATACTAGTTTAAGCGGTTGGTCTAGTGTTTTGCCATGGACATAGGCTAGCCCGCAGGGTTTATTAGGATTTTGATTAGCTTAGGAAGCTACTTAAGGTTTAAGAGGAGCTTAGTTATGTTATAAGTAAGGGCTTTGAGCTTTCTGTAAAAGGTGGACCTAAATTCCAAAAAGAGCATTTATTTTAGGTTATTTATTGTTGGACTTGAATTCCAAATAGAGTGTTTATTTTTATTTAGTTTCCACAATTTCTTCACAAACTATGGGTAGAGATTCAATCAATTTAAGAGCACTGGATATGACAGAGGAGATAAAAATAATCAAAGATATTTGCAGATTTGAGGAGACATTCAAAAAAGCATGTGAAAAACAAAAGAAAGCTGACATCACATTCTTAATTGGAAAGTTGACACGGTGAGAATAAAAAATTAAGGAAAAACCCGGAAAAGCAATTGTCCACCCATGAGTCTCCTTTGGAATACAAATTTTCCAAAATTTTATAATTTTCCATGAAACAAACACTAGAAAATTTCATTGTGGAAAATGAACATTGCGAAAAAAAAAATCCATTAAATAAACAAGGCTTAATCTATATTCTTACAAGGCAAAAAAAAAAAAACCCTAGGATCATGATGGTATGCTAGCTGAGTAATAAGAGATCACATAACCCAAAAGGGAATTTTAGTCGCAGAACAAACCTGAATAACCCTTGAACACATAAAAGACAAATCATTGAAAACCATATAAGTCAGATTTTTTATTATTTTTTTTACACAAATATAAGTCGGATATGAAGATCCATTGTGAAATCACTAGCATCGAAACATTCAGATCAAAACCTACGAAAAGGACAGATCTGATATCCATAGTGAAACTCTGAACCAAATACTTTCTAGAAAAAGAAATGAAAACAAAATTAGCAAAAGAAAGGAAGAAAAACCCCATACAAAGATCTAAGAAACTCTAAAGACTGCAAGTCCTGACTAAATTATATTGTTCATACTCGACGATCTTAATTACCAAATCAAAGTAAAAAAACATACATACCTTTTTGGGTTTGGGATCAGACCTACGACCTCAAAGTTCTGATGAGAATCAATGAGTGATACAAGATTTTGGCTTGATGATGATACCAGGCCCTCTGAGATGATAATCATTCCCATCATCTCATCAACTAGCAAAACCCTCAGATGTATAGCTGTGTCAGTTTTGTCATGGAAAACATCTACAGCCACTGAAAACCTGAAACCAGAACCATGAAATTGCATCTCAAATTGAGATCCTAAGAACGCCACGACCTCTCAAATGGAATCCTAGAAAGTGTCAATGCTATCTCAAAGCCTAATTTTATAGAGGTTTCATTTATTATAATAATATATCTGTACAAAAAATATTAAGTGCTCTAGGATACATACACATGGCAGAAATGTAAAGGCTCTATTAGGCATTGGTTAACAAGCTCAACTTACACATCAAGACAGCACGTGTTGTGCACATGTTAGACATATTTGAGAATCTACAAGTTCACGATTGAGCACATAGCCTAACACTGTTTTCATCTCTCATGTCAATGGCAAATTTCTTGAGGCTACTTCAGGGTAACCAGATGTATTTACTATTACTGATGTCATGTGATCATATGATTAAATCCCACTTGTAGACTGACATTGTAAATATTCAAACGCCAGTCTAGGAATTTCAATAATGCTAAAGCTTATTTGGGAAAAATAAATCATAAAATATGGGAAACACTTCATATTTGTCCATTACAAGACCAACCCAATAAGGAAAAAAGATTTTCTGACTGAACGTGTTAAGTAAAATGTAAAAAAAATTACATGAATAGGATGTTGTGATATACTTCAGAATGTTTAAATATTATTTGTACAATTTGACATAGCACTTAAGTTGTAAATATAGGAAAATGATGGTAATTCATGAACTAAATTTTACACATTGTTATCAAATGTGATGTTTTATGCTGTTGCAACATAAAACAAGGGGCATGTATATACCACATCATTACTCAAGTATCCCATCATTGTCACCAGTAAAATATGGTCTAATTAGGAAATCTCTGCAATGCTTTCTTAGATTAGTGAGATTACTTACAATTTAATTGAACTCTTTCTATCTATATTCCTCCATGTATCAAGGGAAGTCATCTAAGGCTAAATCGGGGTCTCTCATTTTCCTTATCTTGTAGTCAAGGCACTGTCTCAGTAGAACCCCTTCCAACTCTATCAATGAACTCAAATTTTGTCCAAGACATTTTTTAGTATTCTTCTCTTTCAAGTATTTTCATTGCTCTTCTTAAAAAACATATTTCAATAACTCACTACACTCTGACAAAAATAAAAATAATAATAACAATAATGACAAAATGAGGCAGTGCATAAGATTTAAGGTATCTGAGGAAGACTCGCTTGCTCTCCATCATACATCAGCTGAAATTAGCGATGTAAAGTCTTGAGAAGAAGATTAATCAAAGCTTCCAAAGCACTTTGCCTTGTAATCAACCAGTCTACAATTTTTGGCCGGCATGTAAATTTTCACAGGTTTAAGGTTGATTAATATTTGTCAAAAGATTGTTGCATTACTCCAAATCTGGGGAATCTTCTAATCTCGGTTATATCCTCTGTAAATCCCCTACATGATGAGCTCAGAATTGCTCAGCATAATTAGATAAAATCATTCCAAGTTTATTGGAAAGTATAATCCATAATAGAGACCCAAAGGTTCAACCACATTGTTAGTGACTTGGTGGCTACACCAATATGATAGGAATATGCAAACTGAATGACACCTCCCACAGCTACAAAATCTGGGTTCCCCTGGCTGCAACCATCAATATTTAAAAGATTGTGTGGCTTAGAGAGATCCATTTATAAGCTTGTAGTAGGATTACTATGAGCAAATTTAGGTGCAGAACATTTTAGCCTCAACAAAGGTATCTTTATAAATTTGGATACGAGATGGCAGAGATACACAAGACCTTAGATTCTTCTGTAGGAGCCAGCAGACTCGACACAGAACTGCTAAGAAGAATTTTCCTTATAAGAAAGAGCTGAGGTTTGATTAGCAGTTGCATACCCGGAGAGAATGGATTCTTTTCAGGGTTGAGTTAAAAGGTGGACAGTGCAAAATATCATTGGTAGCTACACACCACATCTCTCTTGCTTTCGAATATTCCATTAGGAAAGAGAGTATTATTAGGTGTTTAAACAAAAAGGAAAAGGTAAAGTACTAGAACAACACCTTTCAATAAAGATAACAGGGAAAGAGTTATGCATGACCAACCAGAAGAGGGTGATAACATTAGGTGGAGCTGGAAGGGCACTAGCATAACTAGTGTTCCTAGTATGGTTGTCTCTTTGATTATATGGGTGACACCCCTAATCAGTATGAGGAAAGGGTGGCGCTCTAGAAAAGACCATGCCAAGAAGAGGTGACAGTTGTGCTAAGATTTGTGCCGCATTGAAGAAACTAGCTTCGATCTACTGTTCATTTACAGTAGATTTGATTTACTGTTCACGTTAGGGTTTGCTCATAGGGTTTTGTGATTGGCTTCGATTGATCTTCCATGGTGGTCTGCATGTTTACTAAGCCTGGATGACATCAATGGTGACTCAAAATCAGGCTCTCTCCATCCTCTTCCATGGAGAAGACCTAAATAACAAGGGGGTTAATAACTCAAACCCTGGCATGAACGCAACAACTGCTGCAACAACAACTGATCCAGTTCCCTCAATCCAAACAGGGAACGATGATAACATGGGGAATGGAGATATGACCTTGGCTCTGATTAATGCGTCTAAGGATGCTTTGACGGCGGCTATGGATACAGTCAACCCTAAAGGAGACGAAACAGAACACAGGGAAGAGTACAATGAACTGGGCTTCTTTGTTTGCACACAACAACAGAGAAGGATCCAAACTTCAATATGTGCCTCCAGCTGTGGTAGATGGACAGAGACAAGTCCATATTAAACTTTCAGAGCATGGTAAAAGACTAGGAGAGTGTGAAAATTACCTTATAGGTAATTTTGTAGGCAAACGATTGGCTTATGGATTTGAGAAGGATAGGCTGAAACGACAGTGGGGATTGAAGAGAGACTTTGAAATCTCAGTGTACGGCGAAAAAGCTTTTGTCTTCCAGTTTATGAATGAAGAAGATCGCTCGAAAGTGCTGGATTTTGGGCCAATGCATATAGCAAGCATACTCTTTATTGTAAGGCCACAGAAACCATATATGGAAGAAAATGTGGAGGTACTTAATTCGGTGCCTATATGGGTGAATCTAAGGAAGGTTCCACTATTCATATGGAGTCCGGAAGGGATGCAAGCTATCGTAAGTGCATTGGGTATTCCCATAATGCTCGACAAGGCAACTGAGAACAAATCTCGATTATCATTCGCCAGGGTATGCGTAGAAATCAGTGCTAACAGTCAGCTCCCAAGTACAATCCCCGTGATAATTGATGATGGGAAAACAACCAAAGTGGAAGTGGAATATTCATGGCATCCAGTGAAGTGCAACCAATGTATGGGGTTCGGACACGCGTCTTCAAGCTGCCCTAAGAATAAGAAAACCAACTCCAAAGGTACAACCTATTGGAGATTGATGGGAAGTGTTAATGCAGGCAAGGAAGAAGTGAACCCAGCAACTGAGGAAGGCTGGACTGTACCACAGAGTAGACACGCCTTTAAACAAAGAACTGTTCCAAACCAAACAGGAGGGAAGATGGGAGATACGGCTGCAGAACCCAAGTCAAGTGAGATTATTATTATGAACGAAACCTTAACTAATGATAGAACCAAAGCAAACGAGGGAGGAGAGTTTGATGAAGCAAGTGAATCAGGGAAAGAGGATGAGCAACTAGGCATAGGTGGATTAGCTGATGATTTGCTAACCCCTGAAGAGCGTGATAGTTGGGAAGAAACAACTGAGGAAGTCCAAGCCAACAACTCAGAAAGCTTACAACTGATAGAGATACCCAAGAAGAACATCATAATGGGAGGAGGCCACATGGGGCATACCAAAAAGAGTCTTAGTAACGAACCACAATCACAAGTAAACATCATCTCGATACTCGATAAGAAAGGAAACTCCTTTGCGCCGCTGCAACAGATGGAGATGCGCAATAAACAGCCACAAGGTAACTCTACTCTCCCTAAAACGAATGAGTAAGTAGAAAACCCGACATGCAAGGGGAACGGGTAACTCTAATCACGGTTTTTAATGATTAGAGCTGGTTGTTGGAATGTGGGAGGGCTCAATGACCCGCTCAAACAAAAGGAAGTTAGACAACTTGTTAGTAAGCAAAAGTTTAGCATTATGGGGTTACTAGAAACGAAAGTTAGTGATGATAAGAAGCAGCGAATTCAGCAAGATCTCATTACGGATTGGAAAGTGATCGACACTAATGACTTAGAGCACGGAGGCAGAATATGGTTAGCATAGGATCCACAATCAGTCGATGTTAATGTATTATCGAGATCGGACCAGGCCATATTTGTAGAAACTATATGGCCAAATGGATTTTATTGTGTTCTTACTTTCGTATAGGGGAGTAGTTACTATATGGATAGGAACAATCTATGGAGGGAAATTAAAAATTTTGCGAGTTCGAATCAAATGCCATGGGCTGTAATGGGAGATTACAATTCTATTCTAAACTCTCAAGAGCGAGTAGGAGGGGAGGAGATCAGACCTATGCACTTCATAGACCTGCTCAATTGCGTTCAGAATGCAAGATTGTTTGATAGTTGGTATAAAGGTCGTTATTTAACATGGAGCAGCAAATAGGTAGGCGATAACAGAATACTATCCAAGATAGATAGAGTTATGATTAATCAAGAATGGATGGCTAGCATGCCAAATTCAGAGGTGGAGTTTCTTACACCGGGAGTATCGGACCATTCCCCAATGACTCACTATTTACGAACACAAGAATGCAAGTCCTATTCCTTTTAAATTTTATATTTATTGGATCTATGAACCTGGATATTCAGAAGTTGTAGAGCAAGCACAAAAGGTGGAATAGAAGGTAATGTGATGTACTGTGTTGTGCAAAAGCTCAAGCAAGTGAAAGCCAAACTCATTGAGTGGAGAAAAGCCAAATCCATCAATGCCAATTCGAATGTTTTGATAGCCAAACAGTCTATGGAAATGTTTCAATCAGCCCTTCAACAACGTCCACTTGATAGAGCACTAGCAATCCATGAAACGGAGGCGGTAGGGAAGTATGCTTTTGCGAGTAGAAGTGAAGCGCAAGAAATCAAGCAAAAGGCAAAGCACATGAAAGAGGGTGATGAAAATGTGGCTTACTTTCATAACTATCTTAGGGAGCGGAGATCGAAAAACAAGATTCTATCTATATACAATGCAAACAATGAAAAACTCGAAAACATGGAGGAGATAGCGATGAATGTGTTCAGTACGGTACTTTCAGGATATATTTGGCAGTACTCATGAACAATATGACCCCTCAATAATCAATAATGTGCAAGTAGAATGAGTTATCTCCAATGAATAAGCAAATGAGATGGTGCTACCTATATCCAGAAACTCTTGCATCCATTGACTCCAATAAAGCTCTGGACCAGATGGATTCTCGTCTTTGTTCTTTAAATCAGCATGGAGAGTAGTTCGTGATGACTTTATGAAGGCCATAAACAACTTTTTCAGGAGTAACAGACTCCTGGGTGAGGTAAAAGCAACATGAGTTACTTGATTCCTAAAGTTATTAATGCATCTTATCTCAGTGATTTCAGGCCTATATCTTGTTGTAACGTCCTGTACAAGAGTATCACCAAAATTATGATGAACAGAATGAAAAAAGTGGTATGTAAACTTGTGAGCAAGAACCAGTCCGCATTCATCAAAGGCAGATCCATTCATGACAATATCATGCTTGCTCACAAACTGGTGAGAAAATATCATAGAGATCAGGGTTCTCCCAGATGCGCAGCCAAAATTGATCTGAGGAAGGCGTATGACACCATCCGATGGGAGTCTATAACTCATATAATGCATCCAACGAGATTTCCTGAACAATTCATCAACTGGGTCAGCACATGTATATCCACAATGAGATTTTCTATAGCTGTAAATGGGTCCCCAAAAGGTTTATTCAGGGCTACTAGAGGTATCAGGCAGGGATGCCCAATGTCTCCGTACATATTCGTGTCGGTAATGGAGATATTTCGCCTATTACCCAAGCAAAGAGTTGAAGAAGGAAAGTACAAACTGCACTACAAATGCCAAGACCCGATTGTAACTCATTTGAGTTTTGCAGATGATTTTATGGCTTTCTTCAATGGTGATTGTCAATTGGCCCTGGCTATTTCCGAAGTTTTATCTGAGTTTAGAGCATGTACTGGTCTTCATGTAAATGGTTCTAAGAGCAGGTTATATACAGCACGGGTACCTACCAGTGAGATGCAGACTATCACCAACACTCTTGGCTTTGAAATGGGTGTGCCACCAGTAAAGTACTTAGGTCTCCCTTTGGTGTCTACAAGGCTCTCTTATAATGATTGCATCCCACTCATTGAAAGAGTACTAAAACATGTATCATCGTGGAAGAACATAATTTTATCTTTTGCAGGGAGAACTACTCTTATAAGATCAGTATTGAACAGTTTACATGTGTATTGGACATCATGTTATGTGCTGCCGAAAGAAACCATCAATGATCTCAATGCTCTCATGCGCAACTTCTTATGGTCTGCGACGGACTCATACATCAAGACCCCAATGGTAAGCTGGAAGAAGATATGTCGCCCACACAATGAAGGTGGTTTAGCCATCAGATGCATTGAAACATCAAACCTGGCAGCAATGACAAGGCACGTTGGAACATAGTTTCAAACAAAGAAAATTTGTGGGTTCAGTGGGTAAGAAAGAACTTGATTAAGGAGAAAGATTTTGGTTAATGGCGGCTCCAAAAGACTGTTCTTGGTGCTAGAAACACATCCTAGATAGTAGAGAGAAGGCCAGTGCGCTAATTGCTCACCTAATAGGAGATGGGGAAGACACATACCTTTGGAAGGAGCCATGGCACCCAATGGGGATTCTTATGCCAAATTCCACAACACCTACTGTATGGCTCCTTAAAAAGAATGCAAAGGTGAGCACGCTAATAAGAGCAGGGAAGTGGGACGCGCAAGAACATGTTCGAGCTGCTATCAATGAGATTTTTTATGACTTGAGCACAGTTGAGCTGGATGTTAGGTTCAAGGATGAAATAATATGGATAGGAGGGCAAGACGAAGAGTTCTCTAATAAGAGTGCTTACCATTCCATTCGAAATAAAGAAGCTCAATTACCATGGGCAAGACTTGTATGGTTTAAAGGAAGAATACCCAGGCATAGCTTCATTTGTTGGTTAACAATGCACAAGGCCCTGAAAACTCAAGAAAATTTGAAGGCTTGGAAGAAGATAGATAGATCCATGTGCAATTTTTGCTATGCAGACTCAGAGAATCAGGATCATCTATTTTTTACATGCTGGTACCCAAAGCTTGTGTGGTCATACATGTTGCACTATATGGGGTGCGATCACCAGCCTATGAGTTGGGAACAGGAAGTTGATTGTGCTTAAATCACTTCACTGGGAACTCGATCTGCACTCTAGTCAAGGAGTTGGCGTTTAACGCCACCATATACCATCTTTAGCAGGAGAGAAATAGGCGTGTTTTCCAGGCGAAAAGAGTGGTTGCATTGGAGCTGATCAAACAAATAGTGAAAAATGTTAGACTAAGGATTGCTGTCCAGGACTTGAAAGAGGTAGACAATGTGCTGAATTTTAGATTCTGTGACAGATGGGGGCTGTCCATTTCGCTCGAACAAAGGATTCCATCCCAACACTCATGGACCAAGCCTGAATTGCATTGGTTTATGATCAACTCAGATGGTTCTCTTGCAGGCATTAGGGGTGGTTATGGGGCACTTATCCGGGACCACAATGGAGAAGTAATAGCAGCAGCTGCACGTTCACGAAAAGTTAACTCAATACTTCTTCATGAGCTACAAGGTGTTGAAATAGGAATTAAGCTGGCCAAAAGGTATAGATTGCGAAAAGTTGTGTAGCATGGATTCTCAAAATGCTTATACTTACCTGAACACCAACAAACATCCACCATGGGAAGCAAGACACATCACTAGGCGAATCAAAAAGGAGATTGAAGATTTTGAAGAGTACAGATTTATGCATGCTGTCCGAGAGACCAATCAAGCAGCTGTTAAACTTGCGAGTTTAAGACCTATTGCAGAGTTCACAGAGATAACTCCTAGCTCGTTTGCGGAGGATTTAAAATATATTGTATTTGATGATGCTAGAGGTAGAATATAATACTAGAATGTAATATGTAACTGGCTTTCTTTTTCAGTGGTCTGGGAAGCCCATTTATACCCCGCACTTGCCTTTCAAAAAAATTAAAATAAAATAAAATTGTGCCGCATTGGTATTTGCAGCCACCCAACTGTACTTACAGCCTCCAACACTCTTAGGCGCTTCTAATACCTAGGCCTTTTCATCCCAAATTGCAAAGCTTGTGGTTGTTACTGGTGGAGGACAAGGGCTGACCATTTTATTGGTTTGAGCTAAAAGAAAACGCCATACCATGTTTCAGTGGGAACAAATCTATGGTCCTAACTGGGATTTTAAAAGTGGTTTCAGAATCGGTGATGAGTCAGCCTTTAAATGTGAACTAGGACACTCCAAATCCCAATGGAGAAGGGGTGATGTGCTAGAACCAACCCCCCGCGGAAAAAAAAATTTTACTTGTGTCAGGATTGTCCAACCTCACTTTGGTAGGTACCTAGCTATCCAAGTGAAAATTCAACTGTGCACTTGCACTCTGCGAGCACCGATGCATTTTCAGCTTAACTGGTAACGCTTGTAGTTGTTTGTTTGCGTTTAATCATGTCAGGACCAACTTATTGATTTGAGCTTAAAAAACAAAGCCCATTTGTGATGGTTAGAATAGTTGTACTAGAATGAGATGTCGAAGCATGACAGTGGTAAATGGGTAGAGAGGCAACCTGGTTGTTGTTGAAGTCATACATAAAAATTGGGTTGCTTTTAAGATCAACCAACAGTTTTTAAGAGACTGAACAAGAAGAGGAGGCAAATAGAAGAAATCGGATCTTTTATGAAGAATATATTTATAATAAGAGAAAAAACACAATGAACAAAAATAAAAATAAAAAGTGATACGATAGAGGAGAGAATGAAAGAAAAAAGTTGAGCACTTGTGGTTGAAAATGAAACAATTATATTTTTTTTTTCAATTCAAAATATTCCTCCAATCCTTCCCCTTCCAAAAATAAATAAATAAATAATAACAATAAGTAAATATAGAAAACAAAACCTAGGGCAGAATCTATCACAGCTTTCACCTCAAATCCATCCCCCCCCCCCCCCCCACCCCCCCTCCTCCCCTCTGTCTTTTGATAGCATTCTCTTAATTGTTTCCTTGAAACCAAACACAGCCTAGAGGTACAATCCATCCATTTACAGTGAAACCCCCAATACTCCCTCCTAAAAGTCTATTGGCTAGGAAACGATTCATGATACAAAAAACGATGTCCAAAAGCAAAAACAACATCCACAACATCATGTAACAACACACAACCACCAAATAGTGCATAAGCAAAAGTATAACTTATGGGAGAGTCGCCTCTATGAAGCTTCTGCATATCTAACCCTTTTTTTCTTTCTTTTTGCACAAGGAAAGCAAGGTTGGAGGGACCTCAGCTTAGTGTATTAAAGAAAAGAGAATCCAGATCCAAAGCTAGACAAAACACTTACAAACCAAAGGACTAAAGCAGCCCTGATAAAGAGGAGTTTGGTCCTATTGTCATCTGTAATACTAATATCTACTCTTTTGCATAGTTGATCACGTCTTCCATCTTTGTGCTGGAACTTCGCCATATTGCAGACCTCCTTCACAGTTCTTAAGATTTACTGGATAAGTTCTTCTCTTGTTTTAGAATTTAGATATCTGAGTAAAGTGTCTAGCATTCCTTTCTCTCCAGATACTTTGGATGGGTGTAGACTACCAATGTTTTCATAATCCTCTTGGTAATGGTACTTCCTTCAGCTCTTTCCATATCAAGTACCATTTGTTTGGGAGAGGCAAGATTGTTCTAGCATACCCACATTTCATAAGATGCTTCCTCCCAATGTTATGCATATCTAATTTGACAACCAGCATAGGTGTAATCCATATCAGCTTCAAAGATAAGTATGATTATCAGCTGCATATAGAAAATGATATGGGAAAGTCCCCTAACCTCTATGAAGTTTTTGCATATCAAACTTAATAGCCATCAGATTCGTACTTGATATGCAATTAACATGGAAAGCTTCAGTTTTGAAGTTTCTCCATATCAAACTTAATAGCCATCAGACTCGTACCTGATATGCAATTTAACATGGAAAGCTTCATTGGAAACAAAAAATTTGTCACGGATCATTTACCACTTGGAGAGCTTTATCCACTACTCCACCCCCACTCCAATAGCTGTCCAATCTCTATGACTGCCAGTCGTTCCTCACTGGACCGTAGTTCAATCAGAATCAGGTTTGTTGTTCCTCTCTTCCTTGGTGGTTTGGTGTTTGCTTCCTTCTTTAGTTTGGGTCTCACCCTATGCGATATTTGCTTTATCAGCAGTTGAGGCAACCAAAACCTCAAATAAGGTAGGGGGAGGGTTTATTGTAGAGGGATGGATTGGCATCCATCAAGCCGAGGAGTAGTTGA
This sequence comes from Berberis vulgaris, assembly GCA_963556465.1. NCBI lineage: Eukaryota > Viridiplantae > Streptophyta > Magnoliopsida > Ranunculales > Berberidaceae > Berberis > Berberis vulgaris. The sequence continues at coordinate 19,614,653 of OY747127.1, forward strand.
CAGCACAACATTCTCCAAGCAAGGACCAAGGAATCCATGGCCAGAGAACGAGCTCAAAACAACAAGGAGTAAGGTTAAAAACTTTTCAGAATAGCAGGATTCTTAGAAGGCTCGACTGTCAGATAGGAATCGTCGCTAGCCTCAGACAATCCAACACCTTGTAGAGGTAAAACATGTGGGGAGTATTATCCCCTCCACATGCTCATCTAACAAATGTCCATTGTCCTCACGGGGTGGACCCTCATCAGTAAGTTTCCTTCCTCTCTGCCTTACCATTTGGAATGCTAGATGTTCATCATTCACAAGTGAAGCATACAAAGGGTGATCTGCGGTCTCATAGGCATCTCCATGGGCTACTATTCACTCCAGGTTCCACGTTCACAAGAGCATGGTCCGCATTGATCCTCGTCCGGTGCTCCGTGAGAAGTCCAATAGCAACCACTTCCCCTTAGAGCATCTCCAGTCACTGTCAGTCGCATCACAATTGCTCCCAAATCCACCTGCAGTGAGGATTGCAGGTGAAGAAAACTTCTTGTAATAGAAATGGTGATTTCTTATATTATTAGTTAGCGGCAATGGGAGAGAAATTTGACCAGCACATGTTGGTCATTTGTTCTTTTGCAAGTTGTGTATTGGAAAAAAAAAAAGGAGGGGGGGGGAGGTCTCTGGGTGCCAAGTTGGTGGAAATTTTCCATCAAACATCTTGTTTAGAATGGGATTTCTCTCAAAGTGTAATCACAATTGCACTAGATTCCACCACAATGTCATGTGTTAGAAACAAAATGTGTGTCATCGACTGTGGATGCTCTTAGTAACCATCTGCTCTGCTGTAGTCACAGTGGTGGTTGCTCCCTCAACTGCCGTTGGTGATCTAAAAGATGGGTTGGGCTTGTGGTTCCTAGCATCATCCCTATCCATCTGATTTAGAATAACTCCCAGCTGAAATGGATCATCTACATCTTACTCAAGAATGGAGATACCCTACTACATCAGGTTTACCGGAATTGGAAATTCTATGAGAATCCAAACCAATTCTCTTCTCATTAAAATTGGAATTTTGAATGAGAATTTACTCTCTACTCTCCAGACCTTTCATTCGAGAGCCTAGAAAGTTCTCGGTTGACAGTCCCAGCCACTGGTTGTTTGGCACGTCGACCAACACCTTTATCAATTAAAGGACTGTTCTGCTGCTGTGCCAAAGTACAAAAATTTTCATCCACCTTTCTTCCCATCTCTGCAACACTTTTTTGGGTCTCCGGTGTAGGGATGGCAACGGGGCGGATTGGGGCGGATTTGTGCAAACCCATCCCCGCCCCGCTAGAGATTTCGGGTCCCCGAAACTGCCCCGCATATCCGTTTAGCATTTTTTTTTAAAACCATCCCCGCCCCGAGCGAATAGGCGGATATCCGCCCCGCCCCATTTAACCCAAACAACAACAACAACAAAAAAAAAAAAAAAAAAAACAACAGATCTGAGATCTGAGAAGAAGAATGGAGAAGATCCGCCCCATTGGAGCAACTCTGATCTTTCTAGCCAAGTAGATTCCTTATATACTTCCAGCGGTACATTCTCAACAAAGGTTCAATTCCACTGGACATAGAGTTTGATCTGCAGGTTCTTGAAATTATTATTGCCAAAGAACTTTGTGCAGAAAGTTAGAAACCAATACTCATAATATCTCAAGTGAAGGAACTTTATACAATTCTCAAAAAAAAAAAAAAAAGATTTTGCTGCCGGAAGCTCCATCCAGTGAGGAAGCTCCATCTTGCCGGATATCTTGAGATGCGCCGCATAGGCCTTGACAAACTCATGTGGTCCTTCACAGTCTTCGCAGTAGCCATGGTTACAAGCTTCCTCATCAGAGAGAGAGGGGTAGGAGGAAGATGAAGGGAAGGAGAACAAGAAGGGAAGACTAAGAGGAAGACGAAGGGAAGATGAAGGATTTGTTTTTGCTCTTCTCTGGTGAGAACCGAAAAGAAGTGAAGTGAAGTCAAAGTGAAAGTGAGTGATGTGAAAGTGAGTGACAGAGAGGTGAGGGGGATATAATGAGATGCAGTGATTCTTAAGGGGCAAGGGTATGTTTTGTAATATTCGAATGAGATGTAGTTTTTTTTGGAAAGGGGTAAGGGTATTTTTGTAATATCAATACTTAAACGGATATCCGTGGGGCGGATACGGCCAAATCCGTATCCGCCCCGAATATTTGTTGGATGCTGTTTGGATATCCGTATCCGCCCCGAAATCCGTTTAGATGTATCCAAAACCGCTCCAAACGGATTGGGTGGGGCGGATATCCGTAAAAATCCGCCCCACTGCCATCCCTACTCCGGTGAGAGATTTCTCCATCCCAAAAAAGCATCAACGCCTCCTTGTTTGCTGACATTGGCTGCCATGGACCAGGTAATCATCTTAAGTGCTACTTCCACCTTCAAAGCCTTTTTATTTTCCTCCAAGACTAGAACATGATATAATCCAAAAACCTTCTCCTGTAGTTCCTAGTCACTGGCAGATCTCACTTTATGCTCGTTGGTAATTGGAACAGAAACTCAGCAAAGGATCACTTGTTAAGGGGGGAGCACTTGGGGTACACACTTAAAAAAAGGGAAAGATCAGACTCCCGTTACAGAATCAGACGAGATTGGGATAGTTATCCTATTAAATGTTTTCACACTCCTATATGCAAACATAATTTCACTGAGCTATACCTAATCTAATCTAATCTACATAAATCCCTTTCTAAGTAGAGAAACATTAGTTCATTTTCACATTTCTCAAAATGAACCACATCGCAAAATGAACTGAGTGTTGGTCTCTTGAACGGTCATGCATTTGATTATCGCCTATAGCAGTCGCTGTCACTCAGACATTGTCTGATATTTTCAAGTGTACACGCTAAGAGGTGCTATTGGATCTCAAGTTCCTTCCTAATGTGTTCAGGGTCCCCCAAGAGAGATCTTGTTTTTTGAAAGGTCAAATAGATTTTCATTCAATATAGATAAATATTACCGAGATCTACACCTCCCATTAAAAAAGACTTAGTGGGAGAAGAGTAGAGTATCCCAATGAACTCAAAATCTTTCAAATGCAACCCCCAATAGCTCCTTCCTTGTGGATGCCAAACTAACACCAGACGTTCCATGCTAAGCTTATCTGGACCCATAAAAAATGTTTCAGATATTCTCCAGTTCTCTCTTTCCAAAGAGTACCATTAGAACTTTTCATTTCTCCAGATTGTCAAAGCGAAGGATTTTAGTAATATTAAAAAACCAAATAAAACACAGCTTATTATGGTGCCCAGAGAGGTAGCAACCTGATATTATCGTGTGATTTCCTACAACTCAATATTACGATCAAGAAGTAAACTGCGGATTTCCTAGAGAAACACAGAGATCAAGAAAGTGAATTGACATTCAGTAAATAAGAATTTCCTCATACACCAGAATTGATGAAACACAGGATTTAGTTTATTTATTTAAATTTTGTTTAGTTGTTGGGTAAGGCTCTAATAGCAGTTAGGGTTAGATTTTTTGATTTGCAAGATAAGATTAGTATAAATAAGGTATAAACCCATTATTTCTAAGTTGGTTGGATGAATATGAAGATTTGAGTTTTATTTATCTTTTTATTTCATAGTTTTAGGTTTAGATTAATTAGTTTCGTTGTACAATTTATTAATTGGTATCAGAGCCAAAACGGTTCTAGATTGGTTTGATCAATTGTTTGAAGAATAAGAAGATTGAAGAGAAAGTCGAGAAAAGAGAACGAATAAGGTGAGACAAAAATACAAATCCGATTTGATTACAATTTATTGAAGCCCCCAAGGAATCAACACCGGCAGTCCATATCACCAGCCAACACAACAGTTACCGCCATCCAAACCCCTTCCAGCCAGCGCCAGTCCATATAAGAGGTTCAGAATTGCTAAAAAATGTGACCCATATAATTCCCAATATCCATACCTATATTATTCCTATCCATATAGCACAAGCCCAAGTCGAGTCCAATACCCTACGGTGTCTAATACTCATAACCAGTTTTACTACTATCCACAGCTACAATACACCTATGTCCCCCAACCTGAACCAATTTCCCCTACACCACCCCCACCCCCAAGTGACTTGTGATGTCCTCATATCCATCCCACTATGCTACTAGTTGAGCCAAACTAGGAGAAGTCTTCAAGAGATTTAGCATAACGAATTGGTGCCCGCCCTGACCCATTTTTTTATATCTGGAGATAACAAGAATAGGTACGAGCGAAGGAGAGTTACCAGCATATGAGAGTAACATTAGTAGAAAGCGAACTTACCCAGAGGCGCAAAGAGTCGAATGAGCCATATTGTTTGTCAAAGTCCCTCCAACTTTTTGAGAAAGTTAAGGATACCATCATCCATACTCGACTTCCGAAATGTGGGTCATTTAATTTCTATGATTTATTTTCCAATTTTGGACAAGAGGATGATGAGGCTCCCATAGAGACAAAGGTAGTGAGTGACGAAGTTTATATTGACCCAATTTGAAAATTTTTCGTGGCACAAGCTTATGCACATGAGTATGTTCAGTAGGTCTATTCTAGATTTCTGTTATTTGTGCCACCTTGCAACTTTTCTGAGTTAGTGCTATTTATGGGCAAGTTTTGAGGTCAGATATTTCGCATGCACTTCACAATCGGTTGCTTGTTTTGTCGGATTTCTTCAATTTCAAGCTCAAGGACGAGCTTCTTCAACCGGGGAAGGGTGATGTAAGGAAGGATTTAGTTTATTTATTTAATTTAAAATAGTTGTTGGGTCGGGCCTAAGCAACTCCATTAGAATAAGTGGAGATTAGGGCTCCAGTAGCATTTAGGTAGATTGCTTGATTTGCAAGCTAGGATTAGTATAAACAACACATTAAAAGCCATTAATGTAAGTAGGTTGAATGAATATGAAGAACTGAGTTTTGTTTATCTTTCATTTCCTAGTTTTAGTTCGTAATTTCAGGTTGATATTAATTAGTTTAGTTGTAGAATCCATCAAGAATAGTCTAAAAAATATGACAATTGCTAGTTATAAATGAACAAACAATTTAGTGCAACCGAGAATCATGTTTCGTAATAATTAAGACTAAAGGGACAATGAGTTTGGAGGCCAAGGCTAAATCTATATAAAACAAAAAGGCCCTTTAAATCTATATTAAGTTGTTTAATCACCAAATAAACTCAAGCATATCAAAAAAATTATGAAGTTACCTAATCTCAGGGGGCTTGTTTTGCTTCTTCTCCAGCATTTAGGGATGTCATTGCACATAGAGAAATGAAATTTTCTTGCATCTTCCTTTTATTCATGGCAAAAGCTGAACACAGACATGAAATCATATTGTTATTGTCGCATCCATGTCACAATCCAAAAAATTGCAACTTCACAAGAAGTAGGTTGAACACATCAGAAAATAGTGAAGACTGTAAAAACCCAAGGAATTACCACCAAACTGTCATTTTATGTAAACCAGAAAAATTCCAACTTTATGAATAATTTTATCAAACCAATCATACGACATAATTTCATCCAAATGGTCAATGAGGTAAGAAAACCTCAATTGATGTGGAGTCAGCCTAAAAACTGGCTTACCACATTGGGCATCACCGTAATCAGAACAAGATGTAAATAAAATCAGCAATTGAATAGACTTAAAACAAATGAATGGATGAATACATAATTAAACTTATGAGCAAACTAAAACAATAACTAGTTCTTTGAAGCTGCTATACATATTAACCCTTTGGGTGGAAATGAAATCAACATCCTTATATTTTAGTGTATGGTTCCACTTATGAAAGAATGAACAATTTGTTTGATTGCTAGTACTCATAAAGGGAAAAGAAAAAGAGAGCAAATGGGGATAAGGAGATGTGAGCCTATTTAAATTATTCATGAAAGTCGGTATTGACAACAGAATGTAAATTTAACATGTCGATAACATAATGAACTAAGGATGTTGAAATGATGGTTTATTACCTTGTAAACTGACCCAAATCCTCCTCTCCCAAGTTATGGTGTTTGGTTCCAACAAAAGTGTGATAATCACTTTACCAATAGCCTTGACATGAGCAGTTACCTTTCTTGAAGGAATGAAAGCGGTTCCCATCCCTCATAACTATCTCTCTGCTGACCAATTGACTTACAAGCCTGGTAAAAGTGTGGCAATCGCTACAAATACGTAAATTTTTTATTATGCGTATGGGAGCAGTTGAAGGTGTGGTGAGAAGACCGAAAGCAATGGCTAACTTCTCACTGTGATAGGCAACATCATTTCCTTTGAATTCATATCCTAGGCTCTTCAGTCCAGCCTTTAGTGATTCCAGCTTTTCAAGTATCTCAACTATTTGTGGATGAGAGCCATCTCCTGCAGTGAAGACATGGACCTTGTTTCTTAGCTCCATCCAGCTTTGTCCAGGATTCTTCCTCAACCCTTTCTCCCTCATCATTTTGCGTGTCATATCACCAAAGTCTGACCTCCCAACATCATCATACAGGTTTGCAAGAAGCACATAAACTGCTGGGTCACGTGGGTCAAGCTCAAGAGCTCTCCTTGCCATATCCTCCCCTAGCACTAAATTCCGATGTACCTTACATGAACCTAATATTGTTTTGTAGACCAATGCATCTGGCAAAAAAGGCATCTTTTCTATAACGCCTATGGCCTCTTCAAGTCGCCCCACTCGACCAAGGAGATCAACCAAGCAAACATAGTGATCAAGCTGTGGCACCACATTATAAGTATCATTCATGGAGTAGAAATGCTCAATACCCTTGTCAACCAAACCACCATGGCTGCATGCATAAAGCACTAACAAGAATGTAATTTCATCAGGCTGGATTCCAGCCAAGATCATATCTTCAAAACCAGAAAGGGCGGATGAGAAATAGCCATTTGATGCCAATGCAGATATCAATCCATTCCACGATACAACATTAGGCTTGAGGATTTCCACGAAAACTCTTTCAGCATCTTGTACACTGCCACATTTTCCATACATGTCCACAAGACCATTTGATACCGAAAGCCAGTTGCATAAGCCAGACTTAAATGAGTGACAGTGAAGCTGCTTCCCAGGTTCCATGGCAGCTAAACCCGCTGATGCAGATAAGAAGCTAGCCACACTAAAGTCATCCATCTTAACACCGTGCATGTGGGCAATCAGGTCTAATGTCATCCCATAATGACTCATTTGATTGAGACTTGTGGCTAGGCTTGTGTAGGTGACAGCATCTTTACATGCCATTATATTCATAATGTTCCATGCATCCTCCAACATCCCCATTCTTGCATAAACATTAACTAGAGTATTGCCTACTGTGATATCAAAGTATGCCTTAGTTTTAATTATGTAAGTGTGGAGCTTTCTTGCTTGACTTGGAGATTCTTTCATGGCACACCCATTAAGAATGCAAGTCATGGTGATTGAATTAGGCTGCACGTCGGCAGCTTGCATCTGTACAAATGCCTGATAAGCCTCATGATTCATTCCATGTTGAGCAAATCCATCAACTAGAGAAGTCCAAGAAATGACATTTGGTGACAATATCTCTCGGAACGCCTGTAATGCATCTTCAACTATAGGGGAGCATTTCATGTACATATCAACCAGTCCATTTCCAACAGACACATCCCACTCCACCCCGTCCTTAATAACCTGCAAATGGAATTGTCTACCCAACTCTATTCTATTAATGGAAGAGAGGATACCAGCATACGTAAAAGAATTGGGTGAAATTCCAGCAAGTTTCATCTCACTTAATGCAGAAATCACCGCTTCAAAATCTGAGACTTGAGTGTAACCAGAAATAATAACTGTCCATAACATTACATCAGTTTCAGGTGTCTGATTTGAGACTTTCAGAGCATCTTTTATCATCTGGCATTTCGAATACATATCAACAAGTGCTGTTTTCAAAATCAAATTCAGCTCAATACCCAATACTATAAGATGAGTATGGATCAACTTTCCATATTCCAAACCAAGAAAACTACATGCAGTAAAAACTTTTACAAAAGTGAACTCATTAGGAACAATTCCAGCCTCAATCATTTTGAGATACAATCTCACACCCCGATCCCATTCTTCCGTTTGTACAAAAGAAGAGATCATCGTGGTCCATGAAACTGTGTCACCATTGCTAATGGTGCTGAATATTTCACAGGCTTCCAAAATGGACCCACACTTGGAGTAGAAATCGACCAAAGCACTTGCCAAGACTGGATTGGACTCAAACCCAAGCTTTACTATTTGGGCATGAACACGAACCCCCCTCTCCAACATCTCTAGATAAGAACAAGACCGTACAACAGTGGAGAACGTGAACTCATTAGGACTCAGACCAGACCCCAACATTTGGTCAAACAAACTGAGGGCCTTTTCATGTTCTCCAGCTTTCGTATAAGCCGATATGATACTTGTCCATGAAACCACATCTCTGTCACAAATTTCTTCAAACAAGTTGCGTGCGTGTTTCAAACTGTAACATTTTGAGTATAAAGTCAATAAATTGTTGACGAGATAGAGATCATCTTGAAGACCCAACTTGATAATGGGGCTGTGGACAAAAACCCCACGTTTGATGGACTTTGAATTGCAAATGGAAAGCACCCATGAGCAAAACTCCTTTGAAATTGGATTCTGAGTTGTGGGGTGTGAAGTAGAGTAGTAAGGGCGAGAGTTGTAGAGTGTAAAGCCTGCTAAAGTGGGTTTTCTGAGTATGGAAGGAGGAGGAGAAGAACAAGGAATGCGAAGAGTATTACGTTGGTGGAAGATATGAGAAGGGTGTAGTGCGGATGAGTTAATATAGGAAGCAAAGAATTTGCTTAAAGTCATTCGATGGAGCTACCAGTCTACATGGATGGATTGAGAAACTCTATGTTACAAGCAAATGCTAGTGCTCCATTAGAGTTACAGTGCTTAGAGCAACAGAGTTCAGGCTTCAGTGTTCGAGGATTTTCCCACCCTTTTGCTACTAGTCTCAATTTCAAGGCTTTAGACTTTTAATGGTTATTTGCATTTTGGGTGTACATAGTTTAGGCGTATTTCAAGTTGGGTACAAAATTTTTTATTTTTATATAATCACACATTAACGCTCGCCACTGTCAACTTTAATAAATACAAAGGTATCCATAGTGCAAAGCCACCATTTCCTCTTTTTCGCATCACCATTGCGTCGTTGTTCTTTTCTTTCTTTCTTTTTTACTTACTCACACCACCAATAAATATGTTAAACCTAAAAGAAACCAAAAAGGAAATCAAAAAAACTCAAAAAACCTCCAAAAAAACGAAAAACACTCCTCTCCCTCCCTCGATCTCTCGCACTCCTTGTTGTGTGTCATCCCAAACTCGGCAATCAAACTTCACTTCCTTGCAATTTTTGTCATCCTCGTCCTCATCCTCTTCCCTATCTCTTCCTCTTCGCAAAAACCCCAAAATCGCAAATTGAAATAGTTAAAACCCTTCGTCTCCTCGTCATCGTCCTCCTCCGCTTCCCTATTTCTCCCTCCTCGGTTGCATTTCACTACATTTCACTTGGAAGAACTTATTTCATGGTGAACTTATTTCACTTATTTCATGAAAATGAAAGGGTTTAGTGAAGTTGATGATGTTGGAAATGAAGATTTTAATGGTGAACATGAGGGTGAAAAAGATGAACAATTTAAAGAGCAAGGACAATCCATTTCAATGGATGTAATTTGCATTAAAAAAATATCATCTAATTTGCATCTAAATTTTTTTTCAAAATAATTTATTGATTAGTATATGATGCATTGATGCATAGGCATTTTTAATGGATGTAATAGATATGGAGATGCATTTTAACGATGTTGAGAACCCAGAAACGAACCATTTAGAGGTAACCGTCATTTTGTTGTTAAATAAATTAAAATTTTAATTAATATATGAAACTAATTATAAATTGAATCATTATGCAGAATGTTGATGATAATGTTGATGGAAGTGGTGACAATAACAATGAAGAAAGATCATTGATACTGGTAATCGATGATAGTCAGTTATTTGTTACGGACGAGGTATGTAAGTTTTTACTTATTTTCGTTTTCACTATTTTGTATTTTCCATTGTTATAAATATGTTGTTGTTATTAACAAGTTTTTTAAAAAAATTAGGTATTCTCATCAAAGTCTGCGTTGATAGCTTGGGTCCAAGGCATTGGTAGGGATAATAACATAGTTGTTATTATCACTAAATCGAAACCGACTAATCAAATACGGAAAGGAATGATCCATTTTGGTTGTGAAAGGGGAGAGAAGCCCGATAAAAGGTTAAAGAATTTTGTTCGATCAAGCAATACATAGAAGTGTGAATGCATATTTCAGTTGAGAGGATCCTACTAGAGAATGACCATTGGAGGTTGCAAGTGACATGTGGAACCCACAATCATCCTTGATCAGAGTCATTTGTTGGTCATTCGTTTGCTGGAAATTGAATGTAGAGGAGATGATTTATGTGCAGAATATGGCGAAGTCCGGTGTGAGCCCTCGCAACATCTTGTCCCGGCTGAAAGAAAGGTTTCCGAATAATTTCTCGAATTTGAAGCATATTTACAGTGTATTGTGTCGGCTAAAGGTTTTTGAACAAAGAGACAGAACGGCTTTGCAACATACTCTAGAGTTGTTGAGGGAGCACAAGTACATAGAGTGACATTCTGTTGATCAGGGAAATAGAGTCACCAACTGTCACGCCCCGACCAGCCACGGGAATCGCAGCGTGCCGATGCGTGAACTAATCCGTAATACAGGCGGATCGTAACCGGCCACAACATCACAATATAACACATTCTCGATACGAAAATGAAACGGAAATAAAACTACGATAAAAATTTGAACAAAATAAGTATATTTGATTCGCCCCGCCAGAGTCATAGCGACAAAACTGATATACAAGCATCTAGTATAACAATATAGTACATCTGATAACACAGAGGAAGCAAAACATACCCGTACAGGGTGGACACGACCAAACACCACAAAACGCGCCTACAACGAAAAATGGGGCCTAAGCGCCATGATCAGCAGGAACGCCAACACTGCCTGCACTCCAATAGAAGCACACCCCTTGCGGGGTCAGCAAAGCACAAAGCAAGCTGATGCGAGCGAACTAAATACAAATAACAGAATACTATACAAGGAAAATTCATGTCAGACCATAAAGGATAAGTAACAAGTCCTAAAGTCTAAATCACACCGTGTCTCTAAAGATAATATTTCTAAGTTCAAGCAACAACACAAGCATTTCAGATTCAACAATAACTACAAGTTTACGATATATGTCGATCATTACACGTAATTCAAACATGGTAAATATCAAGCGATGAAAATAAAGACGATCTCATGGTTCTTCCTAGTCTCCTAGGTATAGCAATCAAGTCGAAACCAAAAATCCTGTATAAGTGTCTCATATCATAAGTATTCGCATACCCTACAAATGTGTCTCACCCAGACACATCCCACAACGTGCACCAGTACCACTTCGGGCTTGTTTGTATCCTAATGGGGTGCCATCTGCCAGGTTACAAACTCAAACATCCCGAACGACTGGCCTAACACGGCCAACCTAACACAATCAAACTCCAGCGCGCTGGGAGGGAAAGTGAGTAATCTCCAAAGCACGTCCTCCGGGACCTGTCCTACTGCACTCTATAGTGGCAAGTGCGTGCGGGAGCTCACCGCACCTCAGCAAGCTTGCCACATGCAATAACGTCCTCAATGTCAGGTGCGAGTCATCTCAAGCACCATCCAACTCACGATGCGAACAAGCTCCTAAGCATCGGCACAACAGGCATTACAGCGAGGTAAAGACACTTATACTAACATCCACATGCACAAATGACGAGTCTGTACATAATCAAAGGTAACAGACGTGCAATCATAATCAATTCGGCAATTTTTATAAAACCACGACTATGCCAGGGTCCCAACATGACCCAATTCACCACGATAAATTTATTCGAGTCGATTATCATACATGCTCAAGACTCGGAAATCCACGGTAAAACATGACATACCATGCAAACTCGAAAACAAAGCATACAAGTCCAATGTCATTACACCAAAGCCTAATCACACCAAAATTCATTCACTATTCGATTTCATTCAAGTATATCATGCTTTCAGAAAACCCAATACATAATTCATTCACAAATAACCAACACAATCATCGAAATATCTGAAAACCCCGAATTTCGAATTTGGATTCAATTGTACACAATCGACGGTATGATGTAAAACTTAAATTCAGGATTTCAAATAATTATTTCTTAAAATAAAGATTATAGTTCCACTCACCTTAGCAGAATGGGTTTTCAAAACCCAATTCCTACTGGTCGAAACTCCTAACTCGCAAAACAACGAATGCGGGACCACGGAAATTTCTAAAACTGCAAGGCGGACTCGAAGGTGAACAAACTAGCCGAAAACTAGAAAAATAAATAAATTACAAGCGGCGCGTGACTGAAAGAAAAACTTACAGGCAATAAAAATTCGGCAAACACCCTGCCGAAACCCAAAGTTTGGCAAAAACTTGCCGAAACCCTCCCTACTCCGGTCTGATCGCCTCCAAACCGCACAACGGGCCGAAAATGGGTCTAAGAACACTCGGAGTCACGAATGTGCGGCTCACCCACGCACCCAAAGCCCGGATTCATGCCGAAGAACCCTCAAAACGAACATGCACCCTGATTTTGCATGTGGGGTCTAAGGACTCCAAATGACGCCATCAAGGCCCCTCAACGGCTGATCGGAGCTACGAAAACCGATTAAACAAATCCAACACCAAACCCAAATGTGAAACTGAAATTTTTTTTCGAAAAACCAACAGAGAAATGAATAGGGGAAGAAATGAAGGACAATGGGCGAGATTCCACGAAGGAATCGCTCGATCTCCTCAAACGAACCCAGCGAACAACGTCGCTGCGAGAGAAAACTCGCACTGAAGAAAAAAAGAAAAGAAAAAGAAGGTGAAGAAAGAAAAAGGGGGGGTTTGTCTCTTAAAGGGTGGGTGGCTATGTGCCCCCACCACTTTTACTGAGTACACCCCAGACCAAATCTTTTTTTTTAAAAAAAAAAACACAGATATTACATCATGCACACCTTAAAAGAGATCTCGTCCTCGAGATCAAACAAAGCCACGACAAGAAAACCTAGGCAAAAAGCTCGGGGTATTTCTGTCTCATCTGGTCCTCCAGCTCCCAAGTCACGTCACCCGCTCGGTGGCTCCACTGAACCTTCACTAACTTCACTGTCCTCCGTCGAAGTTGTTTCACATCATCATCAACAATGGCTACTGGCTTCACTGGATACGTCAACTCATCAGAAATATCCACCTCAGCGGGCTCTATAATTTGTGACGGGTCTGCCAAACATTTCCGCAACATGGATACGTGAAACACGTCGTGGAGACCTGACATACTCTGCGGCAAAGCCTATCTGTAGGCCACTGAGCCAATCTGTAGGCCACTAAGCCAATCCTCTCAGTAATCTCATATGGCCCTACATATCTCGGTGCAAGCTTCCCTCGACTTCGGAACCTAACAACTCCGCGCATCGGGGAAACTTTCAGAAAAACCATGTCACCAACATCAAACTCTAACTCCTTACGCCTCCTATCAGCGTAACTCTTCTGTCTACTCTGGGCTGTCAACAATCGCGCTCTAATCAACTCAATCTTCTCAGTAGTTTCTCTGATCACATTCGGCCCCATCACCACTGACTCTCCAATCTCTGCCCAACAAACAGGGGACCTACACGGTATTCCGTAGAGTGCCTCAAACAGTGCCATGTCAATACTTACGTGGTAGCTGTTGTTGTACGCAAACTCGCATAACGGTAGGTGATCTTTCCAACTGCCCCCAAAGTCTAAAATGCATGCTCTAAGCATGTCTTCCACTACCTGATTCACTCGCTCAGATTGGCCATCTGTCTGTGGATGGTAAGCTATACTCATGTCCAATCTAGTACCCATAGCTTGCTGAAAGCTCTGCCAGAATTGGGTTGTGAAAAGCGGATCTCTGTCGGATACAATCGAAACAGGTGACCCATGAAGGCGAACTATCTCCCGAATGAACAACACCACTAGACTGTCTGTCGTCCGATTCATACTAACAGGGATGAAATGTGCACACTTCGTCAACCGATCAACAATTACCCATATCGACTCATTACCTTTCCTCGACCGTGGAAGTCCATTGATGAAATCCATAGTGATATACTCCCACTTCCATGTCGGGATATCCAATGGATGCAATAACCCAGACGGTCTCTGATGCTCGGCTTTCACCTGCTGACAAGTCGCACACCGTGCCACAAACTCTCCAATGTCTTTCTTCATGCCACGCAACCAGAAAGAACGTCTCAAATCTCGATACATTTTTGTTCCACCGGGGTGAATGGTGAAACGAGATCTATGAGCTTCCTGTAAGATATCTCTTCGCAACTCCTCATCAGACGGAACACAAAGCCGCCCACGAAACCGCAACCCTCCATCTGAACCCACCGACCAATCGATAGGGCACTCATCTAATGTGTCAACTACCAAATATGCTATCTGCCTCGTAATCACTGGATCAGAGGTTTGTCTCTCCACCACTCTACTGATCAACGGAGGATAAATTGCTAAACCCGCTATTATGCTGCCTTCTGTACTGAAAGTAGGCTGAACTGCAAATGAAACTAATGTCTCAAGTGTTCGGTACTCCTGAATCATCATGGTTGCCATCACTGCATGTCGCCTACTCAAGGCATCTGCAACCACATTGGCCCTACTAGGTTGATACTGTATCTCGAAGTAATAGCTACTAAGGAAATCAACCCATCGTTGTTGCCTCATATTCAACTCCCTCTGAGTGAATAGGTACTTCAAACTCTTGTGATCTGTGAACAACTCGAACCTCTCACCATACAGATAATGTCTCCAGATCTTCAAAGCAAAGACTACGGCTGCCAACTCTAAATCATGTGTCGGATATCTCCGCTCGTGGGGTTTCAACTGTCAAGACGCATAGGCTACGACCTTCTTGCCTTGCATCAACACTCCACCCAATCCTGTACCGCAAGCATCAGTAAATACCACCAGTCGGCCACCAGGTGTCGGAATAGTCAACACTAGTGCTGAAGTCAACCGAAGCTTCAAAGTTTCAAAAGCTTCTTCACACTTTTCTGACCATACAAAAGGAACATTCTTCCTAGTTAACTGAGTGAGTGGTGCCGCAATCAGGGAAAATTTCATGATAAATCGTCGGTAATAACCAGCCAAACCCAGAAAATTGCGAATCTCCGTCACACTACTCGGTCGTCTCCAAGACTTCACTGCTTCGACTTTCTTGGGATCCACTGCAATACCTCCACTAGAAATGACATGCCCGAGAAATCGAACTTCGGGCTCCCAGAAGTGACACTTACTGAACTTCGCATACAACTGATTTTCTCTAAGTGTCTGCAAAACAATGCGAAGGTGCTCTCTATGCTCCTCTAAACTCCTCGAGTACACTAAGATATCGTCAATGAAGATTACCACAAACTTGTCCAAGTACGGACTGAACAATCTATTCATCAAATCCATGAAGAAAGCTGGTGCATTTGTCAATCCAAATGGCATGACTGGAAACTCATACAAGCCATAACGGGTCCGGAAAACGGTAATTGGAACGGAATGTTCCTCAACTCTCATCTAATGATACCCAGACTGCAAATCTAATTGTGAAAACACTACGGCTCCCCTCAACTGATCCAATAGATCATCAATTCGAGGCAATGGATACTTATTCTTGATGGTCACTTTATTCAGATCTCGATAATCTATGCACATCCTCAATGATCCATCCTTCTTGGATACAAATATTGCTGGAGCTCCCCAAGGTGAATTGCTCGGCCGAATAAACCCCTTACGCAGCAACTCATCAAGCTGTACTTTCATCTCTTCCAATTGCTTAGGTGCAAGCCTGTACGCTGATTTAGATATAGGTGCAGTACCAGGAACCAGGTCAATCCGAAACTCTACCTCACGACGAGGAGGGATACCAGGAATCTCCCGAAACACATCAGGGAACTCACACACAACCTCTACAGAGCTGGTGTCGGGACAAGAAATCTCAAGAGAGCTAAGAAAACTCGACATCAAAGAAACCGAATCAGGCTCACAAGCCAACACACGAGGCGAAACATCAGGTGGTGCTAACATCACTGACCTATGCAAGCAATCAATGATCATCGGATGACTGGACAACCAATCCATCCCTAGAATCAAATGATAGCCCTCAAAACCCAAAACAACAAAGTCAACACACAAAGTTATACCCCAACAAGGAAAACTCGAAACGGGGACAATATTCCCACAACCAAACCGAACTGCCCAAGGGAGACACAACGCACAAGGGCTCCGGTAAAGGCACTACCTCAAGGTTGTCTCTAACAACCAACTGTCTAGAAATAAAAGACCTAGATACTCCTATATCGAAAAGAGCCCTCAACAGGGAAGACGACGAATGCACAAAACCTGGCACACAACACATGTATCCTGAATCACATAACAACACACTAACATGCAATTTCCTACGCATAATGCACACAACACAAATCTTACTACATCTGCACACACAACTACAACAAAAAAAACTAATAACATACCCTCAACATTTCCCTGACCGGGAATAGCTGCTAGGCGAACAGGCGGTGCTGGGAGAGGTACTCTCTGACCAATTCCAGGCGCAAGTGCTAACTGTCCCTAAGGCGCCCTTAGTTGTGCTCGCCATCCCTATTCTGAGGACAAAGTCTGGAAAAGTGCCCCAATTGTCCACAAGTATAACAAACTACATGCTCCCATCGATTTGTCTGACCTCTTGGACAATCACGGGGTACATGTCCCTCCTGACCACAAGTGAAGCAACCGCTCCTAGTTCTTGTCGGACCACCCCACCTAGGTTGTCGCTGTTGCTGCTACTGTCGATGATCTCATCGGGAACATCTGTCACCTCTGCAGTCTCTGCCAGTCCTAACTGGTCCCCCATCTACCAGGGTCTCTCTGCTGGACAGCGACACGCTCTGGCTGTTGTGCCTGCTCAGTTGTCTGGCTTCCTCGGCCAAACCTCTGACTGTGTTCCGAACCTCTAGCTCGTCAAACCAAAGTCTCTTGTCTACACTCGGCGTCCACTCGCTCTTGACTCAAAGTGACGTCCACTAATCTCTCAAAAGGACGATCGATCATCACCATCAACTGTTTCCTTAGGAACGAGTTCAGACCACTAAAAAACTTCATGTTCTTCTTCTCTGGAGTATCTATAAAACAAGTGGCATAGCGGCTCAACTGTGTAAATTCAGCCAAGTATTCAGAAACAGATCTAGAACCCTGCTGTAAATGTAAAAATCTGTCCACTATCTCAGCTCTGGCAGAATCAGGGATAAAATGTTGTTCAAACACCTGGCAAAATGTATCCCACTGCATCTCTGACACATCACGACTCTGCCTCACTGAATCCCACCAGTACATAGCCTCTCCGTCAAACTGATGTGTTGCTAACTCAGTACGATGTATCGGTGTCAGCACTATCCTCTCAAATATGAGCTCTACCTTACGGATCCACCGATCCGCAGCTAGAGAATCTCCAGTACCATCAAATCTTTCACCACCCAAGCTGACGAAATCCTTGTTGCCCGAGTAAACGGATCCTCTGACTGACTGCCCTGCCTCATATTTTGTGCCAATTGGGTCATCATTTCCATAAAAGCCTGAGAGGCATCCTCTCCAACAGTGCCTGATCCCTCACCCTGGGATCTCTTACCACGCGCTATCACCAAACACCCTATACGCAAAACAAAACACACATACAATACATCAAACAACACAACAAAAGTCCTAACTCCTCTATCCAATCCACTCAAGAAAGTGGTATACGATGATGTTCTATGTGAACCGGTAAACAATGGCTCTGATATTAAGCTCTGTCACGCCCCGACCCGCCATCGGAATCGCAGCGTGCCGATGTGTGAACCAATCCGTAATATAGGCGGATCGTAACCGACCACAACATCACAATATAACACATTCTAGATATGAAAATGAAACAGAAATAAAAGTACGATAAAAATTTGAACAAAATAAGTATATTTGATTCGCCCCGCTAGAGTCATAGCGACAAAACTAATATACAAGCATCTAGTATAACAATATAGTACATCTGATAACACAGAGGAAGCAAAACATACCCGTATAGGGTGGACACGACCAAACACCACAAAATGCGCCTACAACGGAAAATGGGGCCTAAGCGCCACGATCGGCAAGAACGCCAACATTGCCTGCACTCCAATAGAAGCACACCCCTTGCGGGGTCAGCAAAGCACAAAGCTAGCTGGTGCGAGCGAACTAAATACAAATAACAGAATACTATACAAGGAAAATTCATGCCAGACCATAAAGGATAAGTAACAAGTCCTAAAGTCTAAATCACACCGTGTCTCTAAAGATAATATTTCTAAGTTCAAGCAACAACACAAGCATTTCAGATTCAACAATAACTACAAGTTTACGATATATGCCGATCATTACACATGATTCAAACATGGTAAATATCAAGCGATGAAAATAAAGACGATCTCATGGTTCTTCCTAGTCTCCTAGGTATAGCAATCAAGTCGAAACCAAAAATCCTGTAAAATTCTGTATAAGTGTCTCATATCGTAGGTATCCACATACCCTACGAATGTGTCTCACCCAGACACATCCCACAACGTGCACCAGTACCACTTCGGGCTTGTTTGTATCCTAATGGGATGTCATCTGCCAGGATACAAACTCAAACATTCCGAACGACTGGCCTAACACGGCCAACCTAACACAATCAAACTCCAGCGCGCTGGGAGGGAAAGCGAGTAATCTCCAAAGCACGTCCTTCGGGACCCGTCCTACTGCACTCTATAGTGGCAAGTGCGTGCGGGAGCTCACCGCACCTCAGCAAGCTTGCCACATGCAATAACGTCCTCAATGTTAGGTGCGAGTCATCTCAAGCACCATCCAACTCACGATGCGAGCAAGCTCCTAAGCATTGGCACAACATGCATTAGAGCGGGGTAAAGACACTTATACTAACATCCACATGCACAAATGACGAGTCGGTACATAATCAAAGGTAACAGACGTGCAATCATAATCAATTCGGCAATTTTTATAAAACCACGACTATGCCAGGGTCACAACATGACCCAATTCACCACGATAAATTTATTCGAGTCGATTATCATACATGTTCAAGACTCGAAAATCCACGGTAAAACATGACATACTATGCAAACTCGAAAACGAAGTATACAAGTCCAATGTCATTATACCGAAGCCTAATCACACCAAAATCATTCACTATTCGATTTCATTCAAGTATATCATGCTTTCAGAAAACCCAATACATAATTCATTCACAAATAACCAACACAGTCATCGAAATATCTGAAAATCCCGAATTTCAAATTTGGATTCAATTGTACACAATCGACGGTATGATGTAAAACTTAAATTCAGGATTTCAAATAATTATTTCTTAAAATAAAAATTATAGTTCCACTCACCTGAGCGGAATGGGTTTTCAAAACCCAATTTTTACCGATCGAAGCTCCTAACTCGCAAAACAACGAATGCGGGACCACGAAAAATTCTAAAACTGCAAGGCAGCCTCGAAGGTGAGCAAACTAGCCGAAAACTGGAAAAATAAATAAATTACAAGCGGCGCGTGACTGAAAGAAAAACTTACAGACAATAAAAATTCGGCAAACACCCCACCGAAACCCAAAGTTTGGCAAAAACTCGCCGAAACCCTCCCTACTCCGGTCTGATCGCCTCCAAACCGCACAACGGGCCGAAAATGGGTCTAAGAACACTCAAAGTCACGAATGTGCGGCTCACCCACGCACCCAAAGCCCGGATTCACGTTGAAGAACCCTCAAAACGAACATGCACCCTGGTTTTTTTTTTTAAATCCGGCCAACACCGAAACCACCCTTGCATGTGGGGTCTAAGGGCTCCAAATGACGCCACCAAGGCCCCTCAACGGCTGATCGGAACTACGAAAACCGATTAAACAAATCCAACACCAAACCCAAACCCAAATGTGAAATTGATTTTTTTTTTCGAAAAACCTATAGAGAAACGAAGAGGGGAATAAATGAAGGACAATGGGCGAGATTCCACGAAGGAATCGCTTGATCTCCTCAAACGAACCCGGCGAACAGCGTCGCTGCGAGAGAAAACTCGCACTGAAGAAAAAAAAAAAGAAAAAGAAGGAGAAGAAAGAAAAAGGGGGGGTGTTTGTCTCTTAAAGGGTGGGTGGCTATGTGCCCCCACCACCTTTGCTGAGTACACCCCAGACCAATTTTTTTTTTTTTTTTAAACACAGATATTACACCAACCTTTTTTGAGCACATCCTAAATCTATTTTGTTGGCAAAGTGTTTTCCACAAGAAATGTTTATGGATTGCACATATAAAACGAATCGCTATAGGATGTCGTTGTTTGAGATTGTTGGTGTGACGTCCACCGGAAAGACCTTCTATGTTGCATTTTGTTTTATGTGTTCTAAGAATGAAGAGTCATACGATTGGGCATTGGAAAAGCTTGTAGGAATTTTTGAGCTAGACAACTTGCTAAGCGTGTTTGTGACTGATAGTGAACTGGGTTTGATCAAGGCTATTGAGTGAGTTTTTCCAAAGGTAATGGGATTATTGTGCACATGGCACATCAACACAAATGTTGAGAAAAACTGTAACAAACATTGTGAGGACAATGACCGGTGGGCCGAGTTTATAGATTCATTTTCATATTTGTATATATCGAATGCAGAAGATAAATGGAACAATGTCACAGTTGAGTTTGATAGAAGATTTGCAAAATACCCAAAGTGTTTAGAATATCTCAAGACAGTTTGGTATCCCCATAAGGAGTACTTTGTCAGCGCGTGGACCAATAAATTTATGCATTTTGGGCAACGGACAACGGGTCGAGTTGAAGGTGCATAGTCGAAGTTGAAACACTCGTTGAAAAATTCACAAGGTACATTCCTTAATGTCTGGACAAAGATGCATGATATGATCGAAATCCAACTGGTCAAGATAGAGTCGTCCTTTCAGCATAGTCTGACGAAGGTAAAGACTGACCATAATTTTACTTTATTTGGCTTATTTCATGGGTCGGTGGCGTACAGGGCTATTGATTTGATCAATTCAGAAATTCAGAGGTCTAAAAGTGTGGGGGTTGACCCTGTCAAGTGTGGTTGTGTGCTTTGAATGACTTATGGATTACCTTGCGCTCATGAACTTACAAGTTATCTAACTCCCACAGGACAAATTCCAGTATGCACCATAGACAAGTATTGGCTTCAACTTGGCACAACACATATTCGTGAGGTGGCGGTGTGATTATAGACCCAGTCGTCGACACCCTTATGAATAAGTTCAATGAGTCAACTCATAATCAGAAGTTAGTGATGAAGAGGAAGCTTATAGAGTTGAGTTCCCCGGTGGTAGTGTGAGGATTGAACCATTAGCACTTTTGGCTGGAAATGGGAGACTATAAAATGTTCCATCTTATGACATGTGCCCATGTTCAATAAAATGTTAATAACTAACTTTTCTAAGAAAATACAAAATAAAATCCCTAACTAACTTTATAAGGACAACTCTTCTTGTTGTGGCCAGGCACCTTGTAGACTTTCAACTTCGTGTATTATTCAACGTCTCACCAACACTCTTCATGCGTTTAACCTTCGTTCTCCCTGGATGTTCCTTCAAATAAGGTGGAAACATTAGAATCTCTTCAAGAACATGGCTTATTTCTCCCTAAATGATGCAAAACATGTCAATTACTGTAAATCTGAATCAATTTCTATCATAATTTTTTAGACTCCTGAATAACAAACAACTCAATTGCACATGGTATGAGTTCGAGCCATCTCAAACATATGTGACTCTTCAAGCTAGCAACATTTGAATCCACACCAATATAATCAAGGCAAGTATCACCATAGTAACAAACTACTGTCAAAACACCACTTTTTTTTTATGCAACAGAAAAAACAAACACTTGTCTGCAACATAAAAAAATACCACAAATATCGATGTTACATGGAAAAGGAACTGAAGTACATTGATTTATTAACTCAAAAACAACAATAGAATCAAGTAAGAAATTATCTACAATACACCATAAGACTGGATGCCCCAATGACGTATTGGGTTGTCCAAACCATTAACCATTAACCACATTCAAAGTCTAAAAGCTCAAACCATTAAGACAAGTGTTGATATCAATACATCTTAAACGTTGGATACTTCTATGAGGAATAGGTGTTCATTCCAATAACCGAACACCATACCCTTAAACAATGCATCATAACACTGAACATCCCCATAAGGTACAGGTGTCTAGACCATTAACCATAATTTAAAAGTCTAAAATTCCAAACAATTAAAACAAACACCCTAAAGTTCAAAAACATTAAGACAGTTACAATTGATAATACATCAATTGATAAAATAAGATCACACACCACAACTAGAAGAAACTACAATTTACAACTAGAATCAACAAACCATAGTTTAATTGAACATAAGAAGATAACAATAATGAAGAAAATAAGATTGAATGCAAGAAGACTGAAGAGAAGTGGTACCTTGAAAATCAGTCTATTGAAGAAGAATCGAGCAGATTCAAACCATTCATCTAAGTTTGATTGAGCTTCAATGGCGTTAGATTAAGTTAAGTGTTAATGGAGGTAGAAAATTTCTAATAAGAATAATATAAGATAATCCACATAGAAGAATGGAAACCCTAACATAACCTAATCCATAAAAAATTACAATAAACACCAAGCCGCAAGCAAAAAAATCGTCGTTCCTTCTCACTGTAACGCTTCTTCGCAAAACCTCCAAAACCCAAAATTTTGAAATCGTAAAATTGCCAGTTATAACTGTCACAACACATACCCAAGGACCCGAAGTCTAAAATTAGTAGCAGCGTCCTGCAGAGCCCACAATAATAGAAATTGGGTTCGAGGAAACCAATAATAGTAGTAAAAATATATATATATATATATATATATATATATATATATATATATATATATAATAATAATAATAATAATAATGTAATACAATAGCTATTCATGGGCAAATCGTCCTCATGCGCCACTCTAAAATTCCTCAGATTTAGGATTTAAAGTGGTGTGGCGATCATAAATGGTGGTGGTGGCTGGAGGTGGTCCGCTGACACGAACTGAGCTTCATAAGGGGTCAGGGTGGTCTTGGTGGTGAGTGATGGTGGGTGAATTGAACAAGATGAGAAAAGGTAAGAAGAAAAAGGCACTTAATATTTTTAAAATGTGATACTAAATAGTAATTAATTTATTGTTTTTGGACTAAACTAGAAAAATGGTTAAGACCTTTTCTAAGACTATAATTGTAAAAAAATAAAATAAAGAAGCTTGAGCCTAAACCTCGACAAGGCGACAACAGTACTTGGCGAAGAAGTTGGACTTCATTCCAATTCCATTGACTTTCCTAAACAATTCAACAATTTCATTGTTTAATAAGAAAACCCAACACATACACACTAGGACTTATCTACCCCTCTAGTCAGACAAATATAAAAGAGAAGGAACACTAATAAAACAATTATCTTTTTATTTGGTTTTAGCATTCTTGATCGTTTTCTTTATTCTTGCCAAAAAGAAGCAATGACGGATCGGTTGACTCGGATCGCAGTGGTTAACCTTGATCTATGCAAAGTAGAAATCTAAATAGATTCTTACCAAGGCCTCATGTCAGTAATCAATGAAGAATAACTTAAATCAATGCATACCTGAAGCCACTGATGAAAAAAATCTTTGTATCAATCCTCATGAATATAACAACATACAGCAGAAAGATCTTCCACCTTCAGAACTCTTCTCCTATGTCTCTCAAGCTGAATTTGAAAAGTAAGAGATGGATAATAGGGTTTGGAGTTAGGACCTCAATCGTATATATAGAGCCATAATTCTACTATTAGCCCATCATCAATAATAACATTATAGTAAGGCTTAAATTGGTATCTAGACACAAATAACATTCATACTCAATTTAGTAACACGTGTCTAAACCTACAATATGTAATTAGATACGTGTTTATGACCATGATCTTGTTTCTTCATGATCACAAGTACAACTAAATTGAGTATAAGCAAACACCACCCACCAATAGTTCGACAGTTTACAACGTGTAATATTATATGATTCATGCAAGTTCACCTTAAAGGATTTTTCTAACAATCTCTCACTTAGACCACATAGATCATTCGAAGACTATACATTGTAAAAACTTATGTGCTCAAAACTTAACTATCGAGATTTGTGAATGACGTCTTAAAACAATATGGTCTACTGAAAATATGAATATCAAATCATAATGGCCTCACCACATTTATTGTGGTTGGGCCTATCTATGGTCACAAATACCAATACAATCAACGAAATAGATCAAAGTATGGATGTGTAGCATGAAAATGACATTTAATGTGATCCTTGATCATGTCCATTTTCAACTGGTCCTACCTTATGATTTGAAAAATTGAATTGCCTTATTCTACTTAATCAAATTGTAAAAAGTGATCACCAATAGTTAATAAATGAGACCGCTGATTATATATCAAATGACAGTTAAACACAGTAATATAAAATCCCATTGACAAGGAACATCATAAGAACTAACCACTCCGTAAACGAGCTACATGATCATTGAACACCTTACGTGATACATCCTTAATAAATAATTCATAGTGAGATATGTATTAATAAACTCAATTGACATATTTTAAGATGATTCTGAACTTTTTTTTTACGACAAAAAAACTTTTAGTCGATATAATTTAGAATTAACTGTTGTCAATCTCTGAATACAATCATTGGTTTTATTTCATAATCTTTCTCAATGAAGCCCTAAAATAAAGATTTTTTAACCACAGTGTTTCATAAGATGCAAGGCAGAAGGACAAATCATACTTCTAACCATGTCTTTTAGGGTCCGATTTTGTTCTTCATATACACCATTTTGATGTGGTATCCCTTACATGGTGTATTGAGGGACGATGCCACATCCTTGTAAGTACCTCGTAAATTGATCCGAGCATTGGCCCGGTCCGTCATATCTACCATAGTATTCACCACCATGGTTAGATCTAATGACCTTAATTTTCTTATTATGTTGATTTTCAACTTCAATTTTATAGGCCATGAACACATCAAATGATTATAGTTGTGAAGGCATTAGCTTTTTGTTTTTAAAAATTTAGTGGAGAAGGAATTCAATCCGCGTACAAAGTTTCAAGTTTTTTTAAATTTCAAAGTCACTCTAAAACCATGGATTTTTTCAACCTTGTCGAGTTGCACAAAAACATGTTTCAAACCAGAGTTTTGTTAAGAAAATTTGGCTAGCTTGGTGTATGAAGGATTTGCCCCCCGGAATATGGACATGTGTGGGTAACTCATTTTTTTTTCTCGGTCTTTAGGTTGATATACTTTCTATTATATGATATTCAAAACATTTTATTCTAGTCGTTTCTTATAGCAATTGTGTATAACTATTTCGTTCTTGCTAATCATCTAGTATTAACAGGCACTTATCAAGCCTCAATATATCAATGCATCCCAAAGACAGCCCAGGGAAGTGTTGGAGACTTACTTGACCAAAAAGATGAAAGAGGAATGAAGGATAAGCTCTATGATGATCTTGATCTTTTATATTGGAATGTGAGTCACTTATCTGGTGGAGAGTTGCAGAGATTTTGCATTGCCCATGTTGCTATACAAAATGCAGATATATACATATTTGATGAGCCTTCCAGTTATCTTGATGTAAAGCAACGACTTAAAGTTGCCCAAGTTATCCGATCTCTGACTAGGCTCAACAAGTATTTTATATTCCAATGCTTGATTGTCAGTATCGTCAAAGATCGGCTTTTGCATCGTTGACCTCTCGTAAGACTAAACTGTGATTTGTTTACATCTTCAGCTATGTCATTGTTGGAAGCATGACCTTAGTATTTTGGACTACCTATCCGATTACATTTGCTATGTTGAGATTTGTGGAGTCTGAATATATTTTAGTTTCCTTATACGAGACAATATGAAGTTTCCTTGTATGAGACAATAGAAAGTTTCCTAGTAGGAGAACACATGTCTTCCTTGCATAAATCTATATATAGATTTCTTGTGGGGGGTTTGTGTAGACCTAGACCTAGAGATTGAGAGAGGCTTCATTGGTGATTGTAAACCTTGATTCTTAGATTCATAGTGGATTGTGGTGCGCTCCGTGGACATAGGCAGGTTTGACCGAACCACATTAAATTCTTGTGTCATTTATTTCATTTTTTCTTAAGTTTATTGCCTTGGTTTGGTTGATTGCCTTCGTCTAGATTATTCTTTGGTTGTTATCTGTTTTATTGAATCCCAAGATCCTAAGATTAGTAATAACACTAATTCATAACAAGTGGTATCAGAGCCTTGGGTTTGCGAACCGAGGGCACAAAAAGTGTTTGAAGAAATTCCTGTGAGTTTTTTCTTGTTGGTTTGAGTGGGAACAATGACTTCGGAGAAGGATACAACCAAGATAGAGAAACCAGACAGTATGAAACAGGAAGAGTGGGGAGTGCTTGACAGAAAGGCACACAACACCATAAGACTGACATTGGCAAAGTTTGTTTTCTTCAACTTTAAGAGTGAGAAGACAACTATATCGTTAAGGAATGCCTTGTCGAAGATGTATGAACAACCTTTTGCAGCGAATAAGGTTCACCTGATAAAGAAGTTGTTTAATATGAAAATGACCAAAGATGGAAACTCCAGAGATCATCTAAATAACTTCAATGAGATTGTTGACCAATTGACAACAGTTGAAACCGAATTTAGTGATGAGATTCGAGCGTTGTTGATTTTGTCCCATTTACCAGAGAGTTGGGTTGGCACAGTTACAACGATTAGTAGCTCTGCAGAGAATAACAAATTGAAGTTTAGTAATGTAGCCAGTATGATCTTGACTGGAGAATTAAGAAAAAAGACAAATGGAGGTTCCAGTTCAGGGTCTGCTTTGAATGTAGAAAGCAGAGACAGAAGCAAAAATAAAGGTCATGATCAGTATAGGTATAAGTCCAAAAACCACAGATCGAAATCTCAAAAATTGAATGGTTCCTTTTATCACATTAAGTGTTGGAACTGTGGCAAAAATGGGCACTTTAGAAACTAGTGTGAAGCCCCAAAGAAAGATACAGAAAAGAAGTCAGATTAAGCAAATCTTGTGACAGAAGATTCAGATGATGCATTGATATGTTCTATGGAAAGCAAACCTGAGTGTTGGGTAATAGATTCAGGTGCATCATTTCATGCTACCTCAAGCAAAAGGTTCTTAGAGAACTATGAACCTGGTGACCTAGGTAAGGTGTATCTTGGTGATGATCAGTCGTGCAACGTAGTTGGCAAGGGTATAGCACAGATCAAGCTGAATGGGTCTGTGTGAAAATTAAAGGATGTGAGACACATTCCTGACTTGAGGATAAATTTGATTTCAATGGGACAGTTGGCGAAATAAGGTTATTTGATAACCTTTAATGGTGATAGCTGGAAGGTTTCTAAAGGTGCAATGATTATTGCACGTGGTAAGAAAAATGGTACTCTCTACATGACATCACAAGCAAGTGGGTCAATAGTTATTGCTGAAATAAAAGAAGATCCTGACTTGCGGCACCAGAGGCTTGGGCACATGAGTGAAAAGAGGACTGAAGGTCATGCAGTCAAATGGGAAACTACCTGGACTGAAATCAATTGATATTGATTTGTGTGAGAGTTGCATCCTTGGGAAGTAGAAAAGGGTTAGTTTCAAGAAGTGTGGAAAAACTCCAGAAAATGAAAAGCTTGAGTTAGTTCACACAGATGTATGGGGGCCAACCAAAGTCTCATCCATTGGTGTGAAGTTATATTTTGTAACTTTCATTGATGATCATAGCAGGAAACTGTGGGTATACTTCTTGAAACATAAATCATAAGTGTTTGATGTGTTTAAGAAGTGGAAGGCACTAGTGGAAAATGAGATAGGTTTGAAGGTGAATAAGTTGAGATTCGACAATGGTGGAGAGTACATTGATGATGGTTTCAAAAGGTATTGTGCTGAGAATGAAATAAGAATTGGAAAAGACTTTGCCAGGAACACCACAACAGAATGGTGTGGCAGAGAGGATGAACAGAACATTGACTGAAAGAGCCAGATGTATGCGTTTGCAGGCATGTTTTCCAAAACAGTTTTGGACAAAAGCAGTAAATACAACATGTTACTTGATCAACATGGGACCATCATCTCATTTAGAGCAGAGGATACCAGAAGAGGTGTGGACTGGTAAGACTGTAAACCTTTCCCACTCAAAAGTTTTTTGTTGTGTTTCTTATGTGCATGTAAGTGACAATTCTAGGAGCAAGCTTGATTCCAAGTCAGGTAAATGTTTTTTGGTTGGATATGGTGGTGATGACTTTGATTATAGATTTTGGGATGATCAAAACAGAAAAGTCATTAGAAACAGGGATGTAATATTCAATGAAAAATTAATGTACAAAGATAGAGATAAAACACAACATGTTAAAAAGGTGCAAAGTGATCATGAGTATGTTGAGTTTGATGGTATGCTAGATAATGATGTGGTACAGCAAACAGGTGAGAGTTTGCAGTCACAGGGTACTACATTAGAGAACATGACACAACAAAATGATACTCCACAGAGTCCAACTTCAGCCCCTACACTCAGGAGATCTTCCCAAACTCCTACACTGAACAGAAAGTATGTATTATCTGATTATGTACATTATTTGCAGTTCACTGACGAAAATTGTTTGAACTACATATTATTCACAAATGCTAGAGATCCTGAATGCTATGATGAAGCATGCGAGTTAACAGATTCAAAATAGTGGGAGAATGCAATGAAAGATGAAATGAAATCACTCATCTCAAATGAGACATGGGAGTTAGTTGAACTACCTAAAGGGAAGAAATCTTTGCATAATAAGTGGGTGTATCGAGTTAAACAGGAACATGATGGTTCCAAGAGATATAAAACAAGGCTGGTAGTTAAGGGGTTCCAGCAGAAGGAAGGAGTTGACTACACAGAGATATTTTCTCTAGTTGTGAAACAAAATACGATTAGAACTGTATTGAATATTGTTGCAGCAAAAGATTTGCACCATGATCAGTTGGATGTAAAAACTGCATTCCTCCATGGCGACTTAGAGGAAGAAATATACATGCAATAACCTCAGGGTTTCACATTGAATGGTAAGGAGAGTCTGGTGTGCAAATTGAAAAAAAGTTTGTATGGTCTGAAACGGGCTCCTAGACAGTGGTACAAGAAGTTTGATGGTTTTATGCAGAAAAATGGCTTTTGCAAGTGCAATGCTGACCATTGCTGCTACTTCAAGTGTTTTGCATCCAGTTTTATTATTTTGTTATTGTATGTTGATGACATGTTGGTTGCAGGCTCAAATATGAATAAAATTCAAATTTTGAAGAAGCAGCTGTCAAGTGAATTTGCCATGAAAGATTTGGGGGCAACAAAGCAGATTCTTGGGATGGAGATTAGCAGGAATAGACATAATTTTGTTTTGAAGTTGTCTTGGGATGAATATGTTGAATGGGTTCTAAAGCGGTTCAATATGAGTGGTGCTAAAGCTGTTAGCACACCTCTGGCAAATCATTTCAGGTTGTCAAAAGAGCAGTCTCCCAAGACAAAGGAAGAGATGGATCACATGGCTATGGTACCGTATGCCTCAGCCATTGGAAGTTTGATGTATGCCATGATTTGCACGAGACCAGGCATTGCTCATGCAGTGGGAGTTGTGAGCAGATTTATGCATGACCCTGGAAAGCAACACTAGGAGGCAGTTAAGTGGATATTGCGATATCTAAGAGGTACCACTGTCAGGTGTTTGTGTTTTGGTAAAAGTGATATCAGATTGCAGGGATTTGTAGATGCAGACCATGCAGGTGATGTGGACAACAGGAGGAGTACCACTGGTTATGTCTTTACAGTGGGTAATACAACAGTTAGTTGGGTTTCTCAGTTGCAGAAGCTGGTGGCTATCTACTACAGAGTCTGAATATGTTGCCATTACTGAGGCAAGCAAATAGATGATTTGGTTACAGGGTTTGTTAGAAGAATTGGGCTTAAAGCAGGAGAAGAGTATTCTGTACAGTGACAGTCAGAGTGCAATTTTTCTTGTCAAGAACGCTACATTTCATGAGAGAACAAAGCACATAGGTACCCATTACCATTTCATCATATATGTTGACAAAGGCAGTGACAGTTGAAAAACTGAGGTTGTGTTCAACCTTAGTTGGTCTTTTAGCTTAAGAAGACCAGGATGAGTGCAACACTATGATGCATATTGGTTTACTGTTTTGATTCAGTCTCCAAGTGAGAGATTGTTGAGATTTGTGGAGTCTGAATATATTTTAGTTTTCTTGTACGAGAGAATATGAAGTTTCCTTGTATGAAAGAATATGAAGTTTACTTGTAGGATACAATAGGAAGTTTCCTTATATGATGGTTGACAAAGGCAGTGACAGTTGAAAAATTGTGTTCAACCTCAGTTAGTCTTTCAACTTAAGAAGACCAGGATGAGTGCAACACTATGATGCAGATTGGTTTACTGTTTTGATTCAGTTTCCAAGTGGAAGATTGTTGAAATTTCAGCTTAAGAAGACCAGGATGAGTGCAACACTATGATGCAGATTGGTTTACTGTTTTGATTCAGTTTCCAAGTGGGAGATTGTTGAGATTTGTGGAGTCTGAATATATTTTAGTTTTCTTGTACGAAAGAATATGAAGTTTACTTGTAGGATACAATATGAAGTTTCAATGTAGGATACAATAGGAAGTTTCCTTGTATGATGCAATATGAAGTTTTCTTTTAGGAGATAATAAGAAGTTTACTTGTATGATACAATAAAAAATTTCTTTATAAGAGACAATAGGAAGTTTCCTTGTAGGAGATCACATGTCTTCCTTGCATGAATCTATGGATTTCTCTTGGGAGGTGAGCTAGAGATTGAGAGAGGCTTCATTGGTGATTGTAAACCTTGATTTTCAGATTTATAGTGGATTGTGGTGCAATCCACCTTGATTTTCAGATTTATAGTGGATTGTGGTGCAATCCGTGGACGTAGGCAGGTTTGGTCGAACCACGTTAAATTCTCGTGTCCTTTAATTTCTGTTTTCTTTAGTTTATTGGTTTGGTTGATCGGTTATCCAGTGTCTGATGCTTCTGTTCCTGTTCAGGTTGGGGAGAAGCAAGAAAGTGCTGAAGAAATTCAGACATATTTACGATATAGATACCCGACCATGACTAAAACCCAGGGTGACTTTAAGCTTCATGTGGTTGAGGGTGAATTTACTGATTCCCAGGTTATTGTAATTCTTGGGGAAAACGGAACTGGGAAGACAACATTCATTCGCATGCTGGTACCTTCTCATGATTTTTTTGATTTTTGATTTTTTAAAATTTTTTTGGTTCCTAGTGATGAATGGCTACCCGAAATGTCAATTGTAATGTATATGACTGTTTTATATCAATTTTCGTAAGAATGTTGAATCTTAATTCTGTTGCTACTGCAGGCTGGTTTGTTGAAGCCTGATGTAGTGGAAGGTGATGTTGAAATGCCCGAGTTCAATATCTCATACAAGCCACAGAAGATCAGTGGAAAGTGCTGATATAGTGTCAGACACTTGCTGCATAAACAAAATCATGATATGTGCATACATCCTCAGTTCATCTCAGATGTCATAAAACCTCTTCATATTGAGCAATTAATGGATCAAGAAGTTGTAAATCTATCCGGTGGGGAATTGCAAAGAGTTGCTTTGTGCATGTGTCTTGGGAAGGTAAATTTGAGTTTTCTTCTTCAGTAATATTGATTGTCAGTTGTGGTTTGCAAGCTATCACATCTTCCTGTTTGTTCTGACAAGGTTTAAGGGTTTCCTAGGTTCATCCCGTTTATGCATCTCCTTCTAAGTAGTAAGACCCCAATTTGCCTTTTTTTTTCTTCTTAAAGTATAACTCCCTTTCCTTTGAGCTCATACATAATCATTTCAAATGTAGCCATAGTCCGTTGTCCAAATTGAATAAAATACCCGCCGTCTAAAGGCAACTATGAAGCCATTTTTTGTTTACTTTTTCGAGCCATGCTTTAGGAATGGAATTTCCTTTGTCATCTCAGTAGTGAAGATTGTGATACGGTGCATGCTATAAGTGGGAGGGAAAAACTTATTATTTAGGCTGAGCCAAACGAGGTATTAAATATATTTCTAAACTTCAGAGCCTATTAATGTGTCCTTCAAGTAATTGAAATGGACAGTAAGAAAATACCACCCACCTTTCACAAGTATAGAATTCATAAAGTGTGATGTCATTTTGAAAGTATGATTCTCAATCAACCCATTCAGGAAGTTCGTAGTGGTGACCCAAGAGATGTGTATCCTATTGTATTTACAACTTCAATAAGTTAATTCCAATCTAAATCTCTAGCGCCATTACTTCTTGCGAATTAACTCTTGACACCTATGTGCAGCCTGTAGACATTTATCTGATATGAACCAAGTGCTTGTCTTGATTCAGAGCAACGTATGATTGCCTCAAAAGTCATAAAGAGATTTATTCTCCATGCAAAGAAGACTGCTTTTGTTGTAGAGCATGATTTGTATGGCAACTGACTTAGCTGACAGAATGATTGTTTATGAAGGGAAACCATCTGTTGATTGCACTGCCAGTGCCCCACAATCCGTAGCGACTGGGTTGAACCATTTCCTATCTGTAAGGCTCATTCACTTTTGTAAGATTTTTCTTAGATAGTCCTCCATATCACTTATATCTTCTTGCATTTGTTATTGTTGTTGTTATCTGCCTGCCTGTTGGTCCTCAAATGAACCCCCTCTTTTGTGTTTCAACTGCAGCATCTAGATTTACATTTAGGCAGGATCCTACAAATAATCGGCCACGTATAAACAAATTGGACTCCACCATCGACGGAGAGCGCAAGGATACTAGGTGCTACTCTCTAAGAAAAAAATTCACAGGTTATTGTTGTATTCCAGTTTCTGATTTCATCTTTGTCTTACTGATCTCAACTATTTTCTTTTCTTTATAGTTTACTGATAGCAATTCTTTGGTTCACCAGGCAATCCTTCAAAATATTTCCCTCCACGTGGTTCTCCTCTAAAAGGCTACACGTCGGCCAGATATCCTCCTGCTCCAGATGAAATACTTTCAGCTGGTTATCCTAGTTCATCTGCAACTCCTGGAGGTATAGCACCAACACTGTAAAACTTTTTTAGCTAAGAAATCAAAGCACATATATATCTTCAAGAAGTCAGTATCATATCTTTGTACTTTACTAATAGCAACTCTTTGGGTCACAAGGCAATCCTTCAAAATGCTGCCCTTCACAATGTTCTGGTCCACAAGGCTACGTATTGGCATTCTTCTGCTCCAGGTTGCTGTCATCTGCTGGTTATTCTGGTTGATCGCACGTCGTGGAGGTATAGCATTAACATCATATATGTTCTTTTGCTTAGAAATGATAGCAAATTGGAGTTATTTACATTAGCTAATAGTTATCTACCTAGGAACCTATATTAACTAGGAAATCCTTCAGAATATTTTCCTCCTTTTGGTTCTCTTGACAAGGCTATGTCATCGGCAGGATATCCTTCTTCTCCAGGCACCTTCTGCTGGTTATCCTGATTCCTCTTCACTTCCTGAAAGTACAACATTAACATCCTATATGTTCTTTTGCTAAACCAAAGCATGGGAGTCATTTATTTAGTTAATAGTCTTCAAGAAGCTTGTATTATTATTTTGAAGATGATGATATTTCTTGTCATTTCAAAATGTTGAAGTCTACGCAGCAACATCTTTTCTATAATTTTCATAGAGTTGTGTGCTCTTGTATTGTTTTTGTTGATCTCGATTAGGCAACCTGTTCATCCTTGTCACATTTTTAGGGGCCTGCTGAATGATACAATTTTAGGGATAGACACTTTAAGATCTTTGTTGTCACACATGTGTTTTGATATCCTTTTTTTTTTTTATGGGATCCCATTTTTCAGCCATAGGCTATGAGCTGACATAAAAATCTTTCCTTACACTGCATTTTCCCTGTGCTGCTACTGTGCTTGATCATCACATCTCAGATCCTCACTGACACTTTTTTTGTTGACTTGCAGCTATGCTGAAATTGCCCAAGGAAGAAGAAAATTCTCACCGCTCTAGAGCTCGTGCCATGGTGAACACCCAGTGTGCAGAGCTAGGATATGCATTTCAGACAGATTCATCCATCTGAGATGATAGCTTAATGTACTCTATACTCGCCAAGCAGCACATGAAAATTCTACAAAGATATAAAATTAGGAATTATATAAAAAAGTACCTAGTATCTTGACAGTATGTTAGAGTCCTTGACTGCAAGGTCTTACTATTATTACTCTTTGGTTTGGTATAAGAGATCTTTTTAACAATTTGTGGTTTCATTTCGAGGGATGCAGTTAGCCTTACTCTAAAAAAATATCTAAAACTCCCACCTTGTCATGATGCATGTCTAGTTGTTGGAAGACTTGGGAGAATTGTGATGCACTAAAAACACAGAGAGCCTGTGAAGTATCACCCAAACAAAGATTCCATCTCCCAACTAAAACACTCCGTTTATCTCAGCTTAAAAACAAGGCAACAACCACTTGAACTCTGCATTATCTTCCTCTAATGGCTGCCAACTTTTCTCTTCTCCAACCTCCACATCTCATCCAATCCAAAACCCACACTCACAGACCAAAACCCTTTACAATTTCACCCCCAAAACTATGCAAAGCTTCCTCCTTTAACCACCCCACACTCTCCTCTTCGTCTCCGAAACTGTACAAAGCTTCCACCATAGTTTGCGCCTCTTCAAATGGCAGAAAACCCAGTAATTCACCAGATAATAGTGTCAAGAGCGTGGAACGCCTTCTCGAAGAAAAGAAACGGGCCGAATTGACTGCTACAATTGCCTCTGGGGAATTCACTGTTGAATCTGGGTAAAAAACTGTTTTTGATTTTGGGTTTGGTATATAAATTTGGTTGATTTTGATTTTTTTTTTTTTTTGTTGAATTTGGTTGTTTTGGTGAAGTTTTTTGCCTAAAGTACGGAGTATTTTGGCTAAAGTTGGAGTTCCTGAAGAGTTTTTGGATTCTATATCAAAATGGAATGCTAGAGAGGATCGGCCGGAGATACCACAAGCAAAGGCGTCAATTAGTGCTGTGAGAGGGCAAGCATTTTTTATTCCTTTGTATGAGTTGTTTCTCACTTATGGTGGGATATTCAGATTGACATTTGGTCCAAAGGTCAAAATTTTCTTTTCATTCATGACTTGTTTTATGTTCTTTACTTATGTGAGTAAATGAGTTTGTTTGATTATTGGTGTTTGATGAAGAGTTGGCTGTTGATGATTTTTGCAGTCATTTCTGATAGTTTCTGATCCTGCCATTGCTAAGCATATATTGAGAGAAAATTCAAAGGCGTATTCTAAGGTACATTGGTCTATCTAAAACTATTTCTTTTCAGAGAGTCTCGAACTAATTGCAGGAAACACAGACTATAAACATATATGGCACTGGGTTTGGTTTAAAATTTTTCATACCTGGGACATAACCTTATGTTCCATATGTCGCATGATAAAAAGAAGGCATTAGCCTAATTTAAAAAAAATTAGGTTGATTGTAAAAGAATTTTAGTATATTTATATTTTGTATGAATGAAGAAGTGAGTAGAAAGAGGAAGATGGAGGAATTTAGTTTTTTTTGGCAGGGGGACAAACGTTTGGCCTGATGCAAAGATATGATTAAAAAAAAAAAACTCTTTAAAATCAAGGACACAGAAATGGGTATCCTAACATTGTATAGTATAGCCAATTTAACCTCCACATAAATACTAATGTTATTCTTCATTGATAAGTTCTAAAGAACTAGGGTCTATTTGGTTACCCATTTTCCTTGGGAAATGGAATTTGTTTCCTTTGTTATGCAAATTTCCGCTGTTTGGTTATTTATTTACTGACAGAAAATTGATTCTTCATTAAACTATTTTTCCACTACTCATGGGAAACCAAGTCCGAGGCGGAGGCCTCGGAATCGGATTCACGGAAATGGTTTCAATTTCCATATCTATTTTTCGTGCAACCAAATAGACCTCTAAAGAAATATTTGTTAGTACATTTCCATGCAACAAGGGATACAAACACAAGTGTCATACTATTTCCTTCGAGTATCTGGGTTTTATCGTCTTTGACATGATATTTAGGCAAAATGAATTATCGGAGTATAGTCGGTTTTGACAAACTAGTATACAAGACTCGGATGCTGTTGATTTCCCCCATAATCCACAGTAAATATAGGACTAAACTACAGTTTTAGCCACCAAAAGATTCGCCATAATCAACTTGGAATGTGTTGAGCTGAGTTAAGCCTAATTCGGGATTTGCCATCATCTCTTTTTCTGTTTAAGTAAGGTTTTACAAAAAGTCATTACTTTTCTGATTTCTCCGAAAATGGCCAATGACCAAGTAAGCACAGGGCCAACAAAGAGGTTCTGCGAAATTTGTTACCTCTTTCAACTCCTAATTCAACTCATCTCTTATCAAGCGTTATCACTACTAAGTGATTCCAATCCTTGAAAATAAAAAAAATATTTCAAGCAAGCCCGTCCTCTAATTCAAAATTAATCTTTGAAGCACATTGCGTTTTCCAAAAAAGATTCAAGTCTAGGACCAAAATGCAATATTAAGAACTGCAGTTAACACCATAACAAAGCTTAGAAGAGTTATCAGAGGCAACTACTCAGGCAATGAACCTCAAAAAACTGCAGTCACAATGGAAGTTGCTTTGATATTTATGGAATTAGTTTAAGGCTGAACTCAGAAGACAAAGCTCTGTTTTATTTTCTTCTCAGGGAATAGATATCACTGTTGGTTTCCATTTCCCTAACCTATTTATTTATTTATTGAAGGGTGAGCAGGGTATTTATTGGACCCCATAATCATTTAAAGCCTTTGGTAGGGTTTGAACCTTGGAATTGTGATCCCATAACCATTTCTCTAGATTAGTATATTGTTTCACCTATTTGGGTACCATTGTCACACAGGAATTTGGAGATGAAAGCAAAGTCGAAATTGGACTATTTATTGTTTAAACTAATGTCTGATTTGAAGAAGTTGATGGTAACTTGGTATCCAAATTTAAAAAAATTTCTGACTGAAGCTGCAGCACACTCTAGTTTAGAAGTGTAATGTCTTGGGCTGGCTTGTTCCCAAGTCCTAAGTGATCTTTGGAAACAAACAACTAACACCTTATTTAATGTTCCCTAATGAAGATCATTCTCAAATCTAGGGGAAACAAATGTCATCCAATATTCTATATTTGTTAGCCGAAACAGGTTTCTTTTTTCACCCAAAAACCTACCAATTTCACATTGCACTTTAACCATACGGTTGCAATCTGCATCAAAGATGGCAGTGATTGTGCAATAAAGACAATGATAGTCTTAGTTATAGATCCACTTGCTTATAGTTTGTAGCTTGGAAACTCTTTGCATATACAGGGCATCCTGGCAGAAATTTTAGAATTTGTCATGGGGACGGGACTAATTCCAGCAGATGGTGAAATCTGGCGTGTCAGAAGAAGGGCCATTGTCCCAGCATTACATCAGAAGGTAATCTATGGTTCTTGGATTTCTTCCCATTTCATCAGTTTTACTTTCTTCTGATGAGTGACTGTCAGAGATGCAAGACTAAGTTGCATACTATACATGCTTTTGTTTCGGTTTTGTGTATATTTGAGATTAATTTTTTTTTTTTTAAAATTGCTACAGTATTTTATTTGAATCTCGCTTGTAGTATGTTTCAGCTATGATTAGCCTATTTGGCAAAGCTACGGATAGGCTCTGCCAGAAGCTAGACGCTGCAGCATCTGATGGAGAGGATGTTGAGATGGAGTCCTTGTTTTCACGGTTGACACTTGATGTTATTGGAAAGGCATTGTTTAATTATGATTTTGATTCATTAACAAATGATACAGGCATAGTTGAGGTATTCTCTTTGTTCCTTCTGCAATCTGTTATTACTCTGCTTTTCTTTTTTGAATATTTGAATTTTTTTCATATTTTCTCATCTTTCTCACCTATGTAACAATGACATGGATGTGTGTGTTGAAATCCGACACTTCGATGAACAAAAAACAGATAAAACACCAAAATGGTGATGCATATACATTTTTATTTTTACCGTTACTATTACAATTTTGTGCTATCGAGTGTCTAGTAGGGATTATATGAAGTGTATTTGATACATAGTTTCTCACTGACCAAACAAACTATTTTCTCTTTTGAACTCTGTCTATTTTGCCAACGTGGTGTTTCTCACTGACCAAACAAACTATTTTCTCTTTTGAACTCTGTCTATTTTGCCAACGTGGTTGATTATTGATACTTTACCTACCTTGGTAGATTAATATAATTGCATGCTCAGGCTGTGTACACGGTCTTGCGAGAAGCAGAAGATCGAAGCGTTGCACCAATTCCAGTCTGGAACATTCCAATATGGAAGGATATTTCACTGCAGCAGAAAAAGGTCACAGCATCTCTTAAGTTGATAAACGACACACTCAACGAACTTATTGCGATATGCAAGGTAATGGCTGATCAAATTATTGATTTTAGAAGATCAGTATATTCTATTTTGTTGAGGAGGTCAGGATAGTTTTGCTCTGCATGTTGGTTAATAGAAGCACAGTTCTCCCTGTTCACCACTTTATCTGTTATCCTGCCACCAACAGTTATGCCACCTTCCTGTTCCTATCTCAGACCTTTCCCATTCATTAGAACACTTTGTGTATAACCTGGGGGGTGGGGAATGCATGATATGAACTTGGTGTTCGTCACTGACAAAATTTATACGATACCCCCCCCCCCCCCCCCCACACACACACACAAAATAAAAATAAAAATAATTATTATGTTCTTTTTTTCTTCCGTCTTTCATACCTCGTGCAAACCACTTCATTATCCTTTTCATGCCTCCAGACACATTAAATACCCATTTTGTACCTCACATATTCCCTAAACCTTTTTCTTCTTGTGAATTGTGATGTAGAATGCTATACTATATAATCTATGAATTATGTGTAATATGTTTGAGCACCTTGACATTGCTTAGTTGAAACTCTAGATGTAGTAGCTAACGTATTCATAAAAAACGAATTTCTCATATATTTTCTGAATAATATATTAAAAGAAAAAGAGGGTAATACATATAATATTACCACATTTAAAATTCTGCACACTTGAAAGAACCGAAGGAGTTGATGGCCTAGGCGACCTAGTAACCTTTGCAAGGTTTTTTCCCATGACATTCATTTTTGGTGTGGTATTCTAGCTTGACTTATAAAAAGGTGTCTTGCCATATTGTCATGCCCCGGAGTTTGTGTCAATTCTCATGAAAAATTTACTCAGTGACACTAAGATTTAACGCCATCTATGTTATTAAACTGGCTTTGAATCTATATGTTTGCAGAGAATGGTAGAAGAAGAAGAGTTGCAGTTTCACGAGGAATACATGAATGAGCAAGATCCTAGTATTCTTCACTTCCTTTTGGCATCAGGAGATGATGTATGGCATTGTATGCTATTACTGCAGATGTGATATATTTTAAATGATCCAAGTAAATGTGCTGACCTTGTGTATAATCTTGTTCATTGCTAGGTATCAAGCAAGCAACTGCGTGATGACCTCATGACAATGCTTATTGCTGGGCATGAAACATCTGCTGCTGTTTTAACCTGGACCTTCTATCTTCTCTCAAAGGTAACTTTATGATGGAGTCGAGTTTTTATTTATTTTTTTAATCAATACTGCATAAACGAAGAGCTATACACTGACAGAGTCAACCCAAAATGCAATCTTTACAGTATCAACCGAGTTGTATGTACAGTTTTACATATATTGCATATCCTCAAGAGGCCCCAACTTATACCCCTATATCCCCAACGTAATTTTAATATCTCTAATCATCTGATCTCTGGTACTATGTTTGTCTTAAAAGTTTTTTCTGTTTCTTTTGTTTCCCACCTTGCGTACTACTGCATGCATCTACCCTACCTGCCTTTTGTGGTAAATACCTTGTTAAAAAAATCTTTATTCCTACACTACGTAACATGTCAACGTGTCATTAAATTGCCGAAGTTAATCAAACTGCAGTCATAATCCCCCACCAAATTCTGGCACTATTCATATGCATTAGTTTGTGATTTCTGTGCTGATGCAGATTAATAAAAATTCTTGCATAGTTCTCAGTTTAATACTTTAATGTAACTAAAATTTTCTTATATTCACAATTACGCGAGTTAGGCTTTCAAAAATTAGGCATATACGGGCACCCCAAAAATTAAAAACTGAAATTCTAAGTTTGAGGGAATATGCTTAATGGTCATTTCCCTCAAATTATGTGTTGATCAAGTATGGAGAGCTGGCTTATATCAAAAAAATAAAAAGGCCACAAGGTACCATCAAATTAATGGCCATTCATCAGCTACAAAATCATCTCTACGACTAGTGGTCCAGCACTGCTGTTTATCTGAGGTGTGATTCACATCCAGAAATTATATGGTTATTGAATTTTGAAGAACCTAGAGCATTTTAAGTGCCTAGAAGACAGAGAAACATCTAGGATGCTCAAGGCATGGTGGAAAGTGATGGAAAAAGTTTATTGAGATCAAAGAAATGGGTTATTCACACTCTTCTAACACCTTTACCACATAAAGGTTATAAATCTTCTGTAATTTCTTCAGAACATTACAATATGCACGGAAAAATAGAAAATCGATATGAAACGATCAACTAAACATGGCCACGGGATGTCCTCCACTGTGGCCTCTATAAATTTTTTTTTTTAGTTTTGTTTTTTTTACCTTTTCCTGAGGTAATAAAACAATTGAGATACATAGGTCTCTATGGGATACCCTGAGAGATGACCTCAAAAAGCAATTGAAAATAATTCTAAGAAAGCAAAAGAGGATACTCTATACATCTCGATACATAGACTTTCAATGGTCGAATATCCATGTCTAACACATTTTGAGTCCCTCACAACAAAAAATTTTGCATGTGTATTCTCTTTTCTATCTTAGTTCATAAGAGGTCAGTTAACCCGTAATCCAGTTTGTTATGTAAACTGTAAAGTACTTCTCATTTCTTGAAATTCTTCTAAATATTATGCAAGTCTTTGAGTATCTAAGGTTCCTTATGCGAGTCATATTCCAATAACTACATAAAACAGGGCCAAAACATGATGAACAATCCTCCAACCATCATGCTACTGACACAACCATCGTTATGTCGCCACCATAATGAATAACTAACCACAACAAATTCTAATGTGTTGATTTTCCATCACAGTCATCATCCCACCCTTACCATCTAAAGAATGTTAGTTTTGGAAAATCTCAAGTTTGGCTATGTTGTATTCATTTATTTCGTAAAGCAAATATAAAATGAATATTTATCTACTTTTCACCTTTGCAGGAACCCAGTGTGGTGGCCAAGCTGCAAAATGAGGTTGGCCTCTTTCCTGTGAATGATAACGTTACAGCAGTTTATGATACCATCTTTACTTTTCATAAGATAATTATACTTCCACACTTTTTTATTAGTTTGCACTGTTTGTAGGTAGATTCAGTCTTAGGAGACCGGTTTCCAACCATTGAAGACATGAAGAAACTGAAATATACGACCCGTGTAATCAATGAAGTGAGAACTCAATGTCCACTCAACAAATATGTTTTCTCATATTCTGATTCTTTATGCATAATCTTTGTGACTGTGTGCCCTGATTCACTGGTGCTTTAATCTCTCTCCCCCACTCTCCAAATAATCAGAATTTCCCTTTTCATTGTGCAGTCTTTGCGGCTCTATCCACAACCACCTGTCTTGATTCGCCGTTCAATGGAGGATGATATGCTTGGAAAGTACCCAATAACAAGGTTTTGCTTCTGGATTAAAAATTTCAAATGTTTTATCCTTTTGTTTATTAACAAAAAGTTTAGTGTTTTCGTATGAACTGATCTAGCTTATAGTTACATGCTATTCAATTTCTAAAGGTACCACTTTTGACTGGAAATTTCTCCTTTTGTTGGTTAAAAATGTTTGATCTGAATTAAATAGCTTTTCCTTCACGATGTTTTGTTATCCATATGAACTGATCTAGCTTATAGTTACATGCTATTCAATTTCTAAAGGTACCACTTTTGACTGGAATTTTCTCCTTTTGTTGGTTAAAAATGTTTGATATGAGTTAAATAGCTTTTCCTTCACGATGTTTTGTTATCCACATTCCCTCCCCATGTTTTTGTTCAGCATCTAATCAGCTGTCTAATATTTATGTTCTTTGTTGTCATCGTCATCATAATTAGCATTTTATCGTCTTTTTAGTTATCAATGTGATGAAAAGTATGATTTAGTTTATTTTAATTAATTTTAGCTTAATTGTTGGATCGGACTAAGTAAGCCCATTAGAATTATTGAAGATAGGGCTCCAATAGAATCTATGGTTAGGTTAAGTATTCATTAGGTCAATACGCCATTGTTTGCAGTTGGTTGAATGATGGATATGAATTGAATTGTAATTATCTTTATATTGTTAGATTTAGTTTATTTGTAGTGTTTTTTTTTTCATTAGTTCAGTTGTAGATTACATCATCCGATACTAGAGCGAATCCAATTTCTTTCATTTAAATTGAGCAAAGTAATCCAAAATTTGTTTGGCTTAAGAAAAAGATTGAAGAGAGGTTG
The DNA here is from genome assembly GCA_963556465.1 of Berberis vulgaris. Lineage (NCBI taxonomy): Eukaryota > Viridiplantae > Streptophyta > Magnoliopsida > Ranunculales > Berberidaceae > Berberis > Berberis vulgaris. The sequence goes on from OY747127.1 coordinate 19,657,607, forward strand.
AGAAGAGATGAATGAGGGAAAGACAGATTTATTAAAAGAAAATCAGACCCCACCTTCGTTGTTATCAACACCACCGCCGCCATTTGAAGCTACCTTTGTTGGTAGCACCATGCAAAATCAGCCATTGATCCAGATCAGTCCCATCCCCTCTCACTGCCACGCGCCACCACCGACATCGTCAAACGAACCCCAACCCACCCTTTTCATCGTCAGAGCCAACGTTGTCGCCTACATCTCCAACACCACAAGCCGCCTAGGCCTGGTTAGATTCGTTGTACTACAACAGCCCCTCCCTCTTCCTCTTTTTTTGTTTCAGGTCATGTTGGGGAAGAAAGTTAGAAACTCTGATATTTATTTAGACCTCCCAGAACTATCCAGTAATTTCAAAAAGCTCCTCAAAAATTTTCACATACCTCCCTTATTACAGAACAAGTGATATACACACCCTAGAAACAATCAGAGCACCCCAATAGTGAAAAAAATGAGTACCCATACTATCCCCCTTACCCCTAAACATATTATTACCCTTATCTATACCAATATAGTCCAAGTCCAAATCAGTACCCATATTTAGTGGTGTCCTATAGTAATTCCACCCATTTTTACTATCGTACACCATAATACACCTATGTCCCTTGTTACCCCCAACCTGAACTTGTTTCCCCTACACCACCAACGCTCCATAACCATCGGCCAGTGATATACACACCCCTACCATTTTCCTTATGGTGTGTGTTGAGTAATTAACGATAGATTTTTGTCAAAAGGGCATATGTGGGAAATGAATAAGATATTTGACGACGGGATGAGAACGCTTAGAGAAATATTAGAGGAAGACGAACTTGAACAAATGCAAAAAGAGAAGGACAAGCCATACTGTTTGTCAGTCTCTTTAAGTCTTTGAGGAAGTTGAGGGCATCATCACACGTACTCGATTTTTGAAATATGGGTCATTTGACTTACGTGATTTCTTTCCCATTTTTGACCAAGAGGATGATGTTTGTATAGCAGCAGTCACAGTGAGCGACGATAGTTATATAACCCATATCGGGAATTTTTTTAGCACGAGCTTATGCCCATGAATCTGCTCAACGGGTCTGTTATGGATTCATGTTCTTTGAGTCACCATGCAACTTTTCTATGTTGGTGCTATTTATGGCAAGTGTGTATCGTGGCAAAGATTCGACGCTGACTATTTCGCGTGCACTTTGCATTGTATTCGTTTGACTTCTTCGATTCCAAGCTCGAGGACCTGCTTCAACCCGAAGAAGATGCTGGAAAGTATGATTTAGTTTATTTTGATTATTTCAGTTTAGTTGTTCGATCGGGCCTACGTAAAAGCCCATTAGAATAATTGAGATAGGGCTCCAATGGTATTTAGGGTTAGTTTTAGTATAAATAGGGCCAATAGGCCATTGCTTGTAGTGGTTGAATGATGAATATGAATTGAGTTTTTTAGTTATCTTTATTTTGTTAGATTTAGTTCATTCATAGTTTTCTTTTCATTAGTTGTAGATTACATCACATGTTCTAATGTGTATTAAGCCCTTAGTATTTATTACTTTTTTTTTTTTTTTTTTTAATGTTTTGAACCAAGTGTGATGCCAATGACTACAATGCCTAATGTTTTTTTTTAATACATTTACAGGGGGGAAGACATTTTCATTTCTGTTTGGAATCTTCATCACAGTCCTGATCATTGGACTGATGCAGAGAAGTTCAACCCAGAAAGATGGCCTCTTGACGGACCAAACCCAAATGAGATCAATCAAAACTTTAGGTTTGTTTTTGTTGTGTTTCATCTGTTTTCATTATCGAGCTTATAATCTCATTTTTTAAAATGTTTCTGATAGAGCATAGCTATCTCATTCATGAACTAGAAGTTCGTCCTGATTTCTGATTTAGAAAAAAAAAATAATAATAATAATAAAATAAAATTATATATATATATATATTACCATTAACTCCAATTTTATGGTCTCATCGGTTGAGTTTCGACAAAGTTGAAGACCACATGATGTATTATTGTGGAAGCTCAAAGGATGAACAATCACGTATAATATGTCGACCCTGGTCACAGGTTTTCACAGTATGAATTCCTAGAATTTTCTTTAGGTATTAAATTTAAAAGAAATTTTCTCAAAAATAACAAATATGCAAGATACCAACATTTGGCTTGCCTGTTACTTACCTATGACTAGTAAGACACCGAAGAGCCTCGTGGGCGGATCTAAGGAGAAGCTCCTTGTAGATCAGAGTTATGCCAATGGCGGAATGCCTGGATAGTTGACAACTCAACATGGTACTAGAAAATATCCATAGTGCAACAGGTTTTGTGAGAATAGCCTGGAATACTAAAAAGGTACCTAGCCCTCGTAGTTTCCTTTCATTCTCCTTTCATTCTGTTCCGTGACCTAAACATCAGATATGAAAAAAAGTGTTTCGAAGAGGCACCTCCTCAAGTTTCAATTTCGCTTCCATCTCCAAAGAGACAAGGTGTCACTCCGGCCTTTCTCCTTCAATGTAGTCACTAAAGCATGGGTGTCGTCCTCCATGGTCATCTTCTTCGATTTCAACATCTCACTCATGTTGTGATCTCCATCTTATCCCTTACCTTTTTGCATATAAAGGCTGCCAATTTTACTTCACATCAATCTTGTTGGTTCTGATACCAATATATTCATAAATACTTAAGGAAGCTCAAAGGATTAACAATCACATAGAAATAATTGATTCACTAACAAGGGGATTTCACATAGGATGGGCTCTGGAATATCTAAAAGAACAATTCTCAAAACAACTAGTTTGTCTATTCAAGTTAGACTATACCCTTTGATTTCATAAATAAGGGTTAAATTGTAATTACATAAAACAGGTAAATACACTTGTCCCACGTCTCACCACAACTATCTTGCTAATCTCGCACATCCGGCAGAAGAAGCTGTAAAATGATAAAGGTGCTCCCAGAATGGAAATAACCCTTTTGTCCTTGGCTCCTGTGAATATCAATTTATCGAACTAGAAAATCCCTAACACCCTCTGAAATCCTATAGGGACAGTCAAGGAGCCATCTTTAGAGGAAAGCAAGAATAAAAGGAAAAGGAAAGATGGGTTGTTTTTTGAAAGCTCAAAGACTAATTAAATGGTGTTAAAGCCCAATAAGGATGTCTGCTTCACATACTATGTATCTCTAGTGTCTTTGTGGCAAGATTCTGCGAGACGATTCAGGCCAATCTACTCATCTACATTACAGCCATCATCAAGGAGCTTTTCCATGTGACTTGATATCCAATTTGAAGTTCACAGTATATATTTTATACTTATTTGTAAATTAGAGGTGATGTGATGATGATGATGATATATATATATATTTCTTAGTCTTATTATTGCTGTCTTTTCTGTTATCATTAGTTGTGCTCTAGAGTTATTTATTTGTTTGTCCTACACTGATGAATCCATGATAATAATGCTCTTTCAGTTACCTTCCCTTTGGTGGAGGACCACGGAAATGTGTAGGAGACATGTTCGCTACATTTGAGGTAATTCTATTATTGTCAAAGTAACAATGGATCTCAAAAAAAATATAAATAAATAATTTTTGCTACAGCACTGGAAAAATGTTATGAACTTTGTTCCTTGCAGCAACTCAAAGTCTAATGTGCCCTATCCCTGCTTTGATCCTACAGTTATATGCCTATCATCTTCTATCAATACATGTCTCAAAGATTTTATAACCTCAGTCCCCACTACTTCCTGCTTTTTCCTTAAAAGGCAGGTATTTAATCGTTGGTGTTTTTTGTCCATATTTTGCCATCTCAGTTGAGTTTTCTAATATAATAACTTACACAGGGTATTCTAGTTCAGCACGGGCTTATGTTGACAAAACCTACCAACATTTTTGCGATGTGAATCTTTATCTTCATGAAATCACCATTCTGCCATGTTTTATCTACTTAAATACACCTGCTTCTGTTAATGTAGACATGCTATATTTATTTACAGTATTTTCACCAAGTCATTGAGTGAATAGATTTAAAATTTAAAAATAAAAATAATTTAATAATTTAAAAAATAAAGCCTTCAATGATTTTACCACTTGATGAATCTTAGTTGACTAAATCAATCCTCGTGATCAACCTTTATCTCCTTTGTCCAATCATTTGGCTAGAGGGGTGCACCTGGCTCTGTTGCAATGAACCTTTTCTCGTGCTTTCCCTTGGCAGCCCTTGTCCACTTATCCTTTTCAGGAGCCTACCTTACAGCATAACGACAAACATATTATTTATCATGGAGGCGTGTATGTGTTTAGCTAATTAGCTCCAACCAATATATTGGCACTGACACGGTTCAAACTCCTCACCAGCCATCAACTTCATGTCTTGCCATCCAATCATAGAAACACATGATAATAAACTACCTGGCTACCATATGATACTTCTAGTAGTAGTATTAACTTTATTGTGCTTCTATGATTATTTGTTGTGTTTGACTATGGAAACCGAATTTCATCAATTTATTCTACAGACTGTTGTAGCAGTCGCGATGCTTATTCGGCGTTTTAACTTCCAAATGGCCCTGGGAGCTCCTCCAGTAAGCATTCTCTTTCTCCTCTGTTCACATCCTTTCTGCATTACTGATAACTAGGCAAACAGCAAAATCTACGATGAAGTAGAGTATTAATAGAAACACACAACATATATAGGTGGAGATGACAACAGGCGCAACTATCCATACAACTGAGGGGTTAAAAATGACAGTTACACGAAGGACAAAAGGTCCTATCATTCCCATGTTGGAGAAGAAGGTGTTAGGAGTAGATAATGGTAACCTTCTTGAGAAGCCTGCTCCAACTGTAATGGCCTCTGTGAACGGTCAAGAAGCTGAGCAAGATCAAGTCTCTCCAGCTCACTCCTAACATTTGCTGTTTGATTAAACAGCCTGCACAGCATCAACACAAACATGAACGATTGAAACGAAAATGTATCCCCATTGAGGTTTTCTACATAAAGAAACCACTTTTGACAAATATTTTCACTATATCTAAAGAATGTAAATTAGATGTACATGGCTTAAAATGTTGAATGCCGAGTTTCTAAAAAAAAAAAACGACGGGTTCAAGTCAAGAATGGAGGGGGAAGAGAGAAGGGAGAGTTGTTTTACTACTGTCAATTGTATCTATCCAGTGTTGTAAACATGACAAAGCCTGTGGTAAAGCATAATTGCAGTCCGTCCATGTGTGGTTTATTGTGACACAACAATTATTTACTGGTCATAGAGTGAAATTCATTGACAAAACTTGTAAACAAGAGGAAATTTTGGGAAATCATCTGAGGGAGATTAGATTTGGAGTAGAATTTTGATAGTCTTCTAAATGTGATTTAAGAGATCCGTTTTGCAGGAAGATATACAGGATATCTGTTGTAAGGGTTTGGAAAACGGATCTCTTAAATCATATTTTAAATCACATTTAGGATATTTGGAAGACAAATCTTGTAAAATTTAGGAATTCTATCACATTTAGAACAACAGAATTCCTAAATTTTACACCCGGGTGTAGACAAAATCTGGACTTGTTGTATACACCAAAAATGTTACCAAAAGGTGTCAAATCTTGGGGGTCACTGCTATCCAAAAGTATATCTTAGAAATTTAGGAAATTTTTGAGGCCTTGTTGATCGGATGTTGCTTTTAGTATTTTCCTCGGGAAGAATGCACGTCAATGCCATTTCTCTATGGAATCAACAGTTGTAATAGTTTTAAGCAGCTCATCAGCTTTCTTCAGCAAAGTACTTTACTAAGTGCCATTATTTATCTAGACTCATCAAACTAAAGATCAAGATGGTTCATCTTAAAATGTTTGAATACTACTCCAATGAAAACCATATGGCTAAATTAATTCCAATCATTCAAAAAATCCAAATTGACTAATGTAATGTCCTAAATGTTTGAGTTGTATGGTTGAAGGCTTGAAATTCATATTACCAATCGTTAAAATTCACAGATAGAGATTACCAATGTAGATGAAATCCAAGGGAATGGACGTGAAAGGTATAAATTTGGCTATCACACACACTATGAAGGATGTCTGCCAAACAACACCAATTGCTGATTAAATTTGATTTGATTACTATTATGTAGGAGGGGACACATCATCATCATCATTATTATTATTATTATTATTATTATTATTATTATTATTATTATTATTATTATTATTATTGTATTTGAAGTTGTGAACCAAAAACTCAACATGCTAGTTTGCAGCATAGTGTAGTGTGGAAATGGACATTGAATCTTTACTTATAGATGAAGCTATGGTGGGATAAAGTGAAGTTACAGGTGCTGTTAAGCTAACATGGATGAACAGAGGAGGCAGGCTCGTGCATTATAAAGATAAATATTCCCCACAACCCATCCCCACCCGGTGGTATCATCAAAGTAACATGCCATTGCCCACACTTCCATCCTCTTCCCATATGCTTTGTGGGCCTTCTCTACACTACACACCACATGCAAACTCACATGCCTGGTTTCTCATTCATTCATTAACAACGCACTTTGTGTGTGTGAATCAACTATCATTCAATTCTACTATGCTAGTTAGTTTCACTCCTATTTTCACACCATTCACACACATTGCATTTGCTGAGTTCACTTTAACATTCCATTCAAGATATTAATCACATTCACACAAGGAAAATAAAAAAGACTGCTTTAATTGCCAAGTATTAAAAAAAAAAAAAAAAAAAAGGTACAATTGCTGCTATGCACCAACATCTATAACAAAAACTTTCAAATACCCCAAATCGACAATCGTTCTTACTATGCATGTATCACTTTTAAGAGAGAAAAAAAAACAATCACAAAATCCTTCAGTCCCTAAAATAAGCCTAGAAGAGAAACATCTTTGTAGAGGAAGGGGGATCAATAGAAACAAACTATTGATTTTGATGAGATATTGGTTGGATGAGGGAAGGACGGATCAAAGAGTGGGAATGGAAGTTGTGAAAGAAGTACAAAATAATAAAAATTGAACAACGCTTCTGCGCCTGCTTCTTGGATGGTGCGTGTGTGGGATTTTTTTTTTTTTTTTTTTTTTTTGCAATTGAAGCAGGCCGAGGTTGAGCATAAGAAAAGGGAAGACAGACAAGTGGAATAATGGATATCGGTGTGACAACGTAAGGACACGTGTGGAAAATGTACACTTGTCAACTAAAAAGTACAGAGACAACAAAGACACTGAATGAAAGGGAAGAGCAGCATGGGATGAAATAGGTAATGGCTTTAATAATGAAAGGAATGATGAAAATTGATAAATTGAAAAACAAATGGTTTTTTATCCATTTGAGATTCGTTAGCACTGGTTACCCCTGCGGCAGGAGAGAACACCAGCACCGGAAGTCATTGAGGCAACCATGGAGGATGTCTTGGCTCCAAGGCTTGAGGCTCTAGAATAGCTTGCTGAGGCTAATGCGCCTGATGGGGTGAAGTATGCTCCATTTAGAAGCATGTCACCTTCTGATCTCCAGTTCCAGCCCTTCCATAACCGTGTATCAGTATCAACCCTTTTTGTCACCTGCACACACAATCAGATTAAACATTAGTTGCAGTGGTAGATTACATTGTAGCTGAGGGTGCAATGAAGAAGATACAAAACGGGAGAGACTTCTAGTTATTTACCTCTTTGGCAAAAGGATTGGCTGGGGCAAGGTATCTGTTGCCCTGGCTGTTAATAGTAGGATTTGCACTGCCACCAATGGCATACATTACCCAGTGAGTATAGTCATTGTTCACCACATGGAAATACCCATGTCGACACCTGCATTGTATGGAACCATTAGGATCTAATAGGTAATGTAGACAATTGACAAGTTTTCTTATAGAAGTACACTAGCTAAAGACGGTCCTACTAAATATTTACCTTGGCATCCTTTGAATTAGACCTGCTCCAAAATGATTATAAGCAATGGTGACTTGCATCTGCTTGTCTCTAACATAGGAGTCGCTGTGACCCAAGAGCATCACCTGTTGTAACGTGAATCACGATGTTACTTCCAACTTTTCAAAATTGAGTTGTATGGAACTAAATAGGAGGACACTTTAATTCAATGTATGAATGTATTTATTTACCTCATTGTGATGAGCAAAGTGGTTATTGGAGATGGTAATGGCAGTGGAGCCCATGACAGCATCAACAAGTCCATCTGCGCAGTGGGAGAGAGAGTTATGATCGACCCAGATGTGGCTGGATCCAAAGATAGAGACGGCATCACCATCAGCCATTGTTCTCCATCCGAAGTGAGAGGGAGAGCTACGGACCAAGGCATTCCCAGTGGGCTTGCAATCATGGATGTGGAGGCCGTGGATGATGACATTAGTGATGAACTGAATGGTAATGCATCCCCCATTGGCAATGTGGACATTGGAACCACGGCCATCAATGGTCTTGAAGCTGTTCATGATGAGCTCCTGCTTCAGAGTGATTACCATGTCTCTCTTGAACACAATCCATAGGGGCTGGTCCTGAATGACAGCATGCCTCAATGTACCAGGTCTTGGGTTGACAGGGTCATCATCACCAGCATCAGTGACAACGTAAAAGCGACCATCACGACCACCAATGGCATTGCGTCCAAAGCCAATTCCACAATCAGCGAGCCTCTTGCGATTACGATGCCACTGGGGGTCACACCTCCAGCAATCATCGATAGGGTTGCCAGTACCACAAGATAAAAATCCCAAGTTCCTCCTTTCAGTGCTGTTGCGTATGGTCCTGTTCAAACAGTCAAGTCTTATTTTCAGAATAGGTGTTTCATCGTAAATAAAGCTGTGAATTAAGTAAAACTCAGGCAATATTTGTCAACTACTTGTTGAAGGCAATTGGAGAATGGAAGTTATTAAGGAAAAAATGATCATTGCCTCTTGGAAAGAAGGGGTGGACAAAGCAATCCACAGCTTATTCCGTACATGTTAAGATTAGGTTATGTAACTGAAGGTTCTCATTATCATTCTACAGACTAAACATCAACTTGACTTTTGAGTTTCACTGAATATGCCCCAAACAGAAACACATGACTAGGAAAGCTGTTTGAACCTCTACATTGTCACATTGCATCCTCCACAGTTAACTTTTTATCAATTGCTCTTACAAAACTACCCCAACAGGTGTCGAAAAATACAAGATAATGTAGAAAATACTAATTTTGTTCTACAATAAAAGCCAAAAACATTATACTTGTGGACAGACCAAAGTGGAGAGCTGAAAAGGCACTTCTCAAGTAAGGGATGTCCCTGTCAATTGGAAGGGCAGAGGTGGTCACATTTAATACAACGGATCAAAATTTTCCCGTTGCATAACATTTTGGCAGGTAGCAAAAACAGGGGAGTTGGGCCTTCTTAATAAGGCCATACAGAGTGGTAAGGGTATCACGTGAAATCAATGAATTAAACACACTGTCGCATGAATTTAATGCAACCAAAAGCTTGTTATATTCGTAATGCAACTAAGCTGGTGAAAAAGAGTTGCTTTGATTGATTGTTCAAGTGCGCGAGTCCTAACAGAGAATCCGATCCTAGTAACACGGAAGAGATTCTGATCTGATCGTCACAAATCAATTAAAAGACGAAAACTGAAACATTGTGGGGTCTTCTGGCGTAGTGTATGGAATCAGAAAGGGGTATGAGCTTAAAATAATAGTAGATGCCCCAAAGCATAAGTCACGGCACATGCATGTGGAAAGAGCTTTATCTGTTATTATCACACAAGAGACTGAGAAAGAGAGAGGACCTCACAGACCCCAACGGATTACAAAGTCAGAAATCAAGTTCTGGTTCCACATGATGTAGAGAAGAGAGAAGGTGCAGAGAGGGGTGGAGGAGGATATGAGATCCAACGGCTGAAATACCTGCGCAGGAGCCCCCTCGATCCGGTGGAAGAGAGCTTAGATTGGGTATGTTTAGAAAATAAAACGGTTAAAAAGGGGTTGGACTCTAGTCACTGTACTGAAACTTTGACTAAAATTCATCAACAATCTCCAATGTAAAAAAGGAAAGAAAAGAAGAAGCCACATGAAACGTAGAAAAGTATGGACTAATCGTTGAAACCTGACTGAAGGCAAGTGTTAATTAAAGAAGAATTAAAAGATAATAGATTTCATCATTCTTTCAGTATCACAATACGTCACCTAGTTGCAAAAAAAAAAACTGATTTTCTAGCACTTTTGAAGATAATAACTCAGAACTACAACTAACACTAACCAATTGTTTGACAAATATTTATTACAGAGAATGATAAAGGTAGGTGTTGATAGTAAAGAGGTGAAGGCCCTTGTCATGTGATGTGTCTGTTCTTCTTTTTATTTTCTCTTTGATGTTAAGCACGTGGTTTTCTTCAGTTTTGGTGCTTAGAGTATGGGTGCAATTGGGATCAGCTCCCTTAAACTATAAACACAAAACAATTTGATTCAACTAATTAAGAGATTACATTATAAAGAGAAAAAATACTCACATTTCAACTTCAGAGGCAACTTCATCTGGATTGTCAACAGCATGCACATTCCGTGTCTCAACTTCTCCCAAACTGAAACAAAATCAAACCCATTCGTCAATTCACGCTTAAAATAAGAAGAAATTATTTGAAATAAAAAGTACACTAATAATAAGAAATGAGAAGCTTTGGATCCAATCGATTCTCCACTTTTGGGATCCTTAGACCATTATGATCAGAAGAAGATATAGTCCAAGAAAAACGAATATAATATTTCAGACTATTTTTTAGCAGGAAAATTCTAGGGGTCGAGGGAGGGAGCGAGAAATGAGTGAAAACCATCCATCCATCTCGAGATAAGAATCATCACATATCTCAAATTTGATACACTCATCTCGAGACGAATGAGTGGTTACCACCCATCCCTCGCCCCCTTTCCCTAGCTCCCTCCCTGGCTATGTAGCAAAGCTCTTTTTAGCAAATACAATGCTCGAGGGAGGGAGGGAGGGAGGGGGCAAAGAGAAATAAATAATAATATGGTAAAATTAGAATTTCCGTACATCACTGTTTCTCTGGGAGACAAAATGTTCACCAGAAAGAACATGGTGCACTGCCCAAGGTAAATCATCTTCCGTTAAAAGCGTGGTAAGAATTTACTACTTTACCCCTGGTTTGCATAAAGTGTGGATCATTCATGGTAGGGGTATTTATGGAATTTGAAAAGGTTGAAGAAATCAAGAAAGTGATTTTCCCTAAATTGAACGTTGAAGCGGGAGTTAGAAAACGAGAGTGGCGAATCTGGAAACGGTCGAGATTTTTTCCAGATTCGGATCTAGACGGTGGAGATTGTTCGATGCAAAGGAATCCGAGGGTAATGTATTCTCTAAACAAGTCTGATACAACAGAGAAAACGCGGACGGTGTAGATCTGGCAACGTAGAGAGAGAGAGATGGAAAGTGAAGTGGGAAGTAGTACTGTAAAACACAACTGACCTGTCCACCATTAATGAGGAGGAGGTATTGGAACTCTGAACCTGCTCTACCTTTCTTACCCTGCTGAGAGAAGATGGAACAAAATCATTCAGATTCTACTCTGAACAGTAAAAAAATTTATTTACTAAATCATGTCTGAAACAGAGAACAGAGCAGAAGCTCCATTAATGGATATCTAAAAATTGTAGAAACACAGAACATGTTCAAAAGTTTGCAAATCTCGATTTGCCCTCAAATTCGACCACATTTCAGAGAAGAAATCACAAATGCAGGTGATGTGGAGAGGAAATCCGTGATTCGTGTACACAAGTTTGTAAGCAATTGTGAGAAAATAACGAGAAATTCGGGAATGGAACTCAGAACAGCAGAAAATGAATATTTCGTTGTTGCTCTGTTTGTAGAAATGCTTGAAAACATAGTAGTAAAAGCAAATGCATAGAGAAGAAGTAAATCCGAAATCAACAAAAAGTAAAAAAGAGAAATTGAAGACGGTCACATTGCTTCTCTCTACAACTATTCAAACTTGCTCACTCAAAACAGAGCAATAGAAGAAGAAAGAATGAAAGAGAGCAAATTAAGAGAAGTGATTGAACTAAAAAAGGACCTTGAATCAAGGAGGTTGTCGTCCATCTGGACCGTCGCCATTGTGAAGGCGACGAACATGAAAACACATAAACATACTGAAATCCTCCTCGGAGAAACCGCCATTGTTGGCTCGCTCTTCCTCTCAAACACCTCTTAATGTGTGTATTATGTGTGGGTTTCTCTCTCTCTCTTAAGTGGAACCTCTCTGCAGTAGTGTTGAAAGAAGAGAGTAGAATTGGTAGAGAGAAGAGAAGAAAGCAATGTGGTGTGGTCGTAGAGAAAAAATTTGTTCAACCCACCTTTTATAGAATTTTTCAGAGAGAGGAGTAAAGACGACTAACACCGTTAACTAACCCCAACACCTCAACTAACTACTCTACTCATATGTTTGGTTAGGTTAATTTAACCCACAAAACCCCCATCAACTTTTTTAACCACCACTCTCTCTCTCTTTTCAGCCCTAACTACCACTAACGTCTAACGGATTCTTTCTATCTTTCGCTCAGTGACACTATTCATTCACACCGACGCCTTTCGCACGTGTCAATGGTGTCGGTTACTCACGTCACGTGCCAACGCCTCCTCCTCATTCTGTAGTAAATGCATGACACGTTGGTAGTGTCTCCCACCAACGCTTTAACTGTTCTAGTCCCAAACTCCACGTCGGATTTATCTATTCTGTGTTTTACCGGTTGTATGTCCGTACGGACTAGAGAGAGAGTGTGGATTAACCAAAGAGATGTTAATTACATCAGTTGGTTTTTTCTTTTCTTTCTTTTTTTTGACTGTTTGGTTTGCGGTTTTGAGCTTTTTGGGAATTCGGAAGGTATTATTGGTTGTGGTTATTGCTTTTGTGCTTTTAGGAAGCACGACGATTATGGCGCGGTGCCATGCGAGGATGCAACGACCCCAAGCGAGTTCCATCATGTCACCAAATCACGCCTGTCTTCATGATTTACCATTTCTTACCTCCCTCTTGCTTTTACAGCCTCAGCTCAGTAAATGCGCAAATGTAAAAAAAAATGTTCACTTTTATTTATGACCATTAGTAGTAATTTAGGATAATTTGTACTACAATGTGTTTTTCAACGATTGCTTACTGGTACAAGTACAACAATAAGAAGTGCGAAAGAAACATATATCAGCCAGAACAAAAATGCATAGAAACTGCAATGTGTTTAAATTTTCATCTAGGTAAGAATATTTTCTCAATTTGAATTGATACATTGACATATTATCTTAAACACTAATGCATAATTTTAGCTATTTTTACTGTCACATTTACTGGGATTGGAACTAATTTTGTGATTTACTAAAATTAGTTGTCAGCATGCATTTGTTGGGCGAATGTTGCAATTAGAAGACACCACTTTCTTTACTGCGGAAATTTTTGTTTATTAATTTTGAAAATACTGTATAAACGTCAGTGGTGTGTATCACGTTGTTTCAATGTCCAATCCAAGAAACGAATATTATCCATGCAAATTAGTATCTGTTTACCTGTAAAATGTATGCCCCTTTGTACTTGTACACATTTCGATCAAACATTAAACACAAGTTTTCGGTTTGGTATTAGCTTTTATGTGAAATGTTTGAGGAATTGTCCCCAAAGAGTTCATCAAACTAGTAACAAATTTAGGTCCACAAGCAGGAACCATGTCTTTATGTAGTTGAAGGAATATTAAGGGTAGTAGAGCAAAAGTGAAAGTACCTCAAATTATAAGTACTTCATCTGTAGCCCTCTTAAATGAATCCATTCTTGACAGTGAAGCTTTCTTCAATTAATAAATGTCCTCAACTTGATTTTTAGTCATAAAATGGGTGTGACTAATATTATCAGTGTGGGGTGCCATTAAATACAATTGGTATATTTAATTTATGGGTCAAAGTTTGAACCATAATCCCCCCGTCTCCTCATTGAAGCCATATGGACCAATGCACCTCGGGTGCTCTTTGAGTTCCCACCTCCTTCTCCAACTACAACACTCTCGCCACACAAATTATGCTTCAAATTTTGGGTCTTTTATTGTTCAACAAAAGGAGCTTGAGTGCTTTTATTAGTTTCATACTAATTTTAGGAAAAGTTGATGTTATGATTTCGACATAAGGAAAAAACATTTTCAAAATATCTTGTCATTTTTTTTTTGGGTTTTTTTTTAGTTGAACACTCGTTAATTTATATTTATTAGAGTTTGGCCTTTGAAAACTAATAAAGTCTAACCCTCGTTTTTTAATGGAACCGTTAAATCCAAGTCATTTACTGATCAAAATTAATTTTTTGGACTATTTTGACTATACCTTTTTTTTTCCTAATGCCCCAACCCCTTTTTTTCTCTATCTTTTTTCTCCTTCTCCTTGCAGCTCTTATTCTCTCTGCCAGCAGGAACCCTATCCCCAAATCTGAACCCCCCATTGCCACCACCACCTCCACACACAGACACCTCGAAACCACTACTCATATCTCTGTGATCCATCAATGACTTAGTGAAATAACTTGAGGAGAAGATAAGGTGAAATACATCCTAATGGGAAAAAGATGTGTTTTTCCCTAAATCACTGTGTGATCCATCTTGAAATAATGCACTACTGCAAACACAACAATGAGCTTAAGTGTGGAATGAGAATAGAGCATTAGTGTCACGACCGCAATGGATGTAGGGGTGGGCATCCCATCCCGCGATCTCGAACCCGTCTGTCCAGTCCCGATTTTTGTGGGTCTTTTTGGGATTGATCAAACTCATCCCGATCTCATCCCGTCCTGATCTAGAGTGGGATGGAATCGGGATGGAGATTTTCAATCCCACCTATCCTGTCCCGTCCCGAATTTATTTATTTAATATTTATTATTATTAATTTTAATCAAAATACTCTTCTAAATTAAAGTTTAGAATGTGTTGAAATTAAATCAATGTAAGATGAAATTCTATTATTATTTATGATGTAAGTTATATGTATATAAAATTGACATTATTGGTGTGTGAGTAATGTGAGATAAAACTCTTTTTGTTATTTTTTATTGGAAAACTATTTAGTACGAGCTTATCCCGTCTCATCCGTCCCGTCCCGATCCCGAATGAACGGGATGGGTCCATCTCGTCCCATCCCGTCCCGTGCCCACCCCTAAATTGATGTGCCTGGACGAGCTAAGCAGAGCTGCGTGTTTGATTGGTTGGGTTTATATAAAGACTCATTAGTAAGTTCGATTCTCACGACACGAAATCACCAACATTCCAAAACATGCACACACTAATAAACAAAAGCAATATCCTACTTGATGTCGTGGACCAATCACATTTCAGCGATGACGATCCTCAGCCAATTAGATTCAACTTCTTGTGTTGGTTGGTGCCATCCAACTCCTTCTTTCAACAATGCAATGCTTCTTGAATTTGCACTATTGGGGAAACCGCCTCTCCCTCCACCCACCCTGTTTTGATGATTAAAAAGTTTTATTTTTAGTTTTCTGATTTCAGTTTACGATGAAATTAATTTAATATTATTGTTGTTGTGTTTGCGATAGTGCAATGTTTCAAGATGGATCACACAATGATTTGGGAAAAACCGCCTCTCCCTCCCATTTGGATGTAAATCACCTTCTCTTATCCTTAAGTTATTTAGCTAAGACATTTACATATCACAAATATCTGAGTGGCGGTTTTGGGGTGTCTTTGTGTGTAGATGTGGTGGTAGCAATCGGGGGTTGGGATTTGGGGGTGGGGTTATTGCTGGCAGAAAGGAAAAAAAAAAACCCACAGAAATAAGGAGAAGAAATAGCGGGTTTGGGCAATTTTGGGTTTTAGGGTTCAAAAATGTAAGGTCAAAATTGTCCAAAAATTAGTCTTGGTCAGTCAATGACGTGGACTTATCGGTTCCATAAAAAGAACGAGTGTTAGATTTAATTAGTTTTCAAAACGATGGTCAAACTCTAATAGGTATAAACTAATGAATGTCAAACTCAATAAAATCATATGTTTTATTTGCATTTATTAATCAAAATAGCTTTTCACAAATAATTTCCAAGATATACGAATATGAAAACTCAAATGTAGCATTGAAGATGAAAAGTGAAGTCGGATTCAGTGTAAATAAGGTTGCAACTTAAGTAGGTTTGCTCCAAATCGAGATTAAAACAAACCTCATATTTGTTTGGCCAAAAAAATGGATCCACTTAGTTTGCCAACTTACTAGACATCTGGACAACACAAAAGCTATGAACTTGAGATTAAGCTAGTTGTGGGCAACATAGTGGTCGAAGCCGATTGTATTTTAGAGTAGGGTTTAAGGTTAACATTTGGGTTAGTCGTGGCCAAACCTTCCAACGTGTCCAACTTGCCTAAGTTGTGGTCTATGTTTAGGGTTGAGCAAAAAATTGAATGAACCGATTAAACCTCTCAAACCAAATCGAACTTACCAATTTGATTTGGTTTAGTTTCGATTTTAGTTCAATTTATAATATTTTGATATTGAAGTGATCGGTTTTGTTTTTTATTTATGCTAAAAAAACATAAGAAATCGAACCCAATCAATGCATACAGATAGGGATGGGCACAGGATGGGATGGACCTCATCTCGTTCGTTCAGGATCGGGACGTGATAGACCTCATCCCGACCTCATCTCAAACGGGTTCGGGATGAGATGAGATGAGTATGTACTAAATAGTCATCCAATGAAAATAAACAAAAGACTCTCACATTGCTCACATACCAATAATGTCAAATTTATCTACATATAACTTTCATCATAGCAATATTAAATATCATATAAAATTTGTGAAGGGTTACCTTACAATGAAATTAAATTTGCAAGTGAATAACGGGAGATGGAAAGAACCTCTCCATAAATTCGTCTTGCATATTTTCGCAAGAGTTGAAATCATTCATACAAGATACAATAGGAGCATTGTTCTCCAACTACATAACTCATAGTGCAAAACTAACTCAAACTATCATTTGCCTTTATTTTCTACAAAAATAATTGTCCTATAACCAATCTAAAATGTGAAAAAACGTAAATTTTCATGGGTTCTATTTGATCTAAAGTATTCAAATTGAAGTTTCTACCTAAACAAAAAGTATCAAATCAAATAAGTAAATTTTCAAGCAGTAGATGTTTTGATTTAATTTCAACATCTTAAACTTTCTTTTAGAATAATAGTTTGATTAAAAATAATAATATTAAATATTAAATAAATAAATTCGAGACGGGACGAGATTGAAAATCTCCATCCCGATCTCATCCCATTCTAAATCGGGACGAGACGGGATTGATATGAGTTTGATCAATCCCAAAAAGACCGCAAAAAATCGGAACAAGACCGGAACATGATCGAAATTGAGAGATGGGATGCCCATCCCTACATACAAATGTTAATTTTTCCAATGACATTTACAACAAAATAAATAAATAATTAAAAGCATTATCCTTTGTACACCAGTTTTGGTTTGACATTTTTTTTAACATTATCCACCAATTATTAAACTTGTATTTAACATCATTGGAGATACAATTCCAACCTAATTTATAATTTATGCTCTTCCCCAACATAAATTCATGCTTACGCCCCTACATCAATACTATCTACTTATGCTAAACATGAAGATTTTATTGACGAAAAGAAGATAAACAATATATAAAGGGAACCATTCCTAGATCAAAGGAATGGCAAGACACCATGAAGGTGTCAAAAAATAAATCTCAGAAAAGATTACAAGTTGAAGCCATCCTCCACAACATTTTCCCAATCTTGATAAAGATAGATTGCTCCGATATGTTGAGCCCTTAAAATATCATCTTATTTCTCTATTTTCACACACACCACATGAGCACGTGAGGAACCCTATGCAATTACCACTCCCGTGCGCCAGGATGGATTAGCTTGAGACCGCCAACTTAGCCAATCTAAAAGGGAATCATGAAACATCAAACTCAGATCAAATTCTTACAAGGAAACTACTCCAAATCAAGCGATCTAAAGTCTAGTCATTCTCATTACAAAGCACACAAATACTTTCTGTGAGGATTCCTATCTTCCTTAATCTATCTTTAGTTAATATCCTTTCATGCAACAACGATCAACAAAAGAAATTGATCCGAGGAAGAAAAATTTTCACCCAAACCAAATTCTTGTGAGAGGAAATGAAAAATTGGAGTGAGTTTCATAATGAGAAAGTCAATATGTCAGAAAACTCTTTCACCGAAAAATCCATACCTTTACCCTTCCACAACAATCTATGAGATTCCTCCAAGAACATCTGAATATCCAACAATTACATTAAATTGACTGCTTCCTCCAAATGGATGAACATGCATTAAATTAGTGGCCTCCTCTAATATTGTCTTTAGATTTGGGTGTGTATAGCGCCAAAACTTACATGGATGAATTTAGATAGAGAAATTTTTTTTATAGAAAAATATATTTTCAGAAAGTTAAATTTGAATATTAGTTACCTTTTACTTCCCTCCACAATCCATTTACTAATTTCCAGCTCAATAATCACAAAAAAAAACTTTAATTAAGAAGATCTTATAATGGAACCCACAGCATCAAGAATCCAAGTCTTGGGTTACACGCCAGAATGTAAATGAAAAGCTCCAACAAGTTTGTTTCATGTTAACTTTTCCTTTTCCTTTTCAATTCAATTTCTTCTTCTCCTCCTCCCTCTACTTGTTATAAATTTTTTAGAGACCGAGGGAGGGAGAGCGCCCCAGCAAAAAGCTCAATTTTTTCTAATATATTTTATTTTGTAGGCACCAATAGGCACCAGATGTGTGGAAGGGGTCTTGGATTGTCTCTAATATTCAATTGTGGACCCACTAAACTTTTCAAAAGCCTTACATAATATGCTGCAATCCACCCAGTTGGGCCGTGATTCATGGCAAAACCCACTCTGTACGGAATAAATACCTCCAACCATTCCACCTTGCTTCATAAACACAACAAGATAAACCAAATTGATCAAACTTTAGCATTTATATGATTCAATATATTTACGACGAAAAAATCTACTTATCCTGGTCCTTGTGTCTAAGTTAGTGCTTGAGAGAGTGTCTAGCACATAAGTGCCAATTCTACCACTCACGTGGTGGACACCCTCCCCATACACTGATCAGGCTTGTGTAAAAATGTTCATTTACGATATCCATAATGTGGTAATCATCATCAAAATTCTCGTGCTTTAACTATACTATGAGCGCTGCCAAATTATGCATGCAAAGTAAATGATTAACATTGTGTTAACTTTCGTTATTTGTCAAGAACCTAATACAATGGTTATATTCTACGATGTTTGAATGAGAAATATGGAGAAAATGACAGCAGAAAGCCTAAAATTGACCTGATCCTCTGTAAATACTCCCTTTAATCCTAAATTATAATTCTTATGACTTGGTGAAAACTCAAGATGATGATATTGATTGACAAGAGGAAATTGTGTTTGTTGAAAATCTAATAATTATAAGTGGTTGGTAAGATGATGTGTTAAGTTGAAATCAAACTGATTAAAGCTTTGGTTGTACCAAAGCTAAGAAAAGTGAAAGTCAATTAAGCAAGTTTCCCCCCACCATGCATGTGGTGGTATTAATATTTTATAAATAAACCCCAAAAATCTCTCTCTCTCTCTCTAGCTAGTCTTCCTTCCCCATCCTTGCATGACAAAATCATTATGTTCACCAACCTGTTTTTTGTATTTGACAAAATCATTTGATATGATTATTAGAAATGTATCAATTTAGTAATATATTTTAATTATCAGCGAAAACTCCATAATTTTGGGTAAGAAAAGGAAATCTCATAGGGACAAGCAATAATACTCTGATGGTAGAACCATTATCCACATTGCACTTAGGCCAAAACTACGCATCCTTCTTAACCAATTCAGCCTATGCAATGTCCCTTATATGAAACTTATAATTACTTTTAAAAATAAATAAAATAAAAATTTTAGTCTTATGTGAGCATAAAAACCAATTTTAGCAATTTTAAGCAACAAGTTTACAAAGTTAATGGTATAACCTATTTTTCTAGCTGTTTGGTTCCTAATGAAGTTCAAATATATATATGGGTATACTGTATACATTGAGAGAAGAAGAACCCTTGTTAAATATATAAGTACCTTGATAGTTTCAATGCTTTGATAAAGAGGTCAAGACTTAGAATTGTAATTTTATTTTCTTATAGCTTTTTCTAAATGTCAAGGGAGTGGACAAGGGAGGGGTTGTGACCTTTCATCTCCCTCGAGATACACGCCTTCACGAATCTGAACAGAATGAATGGTAACACTCCCCTCTCACCCACTCCCTCGACGCCTAGAAGGGCTCTTTTCTTATAGATCATTTATTTTCAAGGTCAATGTATACAAAGAAAGTAGCTTCTTGAATTTCATTCCATCCAGATGGAAATTAATTTATGGATTAGACTAATACCGCTGGACAGGTGTGGACACTGTTTTATTTATTTATTGAGATTTTAAACAAGTTAGTCCATAAGCTATTTATATAATTAATTTTTTGCTAGTGGCACCCCTCACAGCTTCCCCCAACTGGTGTCTCTTTTACTTTACAACAGTGTAAAAGGTAAAGTGACCCTATTGACTCGAAATTCTCCTAATTATATATTTTTATCTCCTCAATGGAAGCAAAAAGTAAATAGGACAGAGTTTCTCTACCCTACTAGTTTTTATTTGCTCTTTCTTCCCAAAATTATTTCACCATTTTAGGTCAAAACAACGCCATTATCATTTTACACCACCCCATATATCTGGATTATAGCCAAGGAAGATTCGCAAAATTTTGTTTATTTTTTATTTTTAATTTAATTATGAAGAGAAAAGGGTGACAAAAATTTACATTATTTTGAGGGTTTTTTGTAAATTTTTGTTAATTTTGTTTTTACGTACAAATACAAAAATCAGCTACCAAAATTTACATATTTTCGAGAGTATTTTTTGTAAATTTCGATTTTATTTATTTTTAATTATTTATTGATTTTTGAAACCACTCCCTAATTTCTAATTATCATTTCTTCTACTTATATATTGATTTTTTAAACCGCCCCTTGATTTTTTAAATTGTATATTAAGTTCATGTTTGTTTTATTTCTTGGTGCTTAGACTTTATTTAATGTGTTAAATAGATTTATTTACTTGTGTCTTATTTTTTCACATATTTTATATACCCATAAAATTCATTATATAAATTTTATTTATCCTCAAAATATTTCAGATTTTTTTTTATAGACCAAAATATTTCATAAAATCAGGAGACTGAAATTAACTCAAAAAATACGAAATCACAATCCTTGATTACAGCCACAACCATATATTGGCAAATAAATTAAAAGAAGGTGTGGAGTTCTATAGAATAATTAATTTTATTTGACACCTACTAATGGTACAACAAACTGCAAAGTTTACGCGGGAGGATTTGGGCTTTATTTATCAATATTATCAAAAGAGTTCTACAATATTGTCCGCATTGCATATATTGATTGTGGAGGTGAGCATAAACTTTCATCAATACCATTTCCTGCCAAAATTTTGCTGTATTTAAGCAAGTTTTTATTTAATAATATACTCAAACTATTTTGTCATCAAGGATGGAGTCACTTTTTTTTTTTTTTTATATAACTAGTCAATTAATGAAAAATAGTAAATTTTGACAAGCCCAAAGACTCCAATACCATACTATATATACCCCAAAATAAAAAATGCAAATATCAATCAATTAATAAATAAATGCGTCCTTTATCACCGAATCAATCTATACCATGATAAGGCGATGCCATTTTCAGGTAAAGGAAAATTGAAAGGAGCAACACCAAATAACATAAGGCCTAAAAAATGCGTTGACAGAAGAGTGATGGCAAGAGCAAGACACAGAGCGCTCATTATGCCATTCAATTTCATCATCAAAAATTATATTCTGAATTTCTATTCTGTCTATTGAGGTTTACGTGCCCCCAACTTTCTCTGCATCATAATTAGGTTGGGTCCGGTCTTCACTGCCAAATTTATGGAATTTCAAGAAATTGGACTTGAAATATTTTTGGGCTCCACCCACCAACCTTTTACTCACATGGCCACTGACCGTTCATTACGGGATCCAATTAATTAACCACTTGAACCCCAGTTTTCAATTTCATTATTAAAAAAAAAAAAAAAAAAAATTCTCAATCTTTGCTTAGGGAGTGATTGACGGACCTTTTGACGCAAGTCGCCTTCTCTTCTCCTATTGGACAATACCGCATTCTGGAAATACTAATAAAGTCTGATGATATACCAAACCTTTCATTAATCCACATCGTACACGTGTTATGATAATCTCGTCAGAAAATTTAAGCGGGTCTAATTTTCCATCCACTCTGGCAAAGCCCAGACAACATTAAGTCCAATTTTACAGAATCCAAAAGGTTAGACCGAATTGCAGCGCCCCCACTAAGCTCCATATCACATGGTAAAGCCCAATACCCGCAACGCCTAATCAAGTAAGTATTTGGGGATCACCTGAGATGGGCATGCCAACAATACATTAGTTCCGACTAGAAAATAAATACTGGAGTATAAGACATGCATGAAAACTTCCTTCCATGAACAACACTCCAAAAGGGAAACCTCCCCCCATATATAGGAGCACTAGTCGTATAGGGAACTCTCCTACATGAACGATTCCCAACTAGAAAACGATCTCCAACAAGATCTCATTTTCCAAACTACGCAACCTAATGCCTAACCGAACAAGAACTCTCGCATTATATATAAGACACAGAGTTGATGAACAAAAGTACGCTACTCGCTACAGACCCCAATTTACAACTTTAAGCATTTCTCAAGCCTTGTCTAATGTGGTGGCTCTTGGCTCACGTGCATTTCCTATTCCATGAAATTAGTGGTGGGTATCTCATCCCATGATTTCGATTTCGTCCCAAAATTTTTGGGTTATTTTTGAAATTGATCAAACCATCTCGATTCCGTTCTGATCTATAGGGGGAGGGGATGAGATGAAGATTTTTAATCCTGCCAATTTCGTTCGGTCCCGAACTTATTTATTACTATTAATTTCAATATCTTAATTAACCTTTACTTGATTCTTAATAATAGTTAATACTAATTGATTCACTAATTTTTTTTAAAAGTATTTTAGTTGAGAAAGGAGAGAGACAAGCCATGTGGTACGGCCAAGGGCCCTTTCCAGACAATCTTCTTCTCTATGGCTAATTGGCTCTTTCTTTTTCTAATCAGTAGTAAGTTGTGTGGAAAAAGTGTTTTATCCAGGATGTGTTTTATCCAGGATGTTTCATGGTCGGGTAGTTGTGGTAGGCAAGGCAGCTCAACAACAGATGGTAGGAATTGAAACGTAATGGAATTGGGTGCCTATATTCTTTTAGTTGTTGATATATTGTGTTCATTGCTTCTTCTTCTCGCCACAAATGTTGGGGGATTGTCAATGTCAAATGGTATATTTGCATGTAGATTGCTCCATGTGATATATGGGGCCTTTGTTGATTTCATGCTATATGGTTGGTGACCATTAACTAATGCCTATTTTAATATAATCCTCTTCCTAATCATCATATATCATGCATCTTGTCACTAATGCTATATTATCATCTTCTTACTCCTGCTGTTAGGTTTATGCATGTTAAGATTTGGAGAGCTATTTTGAGTGTAGAATTTTTTTTCATTAGAATTTAATAATCGTAAAATCAATCCGTTAATTTTCTTATCTTTCACCGTAATTTATAATTGCATTATTCATCAACGTATCACATGCATTTATAACATATGACGCCATATTTTAATTAACATTCCTGGATGATTAATTAGTTTTGGTATTGTTTAATTTATCCCCCCAACTAGGGGTGGGCACGGGACGGGATGGGACGAGATATACCCATCCCGTTCATACGGGTTTGGGACGGGACGGGATGGGAAAAATCCTATCCCGACCTCGTCCCATCCCAAACGGGTTCGGGACGGGACGGGATCAGCGTGCTGCCTGTGACTGCTGCGAAGGTTATCATCATATAAGAGCGTGAAAAATAACTTTCTTATAATTAGATATAGATGTGGCATGCAAATATAAGGGTAGCCACTAAATCCCCTAACAATGAAGTCGAGTGGGCTGACTTTTAGAAAATGACATGATAAATGGGACCTACTAAGAATATTGTGTCGCTGTGATGGCTTCTCAACTGATTTTACAATTTCATTACTGTGGGAAAAAAAAAAATTCATGGTTCCTTGACAAAATGACATTTCATATTTTGTTAGGGAAGAAATATAGACCTATTGGTGATGCTCTAACATATTCATAATGGTTTACCATCAATACATATATTGTAATTAAAAAAAAATTATTTTTACAGCCCGGGGCATTTCAAATTCTTGGCTCCGCTCCTAAATGTTCCATTCTGAATATGTATTACTCAGTTAATTGTTATTTTTCATCTTCACTTGGGTATTATCAATATTTGGAAGTTAAATAATTGAAGCTACTTTTATTGGGAATCCAAGCAACAGTCTGCTATCTTTATCTTGCTTGATGAATATATTTTTCTTGAAGTAACATTTCTGTTACCACTGCAAACACCATGAGTTTCTATCAGTCATCTGTAAGTTTATATGAATAAAAATAAATAAATAAATAAAAATATTAATAATAAATATTAAAAAAATTAGCTCGGGATGGGACGAGATTGGCGGGATTGAAAATCTCATCCCATTCTAGATCGGGACGGGACGAGATCGGAATGAAATTATTCAATCCCATTAAAACCCAAAAAAATCGGGATGGGATGGAATGGAATCGGGATCACGGGATGAGATGCCCACCCCTACCCCCAACTCAAGACATCACTTAAATGGATTTATCAATAGTGTTTGAAGAAAATATCAATGTTATCGCGATTTTGGCAACTTTTATTGACAAGAAACTTATTCATTTATGGACAGATACGATATTTGGAACAATATAACTTGATCTCCCAAAAGGGCGTTCATACCCATCTTCGAACCAAAAAAAAAAAAATCCCATACCACTTTTATAAACGTGATAAATTCAATTGCTTTACATTTTATGCATGTTCCAAGTAACATGTTAAATGGACGGCCTGACAACTACTAGTTTCAGATGCTCCTTCTTTTCTGATTGAATTTCAAGTTACTGCCAACCTATTTCAATAACAAAACTAGGGCATGATTATGAAATTAGTTGTCAGGAAACTTAAGGCAGACTCTATGTTCAATAATAACAATGTTGTAAGTCAAATAACGTAAACAATAAATTAGGGGTTTTTCTTCTTCTTCTTCTACGGATGATATATTGATTATTGTTTTGGAAGAAAGCATTTATTCCCAACCCATGCACCCATGTGTACTGGCCATGTACCACCATTTGTTAGAAACAGAGATGAGATCAAATGTAACACGTACAGTCTTCAATACTTAGTTAATATCTTGTCTTTTTATTTATTTATTAGAATATAAACTGTATTAAATGATCAAATGTTTATTTACTAATGGTCACGACGGTAGCATGTGTCTATGTATAATCAAATCTCTGCAGCCAATATTCGCTAGCTGTGGTGACCCCATTTTATAAATGCAATTTTCAGGTTCCCTGTTGCTGATAACTTACTTATATAAATTTATTTATTAGTAATTATAAAATTAGTATGGAATGCATTCATCGAGGTTCTTTAGATAAACAATTAATACTGTAAAAAATACATATTTTTGGTATTAAAAGGGTATGTGATCCATTGCCGCATTCATTGATGTGTTAGAAGAACCAAGTTGGAATGGAAAAGACATGAAAATTGAGTTTATTACGGAGCAGTGCAGTTCATTGAAGCAATTGACACTTAATTGTTGGTGTACAGTGTACACTAACATAATGGCCGTAATTTGTGGAATCGATGGTGTGTACTAACTTGTACGAATCGTAATGTGCATTGCATAACCCACAGGATTTTTGTAAACTGTGTTCCTTGGCTACCTATTTGCTCACCTTGTCCAATGAATATACAATCCATACTCTTCGTAAATTAAAATTGCATGCATGGTGGTACATGTACATGTTGCGTAGCGACCTTAAAGGGCTGGATCAAACCCGAGACCCATTTAATGTTCAGTAAGGGGGCCCTAACCTGAAAGGATTAAGAGTAAGAGCTTCTGGGGCTGGTGTCATTTTGTACATTTCAACAATCCCCAAAATCAATAACAGAATAAAATAAAAAGAATGAATTGATTATTTTTCGATTGAATACATTATCTAAGGGGCCTCTGTCCAAATTTCATGGGAAAAAACCAACTAATAAAGTCGAAAGAAATTCGATATCTAGTTGGGGAGGGCCTGGAACCAGGACAGATCCAACCCAAACTTGGTTCCTTAGATAAAAATATACTGTTTTCATCTTATAACAGATACATTGTTTTCTTTTTGAAATTTATATTATCCTGTATGACTATGGACAAAACCATGACAACATTGATTAATGAAAAGCTAGAAACTCTGTCAATCTGAATTGAATTTCTTCCTTCCAGCAAATCCAAATGACATGCATGAATGTGTGTTCCACCACCATCTAATTGTGAGTCATGACACTACCTTTCTGACCACAGACATCTCAGCTCATCCAAAGTCCTACAAAATTTATATAGATAGATAGCAAAAAACCGAAAATTCTAGGGGCCGAGGGAAAGGGAGCGAGGGATGGGTGTAACCACCCATCCTCCTCGAGATGAGGAGGATGGGCTCGCTCCTTTCCCTCGAAGAAGAAGCAAATATCAAATGCGGTATATCAAAGGATATCCATATAAAATGCGGTATATCAAAGGATGAAAAGAAGAAGCAAATATCAAATGCGGTATATATTAACATTAACGGCTATCCATATAACATTATCAAAGGATATCCTCTCATATCCCTTTCATTAGTCTATTTTTTTATGTTCACTAAATAAACAACAACTCATCATCTTCTCTCTTCCCCACCACCACCACCCCTTAAAGATTAAGACACGCACTTCATCTATCTCTGTTATCTGTGCTTTAGCTCTCTCTATTGGGAGCTAGGGATATAGAGTTTCTATTCTTCTAGCTCTCTATATTAGCTTTATATGATCCACCACATGGCTTCATGTGCATTGAAACACACAGTCGTACGTCCCATGTGCCTATGAATTGAATTTCTGCTGAAAGTTCTCTATTAACAACTGTCTTAGCATGCATTTGCTTGCCACGTGCCTCTTGCAATCTCTATTTTTAATTTATATTGATTTTCTTTTTCATAAACTTTTCCACAGAGTAAGGACCTAATTGGTTGTCTGAATGGATAAGTTGAGATATAGTTAGCCACCATTTATATTTTGATACCCCTTTGATTTTTTTTGCATTTTAATTGATGCTCTACTTTTTGGATTTGGATATGAGGTGGGGTTCTACTTTTTCAGATTTTATTTCGGGGGCTTCAATGGGATTGTTTATATGATTGGAATGTGGTTTAGTTTTTATGAATTACAAAATATCAGAATGGGCTAAACATTTTTGTTAATAGTAAGAGGATTGTTGCTATCCTGTTCTGATTTTACTGCTAATGAAATGCCCAGTCGGCAGTAACATTCTTTGATGATGTGAAAGCTTAGATAGAACTAGCGATAATAAGATCTAGGTGAGGTTAATACGGCTTCAACTTGGTTAGTTTGGCGACAAGGGTAGGACCTAGCTAGGGATGGCAATTGGTCATGTTTAGGTTTTCGATCTACTTATAGATTGCGATTTTGAGTTGGGCATATTCAGCAGCAATGCCCATGCTCATGCTCACCCACTGCCCTTGAAGGACCCAAAAAAACCCAATCCCGCCATGTCCAAGTCCAGAGAGCTCGCATCGTAATCATCTGAAGATGCATCTCCTTTGGTTTTGGATGTGCTTCACATAAATTACCATTTTAATCTTATTATGTTCGTATCCTAAAACTAAATAAAAACAAACAAATAATCCTAACTAATGTAAGAGAAATAAAAGTGAATTCAATTTATTGAATTGGCACCATAATACTAATGAATTACTAACCATATATATACATGGCCCTTGTTTCCCTATCTTTAAAGAACAAGTGGAAACATCGTGTATTTAATAGTTGTAGTGGATATAATAGAAGGCTTTTAAACCTCTAGGCCAAACGACGTGCTCTTTGCCTCCATTGTTGGAAGTTAAGTTAACATCAAAGATAGATAAACACTATTTGTCATCCCAACTAAACCATCCTCACCACTAACTAGTTTAGTCCATAGTACCACTACTAGCTAATGATAATTAATGCTGGAACTAATTAATCCTCTAAAAACTGGCCGTTAGACTCTGTCAAACAATCTAATCATCGCCCCAATGTTATTTGTTGGTGTTTTGATTAGTAATTTTTATGTTTAACCAGTGATATATTTTGTTCTACCTATCAACAATCGGCTAAATTTGTAATTGCTTTTGTTTTCCACAATTTGCTTAGTTTAGGCCCTACTACTACCTGCCTGTTTAAGTCTTAGTGACTTGAAATACTGGGCCCCCAACTGGAACCTTGGGCATTGGATAACAAGGCCCCTACTATTGCTTTGCGTGCTCTTGCGCTTTTCTTTGAACTGAAGGTTGAAATCATGGCACAGACACTTTCATGCCTTCTTCATAAACCATTGCCTACATCCATAAGGTATTTTCAATTTTATCAAAAATATGCAAACACTCCATAAGGCTTCCGAAAGCAACCACCTCATTAGGTCCAACACATCAGAATCGTGGGAAGCCCAAGCAAGCCAAACAAACTATTTCTTCCAAGGAAGAAGGTTCAGATGAAAAAATTACAAAATTTGGTTATGAAGATGAAGCACTTAGGTGATAAGTCGCCCCTGAAGTTTAGAACACTGTCAAATACTTTAGTGATATGATAACATTTTCCCCACTGATTATGTTGTGTTGGGTTCGCATATGGCCAATTGAGGTTCAGTCAAATGCGGTCCATCCCAACCTGGATTTAGTATTCCAAGCCCTACTAGGTTGGGTTACTGGTTCAAATGAGCCCTTCTAGGGAGCGAGGGAGTGAGCAAGGAAAGGGAGCGAGGGCCACCCATCCCTCGCTCCTTTTTTCTCGCTCCCTCCCTCAACCCCTAGAATTTTCGGGTTCAAATGCCTGAGGGTCTAACTCTGCCCAAAATAAGTTTTAGACAACCCACAGAGTTCTGCGCATTCACACCTTCACTGTCTGGCTTAATTGTTTAATTTTTATATTCATTGTAGTAATAAAAGTTGAATTTCATTTTTTCTTACTTCAAAATGAAATATAGATTTAAATACAACTTTTCTGTATTCATTTTTTGTTTTAGAGAAAAAAACTTCATTACATTAGTGAAATTAAAAAAATTCTTAAGTAAAAAATGAAAAAAAATAATTTATATCTTAATACATATCTTGAGAACAATCAAAAGATCCCTGAAGACCTTTATTCTTCTTCCCCATCTTATTTCTGTATAATAACAACAGCTGCAGCCCCACCCCATCTACACTAACACCATCAATGCCACCACCAATTCTCTATTTCTTCCTCTTGGAGACCTCAATAACACACTAACCCACGAAACCCTCGATACCTCCTCACCGATTCCCACTCGAATCCCCTTAAAATTCCATATCACCAGGAACAAGCTCCTTAGCCGAAAGATTCATAACCCTTTTTCCATCCCTAATCACCGTCGCCTTATTCGACCGAATCTCCTTCAAAGCCTCCAACGCCTTCTCCGCATTATTCATTGCCAAACCCTGACAATCGCATTCACAATCAAGATCAAGAAAATCACCAGAGGCTCCACAAACGCGATAATTCCCATTTCTCCACCTTCATCCCCATCATACCAAGCCAAGACGAACGAAATCACCGCCGCATCGAGCAAAATCCTCAACAAAGTATCATTGAAATGATCTAAAACCAATTTCTAGATTGACATGCCTTCGTGCTTCTCCAATTCATTCAATCCATACATTTCTCGCCTCCTCTCTACTTCCTCGCTCGTCAATCTGATCTCTATGTCCACCTTCATCTCCCTCAAAGACTCCGTTACATCTGCCGCCCATGCCCGAAATTTTTCCTCCTCTCTCCCCCATCTCAATTCACTCATATTTGATTTGATTTCAATTCAAAATCGATGGAATCGAACAATCTAACTACGAATCTACACAATTAGATCAAAATTTCAAAATCTTGCAAAGATGAAGAATTATCAGAGTTAACAAAACCTGAAGAGAGATCGAGTGTTTCGATCAGATCAGATCAGATCTGTTTGCAGAGAGAACACAAATACTCTCGCTCTCATTTTAGGGAGAATGTAGGGGCGGTGGGAGAAACAGTCTTGCGGTGAGAGTTTTTAATTTTCAAGTTTGACGGGGTTTTTTTGGGAATAAAAAATGACATTACTTATACTACTTCACTATAGCAGAACCGAATTCTCGTTACGAAAGAAATGATGTGTGTGTTACAGTAATCGCCAAGAAAGGAGGAGTGGAAGACTCTAACTGAGCTAAGAGCATATTCCAAAATTCCAAACATTCATTTCATACGTTTTTTATGTGTCAAAATCTGTTCTCCTCGAGATCTGACCTGCAAAACAGGGTTAGATTGCCAAAGACCATTTTGTTGGTGGCCGAAGGCACCCCGATGCTTAAGTCAGTGAACTGAAGAAGAAGATGAACTTGGACAGAGTTTAGTTGTAGGGTTTTTCATACCTTCTCCATCTTTTTATCTCATTTACCTTATATAATAAGAGTAATTAACTCTTTACGTAACTTAAGCATGCATGGTACAATGAAGGGGGACATTTCTCATAACAGTTTCCTCCTTCATTGAGACATGTCCTTGGGGGAGAGATTCCCACCATGATTTATCTCATTCTTAATGTCTCTGGGGAGAGAATCGTTGGGCCTGTGGTCTGGGCCTTTAACCTGGGTCATGATCCATTACTAATGACTATTTGGGTTTTAGTGATCAGACCTAATTTTTTGTTTGAACTGATTGTCCCTAATGAGAGATGATTTGTGCCAAATGTTTGATCATGATCGAATGGTTGTTTGATGTATCATCAACTACTCCCACTAGCTAGTGGGCTCGCTTGTGTGGCCACTAACTGTGCGACAGTGGGTTATCAAGGTTTGTCATCAATGATGTGCGCAACATTTAATGTTGTTAACAACTGTTATTGAGGTGTTGTCGACTCCATGACCACGACTTAACTGCTACTCCATTAAGCCACCAATCAGCTCGTTTTGCATGAATTTAGTTTTTCCTGCATGAACTCCCATTAGTTGTCTTTTCGTTGTCTAGTCCCATATAAGGGCGTTAGAGAGTTATGTTGTTTTCTTTAAGCCTTCTTTCATTTGCAAAGTTTGTTTGTTCATTTTCTTATTATTTTCTTAGTTAACAAAGTTTTCACCATGAATCCTAAGAGATCTTTTAGTGTCGATTGAGTGATCGCCTGTGGGGAGTTATTTGATTCGATGCTGACAACCCATGCCACCTTGGATGACCTTCGTCATGCGTATTCTGTTCCGTCCTACTTGCATCTTGTGCTGTTAGGAGATGGTGATAGCCTATGGTTATATAGCCCTGTATCTTAGAATGTTCAGTGTTGGTATTCGCTTCCCAGCTCTGGAGATCATATGGTCTTATCTGGACTTGATCGGTATTCCTCCTGCTTAGTTGGGTCCCAATGACTGGAGGATCTTGGTTGGTACCTTGGTCAAGGCTCTGCGGGTCGAATCCGTCTGAACGAGAATGTGCCGCATTCTCTATTGACATTGAAGTTCAACCAAAATGCTATATGTTATCTGATCTCGCCCACTTGTTTGGGCAAGCCGAAAGATGATTTCAAATATTGGTAGAAGACCAGATTTTATGCTTCCATGGGATCTAGGTACTTCAACCTTTGCGGTAAACCCATTCTTATATCGTTCAGGACCCCCAAGAACTTGAACTAATTGCAACTGACTGTAGAAGAGCAGTCGACGAAGGCTTGATTCTTTTATCTTCCTTGGACACCACTTGAATATGTGCTCTAGTTGGAGTTTGTTGACGAGTGTCCTCTACGACCTTAGTGCTCATGAATGATCATTAGTTGTTTATACACGTGACTTTGGTGTCATTGTTGTTGAAGCTAGTCCTTCTGCTAGCGTTGGTGGTTAGAGTGCACATTTGACCTCGTGGAAGAGGAGGGCTAAACAGTGAAAGGTAGGGTTCCCATTTCAATCCCTTTCACCACAGGGCGAGGCCTTCTAATCCTTCCAAAAGGAAAGTTGTGAGTGATTTGGTCGATGCTGGTTAGCTTGCAAAACGGAAGAGTCATGTTAGGTTGGAGACTTCTGGTGGAATCATCTCTACCACGAAGAAAGTTGTTCCGATTGCCCTTTGTCT
Source organism: Berberis vulgaris (assembly GCA_963556465.1). Lineage (NCBI taxonomy): Eukaryota > Viridiplantae > Streptophyta > Magnoliopsida > Ranunculales > Berberidaceae > Berberis > Berberis vulgaris. Next base: position 19,690,114 of record OY747127.1, read on the forward strand.
TGTGGTTCAAGAGGGGAAATGAGTCCAGATCGTTTTGTTCTCCAGAGATCAATGAGAAAATAATCTTGTTATTTGAAGAAGAACCATGAGGATGACTCCCATCTTACTGATCAAGAAGATGAAAAGGCACTGCAACAGGCTTTGGAAAAGAGTCGGGATAAAGTTGTTCGTCCGCGTGTTCCACTTGTTGATGTAGAGAAGGAGCTCTTTGTATATGTTGGTGTGAAAGACATCAACAAGGTGTCGGATGAGGATGCTCATGCCTTTTTGAACAAGATGACATAGCTTGCGCTGAAGAAGTCTGAGGATCCAAATGCGATCATGTCTTTAAACGACTTCAAGTATGATCCATCTTTTGACGAGGTTATTGTTGATCAAGGTATGAACTCAAAGTCTCATCTTCTTCATGCTCCTGTTGATCCAAGTATGAAGTGGTTGTCTGACTCGCGTCCTTTTCATCCAGTTTCGTCTGCTATTGTTCATTCTTCTGACAAGAAGGGGAAGGATAGTGTGTCCATCATCTCCGATTTCCCAGTCACTGTTGAGGCGACCAAAGGTGGCTCGTCAATCATCCCTAAACTTTCTGTGTTCCATCCAAAAGTCAGCTGGAAGGAGCCCACCTCTAGGGCTATCCATATCTGGACGGATGGTGGGTTTTGTGGCATTTGGACATTGAGGTACATGAGAGTGCAGACCGACGTGTAGGAAAATGTACACGATCATATCATGGCATGACATCACTGGTCGATGAACAAACCTCTAAGTCTGTTTGTGTTGTTGGAGAGCACCTTGATAAAGGTATGAAACATATAATGGAGGTAAGTAGTTCAATTTTTCTGCTTCTTCCCTTTATATATATTGTGGCTTTTTTATTTGTTCTGAACAAAGGATGGTCCATCTAACTTATGCTGGGATGATGGGGACCAAGTATTAGGCTGCTAGTGAAGAGGTGTATGCCTTGAAGAAGAAGTACGTACAACAGCTGCTACAACTTTTTGAGGTAGATAAGTTGAAGGAGCAGGCTGCTTATAAAAAAAAATAGTTAATGCTTATCAAGATAAGCTGAAGGAGGTGGGGGACGTCTGGACTAAGTTTGCTGCCAAAATGACTTCTGCGGAGAAGGAAATGAACCTCTTTCGTGAGAAAGTTGTGGAGCTGCAGTCTTCATTTTCTGCCTTGGAGAGTGAGTTGATACTATCACGAAGGAAGCTGGTGATCAGACGGTGATTATGTCAGATTCTCAGTCTACTCTCCACAAGGCTGCTAAGAGGTAAGTGGAGTAGATGACAGTGGAGGTCACTTCTGTGAAGGAATAGCTGGCTGTGGAGAAAGACCTTAAAGAGTAGCATCTTAGAAGTTTGCTGAAATTGAAGAGGAGCTTGCTCGGGGCAAGCAAGAATTGTCTGTACTACCAGAGCAGTCGAAGGCTAATACATCTGAAGTGGAGTTTAGCAAGGTTGTTTTTGGCAGACTTGAACTCCTTAATTATATGGAAGGGGAAGAGAGTTAGGACCTTAGCAAGTACCGTGAAATAGCTGACCACACTTTTGAAGAGGTTTTCATTCCATTCGCGGGCAATGAAAATCCTACTTCACTTCCTCCATCTGACCCTACCAACAACGATGGTGCTTCTGTATCTCCAACTATTTCTCCTGTAATTGCTTCTGACGATGTAACCAAATAAATTGTGAATTTTTTTTGCTCAAGTCACGTGTTTGTCTCTTTGTGTGTTGTCTTCCCCTTTTTTTGCCTCCGTCGGATCATTGTTCGGTTTTGTAGAGTAGTTTCTTGGACGACTTCATTGAGTGTTTGCAATGTGACAGTAGTCTGAGCTGTCTTTTCAAGCTAGATGAGTAGACTTCATGCTTGGCTTAGTTGCATGTACTTAGAAGACTTAGAAACTAAGATTAACCTGATGTATTAGGCTTGGCTACGTAGATACACATCGTAGTCTGACTTGGTAGTTCAGACTTAGAAAATATAATAAGGTTGGCCTGACTTTGAGGTTCGGGTTTTGTAAATAACAATAGTCTAAATTGGTCGTTTAGACTTAAAAATATAATAAACATTGCCTGAATTTGAGGTTCGGGCTTCGTAGATACACTTTATAGTCTAAATTGGTAGTTTAGACTTAGAAAATATAATAAATGTAACTTGACTTTGAGGTACGAGCTTCGTAGATACACTTCATAGACTAAGTTGGTAGTTTAGACTTAGAACATTTTGAATGAAATGTAAAGGTGGAGTTGGTGGTCCTACCTGGCGAAACACACGTCATTGTTTGACTTCATATTTCAAACTTTAGAAGATTTATATAATAAAATATCTAGTCTGACTTGATGGTCCTGACTAGTTTAGTACACTTCATTGTCCGACTTGGTGATCAGATAAGAAGATTTTTGAAGTAAATGTCTAGTCTGACTAGATGATCCTGACTAGCTGAATACACTTCGTTGTCTGATTTGGTGATCGGACATGAAGATTTTTACATATCTAGTCTGACTTTGTGGTCCCGACTAACTGCATACACTTACGGATAAGAAGATTTTTGAAGTAAATGTTTAGTCCGACTTTGTGGTCCCGACTAGCTGAATACGCTTCGTTGTCCGACTTGGTGATCGGACAAAAATATTTTTGAATTTAAATATCTAGTCTAACTTGGTGGTCTTGACTAGCTGCATACACTTCCTTGTCCGACTTGGTGATCGGACAAGAAGATTTTTGAAGTAAATGTCTAGTTTGACTTGGTGGTCCTGACTAGCTGAAATTACTGGAATGAGAGACGAAAACTTGCTGGAATGTAATAGTTTATTGATAATATATTTTCAGGTGTTCTACATTCCATGGCCTCTTGAGTTGTTCTCCGTGTAAATTTTCTAACTAGTATGTTCATGGCCTATTGATTTTAACCACTTTGTGGCCCTTCAAAATTTGGGTATAACTTCCCTCTCGTATGATTCCCGTATATGTTGAAATAAATTTCTCGAAAAACATAGTCGGCATCGCTGGTGGTAGGCATCTTAACAGCGGACTAGTAGCAGATCTCCTATACAACCTGCTGACAAGCATATAAATGAGACATTTTATGCTCCTAAATATACAATTGCTAAGTCCAATTATCTAATAAAAATATCTCATTACGTGTGTTTTGTAAAAATTCAAGCCTTAATCTCAAATCATACACAAAGTGGCACAATAAGGCCAAGATCAACAAGTAGAAAAGCCCATTGAAAGTTCACACATGCATTGTCAAAGATAAAAGATTTTCAAGCCCAAAGACCCATGAAGTCAAGCTCACAAAGTATCATCATCTACGAATCTCGAGAAAATCAACTTGAAGATATGGACATCTACATGGAAACTTCATCATAGCTAAAGAATTTCTATAAACTCCATTATCCATTCTCACATTTGTACTCCATCACTTTTACACTTCACCTTAATTCACTTTTACATTCTTCCATATATTTACTTCATTCTTTTTACACTCCATCTTATTTCACTCCAACACTCTTCCTTATTTCACTCCAATACTCCATCTTCCACCCCATTATCTCTACACATATGTTTCATCCTTCTTCATTTATAAATACCCCACACAAAAACACACTTGGGAGAAGAACTTGGAAACATTTTGGAGAGATAAATAGTTGAAGTAGTTGTAGTTTAGAGAGAAATAAGTGAACTTTGGCCTAGAGCTTACCATGTTTGGCTAACATCCCACCATAGGGCGTAGGTGAGCCCATGGGAGGATAGCTCCAAGAAGGCTATTTTAGATTAGTTATTTCCATTTTCATGTATTAGAGAATCACGTGTAGTTAGATTAGTCTTGTAGCTTGGTTGTTTCATGATTCTATGAGGTAAGTTAGATGTTTTGTGTTTCATCATATGAATTCAATTCATGCTTTCTTCTTCTATTTCTTAAGTTCAAGATTAGATAACTTTCTATCATTGCAATTTCTGTAACAAGCTCCTTACAATGTTTTACAAATTATTAGTCTAAGTTTCATTGTGATTTGCTAGATATTGGGTGTTTCATTTAATTATGGATTCCTTGTATGCTTTTAAATCCACTTTGATTCTTAGGTTACTAATATACTTAAGCTTGAAATCAGTTTGCTCATAATGTCATATTTTCCATCCTAAGGTGAGATAAGAATCTACCTTAGAGCGTGTTAATGAATTTGGAAAAAAATAATCTAAGAGTGGCCTAATGGTGCCATTTACTCATGATGGTGAACTCAAAGCCCTAACTCTCACATTTGGGTTTTACTTTGCATTTTTATTTTGAACACTTCACCAACACTTCTTTTCTAACTAGGTTAAGCTTCAAAAGAGATTTGAGATTAGTCATCCGAACTTTATAGCTCTCCTTGTGGGATTCAACCCGTACTTACCATTCTCTAACTTAATAGATAACCGTGCACTTGTGGTAAGATTTGAGATCAATCACCTGTCGCTTATCAACGTGCTGCTCTATTCCGCAGCTTACGAGCCTCAATCTTGTCTATTGGTAGAGTTTTTTTTTTTTTTTTTTTTTTCTATATGTACGATAGAATTAGAGTAATCCAACTGTCTTCCTAACCTATTGCACATATTTCATGTGCGTCATTCTCCAAGAATCAACTTTCTTGTATTGTGATACGGAGACTGATGACTTCTTTTGATCAGGTCGCTTGCCTTTTGATGGTACGCTTTCATTCGTGCATCTTTTACTTGGAATTTTCAACTCAATTGGTTGACCACCAATTTAGAATCAATGAAAACACTAATGTCTTGTAGTCCGGCTATTAGCGCTTCATATTCAGCTTCGTTGTTGGAAACGTTAAAACTGAATTTGATGGCCTTTTCCAAAGTCATCCCATCTGGAGTGTAGAGAATAATTCCATCTCCACTTTTCTTCTCGTTAGATGCTCCATCACAACGCAAGATCCATCCTTGAGTGTGGGATTCAACAGTTCCTTGCTCCTTATCATTGTCTGGCTGATACTTGCTACCACCTGAGAATTCGACAATGAAGTCCGCCAGTGTTTAAGCTTTTATTGCTTTTTTTGGAGCATAATTGGCGTCAAACTTACCGAGCTCTATCACCCATCTCACCATTCTCTCGAACAACTCAGGTTTGTGCAATACTGACTGAAGTGGATGTTCGGTCATTGTAGTGATGGAATGAGACTGGAAGTAGAGGCGTAGTTTTCTGGAAGACACAACCAACGCCAACACAAATTTTTCCAAGGCAGAATAATTAGCTTATGTCAGCAAATGTTTTGCTTACGTAGTAGACTGATTTCTGTATTCCTTTTTCCTTACGTATCAGGGCAGAGCTAACTGCGTGTTCTGACACTGATAGATACAAGTATATCGTCTCGCCTGGCTTTGGTTTTGAAAATAATTATGTACTTCCCATGTACGCCTTTAGGTTTTGGAAACTTGTTCGCATTCGTCATTCCATTTGAATGCTTTGTTACCTTTCAAAATCTTGAAAAAGGGAGGCATTTGTATGACGATTTGGAGATGAGCCTATTGACGGCTACTACCCTGCCATTAAGGCTCTGTACACCTTTGATGTTGGTGAGCAATTGCATGTTTAGAAGTGCTTGTATCTGTTTCGGATCGACTTCAATTCCTCTTTGGTTGACCATATACCCGAGGAATTTTCTGACTTTACTCCGAATGTACACTTTTGTGGATTGAGTTTCATCCTGTACTTGCGGAGTTGGGAGAAGACTTGTTGTAGGTCTTTGATGTGGTCGTCTTTGTGTAGGTTTTTTACTAGCATATCATCGATGTATACTTCCATGGTCTCGCCAATCTGATTTTTGAATATTCTGTTGACCAGGCGTTGGTACGTTGCTCCAACGTTATTTAATCCGAATGACATCACCTGATAGCAGTACGTACCTCTTTATGTTATGAAAGATGTCTTCTCCTGGTATGATGGATGCAATTGTATTTGGTTATAGTTGGAATATGCGTCCATGAAACTGAGGAGTCTGTGCCTGAATGTTGCATCCACTATCTGGTCTATATGCGGAAGTGGAAAATTGTCTTTTGGGCATGCTTTATTGAGATCCGTGTAATCCAAGCAGACCCTCCACTTCCCGTTTTACTTTTTAACCAGAATTGTGTTGGCTAGCCAGTCTGGGTGGTGAGACTTCTTGATCATTCCGGCACTCAGCAATCGTTGCACCTCCTCATTGATGGCCTGATTGCATTCTGGGACGACTGAATTTTTTCTTCTTATGTCGGATTGACTTTATGTCTGGGTTTACTTGTAGCCTATGTGCGATGATGGAGGAGTCAATGCCCACCATGTTTTTCATTGGCTGGATTTACTTGGATCAATTCTTTGGTCAGCTCTGGATGGAGTTTTGATCTGATACTGACAGTTTACTGCCTTTCAAACCATCAAGGTGGATTGGTGTCGTCTTTTCCTCTGGTTGGCCAGTGTTTGATCGTCCCCGTGGACTAGTTTGGGCTGTACTGTCGTCTGGTAGAGATTGATCTGTCTGCAGTGGACTGGGTGGCTGTTGTGATGGCCCTCCTAGTCCTGACTGTGATTGCTATTTGTTGGGATTTTTCATTGTTGCATAGTGGCATTCTCGTGCAGCTGGTTGATCACCTATGATGACCCCAACATCATCATCGATGTGATACTTGAGACATTTGGTGCATGGTGGAGGATACTGCATCCATATCGTGTAGCCAGGGTCTTCCCAGAAGCATGTTGTATGTTGATAGGCGTCCATGAAAAAGAAGTCCATTGATAGGACTCTTTGTTTGCCTGATGCTCTTGCCACTACAGACAACCATATTTGTCCGAGTGGGTAGCATTGTTCACCGCTGAAACCCTTGGTTGGTTGGCGAGTGTGAGTCATTCCACGTTGAAATGCATTATGTGGAATGCTGCCATTTACAAGAAGTTGACGAAACTCCCCGTATCAATGAGTACTCATATGACTTCCCATTTGGCTACTGAAACTGATATTATCAGGGTGTCATTGTGGGGGAAATGAATACACTGCGTATTTCTTTTGAAAAAAATTAGAATAGGGGTTGGGCGGTCTATTCTGACGCGTTAGGTGAGAAAATCATGGTGATATGTTCTTATTCGCAATTCTCTGATGGATCACTTTCGTGATTGGTTAGACTACCCCTGATTTTCGTATTTGACATGTAAGACGTATATCAACCCTCCAGCTTGTTCATCCAATCTTGATGCGAGGTCCACGTTTTCTTTTCTATTGGACTATTTTTCCTTTAGTACGACGAACTCATCGAGTCGTCCCTTCTGGAACAAGTAATCGATTTCATTTCGTAGATTGTGAAAATCCTCGGTATTGTGTCCATGGTCTTTGTGAAAAGAACAGTATTTGCTCTTATCTTGTCTTGACGGATCTCCCCTCAGTTTGGGTGGCCACTTGATGTCTTCTTAGTTTGTCATGGTCTTCAAAACCTTTACCATACTTGCTTTTAAAGCAGTGTACAACTTGTACTTCGCGTCAACCGAGTTAGTTGATCGTTCAAGCATTACTCTGCTCAACTGCAACTTCCCGAACTCCTGTTTGCCATAGTCGGATCTGCTACTGGTCCGATACCTTTTGGGATGACTGTTGTCCTCTTGATGTCTATTGTCTTGCCTCCTGTCTTCTCTATTTGTCTTCTCTCATTTTCCAGTTCTTTGGGAGAGACTTTTTTTCAACCTCGTTGCTCTTCTTGGCAGCCAACATCTCTCCAAGAGTGATGTATTTTTGTGCACTATTTAATTGGGTTGTCATGCTTTTTGAAGGCTCTAAAGTTAAGAAGTTGTATAACTGTCCCCCCTTGAGTATGGAGGTGAAGGTAGTCACAGCCGTGTCATCATTGCACCCGTCAATCGTTGTCAACTCGTCAGTGAATCGTGTAACGTATTCCCTGAGAGTCTCATCAAATTTTTGCTTAATGTGAAGCAAATAGTGTGAATCCTTTTTGATCTGCGGACTGTCAATGAATTTAGTGATGAAGGTTGTGGCAAGCGCCTAAAAAGAGTCTATTGACTGTGGAAGGAGGCTGTTAAACCAATTTACCCCTGTGAATGTGAGGTTGGTTGGGAAGGTTCTACACAGGGTAGGGTCTGAACTTTCTTTTAGCATCATCATATAATGAAAGTGGCACAGATGATCCGATGGATTGGTGGAACCATCATAAGGTTCGAACTTTGGCGGGGGGAACTTTTTGGGCAGAGGGGTGTTCATGATTTGATCGGAGAAGAGTAGCATGGCAAATTCATACCACATGTTTGGATCTGTGACGTCACAAGATTTGTGGGGTAAAGTTCACTAGTTCTGGATCCATGTCATGAGGTTCATTTATTTCAAGTTTGGATCTTTGAAGCTCTGTAGGAACTACTTGATTTTCCTAAAGACGATTGGCAGAGTTTTGTTGAGGTGGATCTCTGGCGTGCTTAACAATTTGAACACCCTCTTGTGTGAGTCTCTCGACCACTTTGGTGAGTTGTGCTATGCGGGCCAAAAGTTGATCAACACGAAGGTCCATTACTTTTTCCCCAAGAGTAGGGGCTAGTTGGGATTCCAGTCATGTGGTGGAACCGCCAGATCTTGCAGCAGCAACTCACTGCTTTGCACACCCGGTTCCCCCAATGCTAGATTAAGGATGTTTCGGTTTGGCAGTTGAGTTTCGCCAATGGGAGGGTTATCCTGTGCATTGTCAATATGAGAATTGGTAGGGGGTTTCATTTGCACTGTATTTTTCGTTGCTGGTTTGTTCTAAGAAAATCGCCAACTTTATTCTTTAAAGGAAACTGTCATTCCGGTGCCAAACTGATGTATTCAAATCTGTTATCTTCGAGATCTGACCTATAAAACAAGGTTAGATTGCCAAATGTCATCTTGTTGGTGGCCGAAAACACTCCGATGCTCAAGTCAGTGAACTGAGGGAAAAAATGAATTTGGATAAAGTTTAGTTGTAGGATACCTCATCTCTCTTCTCTCTCATTTACCTTATATAATAAGAGTAATTAACTCTGTACACGTCTTAAGCATACATGACGCGATGAATTGAGACGTTTTCCATAACATTCTCATTCATTGAGATTTTTCTTAAATACGAAAAGAAAAATATAGAAATTGAAATCTACAGTGTTTCGACGGATTTTACGTAAATTTCGCCAAAAACCACAAAACATTTTTGTAAATTTCGCCTGAAAACACAAAAAAAAAACTCAATTTTATAGTTTTTTGGTCGAAAATTTTCGACGCAATTCATCTTCCTCCTGCTGCGTGACTGCGTCTTCCTCCTTCCTGTGTGATTGTCTTCCTCCTCCCTGCACCACTGCGTCTTCATCTTCCCTCCATATCTACGTCCCACTCTCTTCTTCTTTTTCATTTTTTAGTTGGCAAAGCCCAAGTACAAACAGTGAGAGAACAAGACCACAAGGAAAGTGAGAGAAGAGGAGTAATTTATTTGGTTTTGGGTTTTGGTATTGGGATGCTAATTTTGCATTATGAGTTTTTCTCTTTTGGCTGATTGTTTTTTGTTTGTTTTCTTTGTGGTTCTCATTGATTCACGTGGATGGATTTAGCGAGGAGACAGAGTTTGTTGTTGTAATCTTTGTACTTCATTTAAAAGTTTAATTGGGGTCGAAGGCCTTAGGCCCATAAGTATATAACTTTTCAAGCCCAATTTACTAATGTAAGTGTCAGGCTAGTGTTGTTATTTTTAAAACTTGATTATTTCATTCAATTAATGTTAACTTTAGCTTAATTATATAAGAATTTGTTCCAATCATATTGAAAGATAATAAGATGATTTTGCATTAAAAATTCAGAACTCGCTCATATCTAGGAAAGTTTATCTTTTTATCATGTATATGCCCTCAAAATCTATTATACATGTTTCATATATTCTCGAAATTTTTATGTTTTTTCTTTACACATCGAAATGTTTCTCAAAATTCTTCTTAAAATCAAGAAACCAAAATTAACTTGAAAACGAAATCACAATCCTTGGTTGCAGGGTACCTCATCTCTCTTCTCTCTCATTTACCTTATATAATAAAAGTAATTAACTTAAGCATGCATGACGCGATGAACTGAGACGTTTCTCATAACAGTTTCCTCCTTCATTGAGATATGTTTTTGGGAGAGAGATTCACGCAATGACTTGTCTCATTCGTAACGCCTTTGTCCTTTAGGGAGAGATTCGTTGGGCCTGAGGTCTGAGCCTTTAACCTGGGTTGTGGTCTATTACTAGAATAGATGAAGATCAAACCAAAGTCCCAAACCTCATTTTCATTGGAGATATTTGCTACCTTGCGTTTGATTCATTGAACAATGTGCAGTCTACACCTCCACCTTGCCAAGTCCCCGCCGAACCATCGATATTGTCCCCAACTTAAACACCACCCCATCTTGGGCTTTAAGGTGTGGGGTTTTAACTTAAAAGTCCTCGTTGCTATTAGGAAGTGAACCACTTATTTATAAACCTTTGTGACAACTCCTGCTTACTCGATGTAAAACTATTCAAGCCAACTCCGTCCCAACATGAACCACCCCTGACTTGCAAAAAATGCCCCTTCTATCTTCCCTAAACAGATTGCTCTTGCCATCTCTTCTCCCACTTCAATGTGGCTCTCTTGGGTCACTGCTACTGTTACTCGGCTTTGTAGAGTTTTTAACTTGTTTTTGTGTTCAATTTTATGTATTTGTGTGTGTTTTCTTTTATTTCAAGAAGATCAAGCAAGAAATGGAACATAGGAGATATACAGATAAATAGCATCCACATAATAGAACACCACATGCATAAAACAACAATAAAAAGAGACATAGATTTGAAGATCTATACTCTGTATTGTCCAAGAGAACGCCTTACCCACATCTTACGGTGGTTTTAGTGGTTCAACCAAGTTCAATACTATCTTTTAAGTATAGAGTTTTAAGAAGAGAAGAAAACAGAGACATATATAAGAAAAGATGCTTATATTAAAATCTGAAAATAACATACAATAGAGGAGACTTACTAGGATAGAGAAGCTTTACAAGAATGTACAAAAGCTCGAGAGGATAAAGACGAACGATTACAAATACTATTAAGGGATACAATAATGATTTGGGGTTCTAAGAGAGTCTGCCCTTTTTTTTGGGACCTCCTCCTCTTTTATATGCTTGAAGAGATAAGAAGGATGAAGAGATAAGGCTCTTCGACTGTTCACCTTTTGATTGTCGGTAGGTACTGTTGAAGATGCTTCGACTGTAGCTGCATTGATTGAGTTGACTGTAGCTTCACGCGGATGCCTTTGGAAAAGAGAAATGATGCTTGTCGGGCTGTCTGGAGAATGTGGCCGAAAGCAAACTTGTTTTACTTGGTGCTGGCAGATGCTGCCTCTGAACATAATAATGGACATGGGTCCTATCTACAAATCTCGAGGGTCGAAGATGTTGTAGCAATCATCTTCATTGAGATCCACTGTTGGATCTTCTTCTTCAGCTTCATCATCTGCTTCATCTGAACAGATCTGAGACAGGGTCTCCATAAGCTGAGCTCTGGTAGGTTTTGCCATAATAGTCTTCATGAGTTGTTGTTTCAGAAGCTTGACACTTGATGGTGATTCTGGCGGAAGGCCATCTTGAACTGGTCTGGGTGGTGTAGAAGACACCTCTTTTTTGGAGAAGAAGGCAGTTACGCCTTCTTTGGTAACCTTGGAATGGTCAAACCTTTGCCACCATTTTACTTTAAAACGACGACAGATATAAAAAGGTTTAACCTTTGAAAGGGTAATTGCTAAGTCAAGTGGGGAACAAACATAATCCCAACACAAGATCCAAGCAAGATTGAAACGGATAAAGAACCAGGTTGATAAAACCTATTGATCGACAGGAGCAGGGGGCTGGTACTTATCTTTGAAGACATTCCAACCTTCTTTTACTGGGACAGGAAGGATGTCAGGAACTGGACCGAAAGAACTCCACCATACATGCTGGAACCAGAATGGTAGAAACTTTTGATTGAATTTCTTACAAAATAAAAAGAACCAATAATGGCCACTTTGATGAGGACTAACTAAAAATGCTCGATGCCAAGCATTTATGTAATCCAAATAATTATAGGAAGAAGGAGAATAGGTCTGGGAGAACTTCTTGTGGTAACGGGGAAGTTGTCCCCAATCTGCTTCAGTCAGAATCTTGAAGATCTGACATTTGGAGAAAGTGATTTTTGAATTGGAGTCACGGTGGTGAGTGACTGCAATTGAATCAGAATCAACCAAGATGAATTCATAGAATTCTCTGGTTTTTTATGGGTCTGCTTCTACAAATTGTTGGTCTGTAGAGAACAGATGATTGGAAATTGCTTGAGGGTCAGGGATCAGAGCATGAAGGCATGGTTCGATCATGCTGATGAAGTCTATATTAGACTTATTGACATAAACAAGGGGTGCCTGAGAGGGCTTTGGAAAGCTTGTCATAGACGAGCTTGATTCTGTTGGTTTTCCTAAAGGGGTGAACCTCTGGGATAATTGGATGGCATAAGAAAGAGGGGCTGGAGGCTGAGAAGCAGAAGGCTTCTTAGCATAGCTAGCTTTGGATTGAGGTTTTGCAGGAGTTCCTTGCTTTGGAGATGAGTTTTGAGAAGAACTCATCTTTGAAGAAATTCTCGGGAGAGGAAGTCTGCAAGAGAGTTATTTGCTCCCTTTATATACTTGATTTCGAAATCGAAAGCGAAAATCAAACCTTGCCATCTGGCGAAAATCTGTTTGGAAACCAAATTGAGTACATCTTTAGTTAAAACATCTTTTGCAGATTGACAATCAACTTGTAATAAAAATCTTTGATTTGTTAAATCATCTTGAAATTTCATGATGCACAATACGATCGCTAAAACTTCTTTTTTGACCGTAGAATAATTTACCTGTGTAGAATTCCAAATACCAGAATGGTATCGGACCAATTGGTCATTAGAAGAGTTAGGAAGACGCTGTTTGAGGATACCACCATACCCAAGGTTAGACGCATCAGTCTCAACAATCTTGAAAGCTTGGGGATCTGAAATTCCTAAACAGGGAAGACTCTTGACTTGACTTTTGACTTGGCGGACTATTTGCGAATGGGCTTCAGTCCATGGGCTTGGGTTTTTCTTAAGACGGTTATATAAGGGCTTAAGTAAAACTCGGAGGCCTTTGTAAAAATCTGCAACATAATTTAAAGATCCAAGGAATCTTTGCAATTGAGTTTTATCCCAAATTTCATCAGGAAATTTATTTGCAAATTCAATTGTTCTGGAAATAGGGGTTACTGATATTCACATAATTATTACATAATATATCCCTTAATTTATACATGTTAGTGTTTCGATTATTATATTTTATAGTAATTATTTCGTTTTCATGTTTTTGTAGGAATTTGAGCGTAAACGATGAAATCAGATTAAAGCGGCAAGTTAAGGAACAACAATTAGTCAGTTCCAATGGTGGTATAAAGCAATCCCAAAATCTAATTCATACCCTAAAACCCATAACCTAATTCATACCCTAAAACCAATTCATACCCTAAAACCAAACCCAAACCCAAACCTAATCCTTCTCCTTCTCTATAAATAGAGGAGGATAGGGTGAGAATGAGGGGGAAGGAAGAGAAGGGAAAAGAAGAAAATTAGAAATCAAAACCTCTTCCTCAATGGAGATTTCCTCAAAGGAGCTCCTCTCTCAAAGGTGATTCACAATCACCCTCACCACTCATCCATCTCTCACTCACTCCACTCACTCAGCACACAGTCACCTCGCCATCGCCACCACCGAGCACCGCAACCGCCACCGTCACCACCGTGAAACAGGGGTGTGACAACCCTGTTTCACGTCCAATTTTCACTCCACCACCACTCTCTGCTCCTCTCCCCTGTCCACACAACTGCCACCACCTCCACACGAGTCCCACCACCACAACAGACCACGAAAAGCCGCGACAGAACCACCGCAACCACGCCGCGACAGAGCCTGTTCCGCCTCGCCACAGAGCGTCTTCCTCCCCTCTCTCTGTCCTCTCTTCGTCCAGGCCCCAAACCATCTCTCCGCCACCGGAAAACCACCACAAACAGAGCCGCACCGCGGCGCACCACCGTCACGACAGGAAGCAAAAACAGGGAGTCCCCTCCCGATTTCTCTCTGTTTATTTGTGCTGTTTTCTTGGTGTTTCCTCACCTTTTCTGGTCTTTCGCAGGTTCTGGAGATGATTTGAGGTTGAGGACGTTCGCGAGGAGCGAGAACGAGGCCGAGAACCGCGCTGTCGCGCTGGAGAAGACGAGCGGCTACTGTAGCGTCACTGTGGCGCTACTGTAGCAGAGGCGGGAATTGGTCAATTCGGTTATTTGGCTATTTACACCCCAGTTATCTGTAAGAGCCACCACAGAGCGTTTTGGGATCATTTCCTCGGGATTCGTGCACAACCACCTACTGATTTGCTGAGTGCCACCATATCGAGCTTGTGATAAACTAAATGGGTTGTATAAGTTATTTTGATTTATTTTACTGAATTGTGCATTTAATTGTTAACTACAATTTATTTCTGAATTTTGATAAATTGCTTTCACCTTGCATGTTCGAGAAATTAAACTTGATATGTTTGGTAGTTAGAATTACCCTTTATTAATATTCAAAGCATGTGCTAAAAATATTAAGCTTAAACTTTGATTAAGTGTGCCTTAAAAAGACACTTAATACTTGGTAAGAGCGTATTTGCTTGAAATGATTTGTTAATGTTTGATAGAAATATGATATAAGTTTAATTAGATTTTAACGATCACATATTCGGTGTAAGCAAGGGATTCTCATCCCTAAAGCTTCTCGTTAAATTCAGTAATTTAGATTTCAATAATTTTGCTAACTCATTAGTGAGTCCAAGCCCACAAAACTCATTTCATCTATCTTTTATTTTTCTTAGTTTTCTTATTTTTAATTTATTTTTAGTTTAGTTTTAAAAATGCTGTAACCCCATTTTCTCTAAATTAGTTTAATTAAATTCTAAAATTTCAATTGCATCCACCTTCTTCGTGGGATCGACCCGTACTTGCCGTTGTGTACCAGTTAGGCACCGTGCACTTGCGGTTATTACAAGTGGGCTGAATTAACCTATTAATTTAGGTTAGTTAAATCCGTATCAAGTTTTTGGCGCCGCTGCCGGGGAAGGTAGCATTGTAATTGAATTTAAGATTTATTTTCACTAATTATAAAAAAAAAAAATCATAAAAATTCAAAAAATTAAAAATTAAAAATTTAAAAAAAAAAAAAAATTTAAAAAAAAAAAATTTTATTTTTATTTTTATTTTTATTTTGTTCTTTTTACACTCATTTTGTGTTTGATTTTGCAGATTACACGCTATTCGAGGAAATTGGACGATCCTGCAAAAACATCAAGCACATTTTATTTTTATTTTTGTGAGGAGACTTTTAATTTTATTTTCACCTCGTTTTACGAGTGTGTGGTGTAATAATTTTTGAGAATTTTACTATTTTTCATTTTGTTTAATCACTAAAAAAAAAAAAAAAAAAAACCCAAAATTTTCTAAGTCAAAAGAAGTTATAGGGAAACAATTTTAATTGTTACCCAATACTTTTTATGATTTAGAAATCCGACTTCTAAGACCAAGACCAGTAAATTTATTTGCATGTGCTTGTGTGTTGATTGAAACGGATAAAAAGAAGTCGGACTTTTTTTTGAATTGTGCTAACTTTTTGTGCAGATTGGAATACGCACACTGTAAGTATTTCTATCACACGCAATGTATTAGCGACCAGGGTGCTTGGTGTAATTGTTTGAAATTGTGTGATTGGTTGTTAAATTTCTGTAATTGTGGATGCTAAACTTTAGTAATTCATAATAAGCAGACCCAGCTTATAAATAGAAATTGGTGGGACTTGATATCCCCACCTCATCACTCCAGCTGTGTGCAACCAATATCCTAACATAATTAAAATCAATTAGCAAGTTAGATAGAGCATTTTTTAGGTACGGTGTTCATAGGACAACCAAGACCAAGGTGAATCCAATAATTTTTGTGTTGATCCAAGCTAAAAGTGACGATGGGTTTAATCATTCAATGAACTCCGAGAGGCCACTGCCACAAGGGTAATTTACCCGGTACGCCGAGTTATAAGTAAGCTACGATCCACAAGAAGAATTGGTGTAACCAACAGTTTTTGGTTAGGAACACAAACCTCAAGTGTGCATTTAACATCACATCGTTCTCACATCTATTGGCTTACAGAGCGGTAGCACAAGGAAGTACTTAATTGGACCATTGTGACCTCCTTCTCTTGTGCGATAATCCGGTTTCTTTGAAACAAAACTCTAGCCTACTGATTTTGAACTTTGCGGTGTAAAGTGTACACTCTTAGGATCAACTTGTAGCACCCATTGCCGTGTCATAAAGATTACATAAGAAATAATTGTCCCCCAAAGATAAAAAGATAATTGATCTCAAAAACGTTGATTGCTTAGGGAGGCATGTTTCTTGTGCATTTATTGGTTGCTGATTGCATGTGAGCTTGTGTATATTTTTAGAGTTAGTGCTTCAAAAAAAAAAAAAAAAAATGAACACAAGGGATTATCCAGCCTATTTTTCCGAGCAAGTCAATTCATTTTATGACATGCGACGACCTGATTATGATCCATATTTAGATTATTACAACCCAGGCCTAGCCTATCATCCTGACTTCTCATGGGCTCATGGTCAGTACCATGAAGACCCTCTAGACACTCCTCAGACTCCTCAAGCTTTCATTCTTGATAATGAGTTAGAGGATATAATGAAAATTTTTATAGAGTGAACAGGAGAAATACTTGTGCAAAATTCTCATGATATCACAGAATTGACAACTATTTTTCAACAAAACTCTCAAGCTATCCGGAAACTTGAGATGACTGTGAGTCAGATAGTTGAGTCACTTCCTGAGATAGAATCAGAAAAATTCCCTAGTGACTCATTTATTGATGAACCTGTCGATTCTGAGACGCTACAGACATCTCCTTCCCGTGTTGACTCATGCCTCCCTAGTGACTCATGCATCGAATCAAACTGTGAACATTTTTTAGAGTCTCCCCTTGACTGTTTAGAGGCTTGTTTGACTCAATTTAGTTTAGACTTTGATGTTGATGATTCCATTAGGGAAGTCAATGATTTGCTTGACTCAGTCCCCATTGTGGATCCTAGTTATAAATGGAAGTCTAAAGTGAAGCCTCTTCCACTCAGTGAGTCAAAACTAGCCCCATCAGTTGAGTCACCTGAGCTTGACCTTAAACAATTACCTGACACCCTCAGGTATGCATTTTCAGGTGATGAGTTGTCTAGACCAATATCTCTATATGATTCATGTGATGAGCCTGTACCACCTGATATATCCATTGTCTCATCTACTTGCATCACATTCCCATTTACTAAGGCTACTTTCACCGATCCCTTGTGCTGTAGTGAGGTTTTTAGTTTTCACCATCCTGATGTGAAAATTATCTAATCTTCTGATTTGGAACCAGACATAGGATGTTCCCTTTTTGGAGCACGCAAGAATCCTCAGTTGTGTATGACTACTGGTCACTTTTGGGATGTCCTAGTGTATTTGGTGCCCCATGTGATTACTATATTTTGGTGGACTGATCCTCAACTGTTCAGGTTGTTGATAAACGACCATGGACTAAGTATTTGTCATATTCTTCCTCTACACTTTTTGATACACCATTTTTTAGGAAGAATATTTGTCGGGCTGATGACGGTAAACCAAGCGCTCCTAGGAGGCAGCCTAGCTTTAGTTGTGTGTCTTTGCTGTTAGTCTGGATTGATTTTCGAGTACCCTATTTAGTTGTGTTTCACTCATACTCGTTAGCTCCGTAACAGTTTTGACTTACAACTTGCCTTTCTTTTTAGTTTTCTTTGTTAGTGTCGAGTCTGCATTTTATCGATTTCTAATGAAAACTCCATGATTCTTATGTTGGTGAGCCTCATTGATGGATGACTTCTTGAAAATTGGTAAAATTTTCACCGCGGTAATACTGTTCTAACCCCCTCTCATGTACTTACTTCATTCATTTGTCAGAATTATTTTATTAAACATTGAGGACAATGTTTGGATTAGGTTTGGGGGTAGGATTCATGAGTCGGTGAATTTTTCATTTTTTCGTAGTGTTTTCTTTTCTTATTCTTAAATTTCTTTTCTTATTCTTAAAAAAAAAAATTGCTTTTCTGTCAAGAAAACTTGGTCTTTTACGAGTATGAAAATGAATTTTAAATGTTTATGCTCAAGAAAATGCAAACCAACTTGACATATTGGTATATTGATAAAGACTGAAAGTTTATTAAGATCCTTAAGTTAGATCTAGTTCATAAGATTTTTCAACTCGATTATCTTTGCACCATGAGCCATGTTAGCATAACTTGAAGTTGATGAGTGAAATATATACTAGAAAACCTTAGAATAATAGTGGAGACTTAACCCTGAAAGCTTTGAGCCTTTCTATTTTTCTGAGGGTTATACATAAACTCTGATTTTTCTTGAGTCTACATTATCTCGTTGATGATCTCATTATTTTCATTCTTTTGATCAATTGCTTTGGGAATGACATAAAAATTGAATTATTACACTAGAACTTCTTGGCTTATTCAATTGAGATGTCATAATACTGACCCGAACTTAGGAAATGATCTAGGCATTTTTTTTTAGACCATTAACTAGCCTTTTAACTTACCCATAACATTAACCTTTTTTGTAGCCTTTTGAGCCTTAGATTAACTTTTATTTGTTAACCCATTAACCTTTACCCAACTTTTCTGGGAATGTGTATGGATGGATATACTTGGTGTCAAAAGGGCATGAAGAGCAAAATATGAGATACTTCATAAATCCTCTATGAAAAAAAAAAAAAAAAAAAAAAGGTTGAAGAAAAGAAAAAAAAAAAAAAAAAGATTTTTCAATGAGGATAAAGATGTGAAAATGAAGAAACAAATTGATGGTGCGCAACATTGATTTATTTTTGACAGCCCTAATTGTTCGTTGAATGGGTGTATACATTCCTAGAAATTTTTGTTAGAATCCTTTGACATTCCTTATTAACCATTACCCAAGCCCCATTACAACCCAACAAAGTCTTAGTTGATCTTAGGTAAAGGTTGGTTTCGTAGATGTGGAGATTTAATAACCAAGACCTATGGTGTTTGATTCAACATTCCCAAAAGTAATTGATATTCCTGTCCATGAGATCATGTTCATTCCATTCTTGAAAAGTCCGTTCTTCATATTACTATATGTGAGATGATTGTTTTCCATTATTTACTTTTTTCCTCACATATAAATTGAGTGAAATACCAAATCTCTGAGTGTTTTATTGTGAGTGACATGAGAGGTTTGAAGTCAAAACAAACTTTCTACAGGAGATTTAGTCATTGTTTTACTCTCAAATGAAAAGTTATGTTGACAGTGCTATCCACACACACACATTGAGTTGAGGATGATTGTGAATTTGTCTCTAACTTGTGGAGAATATTAAATTATTTGGAGATTTGTTGATACACTAAAATGACACTGTTGGTTTCCTGCATTTCTTGAAGTTTTAAAATGAACACTGTTTGACCAAGTTTTGTTGAGTCAGTAATGTTTGTGGGTAACATTTCTGGAAACCCTCACGAGACTATAACTCGTCCACTAGAGGTAATCTAGGGGTTTAAAGCCTTGTTGCACGTTTAAGGTAAGTGCAACCGATGATATCTGCGAAAGTGAGTTATGATTTTCTTTTTATTGTTTTGCTCGAGGACTAGCAAAATATAGGTTTGGGGGTATTTGATATTCACATAATTATTACATAATATATCCCTTAATTTATACATGTTAGTGTTTCGATTATTATATTTTATAGTAATTATTTCGTTTTCATTTCTTTGTAGGAATTTGAGCGTAAACGATGAAATCAGATTAAAGCGGCAAGTTAAGGAACAACAATTAGTCAGTTCCAATGGTGGTATAAAGCAATCCCAAAATCTAATTCATACCTTGAAACCCATAACCTAATTCATACCCTAAAACCAATTCATACCCTAAAACCAAACCCAAACCTAATCCTTCTCCTTCTCTATAAATAGAGGAGGATAGGGTGAGAATGAGGGGGGAGGAAGAGAAGGGAAAAGAAGAAAATTAGAAATCAAAACCTCTTCCTCAATGGAGATTTCCTCAAAGGAGCTCCTCTCTCAAAGGTGATTCACAATCACCCTCACCACTCATCCATCTCTCACTCACTCAGCACACAGTCACCTCGCCATCGCCACCACCGAGCACCGCAACCGCCACCGTCACCACCGTGAAACAGGGGTGTGACAACCCTGTTTCACGTCCAATTTTCACTCCACCACCACTCTCTGCTCCTCTCCCCTGTCCACACAACTGCCACCACCTCCACACGAGTCCCACCACCACAACAGACCACGAAAAGCCGCGACAGAACCACCGCAACCACGCCGCGACAGAGCCTGTTTCGCCTCGCGACAGAGCCTGTTCCGCCTCGCCACAGAGTGTCTTCCTCCCCTCTCTCTGTCCTCTCTTCGTCCAGGCCCCAAACCATCTCTCCGCCACCGGAAAACCACCACAAACAGAGCCGCACCGCGGCGCACCACCGTCACGACAGGAAGCAAAAACAGGGAGTCCCCTCCCGATTTCTCTCTGTTTATTTGTGCTGTTTTCTTGGTGTTTCCTCACCTTTTCTGGTCTTTCGCAGGTTCTGGAGATGATTTGAGGTTGAGGACGTTCGCGAGGAGCGAGAACGAGGTCGAGAACCGCGCTGTCGCGCTGGAGAAGACGAGCGGCTACTGTAGCGTCACTGTGGCGCTACTGTAGCAGAGGCGGGAATTGGTCAATTCGGTTATTTGGCTATTTACACCCCAGTTATCTGTAAGAGCCACCACAGAGCGTTTTGGGATCATTTCCTCGGGATTCGTGCACAACCACCTACTGATTTGCTGAGTGCCACCATATCGAGCTTGTGATAAACTAAATGGGTTGTATAAGTTATTTTGATTTATTTTACTGAATTGTGCATTTAATTGTTAACTACAATTTATTTCTGAATTTTGATAAATTGCTTTCACCTTGCATGTTCGAGAAATTAAACTTGATATGTTTGGTAGTTAGAATTACCCTTTATTAATATTCAAAGCATGTGCTAAAAATATTAAGCTTAAACTTTGATTAAGTGTGCCTTAAAAAGACACTTAATACTTGGTAAGAGCGTATTTGCTTGAAATGATTTGTTAATGTTTGATAGAAATATGATATAAGTTTAATTAGATTTTAACGATCACATATTCGGTGTAAGCAAGGGATTCTCATCCCTAAAGCTTCTCGTTAAATTCAGTAATTTAGATTTCAATAATTTTGCTAACTCATTAGTGAGTCCAAGCCCACAAAACTCATTTCATCTATCTTTTATTTTTCTTAGTTTTCTTATTTTTAATTTATTTTTAGTTTAGTTTTAAAAATGCTGTAACCCCATTTTCTCTAAATTAGTTTAATTAAATTCTAAAATTTCAATTGCATCCACCTTCTTCGTGGGATCGACCCGTACTTGCCGTTGTCTACCAGTTAGGCACCGTGCACTTGCGGTTATTACAAGTGGGCTGAATTAACCTATTAATTTAGGTTAGTTAAATCCGTATCAGTTACCATTCCATTGAAAATCTTGTGACCTAAAAATCTAACACTTGTTTGAAATAAATTGATTTTGGTAGGGGATAAAACCAATCCATTCTTTTTGATACAATTTTCAAATTGATATAAGTGGTTCCAGTGTGCTGGAATAGATTTAGAAAAGACAAGTATATCATCGATATACACAATTGTGAATTGAGAAAATTGGGACAGAATATCATTCATGATATTCTGGAACTCACTAGGAGCATTCTTGAGACCAAATGACATTACATTCCATTCGTAATGGCCAAATGGGACATTGAAGGCGGTTTTATACCTATCTTTGGG
Source organism: Berberis vulgaris (assembly GCA_963556465.1). NCBI lineage: Eukaryota > Viridiplantae > Streptophyta > Magnoliopsida > Ranunculales > Berberidaceae > Berberis > Berberis vulgaris. Next base: position 19,712,111 of record OY747127.1, read on the forward strand.
ATGAACCTGGATTTGCCAGAATCCAGACTTGAGATCAAACTTTGAAAATACACAGGCATTGTGTAATCTTTTCAGAAGATCTCTTTGATGGGGGATTGGATATCTTATCCATTGAAGAACCTGATTTAAAGGTTTATAATTGATGACTAAACGAGGACTACCTCTTTCAAGTTCTACTGCTTTTCTGACATAGAAAGCTGCACAACTCCAAGGTGACTTGGATGGCCTAATAAGACGTTTGTCAATTAAACCTTTGATTTCTTCTTTGCAATATTCCATAAGCTCAAGATTCATTTGAATTGGTCGAGCTTTGGTAGGAATCTTGCGTTCATCAAATTCTGGTTCATAAGGAAGATGAACCACATGCTGGGATCTGTACCAGAATGCATTGGGGAGGTTGGAACAGAGTTCCTTTTGTAAATGTTTCTGATATTGAATAACTTGAGATTGGAGTTTAGGATCAAGTAGTTGATCTGCAACTCTTTTATATTCAATTTCATTTTTTAGAAAGTTTAATTGCTGTTGTTTGCAAATTAAACGATTTAAAAATGATTTCTTTGTAACTTGATTAAGTTCATAAATTTCTGGTTTAAACAAAAATGGAAATTCAAGTTTCGTTCCTAAATAGGAAGTTTGAATTCCTTGTTTAGACACAGAAAATGGAGAAATTGCATTGATAAAGGGTGTTCCCAATATCATCGTTTGTTCCATATTTCTGACAAGGAGAAAATGTTGCTTAATGCAAATTTTATCTTTGCAGATATGGGCATTTGGAAGTTTATGAAATATTTCCAAACGGGAATTGTCAGTGGTGTACAACTTCTGCGTTGTTTTCTGGAAATATTGTGAAGGAACAATTCCTTCTTTGATGCAATTCATGTCAGCACCTGAATCTATCAAAGCTATGACAGAAATAAGTGTTTGACCTTTGATGAACAAATCAATTGCTACAAACCATTTCTGGATGGTAACAGTATTTGGAATGATTTGTTTTTTATTAAGATTGTTTAAAAATTCAGCTTCTTTCTGTTTGGAAGATGAAGGGGCTTCTTCATTTTCATGTTCTGAAAAAGGCTGATATAATTGATTGTCTTGTAGTGTTTGTATTTGGAGATTAACCAAATTTTGATTTTGTTTTAAGAGATTGATCTCTTTTTTGATAGTATTAACTTCATATTGTAAGTCAGATAGACTAACAGGAGATGAAGTCAATCGAGATTGATGAAATCGATTAATGATTTCCTTGTGATCATAAAATGGTTTGACATTATCAATTGTTGGACTGGGTTGAGTGATTGAAGATTTGATGTGTTGAAGATATTCAGTCTTCAAATTAGGATCATCAATTTTATCCACAAAATCCAGCAATATCTGAGATTGCTTAGAGTTGGATAACATATTGATTTTTTGTTTGGATTGACAATGGCAAGCACCAGTTGCACAATTGTTATCATGATCAGAAGAAGTGGATGAATCGGATGAATAATTGAGGTTTCCTATTTGAAACTCATCATCAGAAGATTCACTTTCTGAATTAATTAAGGTTTGTAGGAACATTTGTTTCATTGGGTTTGGAATGTCTAAGGCCTGGACCTTTTGGGCCGTTCTGCAGTTCTTTGCATAATGGCCTGGGGCTCCACATTTAAAGCATATGGGCTTTGAAGTGGATTGTTTGTTATAAGGCTTGGGCTTATGAGTCCCATGCCGTTTGGGCTTGCTATAATATTTTTCAATATTTTTAGCAGGCTTTGGGCCATAAGGTTTTTTTGATTTAAATTGTCTAGCAGGATGAGACCTGTATTTTTGTTTTGAGGTTAAAGGGCCAGGGGCTTTGAATTCATCAAATCCATATTGCTGGCAAAAATCACCTAATTCTTTAGGTCCATAAAGATGTTGTTTCTTAAGTTGTTTCTTTAACCTAAGATCATTGCAAATTTGTAATGCACAGGCATTAATAAATGAGATTAATTCACCAAAAGTTAATTGATCATAAGGAATATCTCCATTGAATTTATCTTGGAGTTTTCATCTGACAGTCTCAGCAAAGATTTCAAGAAGTCCTGAAATGAATTTGCGTTTCCAGAAGGGGTTGGCTGCATCAGTTTGCAACATGACTCTTTTCATAAAGAGATCCTTATACCATCTGAAATGGCTAAGGGTCGGACATTTATGAGTCATTAACAAATCCTTTGCTTTACCCTGGTATTCATTAGGATTTCCTAAGAAATGCCTAAGAATTGTTTGAATAAGGGTAGGCACACAGTCAGGGATAAACTGTCCTTGATCTGTTTTCATTGGAAATCCATCTGGACCAATTTTCTTTGCATACATTATTTCTGTTTTTTCGGCAGTGGATAAATAATTATCCCACCAACCTTTGATAAGGCCAGAAAATCCAGTGATAATGGAATTGGCAATATCATGATCATTTTTACCTTCTGAGCGATGGGTGCTAGCCATCATAACCATTTCTTGAGTAATTTCAAGAATGGAATCTTCAGAGATACCATCAATGTTCCAAATATATAGTTCTTTAGGGGAGAAAGAACCAAAAGTCTGAAGAGATCTTTCTTCATATTGCATATTTGGAAATGAAGGTCTTGGGTAAAAATTCCTTGAGACAGGCATTGGATTTTTCCATTTAGGAATCTTTGATGTTGTTTTACCATGTCTAATTGATTGGCCTGATACGGGATATAATTGAGTCTATCCAGTTCAGACATTGGATCAAAATCAGCACTTATATCGGAATCCATATCTGTTGGGAATGGATTTGATAAAGTATTAATTGATAACCTTGAATCCAATTTTAATGCTGCTAATTTTGCATCAATTTATTTTAACAAAGATTTATTGCTTGAAGAGGAAAACACATTTTGAGTAAGAGGTTCAGGAATTTGGAAGAAGACATTAGCTTTCTGTTCTTCCTGAAACAACAACTCATGAAGACTATTATGGCAAAACCTACCAGAGCTCAGCTTATGGAGACCCTGTCTCAGATCTGTTCAGATGAAGCAGATGATGAAGCTGAAGAAGAAGATCCAACAGTGGATCTCAATGAAGATGATTGCTACAACATCTTCGACCCTCGAGATTTGTAGATAGGACCCATGTCCATTATTATGTTCAGAGGCAGCATCTGCCAGCACCAAGTAAAACAAGTTTGCTTTCGGCCACAATCTCCAGACAGCCCGACAAGCATCATTTCTCTTTTCCAAAGGCATCTGCGTGAAGCTACAGTCAACTCAATCAATGCAGCTACAGTCGAAGCATCTTCAACAGTACCTGCCGACAATCAAAAGGTGAACAGTCGAAGAGCCTTATCTCTTCGTCTTTCTTATCTCTTCAAGCATATAAAAGAGGAGGAGGTCCTAGAAAAAAGGGCAGACTCTCTTAGAACCCCAAATCATTATTGTATCCCTTAATAGTATTTGTAATCGTTCGTCTTTATCCACTCGAGCTTTTGTACATTCTTGTAAAGCTTCTCTATCCTAGTAAGTCTCCTCTATTGTATGTTATTTTCAGATTTTAATATAAGCATCTTTTCTTATATATGTCTCTGTTTTCTTCTCTTCTTAAAACTCTATACTTAAAAGATAGTATTGAACTTGGTTGAACCACTAAAACCACCGTAAGACGTGGGTAAGGCGTTCTCTTGGACAATACAGAGTATAAATCTTCAAATCTATGTCTCTTTTTATTGTTGTTTTATGCATGTGGTGTTCTATTATGTGGATGCTATTTATCTGTATATCTCCTATGTTCCATTTCTTGCTTGATCTTCTTGATTGAGTGCCTTTGGTCCTGAGAAACACTAGTGGTATCAGAGCCATCCGTTTTCTTTTTGCCCCGGGCATGGTTAGTGAGTCCTAGGTATCATTGGTCAACCGTTGATAGCGTTGGTCAGCCAGTTAAAGTATGTTGGTTAGCTGTAGAGCCTGAGATCTAGTGTAAGTCGCCATGGTGTGCGCAGAGGATGATCTAGGTTAGGTGGTCCCATACCGGTGGTCCAGCTGTAGGTGGTCCGGATACAGTGTTCCTTCCAAACTCAAAGCAAAATCAAACGATGTCTTTTTTGTCTAGGCTTTCCAGAACTAACAGTTCTAGGTCAAGTTCTTCAACCAAAATGGAGGGTAGAATCCCTGATGTAGAACATGATTTGCAAAACTGGTCTATACCAGTAATCCCTCAAAAAGAAATTTATAAAATCACCCAGTCAATCTTTTCTCCAAAAACTGAAGATTTAATCAGTATAGTTGAACAAACTGTACCGATCAATAAATCTTTAGATTCAAAGCAGCTTTTGTCATCCCAAACAATCAATTCCTTAATTAAGGAAAAATATAAATATATTCATTTAGGATTAATTCAAGTAGCTCTAAAACCTTTAACCAGGTTAGGACTAGACACTTGTGCTTTGGTTGCTCTCCGTGACTGTAGGCACAACAAGTTTAGTGATTCTCTGCTTGGAATTGCAGAGTCTTCAATCTCTATGGGTCCAGTTTATTTCAACTGCTACCCTAACTTATCAGTATCTCTTTGTGATCCAAACATCTTAGAGACTCTGACTCTCAATATTCAGACCAGTGGCTTCGATATGGCTGAAGGTTCTGAACCTCTTGCTCTGATTTACAAAATCACATACAGAGCAATGAAAACTCAATTGAGATCTCGTGCTCTTCATTCTGATGAAAAAGGACACACAATCCTTTTTGAAATCAATGACCAGAAAACCAATGTTATTGTACCTAGAACAATACAATGGGATCAGGTCACTCTTCCAGAAACCTGGATCATTGAAGGAGCTTCTATCCCTAGAAGTCTTCCTCCAAATCAAATTGATAGGATCTTATCCAAACCAGATGGAACTGTAGAATTAAAGTTCAGTGACCTCAGAATCATTGATCTTGATCCTTCAAAGTTCCAATCGAGACGTAGTTCTGAATCACCATCATTCAGAACCGCTCCTACTCAATTACAATCAAGGGTTTCAACTCCATAAACTTTTCCTCATCTCAATCTCAGAAATATTAGGACAAATCCTAATTTTCCCCAAATTCCACAACCAATTTATAATCCTCCAGTTGAGGTTACATCTGAACCTCCAGAAGAAAATCAATCTCCAACTCAGTCAGAAATGGAATTTCTGCCTCGAGTCCAATGTTTGTCTACACCTTTTAAGTTAGATAAAGAACAAATCAAACGAGACTTCTTGTTAGATAAAGAACAAATCAAACGAGACTTCTTGTCTCCAGAAAACAATCAATAAAGAACTAAGTTTCAATCTCAAACAACTGAAAAGGAAAGATTAGAACTTAGCAAGAAATTTTATGAATGTTGTGAAACATTAAAAACCAACTTACCTTTCTTAGACTGGTATTTTAATGTACATGTACCTAAGGTTCATGTTTTAAATGTTGTACCCAAAGTCTGGAAAACCCCAGACAACAAAACCTGTAGGGCGGTCTTACCTCCCTTAACATCTTTAGAATTTTCAGTATCAGATAATCAATATTTAGATGTTCCATTCCAACCTATGAATGAAACTCCTAATGTTAGTAAAATTATTCAACAGAATAATTTCTCTAATTTATTATTATCTGAATTAGGAGAAAAATTAGTCCAAGATCAGCTTGTGACTAATGAACTGAAAAAGAAACAAATTGAAGAAAAACAGAGTAAAATTCAGGAAGAACAGAAAGCTAATGTCTTCTTCCAAATTCCTAAACCTCTTACTCAAAATGTGTTTTCCTCTTCAAGCAATAAATCTTTGTTAAAATAAATTGATGCAAAATTAGCAGCATTAAAATTGGATTCAAGGTTATCAATTAATACTTTATCAAATCCATTCCCAACAGATATGGATTCCGATATAAGTGCTGATTTTGATCCAATGTCTGAACTGGATAGACTCAATTATATCCCGTATCAGGCCAATCCAATTAGACATGGTAAAACAACATCAAAGATTCCTAAATGGAAAAATCCAATGCCTGTCTCAAGGAATTTTTACCCAAGACCTTCATTTCCAGATATGCAATATGAAGAAAGATCTCTTCAGACTTTTGGTTCTTTCTCCCCTAAAGAACTATATATTTGGAACATTGATGGTATCTCTGAAGATTCCATTCTTGAAATTACTCAAGAAATGGTTATGATGGCTAGCACCCATCGCTCAGAAGGTAAAAATGATCATGATATTGCCAATTCCATTATCACTGGATTTTCTGGCCTTATCAAAGGTTGGTGGGATAATTATTTATCCACTGCCGAAAAAACAGAAATAATGTATGCAAAGAAAATTGGTCCAGATGGATTTCCAATGAAAACAGATCAAGGACAGTTTATCCCTGACTGTGTGCCTACCCTTATTCAAACAATTCTTAGGCATTTCTTAGGAAATCCTAATGAATACCAGGGTAAAGCAAAGGATTTGTTAATGACTCATAAATGTCCGACCCTTAGCCATTTCAGATGGTATAAGGATCTCTTTATGAAAAGAGTCATGTTGCAAACTGATGCAGCCAACCCCTTCTGGAAACGCAAATTCATTTCAGGACTTCTTGAAATCTTTGCTGAGACTGTCAGATGAAAACTCCAAGATAAATTCAATGGAGATATTCCTTATGATCAATTAACTTTTGGTGAATTAATCTCATTTATTAATGCCTGTGCATTACAAATTTGCAATGATCTTAGGTTAAAGAAACAACTTAAGAAACAACATCTTTATGGACCTAAAGAATTAGGTGATTTTTGCCAGCAATATGGATTTGATGAATTCAAAGCCCCTGGCCCTTTAACCTCAAAACAAAAATACAGGTCTCATCCTGCTAGACAATTTAAATCAAAAAAACCTTATGGCCCAAAGCCTGCTAAAAATATTGAAAAATATTATAGCAAGCCCAAACGGCATGGGACTCATAAGCCCAAGCCTTATAACAAACAATCCACTTCAAAGCCCATATGCTTTAAATGTGGAGCCCCAGGCCATTATGCAAAGAACTGCAGAACGGCCCAAAAGGTCCAGGCCTTAGACATTCCAAACCCAATGAAACAAATGTTCCTACAAACCTTAATTAATTCAGAAAGTGAATCTTCTGATGATGAGTTTCAAATAGGAAACCTCAATTATTCATCCGATTCATCCACTTCTTCTGATCATGATAACAATTGTGCAACTGGTGCTTGCCATTGTCAATCCAAACAAAAAATCAATATGTTATCCAACTCTAAGCAATCTCAGATATTGCTAGATTTTGTGGATAAAATTGATGATCCTAATTTGAAGACTGAATATCTTCAACACATCAAATCTTCAATCACTCAACCCAGTCCAACAATTGATAATGTCAAACCATTTTATGATCACAAGGAAATCATTAATCGATTTCATCAATCTCGATTGACTTCATCTCCTGTTAGTCTATCTGACTTACAATATGAAGTTAATACTATCAAAAAAGAGATCAATCTCTTAAAACAAAATCAAAATTTGGTTAATCTCCAAATACAAACACTACAAGACAATCAATTATATCAGCCTTTTTCAGAACATGAAAATGAAGAAGCCCCTTCATCTTCCAAACAGAAAGAAGCTGAATTTTTAAACAATCTTAATAAAAAACAAATCATTCCAAATACTGTTACCATCCAGAAATGGTTTGTAGCAATTGATTTGTTCATCAAAGGTCAAACACTTATTTCTGTCATAGCTTTGATAGATTCAGGTGCTGACATGAATTGCATCAAAGAAGGAATTGTTCCTTCACAATATTTCCAGAAAACAACGCAGAAGTTGTACACCACTGACAATTCCCGTTTGGAAATATTTCATAAACTTCCAAATGCCCATATCTGCAAAGATAAAATTTGCATTAAGCAACATTTTCTCCTTGTCAGAAATATGGAACAAACGATGATATTGGGAACACCCTTTATCAATGCAATTTCTCCATTTTCTGTGTCTAAACAAGGAATTCAAACTTCCTATTTAGGAACGAAACTTGAATTTCCATTTTTGTTTAAACCAGAAATTTATGAACTTAATCAAGTTACAAAGAAATCATTTTTAAATCGTTTAATTTGCAAACAACAGCAATTAAACTTTCTAAAAAATGAAATTGAATATAAAAGAGTTGCAGATCAACTACTTGATCCTAAACTCCAATCTCAAGTTATTCAATATCAGAAACATTTACAAAAGGAACTCTGTTCCAACCTCCCCAATGCATTCTGGTACAGATCCCAGCATGTGGTTCATCTTCCTTATGAACCAGAATTTGATGAACGCAAGATTCCTACCAAAGCTCGACCAATTCAAATGAATCTTGAGCTTATGGAATATTGCAAAGAAGAAATCAAAGGTTTAATTGACAAACGTCTTATTAGGCCATCCAAGTCACCTTGGAGTTGTGCAGCTTTCTATGTCAGAAAAGCAGTAGAACTTGAAAGAGGTAGTCCTCGTTTAGTCATCAATTATAAACCTTTAAATCAGGTTCTTCAATGGATAAGATATCCAATCCCCCATCAAAGAGATCTTCTGAAAAGATTACACAATGCCTGTGTATTTTCAAAGTTTGATCTCAAGTCTGGATTCTGGCAAATCCAGGTTCATCCCAAAGATAGGTATAAAACCGCCTTCAATGTCCCATTTGGCCATTACGAATGGAATGTGATGCCATTTGGTCTCAAGAATGCTCCTAGTGAGTTCCAGAATATCATGAATGATATTCTGTCCCAATTTTCTCAATTCACAATTGTGTATATCGATGATATACTTGTCTTTTCTAAATCTATTCCAGCACACTGGAACCACTTATATCAATTTGAAAATTGTATCAAAAAGAATGGATTGGTTTTATCCCCTACCAAAATCAATTTATTTCAAACAAGTGTTAGATTTTTAGGTCACAAGATTTTCAATGGAATCGTAACCCCTATTTCCAGAACAATTGAATTTGCAAATAAATTTCCTGATGAAATTCGGGATAAAACCCAATTGCAAAGATTCCTTGGATCTTTAAATTATGTTGCAGATTTTTACAAAGGCCTCCGAGTTTTACTTAAGCCCTTATATAACCGTCTTAAGAAAAACCCAAGCCCATGGACTGAAGCCCATTCGCAAATAGTCCGCCAAGTCAAAAGTCAAGTCAAGAGTCTTCCCTGTTTAGGAATTTCAGATCCCCAAGCTTTCAAGATTGTTGAGACTGATGCGTCTAACCTTGGGTATGGTGGTATCCTCAAACAGCGTCTTCCTAACTCTTCTAATGACCAATTGGTCCGATACCATTCTGGTATTTGGAATTCTACACAGGTAAATTATTCTACGGTCAAAAAAGAAGTTTTAGCGATCGTATTGTGCATCATGAAATTTCAAGATGATTTAACAAATCAAAGATTTTTATTACAAGTTGATTGTCAATCTGCAAAAGATGTTTTAACTAAAGATGTACTCAATTTGGTTTCCAAACAGATTTTCGCCAGATGGCAAGGTTTGATTTTCGCTTTCGATTTCGAAATCAAGTATATAAAGGGAGCAAATAACTCTCTTGCAGACTTCCTCTCCCGAGAATTTCTTCAAAGATGAGTTCTTCTCAAAACTCATCTCCAAAGCAAGGAACTCCTGCAAAACCTCAATCCAAAGCTAGCTATGCTAAGAAGCCTTCTGCTTCTCAGCCTCCAGCCCCTCTTTCTTATGCCATCCAATTATCCCAGAGGTTCACCCCTTTAGGAAAACCAACAGAATCAAGCTCGTCTATGACAAGCTTTCCAAAGCCCTCTCAGGCACCTCTTGTTTATGTCAATAAGTCTAATATAGACTTCATCAGCATGATCGAACCATGCCTTCATGCTCTGATCCCTGACCCTCAAGCAATTTCCAATCATCTGTTCTCTTCAGACCAACAATTTGTAGAAGCAGACCCATAAAAAACCAGAGAATTCTATGAATTCATCTTGGTTGATTCTGATTCAATTGCAGTCACTCACCACCGTGACTCCAATTCAAAAATCACTTTCTCCAAATGTCAGATCTTCAAGATTCTGACTGAAGCAGATTGGGGACAACTTCCTCGTTACCACAAGAAGTTCTCCCAGACCTATTCTCCTTCTTCCTATAATTATTTGGATTACATAAATGCTTGGCATCGAGCATTTTTAGTTAGTCCTCATCAAAGTGGCCATTATTGGTTCTTTTTATTTTGTAAGAAATTCAATCAAAAGTTTCTACCATTCTGGTTCCAGCATGTATGGTGGAGTTCTTTCGGTCCAGTTCCTGACATCCTTCCTGTCCCAGTAAAAGAAGGTTGGAATGTCTTCAAAGATAAGTACCAGCCCCCTGCTCCTGTCGATCAACAGGTTTTATCAACCTGGTTCTTTATCCGTTTCAATCTTGCTTGGATCTTGTGTTGGGATTATGTTTGTTCCCCACTTGACTTAGCAATTACCCTTTCAAAGGTTAAACCTTTTTATATCTGTCATCGTTTTAAAGTAAAATGGTGGCAAAGGTTTGACCATTCCAAGGTTACCAAGGAAGGCGTAACTGCCTTCTTCTCCAAAAAAGAGGTGTCTTCTACACCACCCAGACCAGTTCAAGATGGCCTTCCGCCAGAATCACCATCAAGTGCCAAGCTTCTGAAACAACAACTCATGAAGACTATTATGGCAAAACCTACCAGAGCTCAGCTTATGGAGACCTTGTCTCAGATCTGTTCAGATGAAGCAGATGATGAAGCTGAAGAAGAAGATCCAACAGTGGATCTCAATGAAGATGATTGCTACAACATCTTCGACCCTCGAGATTTGTAGATAGGACCCATGTCCATTATTATGTTCAGAGGCAGCATCTGCCAGCACCAAGTAAAACAAGTTTGCTTTCGGCTACAGTCTCCAGACAGCCCGACAAGCATCATTTCTCTTTTCCAAAGGCATCCGCGTGAAGCTACAGTCAACTCAATCAATGCAGCTACAGTCGAAGCATCTTCAACAGTACCTGCCGACAATCAAAAGGTGAACAGTCGAAGAGTCTTATCTCTTCGTCCTTCTTATCTCTTCAAGCATATAAAAGAGGAGGAGGTCCCAGAAAAAAGGGCAGACTCTCTTAGAACCCCAAATCATTATTGTATCCCTTAATAGTATTTGTAATCGTTCGTCTTTATCCTCTCGAGCTTTTGTACATTCTTGTAAAGCTTCTCTATCCTAGTAAGTCTCCTCTATTGTATGTTATTTTCAGATTTTAATATAAGCATCTTTTCTTATATATGTCTCTGTTTTCTTCTCTTCTTAAAACTCTATACTTAAAAGATAGTATTGAACTTGGTTGAACCACTAAAACCACCGTAAGACGTGGGTAAGGCGTTCTCTTGGACAATACAGAGTATAGATCTTCAAATCTATGTCTCTTTTTATTGTTGTTTTATGCATGTGGTGTTCTATTATGTGGATGCTATTTATCTGTATATCTCCTATGTTCCATTTCTTGCGTGATCTTCTTGACTGAGTGCCTTTGGTCCTGAGAAACACTAGTGGTATCATCCAAAGGTCACCCCACTTGATCCTTCTACGGTTGCTAGTGAGGTTTGGTGTTGGAAACAAAGTGGAAATTACACATGTACAAAGAGGAGTGTCCATTGTTTATAGTCAATTGTACCCATCAAGGCCTTTTGAACTACACTTCAGGGATAATTCACCATGTCAAGCTCCAAGGTATGAAAATTGGTTTGATTGAAATGTGTTTGTGATTATTCATGTTTGAATTGCTGCATATACCAAGGCATGAATTACTATCCTTCTTTCATGATTTGCCTTGATTTTTGTTTTATAGTTGTTATTTATTTCTCTTCTGTTGTTAAAGGTCATCAACTTGATTGTTGCCAAGGTTTGGAATGTTGGTATGTTAGTAGGCCATGTTCTCATTATTGTGTCGATAGTTCAAATTTTGCTATGTATTGTTAGTTTGTCCATTATCTGTAATTGGTTCTCCTAGAAGAGAGCAAAACTAGGAAATTAGAATAATATCCGCTATTCCATCTGTTTGTATGAGTAGAAAAACTCCATCAACTGGGGTAGTTGGGCAGTTGATTGATGTTGTATACAAGAGTAAGATTCCGCAACTGATTGAATCTATATCATTAGGAGGACTATGTGATACCAAATGGATTTAAATCAATAGGAGAGCTATCTTATGTTCATCATTCTGATTTGCATTCAGCAATAGGAACAGCTAATTGGTGTTGGATACTAGAGAATGTATTGTCTATGGGCATGGGACTTTTGCTCACCATTCTGTCATCTGTAGCTAACAAAGCAGATGCCATTGTTCGGAACTTCAATGAAAAGGTTCCAACAAGTCAAAAGGTTTTAATGGCATCAAGTGGGAGCAGGTGTGCATCTTGAACTCCAAAGAAGTTGGAGTAGGGGTTGCGAACAATAAAGTTCAAGAAGACAAGCTTTATTGCATAAATGGCTTTGGAAGTATGGAAGGGAGTGAATAGATTATTGAGAAAATATAGTGAATCTAAATATGAGAATGGATGTCAAAGGTTGATGACAAAACACCCTATGAATTTATAGAAGTCTTTAGAGGATCATTTCCAATTATAGTGATGAGTTCTGGAAGGAGGCTTATATTTCCTTTCAGGAATGACAAAAACTAAAATTCGGCATGATGTGCGGCTGGGTGGTGAGGCTCCCAATAAATTTCCATGGGTGTTTAGAGTTTGTCGCAATAGGGATGATGTTGTACGGGAGGTAGACCACACAGGCAATGAAGACATGGGTTGTAATATAACTCTTAGGAGAAGGTTCAGTGATTAGGAAGCTTTAGAAGTGATTAACCACTCTATTGATAGTATCCTTGAAAGTTAAGAAAATAGTTGGATAAGGATGTGGTCCTAGCAGGATGTCTTCTCGCCTTCATCTTTCCATGAGCACATTGCAGTGTTCAAATCTCCTAGATATCTATCCTCATTTTTCCTATTGTTTTGTATGAAGGAATGTGATTTCTCTTATATGCTTGCAACTAGCGACATTGTGGTTGCAAAGTATGCAAGTTGATTAGTCTTGTATATTGGGCGATGAAAATTTGGAGTCTGGTGGTCATTTCTTTGTTTGGTACTGCAGTGTAGCTTTGTTAAAAAATGTGGAGTTTTCTAATGTCTTTGGGATTCAAGCATTATTGTAACTCGATTATTACAATTAAGCCCTAAGCCTCAAACGTAACTGAACAGAAGAGAGAGGAGGGGGGATGTCATTAGCTCAGAGAAACAGGTATGAGAAGGCTACCAATGCCAGCCTTGAGGTCGAACCATTAAAGCTATTGCTACTGGCTCTAGCATCCCTTGTTAGAGGGCTGTAATATGCCCATCTGTCTGAAAGCAACCCTCAAAATAGATTTTTGTTATATATGAATAGCTTAAATTGATTATTCCTAGAGAAAGCCGTGATACCCTTCTTCTCTAATGCTTTGTTTGTTCTGTTTATTTATTGATGACAACAAAAGAACACTGAAATAAAAGATTGTTATACTCATTTTATTTTAATAATGTGACTGAATTTTGATGATATGAACGGAGTTGTCTCTGAACTAGCTAAAATTTTATTTTCTTGTAGGACATGAGCCTGGCAACAAATATTACTACAGATGTGGGGGCAGTCTCTTGGCTGCAATGAGTGAAGAACATGCCTTTGAAACTTTACCGTTGCCTAGTCCAGAAATGTTTCCCTGACGAAATAGCAGTAGTTGGTGATTTAGGCTTGACAAGTAATTCAACAACAACAGTTGATCATCTGATTGAAAATGATCCTTCAATGTTATTAATGGTTGGAGACTTGACTTATGCCAATCAGTACCTAACTACAGGCACCAAAGGAGCCTCATGCTTTTCTTGTGCATTCCCAGATGCTCCCATCAGAGAAACATATCGGCCCTGATGGGATGGGTGGGGAAGGTAATATCCATTCCGAAGGCTAGAGCCTATGAACTTTTTGGAGGTACTTTGTGCTTTACATGACAGATTCCAAGTGAATTATAGGTTTTACTTTGCCTTGGAAAAAGCTCACAAACATTTATTTGAAGCTAACAAATAACTTATTTGTGGATTTTGACAAATAGATCATTGTCCAGATGATGATGTCAGAGAAAGAAATTTGAGTGATCTGAGATGGATGATCAGAGTTCAGCCTAGTTGAGCTTAAATCTTGGATGAGCAGAATAGAAATTTCTTCGTCCCACTGAAAACTTTGAGCCAATTGGGAAAGGGTTGGTATTCATTAAGAAGTGGAAATTGATGAACATTACTCTGAATGAGTCGTTACACCCCTCACTTGTCCCCTTCCTCACTTCGAGAGGAAATTGCTAATGTGTTAATGTGTACTCTCTTTGGACTAGAGTTTCCTATTTATGAGGTTTGTTGAAATTCAAGCTTGTAGTTCACTGCACATCTTGGATGTAGCAGGAGTATTTTTCAAAACATGCTTAGCCACTTTTATGTCAATCTCCATTCAATTTCATAATGAGCCTCTCACAATTTTCTGAATCTATTAACCACTGAATTTACACACCGGGGAGCTTGATACACACACAGCCAACATGTTAATTCATGATTGATGTGAAGTTTCATCAAGTTGCACTGACTCAAATGTTTTTAAAATTTTAGATGACTAAATACAGGTTTATGGAGCCATTGACCTCAAGAGTTCCCATGATGGTAACAGAAGGTAACCACGAAATCGAGCCTCAAGCTGGCGGTATGACTTTTCAATCATATTTAACACGGTTCGTTGTTCCCTCACAAGAGTCTGGCTCCAACACTATTTTTATTACTCATTTAATGCTGGCGGAATACATTTCATCATGTTGGGAGCATATGTTGATTACAACAATACTGGTGAGTCACGCTATCTCTTTTGATCACAACTCGTCTAGCCTCATGTTTGTTATGGACTTCCAGCAGACTAGGCGTTTTGCATTTCTGTTGGTCCATCTTACCAAGAATCTTAAAAAACGGTTGTGTATACGTGTTGGAGCTTCTCATTCAAGTGTCCATAATTTATCCATGTTGTTTAATTAATATATTTGGCATGTCACGATAGAACAGCTCCAAGTTATAGAAAAATTAATGTTGAGAGTTTTCATTGTATTGAATTAATAAATTATTTTTATTTCAGGTGCTCAGTGTGCTTGGCTAATAGAAGATTTACATAAACTAGATCGCTCCATAACACCATGGCGGGTGGCTGCATGGCATTCACCTTTGTATAATATTATTCATCAGACTGGGGAATTCAAATGCATGAGGCAGGAAATGGAGGCACTTCTGTATCAATATGGTGTTGACATTGTCTTTTCTAGTCATGTAAGTCACGGCATTGCAATTTTTATTGAGGAATATGCAATTCTATCTTCTCTCATTTATTCGTTACTCTTATTTTTTCATTTTTTTCCATTTCCTCTTGATGGATATAAGTTTGAACTTGTTATGAAGGGAAGCAAAAACTTTGAAGGTTAGAATAGTCAGAATAGTACTCCATCCAATATACAGATATATTGAAAAAAATAAGATAACCTCCTACCTCCTTAAATATGAGTCTTCTAATGAATGAGTGAAGATAAGGTCACGCCCTTCTATTCTTGAGCCTGTTTGCTTCATTCCTGGGTGAAGTATTGCTAACTGGATCCTCCAGTGGATATAACCATGCATGACTTTATCATCTACTAGCTAACTTAAAAAAGAGAGAAATCACAATGGGGCCCTGCATTTTTCAAGAAACATACTAGGGAAAAGTTAGGACACCATTTCAAAGGATAGCATAAGGGGTAGCAGACAATTGTACAAAAGTTTTAAGTGGTGTGGCCTCATCTTTAATAATTCTGTACATAGAAAACACAGAACTACATTTGATTCAAAGGGCTGGCAACTCAACGTCTTTCCTAGTAACTATTAACTTGAGGCCTAGAGGGGTAGAGAGATGCTCCACTCTCCTTGGCTATGTTTGGCAATTGACAGAATGATAAATCCCATATGTAGAGGGTTAAGGAGGTATTTCAGCTATCCATGTCATCCGATGATTTCCCTCACCTATTGATAAATATGTTAATCATCAATAATCTTGCTGAAATTTAGACTCTTCAATGACAAGGCATCAGTTTCACCTAGGCTTTGGTTATGGAAGTGATTGTTACCCTTTGGCATTGGGTCTTGTGGTACCCTAGTTGTGTGGGGATTTTCTTCGGTTCCTTCTATGTTTAGTTGGGATATGTATGTATGTTTTGGGACCTGAATTCTTTTCAGGTTTCCTTTCCCTGTTTTTTCTCTCCGACTCTATTTCACCTTTGCAAAACCTTAATGATGTTGTTAAGAAACTCAGTTCAGTGGTTCACTCTACTTTTGAGGAATCTGAGATCAATCATTAGCATCAACCTTTGAAAGTGATGTTTCCTTTAAGGATACCATTTCCTCCCCTGATATTCATATTGTTAAAATTTAATATCACCAATTGATAGTTATATATCAAGAACGTCCGAGGACTCAATAATTTTAGATTTGTCAATCTATTATGATTTTAATTCCTTTTGAGCAGTTAAAATTTTTTATCTAGAAAGTCCTTGGAGTCGAATAGCTTATCACTAATAAATTGTTGTTATGCTTCAGCTTCTATGTGACATGTCTATCAAAAGATGGAGTATGATAGTTTTGTAGCTACTTGCATAGTTGCAGTTGTAACTTGGATATGAATTATTATTATTTTTTCGCAGATTAGTTTTCCTTACGGGAATGGCTTTTAATTTCTGTTCGTAGAAGCTTTTCCAATGATGATATAACAGTTGCAAATTAATTTATAAAATGGCTAATTGAGGCATAACTCTTTACTTTCCAAACAGTTTCACGCTTATTAGCAAATGAATAGAGTATATAACTATTCGTTGGACCCTTGTGGCCCTGTTTGCATAACAGTTGGAGATGGTGGCAACAATGAAGAAATTGATGTTGACCATGTGGATGACCCTGGAAAGTGTCCATCTGCCAAGGATAACATACCAGAATTTGGAGGGGTATGTCATTTGAATTTTACTTCTGGTCCTGCAAAAGGCAGATTTTGTTGGGACCTAGGAAGCACGGATTCTCGGCAAAACCCTCCAAATCCTAGTAATACGCGTGTCGGATACGGATACGCGTGCGATTCGCGTTTGATACGTATCCGACACGCGGTCAACGTATCGGTCAACGTGACTTGGTCAGGATACGGCCTGATCCGGTCCGGATACGGTCAGGATTCGGTTGCTAAATTTTTTTTTTCTAGATCTTGATAAAATCGGACGGCTGAAATCTACCCAGAGATCGAGCACAGAGATCCATCGATCAGAGAGATCGATCGAGCAGGGAGAGAGATCGATCGAGCTTTCGCTGTTTCTTCAACTTCCTGCGCCTCCCATCTGATCGATCGACTGATTCGACTGGGAGGGGAGATCGAGCAGGGAGAGAGATCGACAGTCTGGGAGCTTTCGCTGTTTCTTCAACTTCCTGTGCCTCCCATCTGATCGATCGACTGATTCGACTGGGAGGGGAGATCGAGACTGGGAGATTTCTTCAACTTCCTTTCGTTGTTTCTTCAACTTCCTCTTTCGCTGTTTCTTCAACATCCTGCACCTCCCATCTTCTGTATTATCATTTATGAGATATTGGTCAGGATACGTTGTTCTTATGGATTGACTTCCATTACTTTGTGCTATGTATATTGACTAGAGTATGGCTCGTGCCATTGGCACTCCACGTAATTTTATTTTTGCCAAATTTTTGTACTGACCACCACCGTCACTATCCATATTTTCGCTATCAATCAGTATTGAAATGTAAGCCTATTCTAAGGTAAAAATATATATTATAAATTTTTAGGGTTAAACTCATTTAAATTTTAATACTTAGGGGGGGATTTAAACGCCGATAATGAATTCTCCCCAAATCTTTGAATTCGCCAAAACATGAAGTTTAAGATTTTTTTTTAAATGTGCATTAAGATGTCTGACTCATTTTTTTCTGGTATGATCGGGCTGTCTCATTGCTTTGAAAAATATTAAAGACGTGAAATATATTATATGTTTTCTAATTATAAAATATATATTTTTAAAATTTTAGTGCTTGTATTGATTATTGATTATGTTGGAAAGATCTTCAAAAATGCATTTCAACGATACTAAGTTTTGCAAAATCCGACAACGATGTAGATAGTTATGATAATTTTCATTTTACTAAAAGGAAAACACAATATTTTCTCTCTCTGCCATATGTACATTCCACCAACTTTTTTCATTATTTTTGCCCTTTTACATGTTTTACATTTACTAATATGCCATCATACAAAATGAATCTCAACCCTCAAATTCAATACATTTTCCAACTTTCAATCCTAACCATCTTTTATCTCCAATGCTTATGATTTGACTTTGTCCCAGTCAGCAGTGAATAGTAAAACACATATCTGAATTGTAAGATAGATTAGTGTAATACCCGTGCCGTTGGCACTACTACAGAGTACTTTTTCAATTAAAGCTATAAAAATCCAAGATCTAAGGTTATTAAACGCAACTCATGTAATCAAGAACAACAACATAAACCAACCGAATCTGATAAAAAAGGGTTCAAATTTTACTTTTTTGGAGAGGAAAGTATCGTGGAGGTCTGGAGTAAAATGATCTCCACACCTTTACAAACCTGAAAAAAAAAATCAGAAAGTAACCCATCAAAACAAAAGACCCCAAATCACAAAGAACAATCATAAAAACCCTTACTTGAGATAGAGAAAACTCACCAACTGTTTGAGATTCGATCGAAAACCCTCAATGGGTATCTCTCTTTTGCCCAAAATTTCACTTTGGGGATCTCTTTTACCTTTTGTGTGGAGCGATTTGGTCTAAAAAGGTTGGAGTAAAATGCATCTTCACACCTTTACAAACTTGAAAAAAAGAGAATCAGAAAGTAACCCATCAAAAGAAAATACCCCCAATCATAAAGAACACCTTCTGCACCTAATAGCGTTCCACAAAATGCAATTCATTGAGGAAATGCTCACAGCCAACGACCGGCGGAAAACAATGGCGTCCATTCAAAATTATCCGATTACCAGTTGAAGTAGAAGAACTGGGTAGACATCGAGTCTTGCTAAATGATTTCCTTGTTACACTTCATCCGCATACAACATGCTTCTCGGACGACCTTGGATACACAAGATGGGTGCACTGTCCTCCACCATGCATCAATGTCTGAAGTATCACACTGACGATGACATCGGGGTAATCAAAGGAGATCAATCAGCTGCACATGAATGCCACTACGCAACAATGAAAGCTCCGCACGGATAGCAATCACTACCACGGCGAGAGGAGCCACTTCAGCGACCTAGTCGATTGGACTCCGACCTCCCAGACGACAATACAATTCCAGCTAGTCTAAGAGGTCGACCAAATATGGACAACTAGAAGAAGAAACAACTGCAATCCACTTGGACGGTGAAGAGGGAGGAAAAATAGTTTGGATTGGCACAAAAATCCACCCAAAACTAGCCACGAAGCTGATCCAACTGCTAAAAGATAACCAAAACATTTTCACCTGGATGATAAAAGACATGGTAGGTGATGCAGTCTTTTTCTGCTCCATGCTTTGACCTGATCCCGCTGATCTGCTAACCTACACAAGTAATGCACGTGAACCATAGACCACCATGGGCTGGCGGATGACACTCCGATGCTAAAGTCAAACAGGGCTCTGAGGATGGTGTATTACTGTAACAGGAAATTTATAGCGTACCTTAGCTTACCAACCTCATGTCTTATTTATAGTGTAAGGAGTTATGGTTCTACCAGGCCATCGTAGGCGTAGTTTAGGAAGGAGATCTTCGTGGAGATTCTTCCCTAATTAGGAGTTGTGCTGTAGGAAGGAAGTTCCCTGTTAGTTCCGTGCTCCTAGATACGCAGGAGATAGTCTCCAATCCAAAAGCAATCCGTAGAAGGGAGTTTCCCTGTGTGGAAGATATTCTAATGTTTGCTTCCTAGTTGGAAGCAGAGAGCAGTAGTAGTTGCTCGTTTGAAGCCGATGCTCTAGATACTTGCCTGAATAGGGCTTACGGGTATTGAGGATAGCTGTGAGACGTGTGGGCCTAGCATGCTGTGAGAGTTCAGGTGCACATGGCGAACCGCAGTTGGGCGGGCTTAGAACCGCTTGGGCTGGATCAGTGTTGGGCTGACGCTTGAGGCCGTAATTCCTTGAGATTATCATGACACGTGTACGACTTTGGGGTGTGACCATTTTATGTATCATCAGCTACTCCCCTTGAGTTAATGGGTCGTCATGTCGGTTCGCAAAGTCATCTCTTGAAGGGATGCGCCGCTCATGATGATTGAGTCTGAATCGTTGCTGGAGCCACGCACTACATTAATTGAACGTGTGTTGGTTTAGAGGTAAAGAAGCAGGAAGCCAACCTCTATCTAGGTCATCCGCTGTGTAGAGTCTGATTCTTCTACTTTCCTTACTTTCGAAGCTACCGCTCTGATTAGAAAAGATTGTTCATCTTCTTCATGGCTCAAGAAAACCTTTTTGATGACGCTGTCTTGGCCGAGGGCCTAGAGTATTTCGAAGACAGGTTGTTGTCCAAATCTGGTCTCGCCGAAACTGTATGAAGTTTGGGGTCCCTAAGGACCGGCTGTTGTACTCCTGACGGGCGACCAGATGCCAATGTCACCTCTGGCTGATTTTATCTGTTTGCATCACGGGATGCTTCAAACTAGAGTGCGTATTCCGGTGCTGGATGTGATCTGGGAGTTCTTGGACTTCTTAGAGATTCCTCCAACTCAGTTGGGGCCCAATGGATATAGGATTATCCTCATGATTCTGCTCAGTGCTAAGGATGCCGACATTAGCGTGATTCCGCAGGTGATTCAATTGTTGACCTCTCATCGGTTAAAGAGTAATGTTGTTTGTAAGATGAAGTTGTTGAATTGTTTTGTTAAGCTACCTGATGATTTCAAGTTCTGGCAGAAGTATTATTTCTTGGCCCCTGCGGATTCGAAGTACTTTCAATGCAAGGGTCGTCCGCTCGAGCGACAGTTCAGGCCGCTTCGTAAGTTCATATCTTTTCTTGTGACTTTGGTATGCTTGATAGTGGGCCCATTAACCATCGCTTGCATTTTTCTGCAGGTATGTTTCCCACTACTCCTCTTACCTTAAGGGAGCAAAACATCATGGAGAAGTTATGTGTCCTGCCGAGAAGAAAGGCGATCGATGTCATAAAGATTTCCAACTTCATCCGTAGTGGGCTGTGGGACAACTAGCATGTCGCCCCCACTCTGTATCGAGAGTCACACATTAATTTGGAAGATGGAGCCCCTTCCAGGAAGATGAAGGCTACCGAGGCCAAAGCTCTCGTTCTATCTGATGCGGAGGAGCCGTCTGAGACTTTTGTTTCCTTCGTGAGGAAGAGGTCTCGCGTTAGAACTGATCTGTCTTCAGCATAACCCGCTCCAGTGAAGGGGGAATGCGAGTCCACTAGATCTGTTGAGGCGGAGATTGATGTTTCCAGTTTGGAGAAGGATTTCTTGTGATTGGCAGGAGTTGTAGATAGGTCAAACCTTAGTGACGCGCAGGTCGAGGCTCTGAATGACTGTCATGTGCGGGTTGCAATGGTTGTTTTCATTGGTGTTGATTCACGTGAGGCAGCTCCGACAGAAGGCTCTTGTGAGGACTTGTCTGAAGTGGTAGAATCTGATCGCCCCATTAGTTGTTTCACCTGATAATGGCCGTGGTACCAGCCGTGTCTCTTGCAGTCCATATTGCTCACTGTCTCGCTCTAGGTTTTAGCTAGAGGTGTTGGAGGGTCCTTTGGATACTTCTCTACCTTTTCTCCTTCCGGATCCCATTGAGCTGTCTCGCAAAAAAAAAGGTTGTTGTCGTTGACAAGGGAAAAGCCACGGAGGAGAGCTTGAGGACGGTAACGACCTTGAAGGGCGGTGCCGGCATAGTTCCCGATCAGGGAAAGCTTCATTTGAGCACACGGATAAGCCTGTTTGCACCGAATTTGGTGAAGCTGGGTTCACCGGTCTGGCACCAAGAGGTGGATGTAGAGTATGCTTTGAGGAAGCATATAAGCAGGCGTCACAGCTAACTGATGGATCACGCTCCAAAACCCAAGGAGGATTTGTTGGAAGGGTGTATGGATAAGGGCTTGAAGTACCTTATGATGGGTAAGTCTTATTTGAGTCGCGCAATCGTTGCTGGGATGGAAGTTGAGGTGGTTTGTGAGAGAGTATACACCCTGGAGCTTGTCTTCTCGCATATGCAGACGCTATATTCTGATGCGCTCCATGAAATTGAGTGGCTTAAAAAGTAGGCCGAAGAGAAGCGATTGGATCAGTCAACCATGGCTGCTGAGGCTCATAGGGCTCGTCTGGAGGACCTTGAGCGTGATCTGACAGAGGCGGTGTCCGAAAGGGACGGACTTAGGCAGGTGTCAGGACTAGTACCATTGGTTAGGGAAATCAAGGTTCAGAGGCCTTTCAAGACTTTCCTAATGGTCTCAAAACTCAATGTTCCCTTTTGAAAAGTGCCCAAATGCTTAGCATCTATATTATAGGGGGAAGGTTTGAGCTCTTGACTGTGAGGACGTGTTGCCTCCATTGCATAGTCGGGCCAGACTGTACCGCTAGCATTTTTATTGTTTTCTTTGCATTGCTTTTCAACTTCAAACTTGTATTTCCATCGATCGATAGCATCGAACTAGTCTTGAGCAACGTCCTTCCGAACGTTCCTCCCCATTGTAATCTATTGAATGTGAATGAGAGCTTTTACTGACTATTGTGCATTGTTATATTGTCTACAGATTGATATTGTGCATTCTCAAGTTAATATTTGTGCCCGTCAAAGTAACTACTCATAGGCTTACTAGTGAATTGGATAACTAGTGCCGCACAGATTACTAGTCCGTGACAGTTGGTATCAGAGCCAGAGCTTGTTGAATGCAAACCAGGATGCAGGAAGTAAATGAGCGCCTTAGCACTATGGAGGAACGACAGGCCAGTCGAATGCATAGACTGGAAAGCAGAATGGACCAGTTGAACACTTTGGGAGAACAGATTAGTCGGTTGGATGGACTCTTTTCACTGGCAGACAGAGTGGATTCGCTGGCCGAGCACGTTGATAATTTAGAGGGACGAATGATGCGGATTTAACTAACCCAAATTAATAGGTTAATTAAACCAACTTGTAATACCGCAAGTGCACGGTGTCTAACTGGTAGACAACGGCAAGTACGGGTCGATCCCACGAAGAAGGTGAATGCAATTGATATTTAAGAATTTATCTACACTAATTTATAGAAAAAGGGGTTACAACATTTTTAAAACTAAACTAAAAATAAATTAAAAACAATAAAAGATAGATGAAATGAGATGGATGGAATGAAATGGGCTTGGTGGGCTTGGACTCACCAATGAGTTAGCAAAATTATCTAAATCTAGATTACTGAATTTAAATACGAGAAGCTTAGGGATGAGAATCCCTTGCTTACACCGAAAATATGATCGTTAAATCCAATTAAATAATATCATGTTTCTATTAAACCTTAACAAGTTAATTCAAGCAAATATGCTTTTACTAAGTATTAAGTGTCTTTTTAAGGCACACTTAATCAAAGTTTAAGCTTAATAATTTTTTGAGAACATGCTTTGAAATTTAATAAGGAGTACTTCTAACTACCAAGCATATCAAGTTTACTTACTTGAACATGCAAGGTGAAAGCAAATTATCAAATTTCAGAAATAACTTGTAATGACAATTAAGCAATCGTTCAGTAAAATAAATCTAAAATAAAATTTACAGCCCAATTGGTTTGTCACAAGAATGGTGTCGAACAGTAAATCGACGATTGAATGTGCACGAATCCCGAGACAAAAGAGCTCAAAACCGTTCTGTGGTGGTACAGAACAGTTCCGGCGGTGGAAATATCAAAAATCGGATTTAAATCAAATTTCCCTCCCTGCTACAGTACTGCTACAGTACTGCTACAGGGAACAGTGAAGTGCGATCTTCTTCTCCAGCGAGCCAGCAGCTCTCGCGACCTGGTTCTCGCTCCTCTCGGCCTCCCTCGTCCTCCCTCGTCCTCCCTCTGGATGCTAGAACCTGCAAAGAAGAATTAGAGTTAAGAAAATCCAGCAAAAACAGAAAAACAAATCGAGAAAACAGGGAGGAAAACTCCCTGTTTCGTCGCTGTTTCGTGACTCTGCCGCGGCTCAGTCCGGCGATTCGTCGGTCCTTCGCGGCTGGCTTCGTCCTCCACGTGATCCTAGAACCTGCAAAGAAGGATGAAATGAATAAAAACCAAATAAGATTACAAATTCAGTGAAGAAACAGGGAGAGGAAACTCCCTGTTTTCGCAACTGTTTCTGCGCGGTTGCGAGCTTTGGCGAGGACGGCGGTTGCGTTGCTTGGTCGGGTCGTGACGGTGGTCGTGAGATGACTGTGTGGACAGTGGAGAGGAGTATGGAATGGTGGTTTGTGATGAGAATCACTTGTGAGGGAGGAAGAGGTTTTGATTTTATTTCTAAGTCTTTTCCCTTCTCTTCCTCCTCTCCTTTGCTATTCCTTTTCATTGATTTTATAGCTTGAAAACAAATGAATAGCAAGTGATGTTAGGTGAAGATGGGAGAGAACATGGGATGTTGGTGGAGAATGGTGGATGTTGGTGGAGAACATGGGGTATTGGGTGGATATGGGTTGATTGATTAGGTTTTGGTTTATGGGTAGGCTTAGGTTTAGGTTTATGGGTTTTGGGCTTAGATTTATGGATTTGGTTTATGGGTTTTGGTTTAGAGGTTTTGGGCTTAGATTTATGGATTTGGTTTAGAGTTTTGGTTTATGGATTCTCTCTTTGCTTTGTACCACCAAGTGCAACTCCTTACATTGTCGCCTTAATATAATTTCATCGTTAAAGCGCAAATTCCTGAAAAGAAATAAAAACGAAGTAATTATTATAAAATATAAGAATCGAAACACTAACATATATACATTAAGGAGTATAAAATGTATGAATTATGTGTATATCAAATACCCCCAAACCTATATTTTGCTAGTCCTCGAGCAAAACAATAAAAAAGAGAATTCTAACTCACTTTCGCAGGAATCATCGGTTGCACTTACCTTAAACGTGCAACAAGGCTTTAAACCGCTAGATTTCCTCTAGTGGACGAGTTATAGTCTCGTGAGGGTTTCCAGAAATGTTACCCACAAACATTACTGACTCAACAAAACTTAGTCACAAAAAGCTTATTTTAAAACTTCAAGAAATGCAAGGAACCAACAATTTTTCAAAAATTTTAATATTTTCCAAAAGTTAGAAAAAAAATTCACAATCATCCTCAACTCAATGTGTGTGTGTGGATAGCACTATCAACATAACTTTTCACTTCAGAGCAAAACAATGACTAAATCTCCTGTAGAAAGTTTGTTTTGACTTCAAATCTCTCATGTCACTCACAATAAAGCACTCAGAGATTTGGTAATTCACTCAATTTATATGTGAGGAAAGAGTAAATAATGGAAAACAATCATCTCACATATAGTACTATGAAGAACGGACTTTTCAAGAATGGAATGAACATGATCTCATGGACAGGAATATCAATTGCTTTTGGGAATGTTGAATCAAACACCATAGGTCTTGGTTATTAAATCTCCACATCTGCGGAACCAACCTTTACCTAAGATCAATTAGGACTTTGTTGGGTTGTAACGGGGTTTGGGTAATGGTTAATAAGGAATGTCAAAGGATTCTAAGAAAAGTTTCTAGGAATGTATATACCCATTCAACGAACAATTAGGGCTATCAAGAATAAACCAATGTTGCGCACCATCAATTTTTTTCTTCATTCTCACATCTTTATCCTCATTCACATTCTTCTTCTGCTTTCTTTTCTTTCTTTCTTTTTTTTTTTTTTTTTTTTTTTTTTTTTCTTTCTTTCTTTCTTTTTCTTTCATAGAGGATTTATGAAATATCTCATATTTTGCTCTTTCATGCCCTTTTTACACCGAGTATATTCATCCGTACACATTCCCAGAGAAATTGGGTAAAGGTTAATGGGTTAACAAATAAAAGGTTAATCTATGGCTCAAAAGGTTACCAAAAGTTAATGTTATGGGTAAGTTAAAAGGCTAGTTAATGGTTTAAAGAAAAAAAAATGCCTAGATCATTTCCTAAGTTCGGGTCAGTTTTATGACATCTCAATTGAATAAGCCAAGAAGTTCTAGTGTAATAATTCAATTTTGATATCATTCCCATAGCAATTGACCAGAAAAATGAGAATAATGAGATCATCAACGAGATAATACGGACTCAAGAAAAATCAGAGTTTATGTATAACCCTCAGAAAAGTAGAAAGGTTCAAAACTTTCAGGGTTAAGTCTCCACTATTATTCTAAGGTTTTCTAGTGCATATCTCACTCATCAACTTCAAGTTATGTTAACATGGCTCATGGTGCAAAGATAATTGAGTTGAAAAATCTCATGAACTCGATCTAACTTAAGGATCATACTTAACTTTCAATCTTTATCAATATCGGCTTGCATTGTCTTGAGCATAAAACATTTAAAATCACAAAAGACCAAGTTTCCTTAAAACAATTTTTTTTTTTTTTTTTTTTTTTTTTTTTTTAAGTAAAGAAAACACTACGAAAAATTCACCGACTCATGAACCCTACCCCCAAACCTAATCTAAACATTGTCCTCAATGTTTAACAAAATAATTCGGATAAATGAATGAAATAAGTACATGAGAGGAGGTTAGAAAAGTATTACCACGGTGAAGATTTTACCAATTTCCAAGAAGTCATCCATCAATGAGGCTCACAAACATAAGAATCATGGATTGTTCATTAGAAATCGATAAAATGCAAACTCGACACTATCAAAGAAAACTAAAAAGAAAACAAGTTGTAAAACAAAACTGTTACGGAGCTAACGAGTATGAATGAAACACAACTAAATAGGGTACTCGAAAATCAATCCAGACTAACAGCAAAGACACACAACTAAAGCTAGGCTGCCTCCCATTAGCGCTTGGTTTAACGTCGTCAGCCCGACAAAACCCAAAAGATCCTCAATTGCGTGGCTGAGATGTACTGCCTATTTCGAATTTGCCCTTAGGATTTGGAATGGGTTGACCAGGGAATCGTCCTGCTTCTCTTTCAGGAAAGGATTTTGCTATTTGACTCACAGCCATCTCAAGCTTTTGGATGGCTTGAGATTGTTGTTGAGAATTAGCTCTTAGTTCTGTGATAGCCTGAGAGTTTTGTTCGAGCATGGTTCCTGTTCTCTGCATAAATTGGTTCAATGTATCCTGAAAACTCTGAATGTTAGAGAGAGGAACATCTTGATTGAATTGAGGCCTATTAGCAGGAATTGGAGCTCGAAGAGCTTGAGGGATCACAACTGGGCCTCCTTGATGTTGACCTTGGGCCCATGAGAGATTAGGGTGTTTAGCTAAACCTGGATTGTAAAAATTTGAGTGTGGATTATAACCAGTTTGCCTAAAGGTATTGAATGCATTGACTTGCTCAGCAATATCAGCAGGGTACTCATTTTTCAAGTGACAGTCTGGTGTGGAATGACCAGAACTTGAACATGCAGCACAAACCTCGGATGGAACATTGGTTTGGACTGATGGCTGAGACTTTTCCAGATATGCATCAATCTTCTGTGCCATTGTCATTACAACAGATTCCAACCTTGAAGAAGGAGGAAGATGAGGAGTAGATGATGTATCCCTCACTTCATACAAACCACCCTTTCGCCTATCCGAGTCTTTTCTTGAATAATCCCATTGTTGAGAATTTTCAGAAATAGATTCAAAGAATTCCCAAATCTCATTAGCACTCATCTTCATAAGTGACCCACCACTAGTGGCATCAATCATTCGACGGTTTTGAGGGGTTAACGCGTCTTGAAAGTATTGAACCAAGCGCCACTTTTCAAAGCCGTGATGGGGACACCTAGCAATGAGTTCATTGAATCTTTCCCAACATTCATAGAAATGCTCACCATCTTTTTGCTGAAAATTAGATATATCTCTTCTGATGGCATTTGTTTTATGAATAGGAAAATATTTTGTCAAAAATTTCCCTGATAAGGCATCCCAAGTGTTAATGGTTCCAGTTTCTAAAGAGTTCAACCATGACTTCGCCCTATCTTTTAAAGAAAAGGGGAACATCCTAAGACGAACTGAATCATCAGAAAAATTGGGATATTTCAGAGTAGCACAAATGTCAAGAAATTCTTTGACATGAAGATAGGGATCCTCTTTTTCTAGACCATAAAAGGAAGGCAAAAGGTGGATAATTGATGGTTTTAGCTCAAAGCTACTTGCAGCGGTCTCGGGTAAGATAATGCAAGATGGGGTGTTATTTGAACGTGGAGAGAAATAATCCTTAAATGCTTTCTCTCCAGCCATTTCAATAGTATCTCTCAACAAGGAGCAAGATCCTTGGATTTCAGACAATTCAACTGGTTCCTCTCGAATAAGTCTACCACTTGAATCCCGTTCCCAAATACGCATAAGCAGATTTACACCAATTGAGGTTTTAAATGCTTACTAACTCTAGACAAAATATGCACAGACTCACACACAATCAGCAACCAATAAATGCACAAGAAACATGCCTCCCTAAGCAATAAACTTTTTTGAGATCAATTATCTTTTTATCTTTGGGGGACAATTATTTCTTATGTAATCTTTAAGACAGAATAATGGGTGCTACAAGTTGATCCTAAGAGTGTACACTTTACACCGCAAAGTTCACAATCAGTAGGCTAGAGTTTTGTTTCAAAGAAACCGGATTATCGCACAAGAGAAGGAGGACGCAATGGTCCAATTAAGTACTTCCTTGTGCTACCGCTCTGTAAGCCAATAGATGTGAGAACGATGTGATGTTAAATGCACACTTGAGGCTTGTGTTCCTAATCCAAAACTGTTAGTTACACCAATCCTTCTTGTGGATCGTAGCTTACTTATGACTCGGCGTACCGGGTAAATTACCCTTGTGGCAGTGACCTCTCGGAGTTCATAGAATGATTAAACCCAACGTCACTTTTAGCAGCGGTCAACACAAAAATTACTGGATTCACCTTGGTCTTGGTTGTCTTATGAACACCGTACCTAAGAGAAGCTCTATCTAACTTGCTAATTGATTTTAATTATGTTAGGATATTGGTTGCACACAGCTGGAGTGATGAGGTGGGGATATTAAGTCCCACCAGTTTCTATTTAGAAGCTGGGTCTGCTTATTATGAATTACTAAAGTTTAGCATCCACAATTACAGAAATTTAACAACCAATCACACAATTTCAAACAATTACAACAAGCACTCTGGTTGCTAATACGTTGCGTGTGACAGAAATACTTACAGTGTGCGTATTCCAATCTGCACAAAAAGTTAGCACAATTCAAAAAAAAGGTCCGACTTCTTTTTATCCGTTTCACTCAACACACAAGCATATGCAAATAAATTTACTGGTCTTGGTCTTAGAAGTCGGATTTCTAAATCATAAAAATTATTGGGTAACAATTAAAATTGTTTCCCTATAATTTCTTTTGACTTAGAAAATTTTGAGTTTTTTTGTTTTTTTTTGTTTTTTTTTTTTTTTTTGATTAAACAAATTAAAAAATAGTAAAGTTCTCAAAAATTATTACACCACACACTCGTAAAACGAGGTGAAAATAAAATTACAATTCTCTTCACAAAAATAAAAATAAAAATAAAATTGCTTGATGTTCGCAGGATCGTCCAATATCCTCGAGAAGCGTGTAATCTGCAAAATCAAACACAAAATTAGTGTAAAAAAAGAATAAAATAAAAATAATTTTTTTGTTTAGTTGTTTTTTTGTTTTGTTTTTATTTTTTTTTTATATATATTTTTTTTGTTAAATTTTTAATTTTTCAAAATTTTTTTTTTTTTTTTTAATTAGTGAAAATAAATCTTAAATTTAATTACAATGCTACCTTCCCCGGCAACGGCGCCAAAAACTTGATGCGGATTTAACTAACCCAAATTAATAGGTTAATTAAACCAACTTGTAATACCGCAAGTGCACGGTGTCTAACTGGTAGACAACGGCAAGTACGGGTCGATCCCACGAAGAAGGTGAATGCAATTGATATTTAAGAATTTATCTACACTAATTTATAGAAAAAGGGGTTACAACATTTTTAAAACTAAACTAAAAATAAATTAAAAACAATAAAAGATAGATGAAATGAGATGGATGGAATGAAATGGGCTTGGTGGGCTTGGACTCACCAATGAGTTAGCAAAATTATCTAAATCTAGATTACTGAATTTAAATACGAGAAGCTTAGGGATGAGAATCCCTTGCTTACACCGAAAATATGATCGTTAAATCCAATTAAATAATATCATGTTTCTATTAAACCTTAACAAGTTAATTCAAGCAAATATGCTTTTACTAAGTATTAAGTGTCTTTTTAAGGCACACTTAATCAAAGTTTAAGCTTAATAATTTTTTGAGAACATGCTTTGAAATTTAATAAGGAGTACTTCTAACTACCAAGCATATCAAGTTTACTTACTTGAACATGCAAGGTGAAAGCAAATTATCAAATTTCAGAAATAACTTGTAATGACAATTAAGCAATCGTTCAGTAAAATAAATCTAAAATAAAATTTACAGCCCAATTGGTTTGTCACAAGAATGGTGTCGAACAGTAAATCGACGATTGAATGTGCACGAATCCCGAGACAAAAGAGCTCAAAACCGTTCTGTGGTGGTACAGAACAGTTCCGGCGGTGGAAATATCAAAAATCGGATTTAAATCAAATTTCCCTCCCTGCTACAGTACTGCTACAGTACTGCTACAGGGAACAGTGAAGTGCGATCTTCTTCTCCAGCGAGCCAGCAGCTCTCGCGACCTGGTTCTCGCTCCTCTCGGCCTCCCTCGTCCTCCCTCGTCCTCCCTCTGGATGCTAGAACCTGCAAAGAAGAATTAGAGTTAAGAAAATCCAGCAAAAACAGAAAAACAAATCGAGAAAACAGGGAGGAAAACTCCCTGTTTCGTCGCTGTTTCGTGACTCTGCCGCGGCTCAGTCCGGCGATTCGTCGGTCCTTCGCGGCTGGCTTCGTCCTCCACGTGATCCTAGAACCTGCAAAGAAGGATGAAATGAATAAAAACCAAATAAGATTACAAATTCAGTGAAGAAACAGGGAGAGGAAACTCCCTGTTTTCGCAACTGTTTCTGCGCGGTTGCGAGCTTTGGCGAGGACGGCGGTTGCGTTGCTTGGTCGGGTCGTGACGGTGGTCGTGAGATGACTGTGTGGACAGTGGAGAGGAGTATGGAATGGTGGTTTGTGATGAGAATCACTTGTGAGGGAGGAAGAGGTTTTGATTTTATTTCTAAGTCTTTTCCCTTCTCTTCCTCCTCTCCTTTGCTATTCCTTTTCATTGATTTTATAGCTTGAAAACAAATGAATAGCAAGTGATGTTAGGTGAAGATGGGAGAGAACATGGGATGTTGGTGGAGAATGGTGGATGTTGGTGGAGAACATGGGGTATTGGGTGGATATGGGTTGATTGATTAGGTTTTGGTTTATGGGTAGGCTTAGGTTTAGGTTTATGGGTTTTGGGCTTAGATTTATGGATTTGGTTTATGGGTTTTGGTTTAGAGGTTTTGGGCTTAGATTTATGGATTTGGTTTAGAGTTTTGGTTTATGGATTCTCTCTTTGCTTTGTACCACCAAGTGCAACTCCTTACATTGTCGCCTTAATATAATTTCATCGTTAAAGCGCAAATTCCTGAAAAGAAATAAAAACGAAGTAATTATTATAAAATATAAGAATCGAAACACTAACATATATACATTAAGGAGTATAAAATGTATGAATTATGTGTATATCAAATACCCCCAAACCTATATTTTGCTAGTCCTCGAGCAAAACAATAAAAAAGAGAATTCTAACTCACTTTCGCAGGAATCATCGGTTGCACTTACCTTAAACGTGCAACAAGGCTTTAAACCGCTAGATTTCCTCTAGTGGACGAGTTATAGTCTCGTGAGGGTTTCCAGAAATGTTACCCACAAACATTACTGACTCAACAAAACTTAGTCACAAAAAGCTTATTTTAAAACTTCAAGAAATGCAAGGAACCAACAATTTTTCAAAAATTTTAATATTTTCCAAAAGTTAGAAAAAAAATTCACAATCATCCTCAACTCAATGTGTGTGTGTGGATAGCACTATCAACATAACTTTTCACTTCAGAGCAAAACAATGACTAAATCTCCTGTAGAAAGTTTGTTTTGACTTCAAATCTCTCATGTCACTCACAATAAAGCACTCAGAGATTTGGTAATTCACTCAATTTATATGTGAGGAAAGAGTAAATAATGGAAAACAATCATCTCACATATAGTACTATGAAGAACGGACTTTTCAAGAATGGAATGAACATGATCTCATGGACAGGAATATCAATTGCTTTTGGGAATGTTGAATCAAACACCATAGGTCTTGGTTATTAAATCTCCACATCTGCGGAACCAACCTTTACCTAAGATCAATTAGGACTTTGTTGGGTTGTAACGGGGTTTGGGTAATGGTTAATAAGGAATGTCAAAGGATTCTAAGAAAAGTTTCTAGGAATGTATATACCCATTCAACGAACAATTAGGGCTATCAAGAATAAACCAATGTTGCGCACCATCAATTTTTTTCTTCATTCTCACATCTTTATCCTCATTCACATTCTTCTTCTGCTTTCTTTTCTTTCTTTCTTTTTTTTTTTTTTTTTTTTTTTTTTTTCTTTCTTTCTTTCTTTTTCTTTCATAGAGGATTTATGAAATATCTCATATTTTGCTCTTTCATGCCCTTTTTACACCGAGTATATTCATCCGTACACATTCCCAGAGAAATTGGGTAAAGGTTAATGGGTTAACAAATAAAAGGTTAATCTATGGCTCAAAAGGTTACCAAAAGTTAATGTTATGGGTAAGTTAAAAGGCTAGTTAATGGTTTAAAGAAAAAAAATGCCTAGATCATTTCCTAAGTTCGGGTCAGTTTTATGACATCTCAATTGAATAAGCCAAGAAGTTCTAGTGTAATAATTCAATTTTGATATCATTCCCATAGCAATTGACCAGAAAAATGAGAATAATGAGATCATCAACGAGATAATACGGACTCAAGAAAAATCAGAGTTTATGTATAACCCTCAGAAAAGTAGAAAGGTTCAAAACTTTCAGGGTTAAGTCTCCACTATTATTCTAAGGTTTTCTAGTGCATATCTCACTCATCAACTTC
Organism: Berberis vulgaris; assembly: GCA_963556465.1. Taxonomy (NCBI): domain Eukaryota; kingdom Viridiplantae; phylum Streptophyta; class Magnoliopsida; order Ranunculales; family Berberidaceae; genus Berberis; species Berberis vulgaris. Next base: position 19,745,462 of record OY747127.1, read on the forward strand.
AAGTTATGCTAACATGGCTCATGGTGCAAAGATAATTGAGTTGAAAAATCTCATGAACTCGATCTAACTTAAGGATCATACTTAACTTTCAATCTTTATCAATATCGGCTTGCATTGTCTTGAGCATAAAACATTTAAAATCACAAAAGACCAAGTTTCCTTAAAACAATTTTTTTTTTTTTTTTTTTTTTTTTTTAAGTAAAGAAAACACTACGAAAAATTCACCGACTCATGAACCCTACCCCCAAACCTAATCTAAACATTGTCCTCAATGTTTAACAAAATAATTCGGATAAATGAATGAAATAAGTACATGAGAGGAGGTTAGAAAAGTATTACCACGGTGAAGATTTTACCAATTTCCAAGAAGTCATCCATCAATGAGGCTCACAAACATAAGAATCATGGATTGTTCATTAGAAATCGATAAAATGCAAACTCGACACTATCAAAGAAAACTAAAAAGAAAACAAGTTGTAAAACAAAACTGTTACGGAGCTAACGAGTATGAATGAAACACAACTAAATAGGGTACTCGAAAATCAATCCAGACTAACAGCAAAGACACACAACTAAAGCTAGGCTGCCTCCCATTAGCGCTTGGTTTAACGTCGTCAGCCCGACAAAACCCAAAAGATCCTCAATTGCGTGGCTGAGATGTACTGCCTATTTCGAATTTGCCCTTAGGATTTGGAATGGGTTGACCAGGGAATCGTCCTGCTTCTCTTTCAGGAAAGGATTTTGCTATTTGACTCACAGCCATCTCAAGCTTTTGGATGGCTTGAGATTGTTGTTGAGAATTAGCTCTTAGTTCTGTGATAGCCTGAGAGTTTTGTTTGAGCATGGTTCCTGTTCTCTGCATAAATTGGTTCAATGTATCCTGAAAACTCTGAATGTTAGAGAGAGGAACATCTTGATTGAATTGAGGCCTATTAGCAGGAATTGGAGCTCGAAGAGCTTGAGGGATCACAACTGGGCCTCCTTGATGTTGACCTTGGGCCCATGAGAGATTAGGGTGTTTAGCTAAACCTGGATTGTAAAAATTTGAGTGTGGATTATAACCAGTTTGCCTAAAGGTATTGAATGCATTGACTTGCTCAGCAATATCAGCAGGGTACTCATTTTTCAAGTGACAGTCTGGTGTGGAATGACCAGAACTTGAACATGCAGCACAAACCTCGGATGGAACATTGGTTTGGACTGATGGCTGAGACTTTTCCAGATATGCATCAATCTTCTGTGCCATTGTCATTACAACAGATTCCAACCTTGAAGAAGGAGGAAGATGAGGAGTAGATGATGTATCCCTCACTTCATACAAACCACCCTTTCGCCTATCCGAGTCTTTTCTTGAATAATCCCATTGTTGAGAATTTTCAGAAATAGATTCAAAGAATTCCCAAATCTCATTAGCACTCATCTTCATAAGTGACCCACCACTAGTGGCATCAATCATTCGACGGTTTTGAGGGGTTAACGCGTCTTGAAAGTATTGAACCAAGCGCCACTTTTCAAAGCCGTGATGGGGACACCTAGCAATGAGTTCATTGAATCTTTCCCAACATTCATAGAAATGCTCACCATCTTTTTGCTGAAAATTAGATATATCTCTTCTGATGGCATTTGTTTTATGAATAGGAAAATATTTTGTCAAAAATTTCCCTGATAAGGCATCCCAAGTGTTAATGGTTCCAGTTTCTAAAGAGTTCAACCATGACTTCGCCCTATCTTTTAAAGAAAAGGGGAACATCCTAAGACGAACTGAATCATCAGAAAAATTGGGATATTTCAGAGTAGCACAAATGTCAAGAAATTCTTTGACATGAAGATAGGGATCCTCTTTTTCTAGACCATAAAAGGAAGGCAAAAGGTGGATAATTGATGGTTTTAGCTCAAAGCTACTTGCAGCGGTCTCGGGTAAGATAATGCAAGATGGGGTGTTATTTGAACGTGGAGAGAAATAATCCTTAAATGCTTTCTCTCCAGCCATTTCAATAGTATCTCTCAACAAGGAGCAAGATCCTTGGATTTCAGACAATTCAACTGGTTCCTCTCGAATAAGTCTACCACTTGAATCCCGTTCCCAAATACGCATAAGCAGATTTACACCAATTGAGGTTTTAAATGCTTACTAACTCTAGACAAAATATGCACAGACTCACACACAATCAGCAACCAATAAATGCACAAGAAACATGCCTCCCTAAGCAATAAACTTTTTTGAGATCAATTATCTTTTTATCTTTGGGGGACAATTATTTCTTATGTAATCTTTAAGACAGAATAATGGGTGCTACAAGTTGATCCTAAGAGTGTACACTTTACACCGCAAAGTTCACAATCAGTAGGCTAGAGTTTTGTTTCAAAGAAACCGGATTATCGCACAAGAGAAGGAGGACGCAATGGTCCAATTAAGTACTTCCTTGTGCTACCGCTCTGTAAGCCAATAGATGTGAGAACGATGTGATATTAAATGCACACTTGAGGCTTGTGTTCCTAATCCAAAACTGTTAGTTACACCAATCCTTCTTGTGGATCGTAGCTTACTTATGACTCGGCGTACCGGGTAAATTACCCTTGTGGCAGTGACCTCTCGGAGTTCATAGAATGATTAAACCCAACGTCACTTTTAGCAGCGGTCAACACAAAAATTACTGGATTCACCTTGGTCTTGGTTGTCTTATGAACACCGTACCTAAGAGAAGCTCTATCTAACTTGCTAATTGATTTTAATTATGTTAGGATATTGGTTGCACACAGCTGGAGTGATGAGGTGGGGATATTAAGTCCCACCAGTTTCTATTTAGAAGCTGGGTCTGCTTATTATGAATTACTAAAGTTTAGCATCCACAATTACAGAAATTTAACAACCAATCACACAATTTCAAACAATTACAACAAGCACTCTGGTTGCTAATACGTTGCGTGTGACAGAAATACTTACAGTGTGCGTATTCCAATCTGCACAAAAAGTTAGCACAATTCAAAAAAAAGGTCCGACTTCTTTTTATCCGTTTCACTCAACACACAAGCATATGCAAATAAATTTACTGGTCTTGGTCTTAGAAGTCGGATTTCTAAATCATAAAAATTATTGGGTAACAATTAAAATTGTTTCCCTATAATTTCTTTTGACTTAGAAAATTTTGAGTTTTTTTGTTTTTTTTTGTTTTTTTTTTTTTTTTTGATTAAACAAATTAAAAAATAGTAAAGTTCTCAAAAATTATTACACCACACACTCGTAAAACGAGGTGAAAATAAAATTACAATTCTCTTCACAAAAATAAAAATAAAAATAAAATTGCTTGATGTTCGCAGGATCGTCCAATATCCTCGAGAAGCGTGTAATCTGCAAAATCAAACACAAAATTAGTGTAAAAAAAGAATAAAATAAAAATAATTTTTTTGTTTAGTTGTTTTTTTGTTTTGTTTTTATTTTTTTTTTATATATATTTTTTTTGTTAAATTTTTAATTTTTCAAATTTTTTTTTTTTTTTTTAATTAGTGAAAATAAATCTTAAATTTAATTACAATGCTACCTTCCCCGGCAACGGCGCCAAAAACTTGATGCGGATTTAACTAACCCAAATTAATAGGTTAATTAAACCAACTTGTAATACCGCAAGTGCACGGTGTCTAACTGGTAGACAACGGCAAGTACGGGTCGATCCCACGAAGAAGGTGAATGCAATTGATATTTAAGAATTTATCTACACTAATTTATAGAAAAAGGGGTTACAACATTTTTAAAACTAAACTAAAAATAAATTAAAAACAATAAAAGATAGATGAAATGAGATGGATGGAATGAAATGGGCTTGGTGGGCTTGGACTCACCAATGAGTTAGCAAAATTATCTAAATCTAGATTACTGAATTTAAATACGAGAAGCTTAGGGATGAGAATCCCTTGCTTACACCGAAAATATGATCGTTAAATCCAATTAAATAATATCATGTTTCTATTAAACCTTAACAAGTTAATTCAAGCAAATATGCTTTTACTAAGTATTAAGTGTCTTTTTAAGGCACACTTAATCAAAGTTTAAGCTTAATAATTTTTTGAGAACATGCTTTGAAATTTAATAAGGAGTACTTCTAACTACCAAGCATATCAAGTTTACTTACTTGAACATGCAAGGTGAAAGCAAATTATCAAATTTCAGAAATAACTTGTAATGACAATTAAGCAATCGTTCAGTAAAATAAATCTAAAATAAAATTTACAGCCCAATTGGTTTGTCACAAGAATGGTGTCGAACAGTAAATCGACGATTGAATGTGCACGAATCCCGAGACAAAAGAGCTCAAAACCGTTCTGTGGTGGTACAGAACAGTTCCGGCGGTGGAAATATCAAAAATCGGATTTAAATCAAATTTCCCTCCCTGCTACAGTACTGCTACAGGGAACAGTGAAGTGCGATCTTCTTTTCCAGCGAGCCAGCAGCTCTCGCGACCTGGTTCTCGCTCCTCTCGGCCTCCCTCGTCCTCCCTCGTCCTCCCTCTGGATGCTAGAACCTGCAAAGAAGAATTAGAGTTAAGAAAATCCAGCAAAAACAGAAAAACAAATCGAGAAAACAGGGAGGAAAACTCCCTGTTTCGTCGCTGTTTCGTGACTCTGCCGCGGCTCAGTCCGGCGATTCGTCGGTCCTTCGCGGCTGGCTTCGTCCTCCACGTGATCCTAGAACCTGCAAAGAAGGATGAAATGAATAAAAACCAAATAAGATTACAAATTCAGTGAAGAAACAGGGAGAGGAAACTCCCTGTTTTCGCAACTGTTTCTGCGCGGTTGCGAGCTTTGGCGAGGACGGCGGTTGCGTTGCTTGGTCGGGTCGTGACGGTGGTCGTGAGATGACTGTGTGGACAGTGGAGAGGAGTATGGAATGGTGGTTTGTGATGAGAATCACTTGTGAGGGAGGAAGAGGTTTTGATTTTCTTTCTAAGTCTTTTCCCTTCTCTTCCTCCTCTCCTTTGCTATTCCTTTTCATTGATTTTATAGCTTGAAAACAAATGAATAGCAAGTGATGTTAGGTGAAGATGGGAGAGAACATGGGATGTTGGTGGAGAATGGTGGATGTTGGTGGAGAACATGGGGTATTGGGTGGATATGGGTTGATTGATTAGGTTTTGGTTTATGGGTAGGCTTAGGTTTAGGTTTATGGGTTTTGGGCTTAGATTTATGGATTTGGTTTATGGGTTTTGGTTTAGAGGTTTTGGGCTTAGATTTATGGATTTGGTTTAGAGTTTTGGTTTATGGATTCTCTCTTTGCTTTGTACCACCAAGTGCAACTCCTTACATTGTCGCCTTAATATAATTTCATCGTTAAAGCGCAAATTCCTGAAAAGAAATAAAAACGAAGTAATTATTATAAAATATAAGAATCGAAACACTAACATATATACATTAAGGAGTATAAAATGTATGAATTATGTGTATATCGCAATGGAAGAGTCGCCTCACCCCACAGCTCAGGTGATGAGTGACTTCCAATTACAGTTGGAGGACTTATTTGCAAGGGTTGGCTTGCTTACTAAGGCCACAGGGACGACTGATCACCCAAGGATGAAAGTACCCAAGCCAAAATCATATGCTGGGGCACGAGATGGGAAGGAGTTAGAGAACTTCTTGTTTGATCTAGAGCAGTATTTTCGCGCGGTGAACCCCGAATTAGAAGAAGCCAAGGTTACCATGGCGACCATGTACTTAGCAGGTGATGCGAAACTATGGTGGAGAACCAAATATGCAGATATGGAAGAAGGTCGCATCCTTATCAGAACTTGGGCAGACCTCAAGAAGGAACTCAGAAATCAATTCTTGCCTGAGAACACTGATTTCTTAGCAAGGAGGAAGCTCCACACCATCAAACAAACAGGCAATATTCGAGACTATGTCCGACAATTCTCAACTTGCTTGCTAGATATTCGAGACATGTCTGAGAAGGACAAAGTTTTCTATTTCATGGAACAAGCTCAGCCGCTTCTACAAGCAGAATTGCAAAGGCAGAAGGTGACAGATATTACAAGTGCTATTGCGGCAGCAGAAAGATTTAGCGATTATATGCCCATGACTGGATCCACTTCGCTCAATCACTCCACAGCTAGAACTGGCAGTACCAATTCAAGCTCAGGGTCGAATGCTCGCTCACCTCACCAAAACTGGGGAAACTCAAGTCAGAATCGAGGAAACTATAATTCCCGGTCGTCCAACCAGAATTGGAGTTCCAACAAAAATTGGAATGCCAGCTCTAGCAACTCAAATTACAACAACAAAGGAAGACAAAACTACTCTGGGCAGTGGAGACCATCTGCCCCTGCCCCATGCATTCTTTGCAATAGCAGGGATCACCCAACAGGCAAATGTCCATCCAAACCAGCTCTACACTCATTAATGTCCTTGCTTCAAGCAGAACCTTCTAACCCGACCGCATCGAGCTCGAACCCCACCAACAGTGAGACCTCCCAAATGGGAGCTCTACGCAAGCTCAATGCTGTCAAAGGAGAAATGTATGAGCACCCACACAAGAAGGTTTTACAATACATCGACATCACTATCAATGGGTTCCCTTCCCAAGCATTGTTGGATTCCGGAGCGACAGACAATTTTATTGCCCCAGATGAAGCTAGACGTGTGGGCCTGAACTTAGAAGGAGATGTGGGTAAGTTGAAAGCTGTCAACTCTGAGGCAATCTCTATCAATGGTATGGCTAGAGCTGTGCCACTACAGGTTGGTCCATGGGAAGGAAGATCAAACTTCTTGGCCGTTCCACTTGATGATTTTAAGGTGATTCTTGGCCAAGAATTCTTCCGAGGAGCTGCAGTAGGACCATTACCTTTCATGGACTCCTTGGGGTTTTTCGGACCCAGACTACGCATTGTACCAACCTCAATTCGACCAACAACTCATGATAGAATATTGTCGGCGCTCCAAGTCAAGAGGGGTTTGGCCAAAGGAGAAGATACATACTTAGCTGTGGCAAAGCTAGAGATGGAAGATGATACTAGCAAAATCCCTGAGGAAGTTGCCCAAGTTATTGCTGACTTCAGCGAAGTGATGCCGAATGAATTGCCAAAGAATCTACCTCCCAGAAGGCTCATTGATCACGAAATTGAGTTAGTCCCTGGTGCCAAGCCACCCGCACGTAGTCCATATCGCATGAGCCCTCCAGAGCTGACCGAATTGAGAACACAACTAGATGGCTTGTTGGAGTCAGGATTCATTCGGCCCTCTAAAGCACCTTATGGGGCACCTGTTCTTTTTCAGCGGAAGTCTTCGCCTTTGTGTTGATTATAGAGCCTTGAACAAAGTCACTATAAAGAACAAATACTCGTTGCCGCTCATTGCAGACTTATTCGACCAACTTGGATCCGCCAGATACTTCACAAAACTCGACTTGAGATCAGGTTACCATCAGGTTCGCATTGCTGCTGGTGACGAACCCAAAACTGCTTGTTCTACTAGATATGGGTCATATGAGTTCCTAGTAATGCCCTTCGGCTTGACCAATGCTCCAGCTACATTTTGCACCCTTATGAATGGCCTGTTCCGTCACCTTCTGGACAAGTCTGTGGTTGTCTATCTTGACGACATTGTGGTTTATAGTGGGACTATAGAAGAACACCTACATCATTTGCGAGAAGTGTTCCAAATCCTTAAGGATAATCATCTCTTTGTCAAGAAGGAAAAGTCCTCATTCGGCCAGATCCAGATCAATTTCTTGGGTCATGTTATTGGCAATGGCAAGATTCGGATGGACATGGAGAAAGTCAAGGCAATCCATGATTGGAACTCTCCTAAGAACGTGTCTCAACTACGTTCTTTCCTTGGACTCGCAAACTATTATCGTCGCTTCATAAGGGACTACTCTAAAAGAGCTGTTGCCCTGACAAATTTGTTGAAACAAGATCGAACATGGGAATGGGATAGGCAGTGTGAAGCTTCATTCCAAGACTTGAAATTGGCCGTGATGAAAGATCCAGTATTGGCCTTGCCAGACATCACCAAGCCCTTTGAAGTACAAACAGATGCATCTGATTATGCCTTAGGGGGAGTTTTACTTCAAGATGGTCACCCGGTAGCATATGAGAGTCGAAAGTTGAATGATACAGAGTCTCGTTACTCAGCTCAGGAAAAGGAATTGCTAGCCATTGTACATTGTTTACGGGTGTGGAGACACTACCTCTTGGGATCTCAAGTTCTTGTTAAAACGGATAATGCTGCAGCAAGCCATTTCCTTACTCAGAAGATGCTAACCTCCAAGCAATCTCGATGGCAGGAAAAATTAGCAGAATTTGACTTAGTATTGGAATACAAGCCAGGGCGCACTAACAATGTAGCTGATGCACTGAGTAGAAGGGCAGACCTTGCAGTGCTAACCCATACTGGTCCGAGTCACACCATCTTGGAGAAGATCAAAGTAGGCCTACAGACGGATCCACAAGTGAAGGCGATTACAGAGTTGATCAAGCAGGGCAAAACTCGACGGTTCTGGATAAAAGATGGAGCAATACTCACAACTGGTAATCACCTCTATGTTCCGAGAACTTCTGGTTTGAGGAAAGAACTTTTGAGAGAATGCCATGACACCCATTGGGCGGGACATCCAGGTTGGAAACGGACACTTGCATTGCTAGAGAGGGGGCACTATTGGCCGCAGATACAGGAGGATGTAATGGCCTATGTTCGAACATGTCTTATTTGCCAGCAAGATAAGGTTGAAAGAGATCGACCAGTAGGCTTACTAGAGCCCCTGCCTGTTCCAACTCGTCCTTGGGAAAGTGTTTCCATGGACGTCATTACTGGGTTACCGAAAGTAGAGGATTTCAGGAGCATCCTTGTAGTTGTTGACCGATTCTCAAAGTATGTGACCTTTGTGCCGATCGGACTAACTTGCACAGCCGAAGATACGGCGCAATTGTTCCTCAAGCATGTAGTGAAGTATTGGGGACTGCCCGAAAACATTGTTAGCGATCGTGATGCTCGATTCACAGGAAAGTTCTGGAAGGAGTTGTTCAAGCTCTTGGGATCCAAACTTAATATGTCGACAAGCCAACATCCCCAATCTGACGGACAGACTGAGCGCTTTAACTCTATGCTTGAAGAATACCTTCGTCATTTTGTAAGTGCAAACCATAAAAATTGGGTGGGACTACTTGATGTTGCACAATTCTGTTTCAACTTACAAAAGAGCTCAGCTACTCACTCCAGCCCCTTTCAATTAGTCACTGGTCAGCAACCATTGACACCACATACAGTGCTGACCGGATACCAAGGACCCAGCCCAAGAGCTCTTGAATTTGTCAAAGCCTGGCAGAAAAACATTGAAGTTGCTCGCGCCTATCTTGAGAAAGCCTCCCGTCACATGAAGAAATGGGCCGACAAGAAACGACGAATCGATCCTTTTGAAGTCGGGGACTTGGTATTGGTGAAGCTAGATATGTTCAACAAGTATAAACGGACAGCTAGAGCACACAACAATCTGTTTCGCAAGTATGAGGGACCGGTACAGATTATTGAGAAAGTAGGCAAAGTCTCCTATCGCGTCAAGTACCACATTGGCTCCGTTTCACCCATCCTGTCTTCCATGCAAGTAACTTGAAGTCTTACCATGCCGATGCCGCTGATCCCACAAGAAATGTATCTACCCGAGCATTGCCTAAGCATCCTACTAAGCCAGATCGAGAAGTGGAAGAAATCTTAGCTGACCGCCTCATCAACAACACAGGCCCGGATAGAGAATATTTGGTCAAGTGGCAGGATGAACCTCCTTCAGAGATCAGTTGGGAGCCAGTCGAGCATCTGCTGCCATACCTTTCAAAACTGGAAGAGTACTTGGAAAAGTTCGCTGCGAGGGCGTCAGCGAATTGAGTGTGGGAGAGTGTCAGGACTAGTACCATTGGTTAGGGAAATCAAGGTTCAGAGGCCTTTCAAGACTTTCCTAATGGTCTCAAAACTCAATGTTCCCTTTTGAAAAGTGCCCAAATGCTTAGCATCTATATTATAGGGGGAAGGTTTGAGCTCTTGACTGTGAGGACGTGTTGCCTCCATTGCATAGTCGGGCCAGACTGTACCGCTAGCATTTTTATTGTTTTCTTTGCATTGCTTTTCAACTTCAAACTTGTATTTCCATCGATCGATAGCATCGAACTAGTCTTGAGCAACGTCCTTCCGAACGTTCCTCCCCATTGTAATCTCTTGAATGTGAATGAGAGCTTTTACTGACTATTGTGCATTGTTATATTGTCTACAGATTGATATTGTGCATTCTCAAGTTAATATTTGTGCCCGTCAAAGTAACTACTCATAGGCTTACTAGTGAATTGGATAGCTAGTGCCGCACGGATTACTAGTCCGTGACAGCAGGAGTTGAGCCATATTCGCCGAGAAGTCGAGGTTGCGCAGGAAGTTGCGGCTAAGGCGAGTTATGAGCTATTATCTTTCGCTGAAGATAGTACTTTGAAGGAAGCCGATTGGGCTGCTGAGTAGCAGCTGTTGGAATCCTATGTGGAGTTCTATGCTCGAGAAGCGAGGAAGGTCGAGGACCAGCTCGAATTGGGGCGGCATGAACTTAGTGTCGTGAAGAGCAGTTTGGCCACATGGCAGTCTCAGGTCGACGCGCTGACTGGCAAGTTGGAGCTAGTGGAGCGTGAACTTGTTGATGCAAAGGTGCAGGAGGAAGAACTTCTTCAGGAACAAGGCAAATGTGAGTTTCGCTGGGTTGTACATGGACTGCTGGAGCTCCTAGCGCTGATGAAGAAGGAGCATCAAGAGTGGGATCTTAGCCGTTATAAGAAGATGTCGTATGTGGTCCTGTCTGTTACCTCGACGTCATCGAGCAAGGAAGACAAATTGAGCCCTGATATCCAGGTTGCGGTGTGTGTGGACGCAACTTCTGCTCCTTCTTCAACTAGGCTTAACTCCTCCATTTCTGTATCATCTCCTGATAAGGAGTGAACTTTGTGTGTTTGTACTCTTTTTTTCTTTGACCATTAATAAAAATAATTTTATCCGTTCCGTACTTGTTGTCCCTATTGCACGTTTTTCGTTTCGCCCTGTCGTCTTGCTTTGGCATAGGCTGATTGAATTAATAAGACGTTAACTGGTATTTCTGCGGTAGAGAGCTTGACCGCTTTGTGCTACGAATGACTTGGGTTCATTGCGGTGTAGTCATGTCCGATAGTGGGTATGTTACGAACAGTTTAGCTGGGGGTTAAGTCATCCGAACTGTGCTCTGATCCCAAGGTAAGTTGATTGAAGGTTACCTGCCGTGAGCGAGTTGTGATGGTCGAGCGTGCGTGTTAGAGCGTTCGTGACAAGTCAGGTATTGTAAGAGTAGCTTTTATCTGGACACTGGCCGTACGATCTTTGTATCGGCGCCAGTGGCCTTCGCTTAACATTAGAATGTCAATCCGTTTGAGCGTCAAGACGCTGACTCGGCTAGATTCCTGTTTGGCGACCAGGCTGAAAAGCAGTGGTCTCGTGGCAAGTTGTCGGCATCAGTTTGGGATTGACTAGGCTCCCACCTTCCAAATCATTTATGTCCGAACAGAGCGGACTACAGATTCGGGGAGTAAAGTTTTGGCGACCAGGCTGAAGAGCAGTGGTCTCGTGGCAAGCCGTCGAATCAGTTTGGGATTGACTAGGCTCCCACCTTTAAAATCATTTATGTTCCAGCAGAGCGGTCTACAGATTCGGGAAGTAATGGTTTGGCGACCAGGCTGAGAAACAGTGGTCCCGTGGCAAGCCGTCAGAATCAGTTTAGGACTGACTAGGGACCCACCTTTCAAACCATCTACACCCTCCCTGCACGGTGGGGGCTACGGATTTGAGAGAGGTTTGGCGACCATGCTGAAAAACAGTGGTCCTGTGGCAAGTAATCAGAATCAATTTAGGACTGACTAGTTAGAATAGTGTCTATCAAAAAAGTATTTATTTATCTATGTTCTTAAAGAGAATTGAGATTCAAGAAAGTGTTACACGAAAATAACCGTGTTGGCTATTTATAAAGGTAGGAGGAGCCAACTGCTCGCAGATGAGTTGGACACGTGACAGGTCGGGAGCCAAGTGCTTGTAGACGAGTGAACACGTGACAGGTTGGGAGCCAACTTCTTGTAAAAGAATGAGACACGTAGCATGTCGGGATCAAACTACTTGTAGATGAGTGAGACATGTGGCAGGTCGGGAGCCATTGATGGTTGTTATCTCTTGTTGACAGTTGTAACTTCTCGTAGATGGTTGTAACTTTCGTTGACTGTTGTAACTTCCCATTTGGAGAGACCTCTTCTACAGGTTCGTGTGCTCAGCATGGTGGTCAACACCGAACATTATTCCTCTGCTGAAAAAAAGAGTGTTCTGCCGAGTTGCATTGAGCCAAGATTTGGGTTTTTTGTACTTGTATCCGATTTGGGCTAGCTTCTTAGGAACGACTCAAATTTTTGGGCTTTCTCCCATAGTACATGTGTTAAAAGTTGAGTAGTTAATTTTTTTTTCGTTTTTCATAGAAATTACAAAATGGCACAACCATTTTACATAATTTTGGTCGAAATTTTTTGCAAAACCTCCTCACTGTCTGCGCTTTGCGTGGTCCTTTCCTCCTCCCTACGTCGATCTCTCTGCTATGCTCGGCTATCTATCTCTATTCTATCTCTCTTTCTCTTTATGTTCGATTTCTCTCTACTCGATATCTTTGTCCTTCTTTTTCTTTAGTTTTTGGTACTTTGTTCAAACACAGAGTTTGCAAAGAAGATGGAGACTTCAATTTCCTCCAACTCAGAATTCTCTCCTGGACACGAGAAATTAATGATAAGAAACCTCCCCCCTCCCAAAAAAAAAAAAAAAAAAAAAAATCTAACTTGGTTTGTATAATTGTTTTATTCTTAGAAGTTATAGTTTTGGGTATGAGGCCTTATATGTTAGAAATTTGGGTTTGGGTGAATTTGGGAGTTTGAAATGTTAGAAAGGGTACTTTGTTTTGAAGAATTTAGTTTTTTTTTTTTTTTTGATGAGTGTGAAGATGGATTTTGAAGTGTTTGGTAGATTTGATGAAGGCGACAACTACACCACATCACCATTTCCTCTCTCACACCATTCTACTCTCTTACACCACCTACTTTCTTTTTCACACCACCTATATAAACAAAAACCATCCATTTTTTTCCTCTCACCATTAAAATCGACAATGGTTCCTCCCTCCCCCATTCGATATTTTTTGCAAATCTCTCCCCACATTCAAATCTCTTGCAAATCTCCTCACTCTCCCTCAAAATCCTCACAAATTTGAAACCCTTAAACCCAAACTCAATAAATATGCATAACTTAACATAACAGAGAAACTCAAAATGCAAAATAGGGTAACTTTCAACCAATTTAAACCCTCAATTGAGATCGATTATCAAGTTGATCAAAACATAAAAGTTGTAGTGCTCTGAGTTATCTAATAAACACAACTTGAATCACTTGAAGATGTTTTCAAATGAGTATGTTCTGGTCATTTTACTAAAGTCGCGTAAATCTGTCTCGCAATGAAAATGGGATAGTGTTCCTGACTTTCGGCTAACTTATGTGCTCAATCGAGACCAATTCTCAAGTTGATCAAACATAAAAGTTGTATTACTCTGAGTTATCTAATAAACACAACTTGAATCACTTGAAAATGTTTTGAAATGAGCAAGTTATGTTTATTTTACTAAAGTCGCGCAATCTGTCCGAAAAAATTTCTGTTCGCAGAGTGCACTGCGAGATATCTGGGATACCCCGCATTGCACAATGCTATTTTTTCCCGTTCGCATTGTACAACACGGGGTATCTCAGATACCCCGCGGTGTACTCTGCGAACAAAATTTTTTTTCGAACAGATTGCGTGACTTTAGTAAAATGACCATAACTTGCTCATTTCAAAACATTTTCAAGTGATTCAAACTGTGTTTATTAGATAACTCAGAGTAATACAACTTTTAAGTTTGATTAACTTGAGAATTGGTCTCGATTGAGCACATAAGTTGGCCGAAAGTCAGAAACACTATCTCGTTTTCATTTTTCGGACAGGTTTGCGCGACTTTAGTAAAATGACAATAACTTGCTCATTTCAAAACATTTTCAAGTGATTCAAGTTGTGTTTATTAGATAACTAAGATTAATACAACTTTTGTATTTTGATAAACTTGATAATCGGTCTTGATCGAGCACATAAGTTGGTGGCCAAAAGTCAAGAACACTATCCCGTTTTCAGTGCAAGACAGATTTGCGCGACTTTAGTAAAATGATCATAACTTGCTCATTTCAAAATATTTTAAAGTGATTCAAGTTGTGTTTATTAGATAACTCATAGTATCACAACTTTAGTGTTTTGATGAACTTGATAATCAGTCTCAAATGAGGGTTTAAATTGGTCGAAAGTTATCTTGTTTTGTGTTTTTTCGTTTTGAGTTTGGATTTCTCTGTTATGCATATTTATTGGTGGTGTAAAAAAAAAAAAAAAAATCAATGGTTGTGTGAGAAAGAGGAAATGGTGGTGTGGTGTAGTCGTTGCCTTTGATGAATGAAAGGTTGTTTGACTTGTAATTATAAAAAAGTTTGCATTTTTATGTTCATAAAGATGGGTAATATGTATGATTAGTTCCATTATAATGGGTTTATACGGATGATTTTTCCTCCTTTTTTAAATATTTCATGCATCGTCAAAATTTATTATATATATTTCATGTATCCTCGAATTTTTTTACATTTCTTTCTTTATACACCGAAATTTTTCTCAAAATCAAATGACCGAGATCACTTCAAAAACGAATTCACAATCCTTGGGTATGATCTAGCCAAACTTGGTAAAATGTGATTCCTTAAAGTTTAATTCAATCGAAGCATATGGTATGATCCGACAATTACTCAGATAAAATATTATTTATTAAAGTTTAATTTGGTCAAACTGATTGGGCATTTTTTAGTCAAACAAATCTTGGTCCAAATGACCAGCCCCTGGCCCTTCACCTAGTGGGGGATGGACAATGTGGGCTCATACCCCATTTCTGAAAGAAATAAGTTTCTCATTGTGGTGGTCGACTACTTTAACAAATGGGTGGAAGTAGAGCCCTTCTCTAAGATAGGAGAAAATCAGATAAAAAACTTTCTTTAGAAATCTATCATTATGCCTAAGTTCAAAACGTGGAATTTCAAGATGGAGGACAACACGAAGCTCTAAGAGTTGGATTAGACCTACTCGAAGAGCGAAGGGGTGATGCATCTGTTAGAATAGTTGTCTATCAACAAAAGATGGCTCAGCACAATAATAAGAGGGTTAAGCCTCGAGAATTCAAGATCGGTGATTGGGTGCTGAGAAAAACCCAGCCAAACACAAAAGACACAAATAAGGCAAGCTAAGCCAAAACTGAGAAGGTCCCTACAAAGTGACAACAATCAAAAGGCCAGGAACCTACTGGCTAGAAGACATAAATGAAGAGTGTCTGAAAAGGTCGTGGAGTGTAGAGCACTTGAAGAAGTATTATCAGTAAAGATATTATATTTAAATAATCACATTTCATATAACTCCATGCACAGGAACATGCCTAGTCCGACCTCTGAACCATGATGGCACCCACGCGGACCGAACCCAGTCCATGGACAGTTCACCACAAACAGGTGAGTCATGTCCGCGGATGACTTACTGCTCCTAAGATAGCCTAGTCCGACCTCAGGACCACAATGGCACACCTGTAGAGCGGACCTAGTCTACGGACGACTCATCACTTCAGAGATAACCTAGCCCTTCTCAGGGACTAAGGCAACACACACATGGATCAAATCCAATCCACAGATGGTTCAACGCGAGCGAACGAGTCCAATCCACAAATGACTCAATGCATCTGATTGTTCCAGCCTACACAGACCAAGGCAACGCTCTGACCACCAAGACTCAACTAAACAATGAGTTAGAGCGTTTCGAAATCAAGTCCCAAAAAGACTAAACGATTTCGCTATCACTCCAGTTATACACAGAAGCTAAGTAGCAATACTTCGACAGGTCAATGCCTACTAAAAAAGTGGCCAACCTACGAAACACTGCCCGCCTACATGAGTATCCCTCCTCAAGTGATTTCACCGTTATTTTCTCTAAGAGAACTACACAGGCTAAGTCGAAACTACACGCATCTTCTTCAAGACTAGGCCAGCCCAGTCCCAGCTCAGAGTTTAACTCCCTCACCTTTTCTGATAGTCCAAAGATTTGTTTGCACATGCCAATATGACTCACATTCATTCATAGCATACAAGAAAAGCGAATTCAGAAAAATTATACTTTATTGATTATAAAAAATTTATTACAAAGCTTGATCGACTGGCCAGTACAAAAGTTTACACACTAAAGTATCTGAGCTTGGTACAAAGCATGGTGCGAGCGAAATCCGTCGAAATTCATGTCGAGACTTTGCCCCGTCAATCTGCCTTCTAGAAGAGGATTTGGAAAAGAAAGCAAAAGATCCCAAAATTGGCTGCTGGTATGATCCCTCAAATGAGGGATGCCTGAGGTGATGAAAAATTTGCTCCCCAAGGATACAAACCAGAATCCCGCTCCACGAACCTGCCTTTCAGTTGGGGCATCACGAGCGAAGCCCAGGAAGAAGCTATGGGAATAACCACCCAAAGTTGGTTGCGGGTGTTTTCTCCCAAACTAGGTGGCAGAAGATGTCGTGGGAACACTAGAAGATGGAAGACAAATTTGTCCCCTGAGGGGAAGTTTGTACTTCTTCTTCATGACATAAGAACAAATTCAGAGGTCCCATGGAACCACTGAAAGCTCACTCAAGCCAAGTGACGTATTCCAATAGTAGGTATTGTAAAGAATCATCACTGCAAATGTCATAACATTCAAAGAATCCACCAATATAGACTATTCTTCATCCTCTGAAGATGCCAAGATAGAAGCATAATCTCTAAAAAAGTACATTCGAGGAATGGGTTCTGCAATACACATGGTAACCCTTGAACCTAAGAGAACTGGCCTATATATAGGCGCGACGTTCGCAGAAGGAGGTCACCCATCTTAGTATTAAATGCTATGCAGGGAATGAAGGATCGATGGTTCCGAGTACAACAACACCAGTCCACATTGATCGAATTAATGGAACTGAACGCAACCCAATTAACTGGGAAGAGGGTAATTGATGAGACATCAAACTGTCATTTGATTACAGCTGTATACGTGGCATGGGCCAACTCTAGCATGAGACATGATTCGACATGGTCCCAAGCATACCCATTTACAAACTGTCGTTGTGCTTGTAAGTCAGGTGTGTCGGTCCAATAGGCACGGGTCTTAAGGCTTGGCCTAGGACAATAAGGCACAGAATGCAGATCTAAGAGCTGTCATAGGCCCGAGATCCACTCGCACGAAATAAACTCTTAGCCCGATCAAGCATCCGGTCCTAAACAGAGCCAAGTGTCGAAGAGACTCAGTCATGAATAGGTAAGATGTTATGCGATATCTCCTCCCTCCATCGCGCCTTGTATCACAGGGACAGTTGGTGAAGGAACACTCGCTATAAAAGGTGGTGAAAGAAGGAACAAAGCTACTCATACACACTGCAATGTGCATATTGTCTTCACTATTCCTTGCATCGGTATCTGACTTAAGCATCAGAAGGCCTTCGGCCACAACAACGGTGGTCCGTGGCTTAACCGCTGTTCATTTTTGCAGTTCGAGATAGTCAAGATCAACGATGACAGATCTGAACACATCAGTTTTGATTTGGTTTTAATGCGAATATATGAGTATTCTTCTTTGTTGTGTTATGCGAGTTTTGATAATGTTCTTGATTCTGGGAAAAGTATGATCAAATAGTATGGTGTAGTTTATATTATTTGGGTTGTTGAATATTGGAGGTGTAGCATAGTCTCTTCTACAACTGAGGAACAAAGACGCGCTAATCACTTTAAAAAAAAGTGTGATCCACGCCTTAGCCCATAGCAGCAAATTCAGAGTTCTATTTGAGATACCATTCCTAACATTTTCTTAATCCTAGAAACTATCATTTTTTTCTTGGCCAGACAAAGTTCAATCCAAATATCATTTTACATAGATGTAACCCGATCCCATAGCCAAATCAAAATCTAAACGGGTATTTACTCTTAGGTATATATCAATTAAAAATTTTAAATCATCTGGTGGTGCCTAAAAAGATAAAAAAATCAGTCTTGTACCCAAACTCCATTTTGTAATTTGTATGTGTTAGGACATGGCTGTGGTGATGCCGCATGATATAGTTGCTTGCTATATTTCATTAGAATTTTAGACTAGGTATTATTATAGCCTTACGTGGCATCGTGTTTGTTATTGTTTACATTTTGTTCCCTTTTATAAATGCACTTTTTAACCTTGGTACCATCATCGTCAACCACGTAAAGGTACTTCAGTATTTTTCAAATGGGGGTGGGGGTTGTGTGGTCAACTATCTTGACCTAAGGGTGTGTTTGGTTGCATGAAATCTTATTCTATGATAATCCATGAGGGGACCACCTACATTTAAACTAAATTGACGTAACATTCATCATCCACCACTAGATTTTGTGATGAATAAAAGTCTCATAAACATGAGACTTAAGTCACTGTAATCAAGTATAGTCACTTATAAATGACCATACTTATTGATGATTGGACCTGAAGCGTTGGTTTCGAGCGGTGCATGACATTTAATAGGTACGCGACTGCTCAAGGAGGAAAAGTTTGGTTTGTCTCCCCTATAAATATTTTGTGTTCTGAAGATGATTTTCCCATTGTTATCTGTGTTATTTCGAACCACAGTATCTGTTCTTTCTTCCAATGGCCGACATTGTCAAAATTGCTTCCTAGAATCCGTTATACCTCTCTTGTACGAATCACTTTGGTGATAGTCTAGTCGACAAAACTGAGTTGATTAGACTTCGTAATTTGTACCGTATCCCTGGAGATTTGTATCTTGTTCTCGCGTCCGGAGTGTCAGGTCCGACTGTACCTCCTCAGGGGTTTATAAGCTTGCACCGAGGTATGTTTGAGTCAGGACTCCGATTTCTAGTGCCTGATGATGTCTGGCATTTTTTTTACTCATTTTCGCGTGCCTCCGCTCAGAAGGCGCTGAGTGGGTTCAAGATACTACTAGTAATTATTCTGAGGGCTCATGAAGCTGGCCTTCGTTTGACTCCACCGGTGATTCATCGTCTGACCAAAGTTCGGCTGGATTCTAGGGGTATTTGTATACTGACTTGTCCACCTTGTCTATGTTTGACGGTGAGTAGCACTGAATCCTGGGAGAAGCAGTGATTCTTACCTTCGGTGGATTCTGGCTACTTGAAGCTCGGGAGTCGTAGAGTGTCCCGATACTTTCAGTTCAATCTCGGTGAGTTCTTTTTTAGTGCATGCATATCTTTGCGCGTTCTTCTTGTGGCGTTGGTCCTGATGTTTTTCTTTTGTTTCAGAAAATTTTGTTATTTCGTCCCTCAATAAGGAAGAGAAGTGACTAGAGAATAAGTGTTTGGAGCTTCCTTTGATTTTCGTTGAAGAGGTAGTAATGTCAGGAGATGTCGTGCGCAACGGACTGCTGCGGTGTTCTTATGGGGCTCACCTAGTGTTGGGTTCCCCGGCTGAGGGGGTGGTCATTCATCATGTGAAGAGGAGCCTGGCCCCGTGGTCTCGCTTGGTTTGTTGAGCTAGAGGCTAACGTGCCTCCCATGGGTACCCCGAGGAAAAGGCAGTCTTCTGCAGTGGCGGCCTCTCCTTTGGTGCCCGTACTTCGAAGCTGCATGTTCCTGTCTCACTGCATCTTGAAGCCCGTGGGAGGGTCATTGCTTTGGAGAAGGCCTTTGCCGATCTGCGGATGTCATACTCGGATGCCCTTTATCGGGTGGAGGGTTCTGGCTCCGTCGCGAACCGCAAGGATGTGGAGGCCACGACCCTTGTTGCTGATGCGATAGATGAAATGAGAGCTCAGTTGAGGGTTAATGAGTTCGACTTGGTGTCGACTCGTACCGAGCTGAAGCAGACCAAGGCATAATTGGAGTGCCTGGATACTACTATGGACAGGTGGGCCTCTGAATGAAGGGCTGAAGAAGCTGAGAGGAAGTAGTCGGAGGCGAAGTGGGCCGTCGAAAGGCAGCGGATGGAAGTTTCGATAAACGAAGGGCTTCGCGGTGCTCTGGAGGTGGAGGTGGAGCAGATGTTGTCTGAGGAGCGCTCGCATTATGAAGCGTTGCTGAGCGCGGTAGATTTTGATGTGTCTGGCAGGAGGCCGCTCATCTTGTTCGAGGTAATTCGGTGCAGACTGGAGCTCCTGGCTCCTAGAACAGGGGGAGTATCCTGATATTGATCTCGACTTTGCCCGCTATAGGAGGGCAGCTTTTGGGCCGATTCAGCGAGGGGAAGGCTCTGGCGCCGCAAGGCTAACTGATGAGGAGGATGCTTCTCCTTAGATTGTAATGTCCCTTTTTGGGCGAATATCAGGTAGACATGTTTTATCTTTTGAATGAAAATACTATTATGCCTTGCATCGTCATATTTGCTTTTGTCGCTTTGTAGACTATAGAGCAAAATTTTTTGTCGTTGTCTGCAATGACACCCTCGATGTTGGCGATCTAGCGCTGCTTTTGCCTCCATTACGACCTACACGGAGCGGGTCAGGCTTTGCATGTTGGGAGTTGTTGTCAACAGCTTCGGACAGATTAAGCTTAGCTTGGTAAGTTTGGCGACCATTGTCCGTATCAAGAACAATGATCCTTTGGCGAGTCATCGTCATCAACCGACAAGTGCTGACTAGACTCCCACTTTTTCAGGCGTAGTGACCTGCGCGGGGCGGATTAGGCTTTGGGCACCGGAAGCCGTCATTAGTCGCGAACTGTCTAAGCTTACCTGACTAATTTGGCGATCATTGAGAAATGATCCCTTGGCGAGTCGTCGTCATCAGTGGACAAGCACTGACTAGACTCCCACTTTCTCAGCCATCATGAACCGTGCGGAGTGAATTAGGCTTTGGGCACCAAAAGCCGTCTTCATCAGTCGCAAATTAACTAAGCTTACCTGGCTAAGTCAACGATCATCGTCTGTATTGAGAGCAATGATCTCTTGGCGAGTCATCGTCATCAGTCAACAAGCGCTGACTAGACTTCCACTTCCTCAGCCGTCGTGACCCACGCGAAACAGATTAGGCTTTGGGCACCAGAAGCCGTCGTCATCAGTCGCGAATTAACTAAGCTTACTGGCTAATTCGGCGATCATCGTTGTATTGAGAGCAATGATCCATTGGCAAGTCATCATCATCAGCGGACAAGCGCTGACTAGACTCCCACTTCCTCAGCCATCGTGACCCATGCGGAGCGGATTAGGCTTTGGGCACTACAAGCCGCCGTCATCAGCCGCAAACTGGCTAAGCTTACCTGGCTAATTCGGCGATCATTGTCTGTATTGAGAGCAATGATCCCTTGGTGAGTAGTCTTCATCAGCGGACAAGTGCTGACTAGACTCCCACTTATTCAGCCGTCGTGACCCGCGCGGAGCAGATTAGGCTTTGGGCACCAGAAGCCATCATCATCAGTTGCAAACTGACTAAGCTTACTTAGCTAATTCGGCGATCATCATCTATATTGAGAGCAATGATCCCTTGGCGAGTCATCGTCATCAGCGGACAAGCACTGACTAGACTCTATCTTTCTCAGCCGTCGTGACCCGCGCGGAGCAGATTAGGTTTTGGGCACCAGAAGTCGCCGTCATTAGTCGCGAACTGACTAAGGTTACTAGGCTAATTCGGCGATCATCGTCTGTATTGAGAGCAATGATGCCTTGGCGAGTCATCTTCATCAACGGACAAGCGCTAACTAGACTCCCACTTCCTTAACCGTCGTGACCCGCGCCCGCGCGAAGTGGATTAGGCTTTGGGTAAATGTCGGAGTCTGGCCGTAACCGGGGTTAGCAAGAGTTGTAACGATAGCAGTGGAAGTTTTGGTAAAAGCAAAATATTTTATTGATAATACTTTTTGAGATGCTCTACATTTCATAGTCATTTTAACCCGGCGGCGACGTCGTCTTTCAGTCAGTATGTTCCCCGCTTGTAAACTTTAGCAACTCGGTAAGGCCCTTATAAGTTCGGATTTAACTTTCGTGCCCCGACTTCTTTGGTGTTTTGCTAGGTCTTTCGCAGTACCCAGTCTCCCACCTTGAATTCGCGTGGCTTGACCTTCTTGTTGCAGTATTGCGATATCTGTTGTTGGTAGGCGACTATCTTGGTGGAGGCCAGATCCCACTTTTCATCAAGGAGGTCTAGTCCCACGCGTAAGGCTTCGTCGTTCTCGTCCGGTCAGAACTCTTTCGCCCGGAAGGTCGGCATCTTGAGCTCTACCGGAACCATAGCTTCTGACTCGTATGCTAGCGTAAAGGGTGTCTCTCTAGTAAGGATTCTTTTTGTTGTTCGATATGCCCAGAGTATTCCTGGTAGCTCTGAAACCCATTTTTCTTTGGTTGCATCGAGTTTTTTTTTATGGCTTCTAGGATCGTCCGGTTGGTTACTTTTGCCTGACCATTAGCTTGGCGGTGTCCTGGCGAGTAAAAGTGGTGCCTCACTCCCTGGCTTTTGCACAGTTTTTTGACCTTTCTACATTCAAACCTGGTTCCGTTGTCGCTAACCAATACTCTGGGGATGCCGAATCTGTAAACGATGGCGGCCCATATGAACTTTTTGATCTGAACCTGCCCTATTTTGGATAGGGGCTCGGCTTCAACCCACTTGGTAAAGTAGTCGACAGCGATAAGAAGAAATTTTTTATCAGCCGATGCTGGGAGCGGTCTGACGATGTCCATTCCCCATTGCGCAAACGACCATGGACTAGTCATTGGAGTTAGTGACTGAGCCGACATGTGGGTGTATGGTGCAAACCTCTGACATTTGTCGTACTTGCGGACTGTATTTGGCGTCTCGCTGCATGGTCGGCCAATAGTACCCTAAAGTCAGAGCTTTGTAGGCAAGAGTTCTCCCACCTGGGTGATTCTCGCATATGCCGCTGTGAATAGCTTCCAAGGCATGTCTAGCCTCTGAGGGCGATAGATATCGAAGCAGTGGCCTTGTTACCAATCTCCTATATAACTTGTCGTTTAGGAGAGTATACCTTGCTGCTATGTTTTTAATTTTTCCTGCTTCGACCTTATCTGCTGGTAAGGCTCCTGATGCTATATATTCTAGTATCGGAGTCATCCATTTGGGTTGTGTCTCCGCGGCGCAGATATTCCCATGCTTTTTCTCGTTGAGGCTTGATTTCTTCTGATATTTGCTGAGGCCGCTGAAGGCCGTGGCTTCTTTCGCTAGCTCGTCAGCCCTCCGGTTGTCGTCTCGGGGGCACTGTGTGAGCTGATAGTTCTTGAACTTGCTCATTACGCCGAGTACCTTGTCGCGGTAGGCTATCATGCGTGGATCTTTACTATTGAAATCTATTTTGACCTGGTTGACTACTACTAGTCTCGAGTCGCTATATGTTGTTAGGCGATCTATGCCGATCCCCAAAGATAGCTTTAAGCATGACAGGAGGGCTTCGCATTCAGCCTCGTTGTTTGAAGCGGGAAAACCAAATCTGACAACCTTTTAGAGGGTGAAGCCGCTAGGGGACGAAGAGTGATCCCTGCTCCGCTCGCCTTATCAATTGAAGATCCGTCACAGCGCAGGGTCCAAGCTTGGACATCGAATTCCGTGAGTTGGTAGCCTACTTTCGGTTCTTCTCCACCGGTGAATTCAGCAATGAAATTCGCAAGCGCCTGGGCTTTGATGGCGGTTCTTGGAAAGTAGTTTATGTCAAATTTCCCGAGTTCTACTGACCATTTCACCATCCTACCAGATAGCTCGGATTTATGTTTGGTCAGAGGATACGACTGACATCATAGCCAACTTTTCCAGGTTCGGATAGTGTGATTCTGCTTCTACGAAGGTTTTGTCGGTGCAGTATACTGACCTCTGGGTTCCATGATCGTCACGTACGAGGGCTGAACTGACAACGTGTTTGGAAACAGACAGGTACAAGTATAGTGTTTCACCTATCGCGATTTTCTAGAGTAGCTTTTGACTCCCATGTATGTTTTCAAGTTCTGAAAGGCTTGTTCGCATTCCTCGTTCCACGAAAATCCTTTGCTCCCTCTTGGTATTTTGAAGAAGGGGAGACATTTGTCAGACGATTTCAATATAAATTTGTTTAGTATTGCTACCCTCCCAGTCAGGCTTTGAACTTCTCTGATATTATATAGGGACTTCATGTCGAGAAGAGCCTGAATCTGTTTCGGATCGGCCTCGATTCCCCTTCTGTTAACTATATAGCCTAGGAATTTCTCAGACTCAACTCCGAACGTGCACTTTTGTGGGTTGAGCTTCATCTGGTATTTCCTGAGTTGGTCGAATTCTTCGGCAAGGTCCCGTACGTAGTCGGGGCTGCAAAGGCTTTTTACCAACATGTCATTGATATATACTTCCATATTTCTACCGATCTGTTGCTTGAACATTCGGTTAACCAATCGTTGATAGGTAGCCCAACATTCTTTAGGCCTAATGGCATCACCCTATATTAGTATATTCACTTTTCCGTCATGAAAAAGGTTTTCTCTTGATCTAGGGGGTGCATCAATATTTGATTGTAGCCAGAATATGCGTCCATAAAGCTAAGGAAATTGTGTCCCAATGTGGCTTTTACGATCCGATCGATCCGGGGGAGTGGAAAGTTGTCATTGGGGCAGACTTTGTTTAGATCGGTGTAGTCTACGCACACTCTCCACTTCTCTTTTTCTTTTTTACGAGAACGCTGTTCGCCAGCCAGTCGGAGTATCGTGTTTCCTTGATCATGTCTGCGTCGAGTAAACGTTGCACCTCATCGTTTATGATAACGTTTCTTTCGGGTGCCACGACCATTTTCTTCTACCTGACAATTTTTTTCGGGGGATCTACTTCGAGGTGAAGGGTGATTATTGAAGGGTCGATCCCTACCATATCCTGGATAGTCCAAGCGAAGATGTCTTGGTTGCGCTGCAGTAGCTCCGTAAGTTGCTTCGCCACTTCCTTGTTTAAGCGGAAGTTGATCTGGATGGCCCTACTGTTCCAAGGGTTGTCGAGGTAGACTGTTATGGTTTCTTCTTTTGGTTGTCCGACATTGGGCTTGCCCCGAGGGCTTACCGGTGTCTCGTCGCCCAGTGTATGTTGTTCCTCCCGTAGACCTAGAGTTGGGCGGAGGATAGGCTTGGCTTTTGGGTTGATTGCTAGTTGAGGACTGCTGGATGGCGAAGTCGTCATGTATTGGCATTCCCTGACCATTGATTGGTCTCCTCTCAATGTATCAATTGCTGGGTTCGCAGGGTACTTGACACACTGATGTAGAGTGAAGACCGCCGCCCCCATCTGATGTAACCATGGTCTGCCGAGAACCAAATTGTACTCCGAAGGCGTGTCGATCACTACGAACTCTTGGAACAGGGTTTTATGAGTTGGTTGTTTTCTCATTGTTATCATCAACTGTACCTTTCCTACGGGGAATTGTTTCTCACCACTGAAGTCGGTTACTAGATGACTATCAGGGATTAAGGCTGTTTCATCCAATTGTATGTTGCGGAGCGTACAGGGGAACAAGACGTTCATCGAGCTCCCAGTATCAACCAAGGATCTTCTTACCTCCCATCCTGCAAGGGAAACTGTCACCACCAGGGCGTCATCGTGTGAGATTTGTACGCCCTGGAGGTCCTTCTGCGTGAATGCCAGTGGTGTGGATGAGCCTTGCTTCTGACCATGTGGTGTCAGCTCTCCATCGCGTACAGCTTGAATCCTCAAGCCTCGAAGAGCTCTTTTTCTAGACCCGTTGGGCAGTTCGAATTCTGAATGTGCTCCGTAAAGCGCATGTATCCTATTGACCGAAGGCTCCTCGGGTTTGGTCATCTTTCACTCCTCTCTGGATGACGAAGCTTTGTGTTTTATTCGCCGAATCTGTTGTGTTTGTCGGAGGATCCGGTGTCAGAAGATTGTCAAACTCTCCTTTTCGCAGACCGTTAATGAAGGTTAAAATGGTCGTTGCGTCGTCGCATGAGCAAACGGTGTCTAACTCATTGTTGAATCGGGTTAAATACGTCTTTTGCGTCTCCCTGGAACTTCGCTTCATCGAAATGAACGTCTGAATCATTAACTGGTCCAGGTGTGTGGGAAGAGATCGTACATCCGGCTCAGGGTTCAACGGTGTTGTCGTGTGCAAGAGGGTGAGACTGTGTTGCCCGTGCTTGACATGAACCGTAGGGATGACCTGAACGCTGAACGTGTCCTCTGATTTTTTATCGTTGAGTGACCTAGTGGTCACCATCTCTCTGGGATTTGGTAGGAGACGACCCTTAGTGTAAAGTTAGGAACTATGTCGTCCCCACGGACGGCGTTAAACTGATGCAGTCGATTTTCGCTCCCTACTTTGACTCTGTTCCTGCTGACCTGCACAAGTAACGCACGTGAGCCACATACCACCATGGAGTGGCCGATGACACTTCAATGTTAAAGTCAGACAGGGATCTTAGAAAGGTATAATGCTATAACATGGATTTTGTAGTGTACCTTAACTTACCAAACTCATGTCTTATTTATAGTGCAAGGAGTCCTGATTTAACCAGGTCATCGTAGACGTAGTTTAGGGAGGAGATCTTCTTGGAGATCCCTATCTAATTAAGAGTCGTGTTGTAAGAGAGAAGTTCTTTGTTAGCTCTGCATTCCTAGATACGCGGGAGATAGTTACCAATCCAAGAGCAATCCGTAAAAGGGAGTGTCTCTATGTGAAAAATACTCTGGTGTTTGTTTCCTAGCTTGGAAGCAGAAAACAGTTGTAGTTGCCCGTTCAAAGCTGATCCTCAAGATATTTGCCTGAAGATGACTTATGGGTATTGTAGATAGCTGTGAGACGTATGGCTTAGCATGTTGTGAGAGTCCAGGTCTGCTTGGCAGACTGAAGTTGAGCGGACTTAAATCCGCTCGGATTGAATCTGTATTGGGACAATATTTAAGCCCGTAATTTCTCGAGATCATCATGACACGTGTTCAGCTAAGCAAAGTAATTGTTTTTATGTATAAATAAAAAATGAACATTTTAACCCTCTAATACTCGTTACTACATCTACGTGGCAAGATTACTTATAATTGCTAGGCAGATGAGCTAATAAACAATATAAATAAAATAACTTTCGAAAATATTCATTTGGACTTTGGGGTTCATTTTTCCAAGGCAAGCAGGCCTCAATCCTATCGAACAATCAATCTAGTTGCATCCCTCTGACACAGAACACAACTGAGCAAGAAGAAGAAGGAGGAGGGTTTGTGTGTTGGGTTCAGATCTAAAACTAAAAGATAGTTTTTTGAATTTGATGCTGCTCTCTATCTCTCCATCTCTGCCACTTTTCTTTGCTTCTCCGCACTTGAATTCAGCTCTCCCCTTCATCCTCGCCCTTTCTCAAGACTCTTGTGGGCCAGATTCTCATGCATCCCATGGGCTTTTGAGGGACCATCCAATCCTGAGTCCTGAGTCCTGACCAGTGACCACCTAACCCTACCTAGTTGCACATTATGGGCATTCAACAGTATCAAAGTAAGTATGTTTCATATGGTCCCACTTTTCTGATTCTTAGAATTGATAAATTTGTTCACAACTGTCCTCCCACACAGTACCACAACACCCTCCCTTTAATGGCATGTCTTCTCACTTCTTCTACCTCTTCATCCCATTCCATGCTCCTCTATCCTTACAACAGTCACCTGATTTACAAACTTACAACCATTTGATTCTAATACCTTTCAGACTTCAAGATATGGATTCCGCATCAACTCCATTACCATTTACTCTAAAAACACAATAAATAACTCCGGGATCAATTAAAATTGTCATTTATTCTAAAAGCTCGACCAAGATGATGGTAAAAATGAGTTAAGCTACCATTTTAGATACATTTACAATGCTATGTTGAAAATGTAAGAAAAATAAGAAAGCAATCAAACAGTAAACGTTCTCTTTTCATGTTCTGCAGTAACTCAAAACTACCAAAAAACAACAAGAACAACTGAGTACTAGTCTGTTATTACCAATGCATGAGTAAAATCAAGGATTTTGAGAGAGATCTGAAACGAACTAATTAATCAAAAGAGACACAGTTTTCAGCTTCATCACCACGCCACCACCATCTTCATCTATAAATGCAGAGAGAGATCAAGCTTCTGTTCATTACCCTTATTATTATTATTATTATTATCATTATCAACCCTCTCTAGACTCTGATTCCTAATCACCATGGATGAATTTGAGGACTGCCCATCCAAATTGCTCTGTCTAAAGCTCCTCTGCCAATTCAAATAGCTTTGCTCATCAACCCCATATCTATACCAAGAAGAAGCACAACCACCCCCATAAGACCCATAATCAAACCTTGGGGCACCATTGGATCCAAACTGATGAGAAAAATGATGAGGGGCAGCAGAGGAAGCAGGGAAAGGCCCAAGTGTACCTGCATGTGCATTTATGCATATTGAAGGAGTGATGGGACCCACACCCATCCCCATTTGATGAGGAAAAACTATTTGGGGCAATGGAGGATGTGAAGCTAAACTGCAGAGTCTGTGCTCTGATGCCCTTTGTGCCTTCCTTGCTGCACTCCTCTCCTTCTTATGTGCATTTTGATGACCCCCCAAAGCTTGTGAGCTGTAAAACTTTCTTGCACAGAACAAGCAGGGGAACACCCTTGTCTCTGTTGATGATCCATCTACTCCTCCTCCTTCTGCATGTTGTTGTTGTTGTTGGGTGGTGGTTCCTCTCTCTTCATCTCCCATCTCTGCAAATACACAATCACGTAAAACAACAAATACCCATTTTAGAAAACCATCTAAAAACACCAATCAAGAACTCAAAATTAAAAAATGAATAAAAAACTCAACCTGTTTTGGGCTTTGGTTCTTGTTGATCTGATGAAGAAGAGTGAGTTTGGAAGTAAGTGGCGGTGTGAATGGGATTATTGAGAACAAAGAGTGAGGAGATAAGAGAGAAAGGAAAGGAAAAGGAAAAGAAAGAAAGGGGAAAGACGTTTTTGCATGCGAAAGAGAAGAGTAGGGAGTGATTGGTGGGAGGAGAGATTAAAAATGGTATTCTGAGTTTATCTATCTCTGTGTTCTGACACTTGGAGAAGACGTTTTGCTTGCTTTCTTAGCTCACATTCAATTAACTTATTTATTACCATTTATACATATTCATTCAATTACTTGTACATGTTTGAACATCCACCACTCCTTGAGATGTAAACCAAGTTCTTTGAATTTTGACAAATTAATCATAATTTTAAGTCTTTTGGGCAAGTGAAGTGGACTTCATTAAGCTTAAGAACTTGTAATAGTAAACTTATGTGTCAACCTGCCATTTATGTTGTGGGTTTAAGCTTTTGAATATATCAGTGAGGCTACCTGTCGAGGAAACCAGCGAGGGAGGGAGGACCTCCATCCTCCTCGTGATGCGTGTCTTCCATCCCTTGCATGCATCGCGAGGGGACCCTTCCTAATTTCCTCGACAATTAGAATTATTGACAAATTGAATTTACTAATCAATAAAGTCCAAATTGTTCCTGTGTTACATCGATAGGTACCTCCATTGGTGTGGATACATCGATATGTTTGTTACAATCGCTTTTATTTAGTAACGTAAACTTTTAGCACACTCATGAATTTCTATGTAGGTGCATTTTAAGTTTTGCCTTGCACAATCAAAATTCGGCTTTTCTTAAACAAAATGGAAGCTAGGTAGCCAAACTTTTAAAATTTTAGATACATTGTGAAAAGAAAACAATGAAGATTAAAAAGAAGAAGAAAAAATCCAAGTCCCCTCATAGTTCTTCTTTACAGTGTCACATTTTAAAATGTTGGTTAATAAATGTGTTGGAGTTGCAAAAGGATCAAAGTTAATTTGAATTTTTTATTATTTGACCTTCTTGCCAATAACTAAGTGAGAGGCTGTAAAAGACTTCAACTAAACAACCAATGGAGTGAGTGTGGTAACTTCAATAGTGGGCATGAAGAGGAGAGTTGAGATGAAGAAGAATCAATCAAGTCAGAGATGAAAGAGAGGGTACCACACACACCACTTGGACACAGAGTGGTTGTTGGTTGGGTTATTATTTAGCTCAGCTTCTGCCTTCTGGTGCATGGAATGCTGCAATGAGTTATCTCTGCATTACCTCTGCCAAAAAAAATACTCTCTCTCTCTGTGCTTCCTCCTTTAAAGTTATGGGGTTTTCTTTTCTTTTCTTTTCTTTAGCCACTCTTCAATCACTACTGTTCACTTTCACTCTGCACTCTCCACCGCTAATCCATGCCACCCTGTTTGTCATTTTCCCACCACTTTTTGTTTGTTTTTTCCCTTCTTCATGCACTGAACTTCATGCTCACTTATGGCCTCCCTTCCAAGGGACTTCATTTCTCACCCCTTTCATTAACAGGACCCATTCATCACTTCTCCAGAAACACATCTCACAACTCTTCTTGTCACTTTGCTTCTCACGAGGCATTGTATGTGGTACATGACTTGGAATAATGACATCATCCACCCAATTCTATGCTTTTCAACTTATTTATTCAATTATCAATTTATTTTTATATCTGATGATACGTCAAATAAACCTCTAATCACAATCGTACACGTGGCACAAATCATATATCACGAGAAATAAGTATTTCTGTCTCGGCACAAATAACAGGCTTGATTCAAGGAGATTAAAAAGGCAGACCCAGTCATTAAAGCCCAATAGGACCATTGATAACAAATCACAATCAAAGGCCTGAATCCAGACTCAACGAATCTCTTCCCTTAGAGAAGAGAGACGTTACAAAATAGACAAGTCATGGCGAAAATCATCCCCCAAGGACGTACCTCAATAAATGAGGAGACCGTTGTGAAGAACGTCTCCCCTCATCACGGCCTACATGTTTGAGTCACGCAGAGAGTTAATGACAGACATTATAAGGTAAAGGGAACATTAGACCAAAGGTATGCAAACACAACTGAACTATACTCTGTCCAAATTGATTATCTCCCACAATTTACCGACTTAAGCATCGGAGACCAAATTTGGATGCATCAGTTTGGCGTCGTCCGTGGGGAACGACATTTTCATCTTCTAAAAAGAGTTTTTTTTTGTAATTCATTAGCATTAATCAACAACAGAAAGATTTAGTGCAATGGAACATACTACAAACCCTCAGCTTGGCAACAATCAAGGCAACTCTTCCACTAGTGAAACTGAATTACCAAACACACATATTACAAATCCAATACCTTGTCTGGAAGCTCTCTAAATTTTTCTATCTCTCTTTGCTGGGTGTTCCTAAATTTTCTAACAAGGTAGAACGAATTAGCTCGATGTGGAATTTAGAACTTCTACAGCTGAGGGCCGGGGGTTTCAGATGGGACCTGTGAAAGATATGGAGGTACGAATCGAACTGCTGAGTTGGGCTTGTGAAGAGCGAAATCCATATTGTTAGTAGCATTTGTTGTTGCAGAATAAACTAATTTAAAAATGGGATAACATGCTCAATAAGGCATGAGTTCTAGTTTCATAAGTATTTCATCATAGGGACACCCACGAATCTGATCAATTACTCTTTGCACTTTTGGGTGAAGGATGGACTGCTCTTCACCAAGGGAGACATACTCTTTGTTCCTAAGTGGGACAACTTTAGGAAGGAACTTCCCATCGAAATCCAACCCTGAAAGAGACTTCGAGGAACCACACTAAAGAGAGGCACCACTTACCTTAGGGAGGGATCGCCGCAAAGAAGACATCAACTATCTTTAAGTGTGTTTTCATGTTCCATTCCAATAGAACACTTTCCATTTTCTATTATTCTCAAAGGAGAAGATTCTTCTTTTTACGGTAATGCAGTACCACTAGACAGAATGGTGCCCCAACCATCCTAAATATCTAGTGGTACAATGACAGATCCTCGTGTGGACCAACTCTTGGTCCAGATGGATTATCTAGTAAAAGTGGTCGAAAAGCTCACTCGAAAACATGTTCCACCTGTCGAACACATTCAAATGCCACTTCAGTAAAATTTGCCAACCACGTTCGAGAGAACCATGAAGCTCCTACAGAGCTCCGACGAACAAACTTTGAAGGCAGTTAACCGCAGGGAGATGACTCCCAGACTGATGGAATTCTTCCACAAGTGCCATTCAGGATCAGAGTTACAAATCCCAATGCGTTTTACGAGTTGCTCAAGCCACCATTCTCCTATACACTCATGAAGACCCCTCTTCCAAAAAATTTCACTCTGCCAACGTTTGTAACTTATGATGGCACTACTGATCCGTCAGACCATCTACGACATTTCCACCATATGATGGCATTTCCATTTTGTGCCGAACCTTTCCGAGCATCCTTACGTCTACAATGATGAATTCGTTCAATAGTTTTCCACACAAATCGATAAATTCTTTCCAAGCATTGGCTACAGCCTTCATCACAAGGTTCACTGATAGTCAGCGGATTAGAAAGGGTTCTTACTATTTGCTTCACATCAAGCAAAAGCTCAATGAAACTATCAGAGAGTATGTTACTCGTTTTACTGACGAGTTAACTATGATCGATGGATGTAGTGACAACACGACCATAGCCACTTTCACCTCTGGACTAAAAATAGGGTCGGTTTACAACTCTTTGAATCTGGATCCTCTGAGAAACATGGCGATCTTATTGAAAACTGCTAAAAAATACATTACCCTCGAGGAGTTGTTGGCCACCAAAAAGAAGAACGAGTCCGAGAAAAGATCATTCTCAACAAATCGAGAAATGAGGGAGGAGAAAAGAAGAGATGATAGGCCACGGGAGGAAAGTGGCAAGTCGAAAAGACATCGGACCAATGGCAAGTCAAAATTCGGCAAACAAGAACCCGAAAAGCTGCAATCCAGAAGAGCCAGACACGAATGGTCAATGAATGCGATCAACATGAAGTACAAACCGTTTGCAGCTTTGAAAACGAGTCGGGAAAATGTCCTGAAGTCCATGGAAAATTGGGAGGACGTCAAATGGTCACTCAAGCTTAGAGGATATCCGGTCGGCATGAGATAAAAACAAGTACTGTTCTTTCCACAATGACCACAAACATAATACAGAAGACTGCTACAACTTGAAGGATGAAATCGAATAATGGATTCAGAAAGAACGCTAAGTGAATTTGTTGGGTTCAAAGGCAAACAGTCCGAAGGGAGAAAAAAAGCAGACGCTACCACGGGGTCGAATGATCAGTTTAGAGAGTTAATATACGTCCTACACGGAGTAGCTGGAGAAAAGGAACAATCTAACCAATCATGAAAGCGATTAATCCGGGATTTACGGACGAGGATCCGATACCCAGACCTTTCTGTTCATCGTGCCAGAATCGACCACCCAACTCTAATCTTTTTCGAAAATGATGCACAGGAAGTTCATTTCTCGCACAATGTCGCCCTCGTGAGCTCGATGTCTATAGCCAAGTGGAAAGTCAAAAGAGTACTCGTTGACACGGGTACTCGTTGACACGGGTAGCTCATCCAATCTCCTATTTTCTGAAAGCAATCCGCAAAATATAGTTCAACAAAGGACTTACACCCATTGACCAACCCGTGGTCGATTTCAGTGAGGAGCAATGCCACCCACTCGGGCTAATATGACTACCAATCGTAATAGGAGCACTAGGGAGACAATGAGTCTTGTTAACAAACTTTTTTGTTGTTGACGCGCCTTCAGCCTACAATATGCTTTTGGGAAGACCCTGGCTGTATGAAATGGGTGCAGTATCTTCCACCTTACACTAATGCCTGAAGTATCACGTTGGCGACAATGTTGGGGTCGTCAAAGGGGATCAGTCGACTGCACACAAGTGCCACTATGCGGCAATGAAGGCCCCCAACAGATAGCAATCACAGTCACGACCAAAGGAGCCATTACAACAACCCAACCAATTACAGATTAATCACGGCCTACCAGAGGAAAATGAAGCTACAGTTAGTCCAAGAGGCCGACCAAATATTGGACAACCGGAATAAGAAACAACACCAGTCCATCTGGACGGTGAAGAGTGAAGAAAAACGGTTAGGATTAGCACAAAACTTCACCTAGAACTAACTAAGTGGCTGATCCAACTGTTGAAAGATAACCAGGATGTCTTCCCCTGGACAATGCAGGACATGGTAGGCATTGACCCCTCTGTCATCACTCACAGGTTGCAAGTCAACCCAGATAAGAAGTCAGTCCGACAGGAAAAAAAAAAGGCCAGTTGCCCCAAAGCATAACCAAGCAATCAACAAGGAGGTACATCGCTTAATGAATGCGGGGATGATCAAGGAATCCCACTACCTGAACTGGCTGGCCAACACAGTTTTGATCAAGAAAAAGAATGGGAAATGGATGGTATGTGTATACTACATGGACCTAATCAAAGCCTGCCCGAAAGACAATTTTTCACTCCCATGAATAGATCAAATCGTGGACGCCACTTCAAAACATGAGTTTCTAAGTTTCGTGGACGCATATTCTGGCTAGAACCATATATAAATGCACCCTCCAGACCAAGAGAATACATATTTCATAATAGAAAGAGGTAAGTATTGCTACCGAGTGATGCCATTCGGTCTACAAAATGCGGGAGCCTTGTACCAACATCTTGTGAATAGAATGTTCAGAGATCAAACTGGCAAAACTATGGAGGTGTACATTGGTGACATGCCAGTCAAAAGCCTATATAAAGACAACCACATTAAAAACCTCGAGCAAGCCTTCTCTCAGCTCCGAAAGTACAAAATGAAGTTGAACCCAGAGAAATGTATATTCAGAGTAGAATAAGGGAAATTCCTCAAGTATATGGTCAATCAGAGAGGGATCAAAATTTATCCAAAACAGATACAAGCGCTCATCAACATGCAATCGCCTACCAACATTAAAGGTGTACAAGACCTCAATGGTAGGGTAGCAACTTTGAACATTATAATCTCTAGATCATCAAACAAATGTCTTCCCTTGTTCAAGATATTGAAAGGGAACAAAACATTCAAGTGGTGTGAAGAATGTGAAAAGGATTTCCAAAGCCTGAAGGCATACATGAGGAGCACTGAACTACTATCAAAGCTAAAAACAGGATAAATGTTGTACTTGTATCTATCAGTGTCCGAGCATGCAATCAGCTCAGCACTGATACGAGAGGAAAAGAGCACACAAAAGCCAATCTACTACATCAGCAAGACGTTTGCAGACGCAAAAGTTAATTACCCATCTCTGGAGAAACTAGCTTTCGCCCTGGTCATGTCTTCAAGAAAGCTACGACCATACTTTCAAGCCCACCCCATCAATGTCAAGACCGGACAACCACTTCGGTAAGTACTGCACAAACCAGAGCTATCCAAAAGAATGGTGAAATGGGTAGTAGAACTCGGTCAGTTTGACATCAATTACGCTCCTAAGATTGCAATAAAAGCTCAGGCATTAGCAGACTTCGTCGTTGAGTTCACGGGCTTCAGCGAACATCGATCGGACATCAATCAAGAGAAAAAAATCACCAAACTAACTGCTCACGAATGGATCATGTGCTACGACGAAGCATCCAACGAGAAGGGGAGTGAAACTAATATAATTTTGTACAACTCAGAAGGAGTGACGTTGGAAAAGGCAATAAAATTCAGTTTCAAAGCCTCAAACAAAGAAATCGAATATGAAACAGTAATAGCCGGATTACAATTGGCTAAACACCTTGGAATAAAAGAAGTCAACGTTTTCACTGACTTCAAATTGGTGGTCAACTAGTTGAATGGCGAATTCCAAGTCAAACACGCACGAAAGAAAGCCTGTTATCAAAAAGCAAGTGAGCTAATCGAAAGCTTCAAAGCAGTAACTTTTCAACGATGTGCAAGAGTAGAAAACGATAGAACTGGCAGATTGGTCAAAGAGGCATCATGAGCTGAAGAAACTGATAATCCACTCATCACAGTATAATATAGCTCAATACTGGAAAACGAAACACAAGATGGAAGCAAGATGACTCCAATCCTTACGTACATACAAAGCGGAGCACTACCATCGGATAAGATGGAGGCCCGTAAACTATGAACTTGAGCAGCAAGGTACACATTGATTAACAACAGACTCTACAGAAGGTCTATCACACATCCACTGCTAAGATGCCTTTCACCCAGTGACGTCGACTATGTTCCACAAGAAATTGATTTCAGCATATGCGAGAACCATCCAGGAGGAAGAACATTAGCTCACAAAGCATTAACATTGGGATACTACTTGCCAACAATGTAAAAAGTTGCAAATGAAGTAGTTCAGACTTGTGACAAATGTCAACGATTTGCTCCAAACACTCACATGTAAGGCCAAAACCTAATCTCGATGAATAGTCTGTGGTCATTTGCGTAATGGGGAATGGACATCGTAGGACCACATCTAGTGTCCGACAAAAAGAAGTTCTTCCTCGTGGTAGTAGATTACTTCACCAAATGGGTAGAAGTAGAACCATCGACAAAGATAGGAGAAGCTCAAATTGAAAAATATTTATGGAAGGACATAATATGCAGATTTGGAAGCAATTTGAAGGCAAGATGGTCAAAAAGTTGTGTGAAAACTTAAATATCGTACATCACTTCTCAGCACTCGCCCAACCCACAAGCTAACGGACAAGCAAAGGTGACCAAAAGAACAATCCTAGAAGCAATAAAAAATAAGCTTGAAACGTCAAAGGAATTGTGGGTATCTGAATTGCAAGAATCCTCTGGGCCTACAAAACAATGAAGAGAACTCCAACTGGAGAAACACCATTCGCTCTGGCATACAGATCTGAGGCAATGGTACCAGTAAAAATTGGCATGCCAACGTTTAGAGCCGAAGAGTTCCGAACAGAAGATAACAACGAAGCACCGCATGTCGGACTTGACCTTCTCGACGATAAATGAGACAAAACTTCGATCAAAGCAGCGGCCTACCAACAAATAATGGCCAGTTACTACAACAAAAAAGGTTAAACCCCGCACGTTCAACATCGGCGGCTGGGTGCTCAAAAAATTCAACTCAATACAAAAAAACCAGGCGCGGGTAAAATGAATCCAAACAGAGAATGACCATACAAAGTGGTGAAAATCAACATACCAGGAACATACTAGTTAGAAGATTTGAAGGGTGAACAATTAAAAAGACCATGGAATGTCGAACACTTGAAGAAGTATTATCAATAAACTTCCAAATTCCAAGAACCTTTCCTCTCGTGTTCCAACAATCTAATCCAGTAAGGACGCCAAAGTTAGACTAGGAATTTACTTGTAAACCTTCTGGCCCGAACAAAATGTCGGACCATGAATCGTGCTTAAATAAGTCAGACGTACCCATAAAACTTCTGGTCCGATCAACCATGAATTGAACTTAATAAGTATGGACGTATAAGTCAGACTTACTTGTAAATCTTCTGGCCTGGCTAACATGTTGGACCACAAAGTGTACTTAAAAGTTTGGACATATAAGTCAAACTTGTAAATCTTCTAGCCGACTAACATGTCAGACCACGAAGTGTACTTAAAAGTTTGGACGTATAAGTCAGACTTACTCGTAAATCTTTTGGCAGATCTACATGCCGAACCGTGAAATATATTTAAAAAGTCTAGACGTATAAGTCAGACTTACTCGTAAATCTTCTAGCCGACTAACATGTCAGACCATGAAGTGTACTTAAAATTTTGGACGTATAAGTCAGACTTACTCGTAAATCTTCTGGCCGACTAACATGTCGGGCCACGAAAGTATATTTAATAAGTCTGGACATATAAGTCAGACTTACACGTAACTCTTCTGGCCCGACTAATATGTCGGACCACGAAGTTTACCTAAAAGTCTGGACATATAAGCCAGACTTACTCGTAAATCTTCTAGCTTGACTACCACGACGGACCATGGAATGTACTTAAAAGTTTAAATGTATAAGTCAGAGTTACTCGTAAATCGTCTGGTCAACCAACATGTCGGACCACGAAGTATATTTAATAAGTCTGGACATAAACGTCATACTTGCTCATAAATCTCCTAGCCCAACCAACGTATCAGACCACGAAGGGTACTTTAAAAAGTAAGGACGCATAAGTCATACTTACTCATAAACCCTCTAGTCCGATCATGATATCAGACCATGAAGTAAACCTAAAGAGTAAGAACGTATAAGTTAGACTTAATCAAAAGTTAAAGACTGATTACAATATCCGACTGCAAGACGTATCAAAGTAATCAGAACAGACAACTAAGAAACAAGTTAAAAAGCAGGAATTCAGCCAAGTCTAAACTACTAAGTTAGACGAAGTGATATATGAAACTCAAATAACGAAGTCATGCCATGTCTACGACGATTTCCAAAGACACAATATATCAGAAGAAACATGCAGATCGGGGAACGATGATTACCAAAAATAAAAAGAACACAAGTACCAACAAAAAAATTCATTAATTTTCTATTCGGTTACATCCGGGAAGGAAGATACAACAGTTGGAGAGGAGATAGTCGAAGTAATCAAAACATCACATGGATGGACAATCAGAAGAGGTTAAACATTGACTTCAACAACATGATCAGCGGGAGGAGATGGAGTCATGTCTTCAGAAGGATTCAGACACTTATCTTTAGTAGACGTGGGGGAGTTTTATCTCCATCAACAGGATCAGTCAAATGAGACAAGGTCTCGATGACAGTGGCAGGATCAGAGGGAGGAGAATACATTTGACTTTCGTCAGCTAGATCACTTGGCGGATCTGGAACATATTCCTCATCGTCATCGTCCTCAAAGATTTGGTCAACCAGGGCAAGACATTTGGACATATTTCGAGTTTCCTCCGATTCAATCAAGTTGATGATGTCAATCCTGCCATCGACGATCCTCTTCCAATCCGCAGCTTCGGCAGCCCTCATTCTATCCGTAACCGCTGAAAGCTCATTCTTGGTTGACACAAGTTCTCCTTCAACCGTGGAAAGCCTTTCTGAAGTCTCCGCTTTAACAGAAGCGAGCTCAGTGGCCAGCTGCACTACCCATTCCTCAACGGTCTTATGACAAACAGAATGCTCATCAGCAGTACACATTGTTTCATCATGACCATCCTTCTAACTAGATAACTCCCTATCGACAGCATCCAACCGATCCCTCAGACTGTTCATTTCATTCTCCGAGACACCAAGTTCATCAGCAAACTTGTCTCAGACAGACTCTGTTTCCTTCAACGAAGCCCGAACAACATCAAAAACCTTCTCCTGCTCAACAAGTTTCACCTTCAGCTTGTCAGCTTGGTGTAAGATGTGAGAAAGGAGCAACGCCTGCCCTGCCATCTTCTTTTAATCCGATCCCATCATCCCAGCATTTATTGAGATGGTTAATCCCCTCCATTATCAGTCTAAGACCATGGTCGAGTGATCACTAGGCTGGCGCACTGGCATATGGACTCTCTCTACCAACCATTTATGCCACGAGGTGATGAGATTACGTGCACTGTCCTACACGTTTATCTCAGAGAACCACCTGAACTTCTCCAATTTATTGCA
Source organism: Berberis vulgaris (assembly GCA_963556465.1). Lineage (NCBI taxonomy): Eukaryota > Viridiplantae > Streptophyta > Magnoliopsida > Ranunculales > Berberidaceae > Berberis > Berberis vulgaris. Next base: position 19,785,025 of record OY747127.1, read on the forward strand.
AATCTCTCTAGGGATAGGCTCCTTCCAACCAATCCGTGAATGAAGGACGGTGGGATCCGAAAAAATTTGAAGCCTCGCCTTTTGGTAATCGGCGGCGGTAGTGATGACGGAAGCACCACTTTTACCTTTTTTCAAAACAGCAGTGGCAGGCGTGGGACGAATAGGTAAAACCGCTATATTAGCAACACGATTGGGAGAAGGAGGAGGAGACTTCGAGTTTTGACCATGGTCAGTGACAACATCTTCAAAAGCAGAATCGTAATCAAAATCAGCAATGGTCTTCTCACTGTTTGGGTTATGAGACAACTCCATTGCTAGTTGTGTCACAAACATTCATCATCCGAAAACTTGGCGAGATCAGGCACGCCAGCAGTAGAAACAAGGTTCTTCTCATACTCGTTCAACGAACAGGAGATTTCCACCTTACTTCTCTCCATAGCTCGATTCAGCTCTTCAGCCTCCTAAGCAGCAAGATGAGCATCGTCTTCAAAACCTTTCCCAGTAGAACTTGGGCGAGAAACGGCCTGAGCAACCCCCGGAGCGGAACCAGTATGTCTCTTTCATTTTGAAATACGACTAGGGCTCACTAATTTACTCGAAATCAGCCTCTTCGACAGATTGGCAGGCCTAGGAGCCTTCCTCTTCCTGGTGACCAACACCAACAAGAGCATCGAGATTAGTAACTCTCTCAGTGGAGCCCACTTTCCCACCAATGCTAGCAAAAGCAATATGTTCCCCCGCCTCGTCAAAGATGTCAACAATGACAGCATGAGCAATAGTAACTTCAGATTTTTGATGCACAAGAAACGCAGCACGCTTCGCTTCATTCATAGTGTACAAACCACTACGCTCGATGGCATCCAGAGCGAGAAAATTTTCCAAAGCAACACGAGGAAGCGAGAGAAACCGCTCAGGGACTCCCTACTCCACTGCAGTTAGATGCAGCTTAAAACCAAGGTTTCGCCTATGACCTGTAACCGTCCTTAAGCTTCCCCATACAAGTAGGTGAACGGAGAAAGTAAATACAACTATTGCTTATCGAAAGCCTCGCCACAGGGTGCAGATTCTTCTCATTTAAGGGTATTTCGGATATAAGGGATCTCACCATGGTTGCAACCATCACCCTCCAACCGTTGGATCCCATCTAAGCAGAAGCAATGCCCGAAAAATTCAAATAAGCCCAGAAGATCTCTGGAGCCGGAAGTCGAAGACCAGACCTGAACATTTCCGGATAGAGTGTAATGTAACCAAGCCTCGGACGAGTAACGCTTTCATCGATCCTAGGTAAAACAATCTCCAAATCAGACGAAAGAGAAAACGTCTGACGAACATAGTCTAAAGTCCCTTGCGTCGCCTGCCTAGGTTCGAAGAATCCCTCACAAGCAACAAGTTCATCCCTATTCAGAAATCTGGTATAAGCCATAAAAAATTTTGAGTGAGATAGATAATGAAGAACATGAGAAAAAAAATAAGCTCTGAAAAAGGAGATAGCGTAAATAAAGAAACACATGTCTCTTATACCTTTTTATAGGGTTGGGCAGCAAAAAGACAACTAATGGGAAGATGTGCGAGATATAATGTCTGCACGAAATCCCAAAAATTGCGTCGAAACAAACAAGCAAATGGGCAGCGGGATAGAAACAGTATCGACAGCTGTTAACAACATTTAATGTTGTGCAAAAAAATAATGATGAATTCAAAAAGCCAACCACCGAAGAGTTAGTGGCCATGCAAGCATACCCACCAACTAGGGGAGTAGCTTATGATACAAAAAAATTAGCCTCTAATCACAATCGTACACGTGGCACAAATCATATATCGCGAGGAACATGCATTTCGATCTCAACATGGATAACAGATCTGGTCTAAGAAGCCCGAAAAGGCAGGCCCATTCATTAAAGGCCAAGAGCCCCTGATAAAGATCACAATCAAAGGCATGAATCCAGGCCCAACACATCTCTTCCCTTAAAGAAGATTGATGTTACAAAGGAGACAAGTCATGGCGAAAATCACTCCCCCAAGGACGTACCTTAGTGAATGAGGAAATTGTTGTGAAGAACGTCTCCCCTCATCACACCCTACATGTTTGAGTCGCGCAGAGAGTTGACGACAGACATTATATAAGGTAAAGGGAACATTAGACCAAATGTATGCAAACACAACTGAACTATACTCTGTCCAAATTGATTATCTCCCACAGTTTACTGACTTAAGCATCCGAGTGTCTTTCGAGTACCAAACAAGTGGTCTTTGGCAATCTAACCTTGTTTTGCATGTCAAATCTCTAGGATACCATATTCAGACGCATCATTGTTAATTCACTTTGTAGTTTTGATAATTTAAAGGAAATAATATTCTCAAAGCTGGGGGCGTCAATGGACCAGATTTTATTCGAAACTCAAATCGCTCCGCTCTGATAAAGTCGAATTTGTATCTGAATTTTTCGGATTTAGAAGTAAATTGAATATCGATTACTTATCGGATTAGGATCCTATTAAATTCGATCCAATATGAATCTGAATTATATTTTACAATTTATACTGAAATTTTATAAATTATGGTTGCTAACATTAAACTCCGCCCGTTGCAACGGCCAATCCCAAGCCTGGATAAAGAAGGAGGGTTGGTGTTAGGCTTGTGATAGCCAACCGTAAAAAACCCATCACATCCTTTGTCATGGAATTTGGTTCAAAAAGATTGCTTGGAGAACCAAAACCCATGTAGCCGACCCCGAAAATATCGGGAATGGGCTTTGATGATGATGATGGTTGCTAACATTAAAGATGAATTTTGTTTCAAGCCATTTTAGCACATCACTTTAAACAAATCCTAAGATATATTATATGTTTATTCGATTTTAGGCTTCTAATAAAAATTCTAAATTTAAATGATTTCAGGTACTCACACGGAGTATATGACACAACTTACCATATTCAAATTTGGGTTTGTATTATTGAATAAATATTCAGACCAGATCGGATTTGAATTTCCCGTGTCCTTCTCGGATTTGGTTTCCAAAAATTCTGGTCTGAACCCATTCCATTTACACCTCTACTCAAAAGCGATCTCTAACTTTGATTTCTTGATACATCAAAGATAAATAAAAACGGTCATGATTTCTAGATTTTGATGATTTCTTGAATCTAGATGCACTCAAACAAGATGGAAGGTGTACTTGCAAATACAATCTAGCGATCTGAAGTTAATTTAGTTTAAAATGAAGAAGCTCAAGAAATGTGCAAGTACATGTGCGAGAAACAATTAAAACCTTCTTTGACTGGTCTTGAATGGCCATGGGGTTGCCTCCATGCATCACTGCTTTATTCCTATTAGAGTTGGAAACTAATGATATTGTGGAACTTCCTACTTCTCCGCCTGCCCGTCTTACTTATGTTGTTGTTTTTGTCACTACTGCTTGTCCTCCTGCCATTACTGCTTCACAATGAAAAGGCAAGAGTGGATTTTTCGTTATCACTGCTACTCCGACAGTTCTTTCGGTTGTTGTGGGTGGGGATTCAGTATTCCCTGACCCTCGAGTTCTTCATTCACTGATTGGTTGGAAGGAACCCAACCCGGAAGACATTTGTATTAAGTCAGATGGAAAGTTTAATTGGTTTAATGAGATTGACGTGCAAGACAGTGCACATAATTTGATTAAAGAGTGGCATGGACGGTTGGTGGTAAAGGCTTTAATGCCTGCTCTGTAGCCCAGCAGTCGTCTCGACCATGGCCTTAAACAGATAATGGAGGGGATGAATCACCTTACTTATGTTGGGGTGATGGGGTCGGTTTATCAGGCTGTTTGTGGTCAGGTGGCTACTATCGAGAGGAAGATGGCAGCACAGTTACTGGTGTTTTCTCACATTCTTTGTCAGTTGGACGTGTTGAAAGTTCGTTGTGCAGAAGAAAAGAAGGCAGTTGGGACTGTTCTAGCTTCTCTGAGGGAAATGGAGGCTACACGGGGCAAATTCGCTGCTGAGCTTGAGGCCTCGAGGACTGAGTTGAACGGAGTCCATGACCGGTTGGACGAGATGGAGAGGGAGTTGTTTGTTGATAAGGTTGGTCATGATGAGGCCATGCATTTTGTTATTGAGCAGTCTGTCAGCCGCATGGTTGTTGATGAGTGGGTGCCGCAGTTAACAACTATGCTTGATGATGTTAAGTCAGATGTTTTCGCAATGTTGACCACCGTTGAAGGACAACTTATTTTGACCAAGAACGAGCTCGCTGCAACCAAAGATAAACTGAAGATTGCGAAAGTAGCGGATTGGAAGAGAGTTGTTGACGGTCGAATCGGCCTCCTTGACTACATAGAAGGGGAGTCGTGATTTATCTAGATATTGTTTTCTAGTTGACTAGATTTTTGAGGATGATGATGAAGAATGTGTTCCGGATCCGGTTGATGAAGAGCCATCGTCTCCTCCTTCTTCCAACCCTGCCCCATCATTTGTTCTTGTTGAAGAGAAAGTTTCACCCCCTCCTATTGCTGATGTTGTTGCCCATTCTCCTTTAAATACTCCTGCTAGCAATGTTTTGATCACTTATGTTGTTTCTTCTCCAACTTTTGTATCTTCTTATCCAGATTTGACTGAATAGAATTATGAATGACAAGTTCTTCTCTGTTGACATTCTTATGCTTTCGTCTTTCTTGTATTTATTGCTCACTGATTTGCATGTTATTCCTTCGTAGTTGTGGTTTGTTTACTGTCTTGGATCAATCACAGTATTTGATTGTACACAATAAACGCGCATTGATTTCGTTCGTACTTTTTGTATCTCGATAGTTTAGACTTGTCTGTATTTCTGTTTTTGTGGACGTTTCTCAGCCAACTGAAGTTTTCATTTTTTTGGCCTTGTCAATCGAGCCAGAAGGTTTTATGAGTGGTTTTCAACAAGGTTTTACGAGTACGTCTTGACTTATACATCCAGAAATTTGTAGATTTACTTCATGGTCCGACGTATTAGTTGACCAAAAGGTTTTACAAGTACATCTTGACTTATATGTCCAGACTTGTGTAGATTTACTTCGCGGTCTGACTTATTAGTCGACCAGAAGACTTTACGAGTACGTCTTGACTTATACGTCCAAACTTTTGTATATTTACGTCTGATTTATACGTCCTGACCTTTTACTCGTAGCTCAATATGCTAGTCATGCTTGTTGTTTTACAAGTAGATGCATAGTCTAACTTTGATGCTTTGACTGAACTCGACTGTTTGAACGTAAGATGGAGGGTTTGAATATAGAATTTTATTGATAATCTTGTTTCAAATGCTTGACATTCCATGGTTGTAGTAACAGTTCTCCCCTTGTGCCTTTCAACCGATATATTCTTGGCTTGTTGATTTTTACCAGAATTTCTTTTGGCTGCCGACACTGAATGTGTATTGTGATCTAATCTGACTCTTAGTGCTTTGTTGCCATCCCTTCTCTAGAACTACTTGGGTTTGGATTGTCTGCTTGCTTGTGGTTTACAACGTATGATCCATTAGCGAACAATTTGCCTTTCTTATTTGATTGTTGCTTGGTTGATGTTTGTTGTCGTCATTCCTTCTTGGTAGGGGTTGATTCCTGCACGCTCTTCTTGTATCTGATTTAGGCTGGCTTTAGTTTTGTGTTGCCCTAAAGTAAGTTTTGGTGTCATTTCGTCTGTACCGAATGCGTTCGACTATGTTCGATTTTAACTTGAATGGTGTAATGAAAGGGGACGTTCGTTGCAACAGCCTTCTACTTCGTTGAAGTGTGTCCTCGAATGAGTGATTCCCACTATGACTAATCTCCCTTTTCATGGTTCTCCCAAAATTTAGATGTTTTGCATCATGTGTGCGACCACGACGAGGTAGCTAATGAACTCAGAATGCTTCTCGATCAAATCCTTGAGTGTGCGCTCTTCAAGATACTTTGATTAGCGATTTCCTCAGCAACAAGGTAAGCTGAGTAGAGTCTGACACCAAATTTTCCAGTCATGCTCACATCAGTGCCAGCTGCCAAGGCTTCAATGAATTTTTGGGTTCCAGACTTTGCAATGGTATTAAGTTTATTTACCGAATCGGATTTGTTCATGTCAGTTTCGTTGTCAATGATGGAGAAGATGTCGTTGGCCTTGTCAAGAATAATGTGGATAAAGAGCTCTCAATTGGGAATCAAGCCCGCATTTGTCAGTGAGACCCTCGAACCTAATCAGCTGGTTGATCTCCGCTTGAGATGTGAACATCTCTGTATCTCCCGTTGCAAGTTGTTGTAGTGGCTTTTCTTGTCTCCTTTGTTGACGCTGGTTCTCCTGCTTCAATTTAGATCAGCTCGAGTGGGCTATATCGCTGATTGCTTCTTTGTTTGGTCAGATCGTTCATTTTCTCTAGCTATGCAGTATAGGGCATATATCGGTTCTCTGGGTTGTTTTTTTGATCCTGCAGGGGTGCCTGCTTTCTCTTTTCCTTAGACTGTTTATCCGGCAATCCGAAAAATTCCTCGAGTTGCCTTCTTTGAATCCAGTGCTCAATTTCGTCTTTCAGATTGTAGCAGTCTTCAGTGTCGTGCCCGTGATCATCGTGGAAAGAGCAGTACTTGATTTTATCTCGTCCATCTGGGTCTCATCTCATCTTGAGCGGCCAATTGATATCCTCCCATTTCGCCATGGACTTCAAGATGCTTGCTCGACTTGTTTCAAGGCCGTGTATGGTTTATATGTATTTTTTACCACACTTGTCATCTTTTTTACCACACTTGTCACCCGTTCATGTCCGTACCTTGCAGATTGCAGCTTTCCAAGTTCTCGCTGGTTGAATTCGGATCTTCCATTAGTCCGATGCCTTTTTGGCTAAGCATTCTTCTCCCAGAATCTATCATCTATCCTTTCTTTTCTCCTGTCTTGTCTATTCGATTGGCCCTCCCTTTCGGATTTGTTCTTCTTTTTTGCAGCCAACATCTCTTCGAGGGTGATGTACTTCTGAGTGGTTTTCAACAAGGTTGTCATATTCTTTGGAGGGTCTAGATTCAGAGAATTGTAAAATGATCATCTCTTCAATCCGGAAGTAAAGGTGGCAATTGCTATATCGTCGCTGCAACCATCGATCATGGTCAACTCATCAGTAAAACGAGTGACGTACTCCCTTATAGTTTTCTTAGGCTTTTGTCTTACGTGAAGTAGGTAGTATGGGCCCTTTCTCATTCACTGACTGCCAATGAACCTCATGATAAAGGCAGTGGCTAACGCTTGAAAAAAGTCTATCAACCTAGGTGGTAGGTTGTTGAACCAACTCATCGCTGTGGAGGTGAGGCTGGTAAAAAATGTTCGGCATATAATGGACTTTGTACTCTCTTTCAACGCCATCATGTGGTGAAAATGTTGTAGATGATTTATTGGATCGGTGGTGCCATCGTATGCTTCGAACTTTGGTGGAGTAAACTTTTTTGGTAGAGAAGTTACCATGATTGCGTCAGAAAATGGCAGTATGGCTAATTCATACATCACGTTAGGATCTGTGACCCTGATCCTAAATGGAACAAGTGCAGAGATTCCATCGTTCTGGAGGTCATTTTCTTGTGGTTCGCTGCTTTCGAGCAATGCCCAAAAAATCTAAAAATCCCAAAATATCTTCGGGACTGGAAAGCTAAGACCTGACTCGATTATACACGGATAAAACGCGGTGTAGCCAAGTCGTGGACGACAAGGACTATTGTCCTGCCTAGGCAAAACTATATCAAGGTCGGATGACAAAGAGTACTCAAAACGAACACTTTCCAACGTCACCTGTGATGTCTTCTTGGGAGAGAAGAACGCTTCAAAGACCCTAAGCGCCTCACCATCTAGTATCTTATTGGTAGACATGGAAAAGGAATTGAACAACGAAGAAAGCAAAGAAGAAGGGAGAAAATAAACTCTGATATCAGAGATAGAGTAAAGAGAAAAATAAAACAATCACGCCCTCTTTTATAGAACCGAACAACGAAGAGACCACTAATAGAACGACGTGCAAGATATGATGGTTGCTCGAAATCCCAAAAAAATCCACGGAAAAGAACTGACAAATGAAAGATCCAAATATCACCCTCATCGAAAAGTGCTAACATCATTAAATGCACTGCAGTGATGAAATCGAAAGTCTAACCGTCATAGAGTTAGTGGCCACATCAGTATACCCACTAACTAAAGGGGGAGTAGCTAATGATGCATCAAATAAGACTATAATCACGACCATACACGTGGCAGATATCGCCTATCACGAGGACCAAGTATCTCAAGTCCAAGCCAACTCACAAAGCCCAAAAAGGGCGGATCTAATCATTAAAACTCAAAAAGGACCCATCGAAACAAATCACAGAGACCCAAATTCAGGCCCAATAAAGCTAACCCTTAAAGAAGAGGGACGTTACAGAGAAAAAGATTCGTGAGGGGAGTCACTCCCCCAAGGACATATCTTCATAAAGGATGAAAATGTTACATAGAACGTCTCCTCTCGTTGAGCCTCACATGCTTAAGTCACACAGAGAATTAGTAACGACCACTATATAAGATAAAGGGAACACTCGACAAAATTACGCAGTTTTAGCTGAGTTTAGTCTAGACTAATCTCCATCTCTAATAGAATTACTGACTTAAGTATCAGAGTTCCTTCAGTCACCAAACAGATAGTCTTTGGCAATCTAACATTTGTTTTGCAGGTCAAATTTATAACTTAAGTATCGGAGTGCCTTCAGCCACCAAACAAATAGTCTTTGGCAATCTAACATTTGTTTTGCAGGTCAAATTTATAGGAGAACATTTGGACACATAAAAAACTATGGTCGAAGTGCGATGACTTTTCCTTGTAATTATGCAACGTGAATTATGTGGTATTGCCAAACAATCAACATGGACTAACCTTGGCAAGAAATAATTTGCTCACTACATTTGTTTACGTCGATCAACGACAAGTCCATGCTTTAGGGTTTTTCAATAGTTAGTATGGATGTCAGGATTAATCAACATCCAACTAATCATCAATAAATATTTGACTAACCATTGACTAGTTGGCTATTGACCCTAGGCGTGCTTACCGGTTAATAGATATCAAGTCCGCCTCTTTGTTAAATTTAAAGTAATTGAATGAACTAATATTGAACCTATGAAAGCCAAGAGATGAATTGTAAACAAAACTCAAACTCTTGAGTGTGCTTGATAGTCATTAGCTATGCTTAACAATTGACTTAGCTATGCTTAACAATTGACTTGAACCCGTGAACATGACTCAAAATTGGCATATTATACATATGCATATAGGTTCGCCCATAACCCTTTTAACTAAATAAGGCATCTTAGAGTATCAGTGTTCTAAAAATCTTTCTAGGCAAAGCTTATGCGCTAGGCAGCTAGGTGGGGCCTATGCGCTAGGAGGTGGCTAGGAGGTTTTTGGGTGGGGGGTTTTTTTTTTTATCTTTTTTCCAGTTAAAAAAAATTAAGACTATTTTTATAATACATTTTACGTATACATCTTGGCATTAAACTGGAAGAAATTTACATGTTATGTTTAACTTTTATAAATTATACTTATTAAAAATAATTGTCTAGGTCTCTGAATGCTAGTCCCCTACTCCCCGCCCGCCTATCACTTAGCAATTTTTAGAATACTATCGAGTATTACCCACTCTAATACTCGATAAGGCACGTTCTAGTGTGTCAGTGTCAATTTTTTTTTTTTAATTAACCCGATCCATTTTTGTTGTGGTGGAGGCACACAAACCTTGTTTTCTATTTTAGTGCCTCACTTTTACTATCTTTAGATAGAATTGAAAAACGCCAAGAACGTTTCTAGGTTAATTGTTCAAGTCTAAATTCTAATTTATGTTCAATAGAACCTTGTTTATGTTTTTTTCATATAACATGCAATTTTGGCATACATCTGAGAATCTCTTATCACATTAAACAAAAATAACTTTGTTCCTGACTATCAACATGTTTCCTTCAATTTCAGCTTAATTAGACCAGTGGAATGTTGAGCTACATTTGACCAAAACGATTCACCTTGACACTCTTTGAAAAAAAATGTGGAACACATCGGGTCATTCAGCCCGGACTCACAAAATGATTGACCTTTGCAGTTTTCCCTTCCTGCTCATTCCCCCAAATCTAGAGGCCGCTTAAAATTTTCACCAGACAAGGTTATCGTGAGTATTTCAAATCATTTCACTGTTTATAGATTAGGTTTTTTTTTTTAGAAAAATGTTTGATTAGATGTGATGGTGTCAAATCTTGTTCTTCTTGATGGCACTCCGATGCTTGAGTCGGACAAGGCTTGAGAAAGGTGTAATGTTGTAAATTGAGTTATGTGGCATACATTTGTTCATCAACCTTGTGGCCTATTTATCATGCGAAGTCCTTGTTCGGCTAGGCCTTTGGTGGCGTAGCTTAGGAAAATATATCTTGTTGGAGATCATTTCCTTGTTAGGAGTTGTCAATGTAGAAAAGTTTCCCTACACGACTTGTGCTCCTAGATCTGCTGGAGATTCTTTCCTTGTAGAGTGTTGTCCATGCAAGAAAGTTTCCAGGCACGATTTATACTCCGACATTTGTTTCCGAATAGAAATCGATGTATTACTGGTCTGCCCGTCTTAGGTCGATCTCCCAAATACTTGCCTCATTGAGTCTTATGGGTATTGTGCTTGACCATGTGACGTATGGGCTTAGTAAAGTGTTGTTGTTTGGATCCATACTCCTGCACCCAGCTCAAGTGGACTTCGTATGATCTGGACTTTGCCAAATGGGCGCACTATTAAGCCCACGTTGCTCTGTCGACGAGATCATCATGACACGTGTAAGACACAGATTAATGTATGGTTTAGTGTATCATCAAGATGGATGCCACTGCAGCATATATTCCATAACCAATCAAGTGAAAAACAGTGGGCAGTTATTATACCCACACCCCAAGTCTGATTCAGCTAAAAATGTAAGACTAGAAATATCTCCAGGTTTCGGATCTGTACCCACTTGATGACACCCACTTGATGACACAATTATGGGAGATGTAGGAGAAGTATATTCATGGAGGAGAAGTATATTCCAGCAACTAATAGGACAGCCGATGGGAGACAGAAATTGAGATTCCATACAAAGAAAGTTCAATCATGTGAACAATTTCGCCTTGTAACTAGCACCACATTGTTCTTCAATGTGCAACTGGCTGCTTCTTGTTATGAATCAATCACAAGCAGGACAGACTTTGACCAAAAGAAACACCAGGCAAAAATATGGAGAAAATGGTGAATGTGATTTTTTTATATATCTGAGGTGTCGTACGTAGTGAAGATCCAAGAATCGTTTTGCGTATGAGACAAATTACATCAGAGACTGGGAAGATGAATACATGGACAAATTAGTAACCAACATGCGCCTAATTGCCTCAACAAAAACACCAACCTGACATCATGAACACCCAAAACATCTTTTCAGAGGTCCCAAGTGATCAACAAAACCTGATGATGTCGGCGGTGGTTCAGATGAAGACTCTTTGCAAGGAAGGTGTTTAAAGAAGGCTTTTACTGCTCCTGTCACTCCATCCTCTGATTTCATGGCCTCAGCTAATTCAATAGCAGCCTCCTTCACCTAAATTGATGTCAGGATTCCATCAGTCGAAAAGTTATCGAATCTAAAACCTGGCCTCAAAATAACTTCCATATCCATAACTAAGATGACTTGAAATGCATCCAAATAAATATAAAATAAAGAAAGGAAAGAGCCAGACCAACCTAGAAATACAACTACTTTTCCCCGTGCCGGTTTCAGTTATTGGTAAGTAGAAAGTATCATTGAGGCATTGCCTCAAAATGTGTTTTGTATTTTGAAGGGGGTTCAGATTTTAGACATCCGAAAGGTAGTATTTGACAGTCAAAAACCTGAACCTTAAACATATTTTAAGTAATTATCTGCAAGCTGAGAACATCCTCACAAGAATTCGACATCTTAATTCGGTTGTTTAACCATTATTATTTCATCATCATGCATTATGCATGTAGATGGTGAAGCACATCCTCTGCACATGCTTGAATGAAAGAAACATATAGTTTCTCCAAGACCATATGGCCGAGGAGGACGAAAGAGTCCACACAATTATTCAAGCTAAAATAATAGTCACAGCCCCAAGCAACTCAGCACTGTCGATGTTACCTTTGGGTCTAGCATGAAATTTATTGCCTCCACCAGTTTTGGTAATGTGAACTCATCAATTGGGATTGGTGCTGGACCTACACCTCTAGCATGCACACGTTCTCCCCAGAAAGGTTGGTCCCCGAAGAAAGGTACAATTGCAGTTGGGCACTAAACATCAGCAAAAACAGACACCTAGACAATTAGCATTGCAAGCAGCCAAATCAAAAGAAAATGTCAATGCAAGCAGCCAATCAAAAGAAAATGTTCATATGCAACATTGAGTAGGAAACTACCGCAGCTTTAAGGCCTGCAGCTGTTGTCCCAGCACCCCCATGATGCACCTGATACAATATTCACCCAACATTCAGAAAGCAAATCTTTAATGCATGAAAAAATGAACACATTGCAAATAGAAGGTGCATAAGTTGCACTCAATCTCCTTTCAGATACAGGTACGGGTAGGGATAGAGACGAGGATATGACAAACTTCCAAAACTAGGATACGGGTGCAGATGGTATGCAGCATTAAACACATTTTTAAAATTGTAAATGTATTAAAAGTATAGTAATATAATCACGAAGTTAGTAAAACAAATAATCACAGACACCAAGTCATTCATCATTAATTAAGTCATAATATTTACAATAACACAAGCCATAAGAGTCATAACTCACAAGCATATAGAAAGAGAGAGAGAGTATTGGGACCATGTCATATTCGTATCCTGGTCGTTGACTCCGTCGACCCTATCAGATACTCCATTGAATGTATAATAGCTGTATCCGTATGCGATACATATCCAGTGCAGGTATGACCTATCGCTATCGGCGTTTCCTAACATTCATGTTTGCATCCAGAAAGCATACAATTGATCCAATTCATGTAATCTTGGTTGTTCAATCATCAACCGATGTGACTAATGAACACCATGTGAGCCACAGTTGACAATATGGAAATATATTGGCAATTTGACACAAGTTTCAATCATTCAACTATAAATGAATCTACTTCTAACTACCAGGAACTAAATATGTTAGTGAAGCCTTACCACAGCTGTGCATTGTAAGAAAAGCCAGTCATGAGGGCAGTTGTCCAGTGTATATACAAAATCCTTGGGTTCTGCCACTGGTAAACATATCTCTCGGATGAATGATCAGACAACAAAAGCAATGTAAGATAAGCATATAAAGGAACACGGATTGGCATACAAATGAAAATGTATACTTACAGTTTCCAAGGCCACCCCACCCTTTATTAATGATGCCTCTTTGTCCAGTGAGTCTGAGTGCTTCCACAATGATTTCTGTCATTTTCTCTGGCCCTTGGACAGGCTTCCAAAAGGAAAAAATAAAATAAAAATAGACATAATGGAAATGAATGCACTAAACTTGAATTGCTAATGTGGCAAGGAAAAAAACTCACAAGGCTTCCAAATCCAATATATATTGGCTTTTTCCCTTTTTCAAGCCACTGCGTAAGAGATTCAGGTGGTACATAATTTGAAGCAAGGTCAAGAAAGCAAAATCCAACTACGTCGATTTTAGGACCCCAATCTGCAAATACAGTAAATAAAGCCAGAACCCATTAGATTACATATCAAAATGTGAACTTTCAAATGGCAAGCAAAATGTCCTCCTGATTTTGATTTTATTTTTTTGAATAAAAAAAACCGAGAAAATGACCCTATAAGCAATACATGATGATGCACACTGATGAAGTAAAGGATCAGTAATATTTGGGAGGAGAATCTACATAGCATTCATATCAGCTTCAACAAAGTCTACTCAATTTTTGTTAGGAGAGTTTTTAACTGTACACACCAAAGTGGAAGGCTTTATGATTCTACCACTAAGTTCTAACAACTCTAACCATACTTATATGCCATGGCATACAATTTACTTTTTTAATTGCTAATTTACCACACTTAAATTATATAAACATTTGACAATACTTGTTCCATTTTGCATAAATTATATCAAACTAAAAAAGTTTGAAGCTAATCTAAGACCTTAGGTGGCCAGTTTTCTTTCCACTTGGGTGTATGAATTTCTTGTCTTCACTTATTTAAGAAGGGTGTCAAATGCAAGTCAGACATGTACCTTTTGGCTTGGGAACAAGGTGAGGGCTCCAAATATATCCATAAGGAATATCAGAAGAAGAACCTTGTGCGCCACTTAAATAAGTAACAGGCCTTAACTTTAACTTCTTTTTCCTGAAATCGTTTATCATATCTCGTATTCCAAGCCAAATCATTGAGTCAACAATTTGATAGGATAGCTGCAAAATTTTCAAACAAAAAGATAATGTCATATGAAGAGCCTGAGTACCTATTAACAGAATATCATAAGTATTTAAGTGGGTTTACCCTGTATCCAGCTGGTTGCTTAACACGTGACAAGGGATGAGGAAATTGACTAGTTGGCCTGCAGTGAAGATTAAAAAAAATCACTGTATAATGCAATCTATGCACATCAGATAGATTAACATGCAAAGAGAGGGCCCCACAAGCAAATTAAAAGATTTCTTATAAAGAAAAACGTATACAATGAAATTAAACTCTATATCTATAGTTTAGAGAGGTAACTTAATGACATTCAGTCATGCTGAAGGAATGTATGACATCAATAGATACTGCATGATCTAGTAAATAGGCACTTGTGGATTCTGGAATTTTTCTTTGATAAATGCATAAGAATTGGTTTATAGCCATTGCATATACTTAGGTTGACCCCTAACTCTTTTTTTTTTTTTGAAGTTTCTAAATTATTTGTTTGCTTTTCTTTATCATTATTCGGCATAACTACAAACAGACATGATACAAATTTGAGATATGATACAAACTATGTGAACGATCACGAAGAAAAACTTACGTCCATGGCATTGTAAAAAATATATGAAGTGGTACTTTTAGAGCCTCAGCCACATGTGCATGTCCTGAACGAAGCATTAATACATGTCAGAAGCCGATTACATTTTGTGAATTAGAAAAGTAAACCATAAAAGCATGTATTTTTATGATATGAACTGATTATAATAAACGGTTTTCATACAAGTAGAAAGCTCACCACATGCTGAGCAGAAAAAAGTAACAAGGTTGAAAACTGAAAATATTACAAAATTAATGCTATAACCAAGGAATGAAATTTCGCGAAATTTCACCGAAATTTTTTTTTTTTTTTTTTAATTACGAAAAGGAAAAGGGCGAAAGAAATAATAACATTTTTTCAAGAGTTTTTTTGAAAAATTTTAATTTTTTTTGTAAATTTCGAGATTTTTTCGTAAAATTACAAAAACCAGCTACCAAGAATTATATTTTTTCGAGGTTTTTTCAAAAACTTTCAGAGTTTTTTCGTAAATTTGGAAGGTTTTTTTCTAATTATCATTTCTTATAATTATTTATTGATTTTTGAAACCACCCCTTAATTTTATAATTATCATTTCTTCTAATTATATATAAATTTTTGAAACCACTCCCTAATTTTCTAATTACATATTGATTTCATGTTTGTTTCATTTTTGGTATTTAGGCTTCATTTAATGTGTTTAATAGATTTATTTAATTTAATGTGTTTAATAGATTTATTTAATTGTCACTTATTTTTTCAGTGTCAGTAGGACTACATCAAGGGTCGGCGTTAAGTCCATATCTCTTTGCTTTGGTCATGGATGAGTTGACGAGACATCTACAAGAAGATGTACCTTGGTGCATGTTATTTGCAGATGATATTGTCTTAATTGATGAGACTAGTGCAGGTTTAGGTCAGAAATTAGATAGGTGGCGGGTGGCTTTAGAAAGTAAAGGTTTTAAAATTAGCCGTTCGAAGACGGAGTATCTAGTGTGCAACCTTGGTTGTGAACCACAAGGGAGAAGTAATGCAATTGAGATCGAAGGTGTAGAGGTCCCAGAGTGTGAGGCTTTTCGATATCTAAGATCTATAATTCAAAAGAATGGGGCTATTGGAGAAGATGTAGACCATAGGATTAAAGTTGGTTGGTTGAAATGGAGAATAACGTCAGGAGTATTATGCGATAGAAGAATGCCTGCAAGGCTAAAAGGGAAATGCTATAAGACAATTGTTCGACCAACCATGCTATACGGTTCAGAATGTTGGGCTACTACAGGACAACATACGCATAGGATGGCAGTAGCAGAAATGCGTATGTTAAGGTGGATGTATGATAAAACTCGTAAGGATAAAATTAGAAATGAAAGAATTAGGAGATACTTAGGTGTAGCGCCCATAGAGGACAAAATTAGATAACGACGTTTAACTTGGTTTGGTCATGTGCAAAAGAGACCAAGCACGGCGCCAATTAGAAAATGTCTAGATTGGCAAGTTAATTGAGGGTGTAGACGAAGGGGACGACCGTTGAAAACTTGGATGAAGGCGGTGAATGAAGATGTCATTGAGCTTGGATTAGGCGAGGATATGTGGAAAGACCGCATTACTTGGAGAACCAAAATCCATGTAGCCAACCCCGAAAATATTGAGAATGGGCTTTGATGATGATGATGATGATGATGATTTCAAATACTCTAAAAATTCATTATATATAGTTCATGTATCCTCGAAATTTTTTCGTTTTTTCTTTACATAACGAAACTTTTCTCGAAACAATTCTTAAAATCAGGAGACTGAAATTAACTCGATAAACGAAATCACAATCCTTGGCTATATCTATAATCACTTTGTTAACAAATGAACAGAAAATCACAACACACTTCATATGAATTTTGTGACATGCAAATACAATTTTTTTTTTAAAATACCCTTTGAAAATTATGCATCAGATTTAATGTCAATGACTATATATCAAATATATATATGACTTCTCTTCCCACAAACTCACAGTGTCGAATCAAAGAGAGCGGGCAGTCTAGACATCAAATTCCCTTTGCCCAAAGGTTGTCAACCACCAGTCGTTTTCTATTCATCCAAGGACAAAATATATGTCCGTTGTGGAAGCATCTCCCATCAGAGACAAGCTTTTAAGGAAGGTAACTTTTCAACCCTCAAGCCTTTCGAAGAAAAAAAACTTTTCAACCCTCATCTCACAACTTAGTGAGATTTTTGTAAAAAGTATAGTATTGACTTTACCAAATAAATATCACTTGGCTTCTCATCATAAGAAGTGTAGAATCGCACGAGTGGACAGCCCTGGCATCAAATTCCCCTATGCCCAAAGGTCATCAACAACCACTGGTTTGGTATTCATCTAAGGTGTGTTTGATCCCAAGGAAAAATTTTCCTAGAAAATTTGCCAGAAAGGGAAGAAGAAGAGATAATGAAGATCATGAATTTTGTGATAATTCTTATGCTCTTGTTTTATTACAAAATTGTGAAAAATATTTTCTTAGGGGGCGCGCAAACGGGTGGGTGTAATAAGAATTTTTTTGCCAAAAATAGTCATCTTCAACCTCATGATGGAGAAAATTTTCCCACTTGCTCTCCTATTTCCTCTTTCTTTTTGAAAATTTCTCATGGCAATTTTTCTAGAAATCAAATACACCAAGAACAGAATATACGTCCGATGCAGAAGCATCTGCAATCAGAGACAGGATTCAGGAAAGGTAACACGTCCAACCCTCACCACACAACTTAATGAAATTTTGGTAAAAAGTATAGTATGGAATCTTAACAATTTTCTATATCCCCAAAAGAGACATAACCATTAGTTACCGTCTCATAGTTGAAGTGGAGAAATTGTTTTTTGAACCAATTTAGATAGTTGCTCCCCCGATTCAATCCAACTCGCAATAAATCCTTAAGATCTATACATTTTAACATTTCTTACAAGTTCAATCTATGGGAAACTCGAAACCATGGTGGTTAAGGAATGTTACAAAAAAAAGTCACAAGATAACATCGTCATCAAAACCTATTCCCGATACTCTCAGGGTCGGCTATAAGTATTTTAGTTCTCCAAGCAATGCATTTTTCCCACACATCCTCACCTAATCAAATCTCAAATATGTCTTCCTTCACCGCCTTCATCCAAGTTTTCAACGGTCGTCCCCTCAATATGCACCCTCCACTAACTTGCCAATCTAGACATTTTCTAATTGATGCCATACTTGGTCTCCTCCGCACGTGACCAAACCACATTAAACGCCTTTCTCTAATTTTGTTCTTTATGTGCGCTACACCTAAGTATCTCCTAATTATTCATTCATAATTTTATCATTACGGGTTTTACCACACATCCATCTTAACATATACATTTCTGCTACCGCCATCCTATGCGTATGTTGTTCCGTAATAGTTCAGCATTTTGAACCATAGAGCATGGCTGGTCGAACAATTGTATTATAGCATTTTCCACAAAACTAACAGTATTGAAAAAAATTAGACTAGTCTGCAAGATCAACCATACACTTGCATGTGGTATGAAGTAGGATTAGTCTAACTATTAACACAACCATTATATTAGGGACCCATTATATTAGGGACGTCAAAACTTTCTTACAAGTTGGCTTATGGTACAATCCAAATGTTTGATTTCACTTTCTATATAATAATTTTGGGTCACAAGCAGCTGAACGCACCATACGAATCAATCAACCAAGGACAGTCATCAATAAACTATAAATACTATCAAAACTAATAATATACCCACATACAAGAAGAAATATTGGTAACAAGACAGATAAACAAGGAAGCAATTAGAGCTAACCATATGCTGGGGGGTTGGCAATTATAGCCTCTGCTTTAAAAGGAATTCCAGTATCCATATCAGGGTCTTTGCAAGCTGGAAGCAAAGAGAAAATAATTTCTTTCATTTGCTTCCGTTGAATAGGTATTTCTGAAGGTCCTGATGGTAAGAAACCTTTATTCTTCACCATGTCTGAAAACAGTAACAAACAAGCAGTCGTCAATCTTACTGATGAGAAAAATAGAACAAGGAAGCAAAAGATCGTATACAAGGTACCACTAATCAATAAGTATGTAGATCACGTACATTCGGCTAGAACTTTAGGATCCCCACCTAAAGGATAAAACTCCAGCCCAGCAGTTAAGACAAACTCTTTGAAGTTTGCATGAGTTGCTAGTCTAACGCGATGACCATAATCCTGCATTTGAATACTAGCATCAACAATACTTTTCCAAGAGAATTATCTTGTTAGTGTTATATTTAAAAGGGGCAATAATCATACATAAAAAATAAAATTAAAAAATGAGAGAAAAATCCCCACATTCCATGAGAAAATAAGACTTTAGGATTATGTGATCAACATAAAAGCAAGATAATTAAAAAAACATATAAAATAAAACACACATTGTAGATAATATATCTTGTGCAAGAATCTATGTTGTGGAGAATAAATAAATAGATAATTAATCAAATAATCATGATGGTTTAAATTTTGAATCTCAGAAAACTGTAAGTCATGAGTCATGACATCAAGCAATTGAATCATATATTAAAGTAGACATATATATGTTCAAGTAACTAAGAGTGGACTCCTGACCTGCAAGCGCTTGCCAATGGCAATGAATGGCTGAACATCTCCCCGTGTACCAACAATAAGAATTACTATTTGCAGCGGCGGAATATACTGAAGGTCAGTTGAATCAAGAGGTTCTTCATCAACTGCTTCATTATAAACATCTTCGGTCCCAAAATCAAGACCTTCCGCTTGGACATCGCCGGGAACATCAAATTCCACAGTTCCATCATGTTTCACAGTAGCTATCCGGTTCAACATTTTAAGCTGCAGAACTATAATAGGCTATTAAAAAATTTAAATATCACTAAACACATAAAACTCAAAAAAAAATGACAAAAATGCTCATCGAGAATGCCCAATGAGATTAACTGGAGTTATATTCTTAGCTCATGAAGTCAACAACCAGAAAATCATGTAATCCCCGTTGAAACTATAACGTCCCAACAAATCAGATACAAGAAACAGCGGGCAACTATCACATACCGATATCAAGGAGCTAAATTTGCACAGGACGAAGAAAACACAGGCTAAAAGCCAGGTTCAACATTAATCACTTTACCTAATCTGAACAATAAATGTTGTAAACTTGGCAAATAAATTTCAATTATTTCACTGTTTGGCATGAAACTTTATCACAATAACATAATATTACGAGAGGACATTAAAGAGCTTCGAATGTCCTTCTACAACCCTACCCCAATTAACACAATATTTGGAACATCCACTCCTCAATAGCTCCAATAAGCCAATTCCCAGTGCTCTATTAGGGTGGAATACACTTATTAGTCATGCTAACAGTGTTTATAAAACACAAAACTTATAAAATATTTGTTTCACATGTTTGCTCCTGAATTAGTATGTGAAATTACTTTTCAACCATCAATCAACTTTAAAAAATGGCAGCATGCCTAAGTCAATCTACCTAGAAGACTTCTATCAATTGATAATACCTTCTTACGAGCTGAGATTTTTTCGTCAAAAATTTGGGCCGCTTGTCCACCAAGTACATGACTTTGTCGACGTCTCTCAGTGTTAGATCTTTCCAACTTAGGATCATTTGAGGTTGATGCTACTTTTTGCGAACATGAGGTCTCCCCAGGCATTGTTTTGGACCTAGACAAGCTCCACTCAGCAGTTTCTGAATGAGGTAAATTAATGACAACATAAAGAATAAGTTTGTAAAAATAAATCCAGCATGAAAAAGAAAAATAAAACCACACATCTATTACAAAAACCAAATTGTGGCAGTTCAGAAACTTCCCACTTATAGCTCATCCTAGTGGTAACCAACTCCATAAAGTTTTGATGGGTAATATGGCTAAAAATAACAGTCAAGAATGACGCACATTACTAATAGAAAAGAAATGAACTATAGACTTTCCACATTATCCGATACAGAATATATATACGTATATATATAACTACGGAGGGGATGAAAAAAGCACCCATGCATGACATACAATGCATTTTACATCCATGATTTCTAAAAGTAGAGTAAGAACAACTTGAGTTTCCAAACAGTATGATAGACCATTTAAGAGAGGACCGAGGCAATCTTAAACCCATTAACTCGAAACCCAAACAACAATCAAAAGAGAAATTTGCCACAAATCTATATTACAATTCACATGGGTTTTTTTGTCCTACGTGGCAAAGTTATGAAGCGGCAGAATTTAAGTGAAATTTCAATCCCTCGATGCTTTCCTCTTTAACTCTCCCGAGCCCTTCTACGCGTCGAGGGAACCCCATCCCTCGCTCCCTTTCCCTCGACCCCTCCCTCGACCCGTAGAATTTTCGTAACTCTACGTCTTCCTGTCCCTCTCCCTCTCCCTCTCATCCATCTCCCCCCAACTCTCCCTCTTCCTATCCCACCACCGAAGCAGAGAAGAAGAAGGACGAAAGAAGGAGAAGAAGAAGTCCACTTACATACACTCGCAGTCTTCCTCAAGCGCTCTCTCTCAAGTCGCGTCGCGCATTAACACCAGGTTCCTCTCTCTCTCTCTCATAGTTCTGCTCATCGATCTCCTGGCTTCTTAATTCTGAAATCTGTGAGTGATCCAAGAGATCTCCGACCTCTCTCTCTCACTCTCTTCTCAGAGAACCCCTAAACCCTAATTCACGGATCTCAGATCTAAGCGATTTTTCTCATTCCCCATCTCTCCTATTCATTCCAAACCCCCAAAACCCTAATTCACCCTTCGCTAAACCCTACTTCTCATCTAATCTCAAAATCCCTCCCAAATCCAATCCAATCGAATTGCTAACCTCACTGAAATCAGTTGTTGAATTGATATTTGATCGATTGGTTATTGGGTTTCCGCTAACTTTGCATTACTTTGTTGTCTTTGATCTGCAGGTGTTTCAAGTAACTCTCAATCTGTCCAGGTAACCTCTCTCTCCAATTTACGAACTTAGCATGTATTTTTTCGATCTAAATTTATCTTACGGTCTTACCATGCCTAAAAGTTCATTTTTTTAAATTTTTTATTGCGCTATACTTTGCATTACTTTTTTTATTGTCCAGATAATGACGTGTTCCGTATCATATTGACAAACTCCAAGTTCCTTTACAAAAACAAGGCATTGGCACTACAACTTTCAAACAGATATAACAATTTACTTTTGGTATCTCCCTCACTCTGATATAACAATTTTTTGTTAAATATGCTACATGACCTACTTGTGATCACCAACGTTACATTGTACTATTTCACGAAACTTAACCTTCTGACAAAAAAATAAAATTATGAAGTATAATTTCCTCAAACTATAAAGCTTATAGCGACGAGGCAAACTCATTATGATTTAGGAGAGCTTTTGGTTTATTGTTTATTTGCGCAACAATAAACCCAATCACTAGTAACACAAAGGAGGAATAACATTTGAATGACCATCCAGTTCGACAAAACCCCTAATAGTAACACAAAGGAGGAGTAACATTTGAATGGCCATACAATTCGACAAAACCCCTAATAGTAACACAAAGGAGGAGTAAAATTTGAATTTAATCAAAACCCAATCACTAGCTTTCCAATTCCGGTCAAACCCATTGCTTAAAATTCAAACTATTCACTTTTGATAACAAATGCATTCCAGTTATCCAACCCCACATGAACTAAACTGGAACCCTAATTAATTCTCAAAAGACAACATCACAGATGGATGAAAAAAGGGATAAATTAGGTTTCAGAGTTTGTTGACCTCGATAGGCGGAGGACAAATTCGCACTGCCTTCTTTCGAGTGGCTTTTACGATTGATTTCCTTCCGAGAGGAGTTTGAGAGAGGAGAGGAGATGAGAGAAGAGAAGGTTTTGAGGGAAGGGAGAAAGTGTTCATGGTTTTATGGAAGAGGAAGTTGTTAACATGACCCCAAGTTTTACTTGGAAAGCCCATGCTATATACATGTACTAGAGTATGCCCCGTGCCGTTGGCACGATAAAAATTTAACATGATAAATAGAATTTATTCTACTTTAAATATCAAAATAAATGAAAAAATGATGATGAAGTTGTACAAAACTACATGACACCTCTTCCTTTTTTCATTGATTTTTCATTTATTTTGATATTTAAAGTAGAATAAATTATATTTATCATGTTAATCTTTTATCGTGCCAACGGCACGGGGCATACTCTAGTATGGAAACGAACAAGATCCAAACAGAAATTCAACCAAAGATTTGACCTACATCGGAGTAAAGACTGACTCGAGGAAATGATTGCAGAGAGAGAGGCTGGATTTTAACAAAAACATTGCATTTTCCACTACCTTGTCAAAATAAACAGAATAAACATGATCAACCACGGGAACCCACAGAGTTGGCCGACCTAGACTCCTGGATCAAAGTTCTGTGAAAAAAAAAAAGGAGAGAATCTCCAAAGTTCACCCACTGTTTCCACAAGTTTTTCTTCAATGAAAACAATATTATTTTTTATTTGAGGGAAAATTCAAATTTTATTCAACAACCAACTAAGCAATACAACCCCTAAAGCCACCAAGGCTCGAATACAAGGAGTTATTGGCCTTTCATAAGAAGATCTCAATTTACAATGAGATCATCAAGTTGTAACCCCTACAATGTGACATTGGAAGTGTACAAGTACCAAAGAAACCCTAGAGAGGTCAAACATACTTTGATCCTTTCTTACCATATAACGCACGCAATCTCACAGAGAAAGAGCCACATCACACAACACTTTGGCACTTCCACTCATGAAACACATCCATGATGGTACACAACATCACCTAATCAACCCCATGCTAGGAGAAAGTTGAGTCCACATTATTCGAATGGAGGAGCATGCGATCCCAACCCTCCAAATTTTTCACACATATTAAGTGTCCCTCCTCAATAGGCAAACCCCTACAAATCAAAACATAGTGAAAAGCCAAAAGGTCCCACACCATCTCCCACACAAAGATGGAAACCTTTGGTGAAAAGCGGATGCTTGAAGCCCATGAAATGGTTGTAAAAGGAAGAAACCAAAAAGCATAATTCACTTGCCATCATTGTCCAGGCTCATCAATGCAAGAGCCTCCACCAAACTACCTGCCTCCTTTTCCTCCCAATCATCATAGATGCCTCTAAGATGAAAATTCCACTCACCTCCACCTAGGAAGCACGGATTCGCGGAAAAATCCTGCCGAATACATGAAAACGCGAGTCGGATACGGATACGCGTGCGATTCGCGTCGGATACGCACTCGACACGTGGTCAACGTGTCGGTCAACTTGACCTGGTCAGGATACGGTCCGGACACGGTCCGGATTCGTTTGCTAATTTTTTATTATTTTTTTTCAGATCTTGATACGATCGGACGGTCAGGATCAAAAGCCCTAATATAAAACCTAAATCTCGATTTTTCCTTTTGCTATTGCCTGCGTTTTCAAACACACAGAGAGCGAGGGGAGGCGAGGAGGCAAGGAACCGAGGTGAGGAGGCGATGAACCAGAGGAGGCGAGGCGAGGAGGCGAGGAACCAGAGGAGGCGAGGCGAGGCGAGGAGGCGAGGAACCGAGGAAGGAGGCGAGAAACCAGAGGAGGCGAGGAACCGAGGAAGGAGGCGGACGACTCAGGCGAGGAACCGAGGACCAGGTTCGTCTCTCTACTCTCTCACTCGACTCTCACTGTCACTGTTGGTGTTTTACTGTTTTGTGTTTTGTTGGCAAAAAAAAAATCTCAATGACTCTGCGACAAAATGAGATGGAGAAATCAAAATCATCTAACAATGGAAGTGAGCATCTAATGTTCGTGTTCGTCTCTCCATCTCATTTCGTCTCTCTTGCTTCTTTTTTTTTTTTTTTTTTTTTTTGTGTCTTACTGAGATTCCTGTGGAAGTGGTCATTGATGGTCTTTATGATGTGGTGATTCTGATGATGATGTTTGTTAGTGTGTTTGTGACATTGATTATTTGTGGCAATAGTGGTAATGGTGTTCTTAGTTAATACTTAATAGTGAACATGGTTGTTGTTGTGGTACCGTATTTACATAGTGCTTGCATTGCTTGTTTGAAGGAAACATGCAGAGATCAAAGATTAAATCTAGTGTCAAGTTATTTGTCCAATTTTTTGCGCATTTTAAACAACATTTGTGAAACTGTGTTTCATTTTGCCTAGACAATTGTTTTATGGATTAAAAAAAACCATGTAATTAATTTTCTAAAGTTTGATATAAAAATATAAAAAAAACCATGTAATTAATTGTTTTATGGATTATGACATTATGTTAATAATTTTTTAATAAAATATAAAAATATAAATAAGATTTGATTGACGTGTCGCCGAGTCCCCGAATCCTAGTTTTTTGAAAATTGCCGAGTCGCCGTGTCGTATCCGTATCCGATACGACGCGCGTACCCGAGTCCGTGCATCCTAGACCTCCACTAAGATCCCTAACAAAGAAATCTAGCGCATTTCCAAGCTGAAGTAAGGAGACGCTATAAGCCCTCAAGACATGCATTTGAAGGCCAAAGGGCCACACCACTTGTAATGCCAAAAGCTAATTGTGTCCTGCTTCCCAAGAATAAATTTCATCCCTCAAAGAATAGACTTTTGTTTCCAGAAAAGTTACTCCCATTGATAGCTTCTCGTGATCTTCTTTAAGTTTAACTCTCGTGATCTTCTTCAAGTTTAACTCTTCCTTTAGTCATTTAACTCCTCTTCAAGCAACTATCTTTTATCAAGTAAAACCCAAAGAACATAGCACTCCCTTACTTTTCCAAGAATCGAGACTCTTCCAAATTCTCTTCAAAACCAAATCATCCTTGCCAAAACCCCTTAAGGGAAATCCAAGATATTGAATGGGAAACTCCCCCAGCCAAACTCCCACAATACCAGCCAGCTCTTGCCTAGTTGGGATCCCTACCACGGAATTGATGACTAGTTTTCCGAAGATCAATTCATAACATTGGCCACAATACAATAAGCCTTCAAACATCACCGCCGGGAACCTCTCTTTACCAAGAAACACCTAAGTGCAAAAAACCTCCACGCTGATACAATCTCAACAGCGTTCACATAACCCCAGAAGTTCATTCTACAAATCATCATCCCAAGACCCTCCGCCACCATCCTATCCAATAAGTCATCTAGAAATCCCCAATTAACATGATAAGCCTTTTCAATATCAACCTTGCAAATGACCCCACTCCTAATTTCTAATTCTATCCAAAGCGTGATTGGTTAATACCATAGACAAAAGCCCCTTCTCAAGATTAATCAACTTTGAGATGAATCTTTTGAGACGCTCTGATTTTACACAGTACACCCACTAAGCTAATGCCTCGAATTGGGAATGTCGCTGAACAGCCTATTGAACTTGGGTTTATGTGAAGAAACATAGTCCATTTGGGCTGGATTTATGTGGGTCTGCTCATTAGTTTTTTTTTAGTTTTAGTTATTAGAGAGTAATGGTATGTGAAATACATGTGCATGTTAGTTGTGTTTGGTCTTAGGTAGTTATGGTTGTATTAAATAAGAACCATTGATTTATTTTAACGATTGAGATTATCACAAGGATGAAAAATCTAAACTACTTAAGTGTATTGTAGTATTCTATTTTGGAAGATGAAATTTTATGAAATGGATGCAACTTTTGGATTCTCTGGTTATCAAGGTAATTTTCTTTTTCTTCTATCTCATTTCTTTCAATCTTTCCTAGCTTGTATCTACCTATAATCCTACTTACTTGATCAGCCTTATGCCCCTCACATATCACAATCTATATCAATCCATACTTCCCAACCTATTGACAACTTTACATGTTAAATAGCAAAGTTCGCTCACTTGGTTTGGTTGAAAGAGATGTTAAATAGCGAAGTTCGCTCACTTGGTTTGGTTGAAAGCTATGTGTCAAGGGTGAGGCAAGGCTTGAGGCACCAAGGTCCACCTCTAATGCCTTGGCGAGGCGAGGTAATACCGCGGCGGTGTCTTCTTTTATAAGGTGGAGATTTTCTCATTTTAGTGTAGTAACCACCACCTTGACTAGTGTATGGCTCTGGCGGTGCTCTAAGACTAGGGTAAGACGCTTTAGAGAAAAATGTAGCCTTGGTGGAGCCCACATCAACATAGGTTGGGAAGACAAAACATAGGTTGGAAAGACAAAACATCATCGAGTTACTTATATACCAAAATAGTATTGTAGGGTGCAATTTAGTCTTGAATTGTCTATGATTCTCTACTATTTGAGTATTGCGAGTTTACTTTGTGAATGAACAACCTTTATGTATCATTTATTCCATATGATTTGTTGATTGATCTCTGATTTCATCTAATTAAATTAGGTCATCACAGTCCTACACCACATCTAATGAGATTAGGCCATTACAGTCCTACACCATGTCCCCTCTGACAAAATAGAATCAAATTCAACATTGTCAATCCTATAACTTTCAAGATGGGGTTCTCTATAAAGATCAAAACAACCACATCTTCCTTTATGGGTATAGCATTACTTACACATGGGAAGAGCTTTGTCTTGTTTCAAACAAAATTTCTTCCTATAGTAACCTCTTATCACCACCTTTTTCATTTTTTTCAGGCAAGAAATAGGGGCCACAAACCCAACACCTTTATATTTGAGTTGATGTGGTTTCAATCCCCAGTATTAGGGATGTGGTGGTGGGGTTCTTCTGTGGTGAAGGCAGAATATATTAGATAAAGCCAGCATTCACCAGATAGAAAAGTAGTACATAGATTTTGTTACAATTTAAAAATACTATCCCAACCAAAAATACAGACATGGAAGGAAGGTTGTATAGTTATTTTACAACAAATACATCCCAAAAACCAGACTAAAGCCTTAATTTAATACAACTGGTATTAACATCCTTCTTTATCCCCTTGTAAATTCTAGAATTTGGCTTTCTACCAGAGCCAAACACCTTTGACTTTGATCGAACATATATATATTACTGATGACTAGCTGAAAAAAACAAAACAAGAACACCTATAGTCTCCTCGCACCAAAACCCACCTGTAATCTATTCACACCAAAATCCCACTCATAATCTCCTCAAACTAGCCCAACTGAACGTGAAAATTTCAAATTTCACATCTGAATAAGTCTCCATAGTTGATCCCCATTGCCAAATATGTTGATGGTTAGGAAGCATTACTCCACTGTGAGCACTGTGTCTTCAAAGATTCTTTTATTTCTTTCCAGAGTGCCCAAGTGACAAAGTGGATCCTCCCATATCCACCTTTTTTTAACTGTGTCAGACTGTTTATGTTCCATCCTCTTGGCCAATCTAGGATTAATCCTTTAACCTGCCTTTGCACACTGAATTCACTAAGGAAAGCCTTCCACACTTCTGAGGCATGCTTGCAATTACCAGCAAGTGATTCACATTCTCTTCACTATTCTGCCAGCTTAGCAAAAATCCACTGGAGGCAGAATTCTCGAGATGGAGCGATGAATGGGGATAAATTTCCGATTACTTTAACATACGTTAACCATCATTTTTGGGGATGAGGTTGAGTGTGAGCATAGCATTGTATTACAGTGCCTTTCTCTTTTTGTTTTCTTGGTTTTTTTAAATCAACAAAAAATGGTACTGCATTAATCACAAAGAAAAGATGAGAGAGACTGGCATCACCCATGTCCAAAAGGAGTCCTTAACCCAGAACTAAAAGTTAACTGTTAGTTGATCCATCCACCTCTACCCCATATCCACAAAGTAACAACTATGTCAGGTTGCACTTGGTTTTTTTGTATTTATAACTAGGTAATATATAGGCCAATGACCAGCTGAAAAAACTCAATCCGTGATCTTCCTCAGCCTACACCCATTGCTGAATTAAGAATGTGCTCTCATTAAGAACTATGAACACTGAAACCTCACTTTTGTCCCACATCATAATACCTGCTGAACATCCTATAGAAGGGAACCAGCATCGATTCATTGTCCCTATCAGGTCATAAATCACTCAATATCTTGGTGTCCACCTTCACCAATGTGAATTCTCGAAAAATTGCCATTTTGGTTGTTTCTTGTCAACGATCACTAAAGTTATTTTTCTCTAAGATCCAAAATGTCCTACATTGCCAAAAAAAAGATATAAGCATACAGTAGAGTTTCCAATAATCCATCCCAAATCTATCAAGTTTGTTATTAGAGTTTCCAATAATCCATCCCAAATCTATCAAGTTTGTTTCTTGCACTACAGAGCTCTCTACCAAAAAAATTCTATATATATGTTTGTTATTTATTCCATGGCCGAAGCCCACAATGTAGTTTCTTGAAGGCTAATCGAAACAATTGCTAAAAAGTAATTAGAGGTTGTTGCCACCTAGCATCCACGTTGCCTCCACCTTGCATGAAGACTTGTTTTCGCTCCGATTCACACCTAAGCAGCTACACTTCATGCTCGGGGGTGATGCCTTGCATCTTCTCTTAAATTTAACTACTTTTCAACTCTAGATATCAGTCAAATTTTATTTGTTTTTGTTGGTTTTAAGACTCATTGCTTGTCGTTATATTTTATTGCAGATTCGATGAGAATAAAGCCAAGTTTTCTTGGCCTAGCCCATTATGCTCGAGCATCAGTTACAATCAAGCCCACCACAACAACCTACTTTAAATCAAAACATAGAGTTGAGTTGGCAGCCACAACAACATTTTGAAGCCTTGATTTTGTTTGAAAGAAGCTCGTTGAGACACAGAAGAAGCTAGGTTTATAGAGGAAAATTCAAAATAGAAATTGATTGCCTGAAATTGTGGGGAACTTTCAGTTGGAATTTGAAATTATGTTGAGTCACTTTGCTCCAAACTTGAGGGCTTTTGAACTAAGCGGTTTTGGAGACAAATCGGAGAGAAGGAAAAGCATTTTTCTTGGGGAGAAAAGGAGGCAGAGAGGAAGAAAAGTAAAAAAGAGCAAAGAAAGAAAACCAGGAAAAAAAATTAGAAATAAAAGGTTGGCAATCAAGGTGCTGCAATTCAATTCTCAAAGGCTAACAGTCAAGCCTCACTAACATCATTCACTTTGATTTTCTCTATTACTAAACTCATATCATGTTGATTACGTCTGTGATAAATCTAATTTCTAATTTCCAGCATGAACTAAGCAATTTCATATCATGAAGTAATTTTCTGCCCTGTTTGTTTGAATTATCCTTAGCTTATTGCTTCTAATTGACTGACCATTAATTAGATGAATTGGATCTTGTGATTTGCTTTCAAAAGAGGAAATTATAAGATAGACCTTTGAATAATTCGACATAGGCAATTATAGAGATCGAAAGACTTATAAGAACCTATGTAGTTTTAAAAGGAATCATCAATCTTCATGCATTCTAGTTTATTTAATTTGCAAACTCTTTTGTAAAATGATGTTTAAGAATAGTTTCAATAGACTGTCGAAAGAGGCTATTGGGTGAGTTGGAAGATTTTGCTAACAAACTTGGAGAATTAAATTCAATTAATTAGATAAGAAAAGCATGGTGAGGGACTAGAAGAAATCATTGTCCTAGAAGTTTCTTACTGACTTTTTCATTAAACAACTTCATTTATTTCCTTGATTTGTTATTTTCAATTTTCAAAAAAAAAAAAACAAGCTTAGTGATTTTTCTAAATAAAATCAAGATTAATATAATTTCGGTACTTGTTAAAATTGAATTATCATTCCTTGAGGACGATACTTTTCTTATCACTTTACTATAATAGTAAAACTATGATACTGTGCACTTGCAGTTTTGCACAGATCAAGGGGCTAGTTAAGAGTGCGTGCTCTAAATAATTGGATGATAACTCACTAAGTTTCTCTGGTGAGTCTCAAACCTGCATCCCCTCACTAAGGAAGAGGGATGTCTGATCAACTAAGCTACAATTGAACCAATTGAACCAATGTTAGAGCGAACAATGTTGATATTATGGTTGACAACGGGGCGGATTGGGGTAGATTTTGCTAAATCCGTCCATGCCCTGCCAAGGATTGTGGATCCCGGCATCCGCTCCCTTTAACCATTTATATTTTTCTCAAAATCAATCATCGCCCCAACACAGATGTCGTATCCCAGCCCCGTTTCGTTCATCATTTGTGTGTTCTAATGTATTGTGGATCCCCGCATGTTTAACCATTTATCCCCACGGGCTTCTAACAAATCGCGGATCCCGTCCCGTCCTCACTCTGCCTGGTCTTTTTGGGGCTTTGAATTTTAAGGTTATTTTAATAATAATAAATAATGTGGTTATTTTAGAAATAATACATATGTATGGGCTTTGAATTTTGGATTTTTCTCTATTTTAGTAATAATAAATAAGGAGGTTGTTTAAATAATATATATACACACGGATATCCGCGAGGCAGATATGGTCAAATATGTATCCACCTCAAATCCGGATTTAGTTTTCTCACCCAAATCTGCACCGACATCCATTAAGCTAAAACCATATCCATCTGGGACATGGCGAATATTTGTGAAAACGATATTTCTCCCAACCCTAATTGATGTTCCTTAAAGAAGAGCTCTAATATGTCTCTCAATGCCTTCTCAGAATGCAAGTGGCAATTCAAGGGCATTTGAAGTCAAAGTTCTTTTGCGAAAGGTGGACATCCATACAAGAGGGGGTTTCAAAGTTAGATATCCAACACTTTCTTATAAGCCAACGACCCTCCCCTCCCCCCCACAAAAAAAAAAATTTGTCTATCATTGTGCAACAGTTCTGTGTTTGACCTTTCAAATTCAATGGGCTGAACGTCGATGCTCTTAATTCCTAAGATACATTTCCTTCTTCCATGACTACCTTGCGATATAAACTATCACAAAATACAATCTTACAGCTCTGAAACCTGCTCAAATACATAAGCCTGATGGCAAATCAAACAAATAATCTGACAAGTGTGCATCATGCACAATTTTGCCACAGATGAATTTAATTGCAGTGGAAGTTAATATAACATACAGAATCTTGCATGTAGCAGGATTTCTTGAAAATTGTGCTATATGGTGCAAAACTCAGATCATCAATCACATTAACAAACAAAGCCAAACTCCTAAGAATCTTCTCAAATTCATTTCGCCTATATGTCCCAACTCTCAAGTAATCTCTCCAGGAAACAAATGTTAGCATTTCTCACCCTTTGTTTTTTCAATCTCTTAAAGTCAATTCAATCAAGCTTTACACATAACAAGTAATTTCCAATAGTATCCACTGAAACAGTACAAATACAACAAGAATAAATGATATTCAATCAATCACTATGATGTATAATCGACAATAATATGTGTACTTTTTTTCAAGTTGAAAATCACCTACCAGAAGTGAAGTCACCAGAGTGAGTTGGAGCACCAGCCCCTTCTACTGCAGACTTATCTGCACTTCTCGATTCACCACCGCCACCGCCAAGAGCAATGCCGACTTCACCGTCAGAACTGTCGGAATTCCTCGAACTTCGACCGTTCACCGCCACAGACTCCTCTTCCGAAGTGCTCCCTCCTGCACTGCGATCGATATGCACCACCGGATCTGCAGACGAATTCCCCTTTTCCTTCTCAGGTGCCATTGAAGAAGTTGCAAGAAAGCTTTAGAATACGAGATGCGATTCGACTTTTTTTTTCTGTGATTAAAACCCTAATTAAGGACAGAGTGTATGTTTGAAGGCTGATGAGAGAGAGAGAGAGGAAGACCACGTGGCCAACTGGAGGGATTCAAGGTGTGTTTTGGTGGATGGGTTTTGCTTGCTTGCTTTCTCTCTCTTCTCTATGTATCTGAGTTTTGTAGTGGGCTTCCTCGACAATTAGAATTTTCCTTTGTAGTGAGACAGAGGAGAGAAGAGAGGTGGCGAATCAAAGATTGATGAGTAACACGAAAGAAATGATAGATTCCTAAGTGTGGGTCCCCTTTAATAGAGGCTGCCATATGAGGAGAGTGTTTTTAGCGTCTACTCGGTTGTTAGATAACGTGTCGGCAATCAATTTTTAGAACCGTATCATCGTGATTTTGTTAAAATTACCGAAACTTAATCATTAAGGCAGTCACCACTTATACTAAAGAACTCTATCACACTACGTTTTTTTTTTTTTTTTTGGATCTAAAGGACACCACCACCCTCACCTTCTTTGATCTCTTCACTGGAGCAGCACCACCCCGCTTGCCTCACCACCACCTCGCCCTGCTACACCCTACCACCAGCGATAGTGGTAGTAGTGCTTGATGGAGAAGAAAGGGAGAGAAGAGATGAAGAAAAAAAATGGGGGGAGGAGAAGAAAGGTTATAGAATTTTTTTTGTTTATGTTGATGGTGTTCTTGACCAGGTGGTTGTGTCCTTCAAAAGGTAGGAAACTCATGTTGTCTTTTAATAAAAATGGGGGTATCATTTAGCAAATCCCAATCATAACGGGGGAAATCCTATTAGATGAAAGGAAACTACAAGTTCCATGGTGGTATTGAATATCCAACTGGCAATTTTAATAAAATGGATCGAACTCAAGTACCAATTTACTAGTCAAATTTGGTTTTGTAAAATGGAAATTTAATAAAAACAATATCCATACCCCAACCATTTAATGCCCTAAGTAAAAATGTGGAAAATTATTTAGGGATGTTATTTTTATTTGAAAAATTCTAGACAGCCTTGTTTGTTGGCATTTTTTTGATCTTGTTTGGGTTTTTTTTACACTTATACATCTTATATAGATAGTATTTGTGATTGTATTTTAAAAATGAGGGATAAAAAGTGTAGAAACATCAAAACAATGCCAAAAAAAATGTCACTAAAGAATGCTGGCTAAAATTACTTTTTTAGTTGTGTTATCGATAATCTTGGACAAGGATAATAACAATAGCCCCCTTTTCTAGAATAAGTTTCAAGATACTTTTTATATTAAAGTTATGTTGTGCCAAATCAAAAGCAATGTAAAGAGGTGGGAGGTTCACTTTATGTGTGAGAATCGTTGGATTATCATAGGAAGAATTGTCAAATTTGGGATGAAGTATAAAAGTTTAAGAGGTGGTTTAATGAGGTTAACCTCACATTATTCGATTAGTGTGAGTGGAGCTATTGATGGATTTTATTCTTATCCCACAAAAAAATAAATTGAACAGTTTGAATGGAAAGATTTGGTTGGTTGGCAACTTTTGCTAAACACCGGTAACTTTATATATATTATTATTGTTTTATCTTTGTCTTTAACCCAATAGAAAAATGACAAGATCAAACATGAAAGTCTAGAGCAATGGTTTGAGTAGATTGTCTTTCCTTAAAAAAAAAAAAAAAGTTGCAAATGGTTTAAGTACATCAACTCATAGTCATAGCTAAATTAAACATAGTATTTCTAGTTCTACTATTTTGAAAGTTAAAAACACAACCTTGGGCATAGCCTTATCACAAACTCTTGATCATTGAGATGTTTGTTAACATTGAGTTCATAACACAATGGAGAGGAAAACCAAAGGAGTAAAGATTGCAGTCTCAAATTGGTGTGTTAGCAGGAGTATAGGTTTACATTTTATATCTTTGAAAAGCTTAGAGTTACTAGCCAAAATCCTTACATTCCAAATCTTTTTTTTTATTTTTTATTGTGGATCAGTTATGGATTAAATCCATCAATTTGATCCAACTTTATAGAACCTTACCCTCATTGAGTGTCCTGAGGTTAACCTCTTCGAATCCATTTGAGTTTAAGGACTAAAATTTTCTCACATTCCATTCAAGAACTTGTTAACTACACACACTCCTGAAATCTGCGTTATAAAATCAATGTGATTTTCATGTACAGTCTACAACTCATAACAAAATAAATTAAACTAAGATTTTATATAATACTAGACATGTAAGTGTTAGTAAACAACACAATCAAATATCTTGTTTCCATATGACACGGACGTCACAACATATGCATAAGATTTATAACATTTAAATAATGTTATGCATACCATTTGAATAGTTTTATACCCCACTTAATTAAAATTGTTCTTGGCTTTTACGTACATTCCTACAAGTGAGTTGGGCAGACATTATTTACAAGTGATCACAAAACATCATGAAACATAGCAAAGAGAAAAATACTTATCTAAAAACAAATATATAAAAAATAAAAAACAACAACAACAATATTTCTAACTACATCTATAATAAATAAATAAATCAAAATGTTCGGCAATAAAGGCACACATCTTAATCAGAACATGAAACAATATTACTGAAGAAGAGAGGAAAAAAAAAATTTAAGAAGAATAATGGGAAATGATGATTGGAGAACAAGAACTTAGCTTATGTTATATGACAGGGGTACGCTTTCTTATAAGTGCATCTATTTTGTTAAAGTACATTATCTAGAGGGCAATTGACCATATTATTGAAATTTGAAATTACACTACATTATATATCATTTTACTTTATCGCGATGTTAAGTCATATGATAACTAGGTTATGTACGAAATTTGTAATCAAATACGGATTTAGAATAAGAAAGTCGAGACGAGCGAAACCCCGTAAATACTTTATTGTATGCACTAAGAATTTCCCAACCACGGTTTTCATTTTAAACATAAGAAAAAAATTTAATCCTACATAATAAGAACTTTGACTTATTTTGTCATGGATAAACAAAAATAATAGAAAAAGGGAAGGGGGGTGTATTGTATCTGGATTTTGTGGGCAATTTAATAAATTCCATGGATTCTGAAAATCCAAGTGTATTCAATTTGGATTTTAAAAAGTCCACAAAAGTCTAGGGGTATTCAATCATGATTTTAAAAAGTCTTTCTGAAATCCACAAAGTCTAGGGGTATTCAATATGGATTTCAGAAAGTCCACAAAAGTTTTAGGGTATTCAAAATATCATTCATATTTATGGATTTGGAAAATCATGGATTCTCATGGACTTTGTAGTGTTAGGTATAAATAACAAAGTTCAATAGTTTGTCAGCCTCCTATCAAAGAATTCAACGTGAAAAAAAGTCTCCCAAAGTTATTCCTTGTGCCAACCACGAAGAGGTTGGTTCCCATCCTTTTGTTTTCTCGATTGTTTTTCTATCTTTGCATAGTGTTCATAATTGCATCGTTGATGATTTTGGGTTAGGGTTTGGATTATTTTAATCCAGCGATTTATAAATTCATAGGGGATTTTCAGACCTGATTGAATTCATAGGGTTAGGATGGAAGTTGTGTTAGGGTTTATATCTTGAACTTATATCGCTGGAATTCATATAAATCGTTATCAACGAACTGTGCAACTCAGACGAGCATTCCAATTTTCTTCACAGAAATGGTCGCAATCCCGCCGATTACAGACCTGACATTGTTCACCAGGTACTTTCAGTTTCATCATCTATGTTAAAAACTTATTCAATGATGAGAGTTGATATTCTAAAATATTTTGGCCATAGTGGAGAACTACTAAGGAAACAGTGGTTCAATAGTCTTGCTTCTTCTATTCTTAGGGTTCTATATCTTTTACAAATAGGATTGTTGCCAAACAGTTTATTATTGAACAAGTAAATTTTCACCTCTTCTTATAAAGAAAGAGTTTATTTAATACTACAATGGCTTATCTCATACATTTTTAGTATTTGCAAATTTTTTCCAGAGTGTCACATATGTCAATGTTATTAATCAAGGATGATTATAATACTTTCAGGCTCTGCTTGCTATATTGGACAGCCCACTTAACAAGGCTGGTAGATTACGGGTTGTTTATGTTAAGACTGAGAAGGGGGTGCTTTTTGAAGTCAGTCCACATTGTCGTATGCCCAGAACATTCAAGAGATTTTGTGGTGTCATGTGTATGTTAATTTGATCAGGTAAATATTACCTTGGAGACTGTGGATTTCCAAACCGACATCGATTTTTAGCTCCATTTCGTGGCACTCGATATCATCTCAAAGATTTTGGCGGTCCAGGAAACCATCCTGTCAACACAATTGAGTTATTTAATCTTCGTCATGCTTCATTGAGGAACGTAATTGAGAGAATATTTGGAATATTCAAGTCGCGGTTTACAGTTTTCAAATCATCACCACCATTTCCTTACAAGACACAAGCGGAGTTTGTTTTGGCATGTGCAGGATTGCATAATTTTCTTCGACAAGAATGTCGTTCAGATGAATTTCCTCCTGAACCATAAAATGATCCGGTAGAGAATGATGAAGATAATTTTGAATGGGATGATATTCAAACCCAAGAGCAGCAAAGAGAAAATGTTAATCACTGGAGAATGAGTATTGCTAATCAAATGTGGGCAGCAGCTCAAGCAAACATCAACGTTGCTAACAATGATAATGAAGAAAGTGACCATGAAAGAGAAGAATGATCATAATACAATTTTATGGACGTTTACTTCTTATTTTAAAGATGCTAATTAACGACCTTTTTTTCTAGTATTTTTAGCACATGTATCTCTATTTTATGGACGTTTTTTTGTTTCATCACTATTTACCAACTTCTTTTTTATCTTGCAAATAATTAGAAATCTGTAAAAGTCGTTCATACAAAGTTCGTGGATTTTCATAAATATCTAGAAAGTCTGTAGCAAAAGATGAATTTAAGAAATCAGTAAAAGTCCGTGGACAATTTAAAGAGTCTGTTGACAATTTAAAGAGTCCGTGGACTTTTCAAATTATTTATCAATTTCATAAGAATCCATATACAATACACCCCCGGAAGTGTCTTCATACATTAGCATAAAATGAGTACTCGAAAGGAGAATAAAATTCCAGAAAATGAGAAACCTACAAAGAGAAATCATAAATGCATTAGGATTGCAAGTAAAAAAAAAGAAATCATCCAAAAAATCTTTTAACCATTTGAGGACTTGATTGGATAATAAAACTAATGTGAATCAAGTACATATAAAAATTATGTAAATGCTTGAGATTTCAACTATAATTAAAAAATAAAAAATAAAATAAAAATAAAATAAAAATAAAAAAATAAACCAACAAAATATCATTCCCATGAATGTATGAATGCTTAAAAAATCCAAATCAAATTTTTTTTTTAAAGGAAAAAACTTTGACTCAACTCCAAATTGTTTTTTTCTTTCATTAAAAAGAAAAAAAAAATTAAGGGCGTGTTTGATTTTTGGGCGTTTCATGGAAAAGGAAAATTTTTCCCCTAAAATTAAGTTTTTCACCGTTTGATTTTCTCATGGAAAAGGAAAACTTTACTGCAGATGAAATGTTTTCCCGCTTGAAGTGGGAAAGCTTTGTTTAGGCTCCCCCTTGAAAAACTTTTCCCTCAAGAGACTCAACATCAAATCATTCAAAGCCTCGTTGAACAATTTCTCCATAAAATAGAAATGTTCTCTCTGATGAATTTTTTTCCTTAGATGTAATCAAACATTGAAAAAAAAATTGAAATTCTTTTTGCCATGAACTTTGTTTTCAATGAAAACTTTTCCAAAAATCAAACACCCTAAACAATAATTATTCATACCTGAGAAAAAAATGTGGTATATTGGTATATGTGAGAAGAGAAGCTGGATAATAGAAAACCCAAATGTTGATCATAAATTGTTGACAGGGAGGCAAATGAACAAGATAGAGAATGAATCTTAAATGATGTTCTAAGAGAAATGCCAAATGTGAAAGAGACAAGTCTTGGAAAATCACTTTAGATTCTTGTTTAAATAAATAATGACAAATTTACCCCTACTAGATACCTATTATGTTGTTTTTTGTTATTTAATTTGTTGTTCAGTTTTTTTTTATTTTTTTTTTTTGTTGTTTTTATTTATTTATTGCTATTCGTTATTTGTTTAACATTTTTTTAAGAAAATAAAAAAAACTTTGATAAGAGAAGTTTGAAACTAGGGGCATTATACAAGGCACAAAAAAAACGTGTCATTGGTTAGCAATAACTTTTATTTCCTCTATTAAAAGAATTATAACCCAAAGTTTCAATTTAATTCATGTCACAATTATATGCATTGACATT
Organism: Berberis vulgaris; assembly: GCA_963556465.1. Taxonomy (NCBI): domain Eukaryota; kingdom Viridiplantae; phylum Streptophyta; class Magnoliopsida; order Ranunculales; family Berberidaceae; genus Berberis; species Berberis vulgaris. The sequence goes on from OY747127.1 coordinate 19,823,978, forward strand.
GATGTAACGATCGCATCCCAATTTGATTACCCTCAGAGGTAATTGAACATGGATGGAGTGGATATCACAAACACGATAAGCATCTAAGTTTTAAGCACGAGCCCTATAAGTTTTTTAATATGGGTGGTATGGAGATTACAAATCATGTAACTTACAAGTCTCTAACATAAATCATCCTCAACCAAAAATAGTTGTTTGAGATCATCCTCAGCTACGAGGGTTTTTCAATGGCTCAAAAGGCTTGCGTCAAGGCAATCCTCTGTCTCCTCTTCTCTTTACTATAGCAGCAGAAGGTCTAACCCAAATGATTCTTAAAGCAGTTGATGTTGGCCTAGTGAGAGAATTTTCTGTTGCAGAGGGCAGTCCTTCTGTTTCTATTATTCAGTATGCGGATGATACTATCATATTTTGTGATGCCTCCGCTACTCAGGTTTTTGTTCTTAAAAGAATTATGCTTTGGTTCGAAGTTATTTCTGGTCTGAAAATAAACTTTCACAAATCAGTGGTGTTGCCAATTGGAGAAGTCCCTCATCTGCATCAGTTGAAGGGTTTATTTGGTTTATTCAGCGGGTCAACTTCCAGTTAAGTACTTGGACATGCCTTTGGGTGCTAGTTTTAAAAGTAAAGTTGTGTGGGGTATGGGATGAGACGATCAAAAGGATGGAATCGAAACTAGCGTCGTGGAAACACAAATTTCTCTCTAAAGCAGGCAGATTAGCTCTTGTCCATTCCACATTAGCTTCTATCCCTGTGTTCATTCTGTCCCTTATCAAGGTTCCTTCGTCAATAGCGGCCAAGATGGAACAGATCATGCGCGATTTTCTTTGGGGTTCCATTCAAAACTCTAGAAAGACGCATTTAGTGAGCTGGAAAAAAATTTGTTGCCCCAAATCTCGAGGTGGTTTAGGCATTCGCCAGGTGCTCACATTCAATTTTGCATTACTTTCCAAGTGGCTTTGGTGATTTGCAGAAGAAAATGACAATTTATGGAGATCTCTCATTATTGATAAATATGGGCGCAATAGATGGGTTTGGGAAAAGAGAACTAAGTACACTCCCTATGGATGCTCTTTGTGGGAGTCCATCTCCCGGTGCGCAAGTGGTTTCTACCCCCACACCTCTCTTCGATGTGGGAATGACGATCTCATCTCTTTTCTGGCATGATTTCTGGTGTAGTAACCATTTTTTGAAGGATCTGTTTCCAAGGTTGTTTATCATTAACAACAATCAATATGGGAGTGTGAGCAATTTTTTGTTTAATGCCAATTCTTGGGATCTTTCCTTTCGAAGACCCCTTATTACTAGGGAACTAGAGGATGTCGCCAATTTAATGCATTTGTTGGATAGACAGATACTCTCAGAGGGATCTGATAGTTTGGTGTGGAAGGGTAAATGTGTGGGCTTCTTGGTAAAAGATTTTTCTGATATGTTGGCTGCCTCTCATTATGAGACTCACTCCAACCCCTTCATTTCCTCTCACAAGAATCTGGTATGGATGAAAAATCTTTTTCCTCGGATAAATTTCTTCAGTTGGTCAGTGTTGCATGAGAGAATCTTGGCTAAAGATAGGTTAAGGAAAATAGGAATCCACACAGGGAGTCTTTGTGTGCTTTGTAATGAGATTTACGAGACGCTGAATCATTTGATGCTTCACTGTAGATTCTCCAAATCAATTTGGAGCAGTTTCTTGTCAGAATTTGGTTTGAGTTTGATGTTTCAAGGCTCCATTTTATATTGGCTAAGTTGGTGGTCCCAAGCTAATCCTTCCCGACAAGCAGAGTAGTTATGGCGTAGGGTTCCTCACGTACTCATGTGGTGTGTGTGGAATGAGAGAAATATGAGGGTATTTGAAGGGCTTAACAGATCAGAGCACTCTATCGTTATCGAGATTAGAGAATTGTTGTAGATGATGGGTTCGACTTGTAATTTGTTTAGGGATTTGGTTTTTGACACCTTCATGGTGTCTTGGCATTCCTTGATATAGAAATGATTTCCTTTGTAATTTGTTTCCTTTTCCTTCTTTAATAAACATCTTTGTGTTTGAACAAAAAAAAAACATAAATCATCCAATTTTTTTAGTACGACCAACTTGAATCATCCAGATTTTATCAAAACATTACTTTGGGCAATCCACAAATTTGACTTTTGTACACACAACACAATTATGAGCAATGTTAGTTTTGTCAAGCCCCACTATCATTAACAACTTAATTTAGTTGTTTGTGTTTTATCAATCATGATTAAGGTCAGTTATGCGTTTAAAAACAAATTAACTATGTTTGGTCATTTGTCCAAAAAAACGTTGAAAATAGGGGAGGAAAAACATGATGATGTATAAGTGAGTTTTGACTAAAAATAAAAGTGAATTGTAAATATTCATTGAGTTATGAAATCAACATGGTGACACTTATATAATTATGAAAATACTAGTTGATATATAAAACTAATTAGTATATTGAGTATTTGGAATAGTGACTTAGGACAATGATGAGAATTGGAGTCAATAAGACCTAAGAAGACTCAAACATGATCATGAAAAACTTCAAGGATCAAGAAACATGGCCAAGTCAAAGTTGAAATCAATCAAAGTCAAAGTCACATAAAAGCGAAGATTCAAGAAGACCGGTCGTCAAGATGATTGAGGCTCTCTAAGAAAAAACAAGATTATGAACGTCCAAGAAAGAATGTCTCAATGAAGGGGCTAAGATATAAGTTTTAAAATCCGTTTTATGGATAACTAGTTTGGTCAACCAAACAATCTAGAAATTATACCCTAGTCGATCAAGCTAACTCGCCTACTACATTGGTAGGCCTAGTAGTCGTTGTAACTTGATCGACCATGCCCTCTAAACATAGCATTTTTGGAACAAGTCTATGCAAATGGTGTTGAGACAATGGGTTACATGAAATATACGGCGTTGAAATTATATATAAAAAGAATAAAAATATTTAGAGTCCACAAACTTCTTATATTATTTATTTGCCTTTTAATAGAACAATTTTGCACGATTATACTGATTCAGCTGCTTATTGTGAATGCACCAATCCTGTTTTATAATTCATTATGTTGGGTTTGTTCATAAAACAATCTCTTATTTATTTTGTCTACACACATCATCTTAGTTAAGCGTAAAATTCCATGCATGGAAACTAAGGTTTATCAAAAGGTCGCAATTGAGATAGAGCAGATACTAGAGTTGGGTATCAACCCCCCCTCCCTCCATTAAACACTGTCCACAAGCTAGCCCTAGATGATTTGCACAAAAATGATATATATGAAAACACAAGGCATATAGTCATAGTTGTCATTGTCCGGAGACTTTAGAAAAATTGACTCTCTAAAGTTTGACATCCTCTCCTTGTACTTGTAAAACATCGCAAATGGTCCCTAGCTATTAGCTATAGTAAAGTCTAGATTAAAAGCCAAATTGTTTATGATTCAAATAAGATACTTGATGTTTCAAATGTCAATGTTAACTACAATGTTAATAAGGTGTCACGCACCACCATTTGATTAATATAATAAGGTGATCTTGTATCTAGCTAATGGCAAAACTATTATTAACAATTGTAGTTAAATTGTCTCTGTTGGAAATAAGTAGTACTATTTTAGACCTCAATGCAAAACAACTGCCTTTTCTTTTGCAAGTTGGTTAGACGTTTAAGAAAAAAAAAAAACTTTTTTTGCGAGGATAAAATCTTGTAGCAAATTAAATAAAAAATAAAAAAAACCCATTGGATATCTAGGTTTGGTTTCTAATCCAAAAGATTAGCTTGTTTGTTAGCATCAAAACCCAAATAATCTAAGGCAAGAATTGCTCCCCACCACCATTTCCTCATTCTCACACCATTCTACTCTTCTACACCACCTATTTTTTTTTTCACACCACCTATATCAACAAAAATCCAATTTTTTTCCCCTCGCAATTCAAATCGACAAACGATTCATCCCTCCCCCATTCGAAATTCCTCTCTTTTCACACATTCAAGTATTTCTCTCACACTAAACTCTCTTGCAAATCTCCTCCCTCTCCCTCGAAAATCTCTCAAAATCGAAACCCTTACATATCGAAACCCTCAAACTCTCCAAAACGCCACCTCTCAAAGTGCAAAAACGCATCTCTCTTGCGACAAACATAGTGTCTTCATTTTGTAAACTTCGAAAAAATACATTTGGGAAATATTTGTTTAGAAACTTTAGTTTTGTAAACTTTAAGCTTTAATCTTTAAGTTTTGTAAAACCATGGTTCACAAGGTACCTCCATTACATGCACTAGACATCCATAATTCACATTGGATGCTTTCAAAATTTGTTAATAACCCAATGGATTAGTTTAGTTCTGAAAATAATGTGACAATGCGACATCATGCCAAAATAATGTCTGAAAACATTGCGACAAAGTGTACGTTCGATGCGACAATGCGAATAAGGTCATAAAAGAAAGATTGAAAAATAAATTTATCAGAAAACTCAGTTTCAACAAAAATGTGTAGATTTTTTGTTTGTTCGCATGGAACAATGTGGGCTATTTGACAAAGCTCGCAGAGAATTCCAGGCGAACAGAAGTTTTTTTTTCAAAAAAGTTTCCTATTCGTAGAGAACAATGCAGGGATTTTCAAATTCCCTGCAGGGTTTCCTGCAAAAATAAATTCCTGTTCGCAGTATACAATGCGGGATAGTTGCAAAATCTCGAAGAGTTTCGGGCGAACATGAAATTTCAACAAATTGTTTCGGACAGATTTGCGCGACTTTAGTAAAATGACCATAACTTGTTAATTTCAAAACATTTTCAAGTGATTCAAGTTGTGTTTATTATATAACTCAGAGTACTAAAACTTTTGTGTTTTGATCAACTTGAGAATCAGTCTCGACCGAGTACATAAGTTGACCGAAAGTCAAGAACACTATCTGTTTTTATTGCGAGACAGATTTGCGCGACTTTAGTAAAATGATCATAACTTTCTCATTTCAAAACATTTTCAAGTGATTAAACTTGTGTTTATTAGATAACTCTGAGTAGTACAATGTTTGTATTTTTATCAACAAAATCGGTTTTGATCGATCACATAAGTTGGCCGAAAGTCAGAAACACTATTAGGGATGGCAGTGGGGCGGATTTTCACGGATATCCGCCCCATCCAATCCGTTTGGGGCGGTTTTGGTTATGGCTAAATGGGTTTTCGGGTGATTTCGGGTATCCAAAAAATATCCGTTCACTATTCGGGGCGGATACGGATTTATCCATATCCGCCCCGCGGATATCCGTTTAAGTATCGATATTACAAATATACCCTCATCCCTTTATACACTTAAAAAAACAAAAACCCTCAACAATATCTCGCCTCTCTCTCTCTCTCAGTTTTTTTTCATCTAATTGAATCATCACTCCTGACTCCTCTCTCTCAGTCACTTTCACTTCCTCAAAAGAAACCCTTCTTCTCCCAACAGACCCTTCTTCTCCCTCATCTCCCTCAAAACAAACCTTCTTCTCCCTCAAAACAGCGCTCGAGCAACCTCCTCCCTTCGAGCAACTTCTTCTCTCTCACAATGAAGGCCACGAGCGACCTCCAATCGATCAACCTCCCTTCTTCTCTCTCACAGCGAAGGCCGCGAGCGACCTCCCTTCTTCTCTCTAAAAGCGATGGTCGCGAGGGGTGGCGGAGGCCGACCCTCCCTTCTTCTCTCTCACAGCGAAGGCCGAACTCCAATTCTCTGAACTCCCAGATCTGATCAGCATGTGTAAATCGAAGCTCCCACCTCATCAGCCTTCCTCTCCCCATGATCTCAGATCTGATCGATTCCGATCTCAGATCTGATCGATTCCGATCTCAGATCAAATATGATCTGATCTCAGATTCTGTAGATCTCAGATCTGATCGATTCTGATCTCTGATCTCTGATCGATTCTGATCTCAGATCTCTGATCGATTCTGATCTCAGATCAGATCTCATCGATTCTGATCTCAGATTCCGTAGATCGATTTTTTTTTTTTTTGGCAATTTATTGTAAGCTTTTTTTTTTTAATTTTTTGTATGTATCTTTCGATTGTATTTTTTGTATGAATTTATTGTATGTTGAAGAAAATTAGATCTGATCTGAGATTCTGTAATCGATTTTTTTTTTTGGCAATTTATTGTATACTTTTTTTTTTAATTTTTGTATGTATCTTTCGATTGTAATTTTTTTATGTGATTTTTTGTATGAATTTATTGTATGCTGAAATTTTTTTGGGTTGTTGTTTGGGTTAAAATGGGGCGGGGCGGATATCCGCCTATCCGCCGGGGGCGGGGATGGTTTTAAAAAAAAATGATAAACGGATATGCGGGGCGGTTTCGGGGACCCGAAATTTTCAGCGGGGCGGGGATGGATTTGCACAAATCCGCCCCAATCCGCCCCGTTGCCATCCCTAAACACTATCCCGTTTTCATTGCTATACAGATTTGCGCGACTTTAGTAAAATGATCATAATTTGCTCATTTCAAAAACTTTTCAAGTGATTCAAGTTGTGTTTATTAGATAACTCAGAGTACTACAATTTATGTATTTGGATGAGCTGGAGAATCGATATTGATTGAGTATACAAGTTGGCCGAAAGTTAAGGACACCATCCTGTTTTCATTGCGAGACAGATTTGCGTGACTTTAGTAATATCATCATAACTTGTTCATTTCAAAATATTTTTAAGTGATTCAAGTTGTGTTTATTAGATAACTCATAGTGCTACAACTTTTGTTTTATGATGAGCTTGAGAATAGGTCTCAATGAGGATTTAAATTTGTCCAAAGTTACCTTATTTTGTATTTTTTGCTTTTGAGTTTGGGTTTCTCTATTAAGTTATGCATATTTATTGGTGGTGTGAGTAAGTAAAAAAAAAAACAAAAAAAAAACTCAATAGTAGTGTGAGAAAGAGGAAATGATGAAGTGGAGTATTCGCTACCATAATCTAAAGATTGCCCCAACATTCTTCCCATGTAGAACTAAACTTGTACTGTATAGGATGGAAACAAGGTGGGAAATAAGGCATACACTCGATCAGGATGAGGCCATGGGGCTGACAAGATTCATCAATATCATCCATGTCTTTGCTTCCATTTTGCTCTTTAAGTAAGATCCAATCACATGATTGGAGCACATAATCACATGATTGAGGCACATTGTAATGACCGTTACAATAGTTTAAGTTATTTCTTTGTTTGGTTGAGTATAAAAATGATGCAATGAGAATAATTTGTAATGGGATACCTTAAGAATGCTCATTGTAATGGTCAATATTTTATTTGTCTTTTTTACCCTCTCTACTTAACATAAATGTCTCCTAACCTATCATAGATTCAAAATTTATGATTGATAATTGATGACATAATGGTAAAGACACAAATCATTCTCATCTTCATTCCATTGAGTAACCAAACACAGTAATATTCTCATTCTCATTCGATTGAGCAAAGAAACATAGCCTTAGTCCTTAAAGATCCTCGCTAGTGAACCTGGAGAGTGTGCATATGGTTCAAAAGTCCACGAGTCCATGAAGGAGGAGTGGACACAACAAAAGCCCATTGAGAGCAGGCCCAAAGTTAATGGTTGGTATAGCTAGGGCGATGGTTCAGTTTTAAAATTTTCAAACCGAATCTGAAACCGATCATTAACAAAACCGATCTGAAACTGAACCGATTCTAATTTATGCAAACCGTAATCGAACCGAACTGACCGACTATTTTAAACATATTATATAATTTATATATAAAATATATATTACTTATTATATATATTCGGTCAGTTCGGTTTGGTCGGTTAAAATCCCATAAAAACCGAAAACTGAACCGACCACTTCGGTTTTGAATTTTTTAAAACTGAAACCGAACCAATCGATTCGATTTTGATCGGTTCGATCAGTTTAGTCGATTTGATCGATTTTTTGTTCAGCCCTAGGTATTGGAGTGTAGTGTACTACTTTGATAGCATCGCCTGAATGTGCGCACATGCACGCTCACATTCAAAGTTGAAACACAGAGAACTCATGACCAAACTGCCCAATCGTATAAACCACGGATCTATCTAAACACCTCCCCTGGTCCCATCACCACCTTGACATTACCACTAGTAGCGAAGCGAACCCTCCTCAACTCAAACCCCCCTCTTTAAATACAAACATCCCTCTTACGCACTCACAACCCTCGTCTCGCTTCACTGCCGTCTCTCCTCGGCTCGAACAAAAAATGCAGTACAAAAACCTGGGCAGATCGGGCCTGAAAGTGAGCCAGCTCTCTTACGGAGCCTGGGTTAGCTTCGGCAATCAACTGGACGTGAAAGAAGCGAAGACGCTCCTCCAATGCTGCCGCGACAACGGCGTCAACTTCTTCGACAACGCGGAGGTCTACGCCAATGGGAGGGCGGAGGAGATCATGGGGCAGGCCATCCGGGAACTGGGGTGGAAGAGGTCGGACATCGTAGTCTCCACCAAGATCTTCTGGGGTGGCCCTGGGCCGAATGACAAGGGCCTGTCTCGTAAGCATATTATTGAAGGGACTAAGGCGTCTTTGAAGAGACTTGATATGGAGTATGTTGATTTGATCTATTGTCATAGGCCTGATGCGAGTACCCCGATTGAGGAGACTGTTAGGGCAATGAATTATGTTATTGACCATGGATGGGCCTTTTACTGGGGTACTAGTGAGTGGTCTGCTCAGCAGATTACTGAGGCTTGGGCTGTAGCCAGTCGGTTGGATCTTGTGGGGCCTCTTGTTGAGCAGCCCGAGTACAATCTCTTGAATCGACACAAGGTGAACTACTTTTTACTTTTTTGTGAATTATAATTCATAAAATATTTCTTAGACTGGGCTGTTGTTGTTTAATCTGAATTTTTGTTAGTCTAATTGGATGAGATTCAGTATCGACATGATGGGTTGGTCTTGTTTGGTTCATTTTGATTGAATTTGGATGAATGGTTTATTGATTTTACTTGTGGGGGGATTATGGGAAACTCAAATCACCAAGCCATTTTAGCTTTTTTTAGTGAATTTGATCTTACTAGTCGCAAAGAAGGTGAGATAAAAATGTTTTATGCCTTATTGAGTTAATGTTTTTTTATTGAATTATATTTTATCATATGGATTCACTTGCTACTGGTAGTAGCTTTGGTGATTTCCTATAATGGTTTTAAGTTAAAACACCGGCTGTGTGAGGTAGTAGAAGATTTTATAGAGGGTACACACTTATCTATTTGTATCCAGAACTGAATCTGGGATATCACCTTTTATGTTAAGTGGAACCTAATTTTATCTTTTTGGTAAATGAAATTGATGTTTTTCAGTGGGTTGTTGGATCTGAACTTGTTAATATAAAGTGGGTGAGATTGTGATGATAGGATGGATGTTGCTTTGATTGATTTGATTTTTAACTAGCGTGTTTGATTTAAGTGTTGTTTAGAGTGATTGATGGTATAATGGTTTTATCATGGGGGTAAAGAACCCTTCTAGGGAGCGAGGGAGAGCGCGAGGGATGGGTGGTTACACCCCTCCCTCGCCCCCTAGAATTTCTGGGGGGCAAATAAGATCAACTAACTGTTTTGAGATGAATTTGATCTTTACTAATAGTAAAGGATGAGATAAAATATTTTATGCTTGCTTTTGTGTTTATGTTGGTCATTGAATTTTATTTGCAAAGGATCTTATGGATTCACTTGCTACTAGGAGTAGCTTGGTGATATACACAATGCTTTTAAGTTCAAACACCGGTACTTTGCGATGGAACAATGAGGGTTGAGTAGAATTAGTGGGCTTGAGTATGGTTAGCAGTGTTGGATTGTTATTGATTTCAAACAGGGGGTATGCTATATGTATCATAAATCTTTTATGCCAGGTTGAACTTAGTAAATGTTAGCACGAAGGTTCTTAACTTTTGGTAAGAAATATAAGTTCACTTTGCAATTATTCAAATTTGTCTTGTGGGGGAGCAGCATGTGAAATGGGTCATCATCGGCACGGAGAATTAAGGTGATATAGATCAGAGTGTGTAAGAGTTGGAGGTATACGTAAGGGTATGTGGGATGCCAAGGAGATGTGCAAGGTGGTGTGTAGCTTGGAGATCTCCTTTAAGGAGAAGAATCATAAGGTTATTGTGAAACACGAGGGATTTTGTTGAGGACAGAGTGGTTGAAGATTTTGATGCGTTGGCCCTGGTTAGACATTTCAGTGATACTGAATTGTCAGATTCAGAAGATGGCTCATTCACATGGGAAGAATTAATCAATGCCCACAGGAAAGGCTTAATCTGATGATGAGGGTTTCTTTCCAGAGGGGTGGGGAGAAGTGGTGTGATGATTGGTTCCTTGGGGGGGGGGGGGGGGGGGGGGAGGCTTTATGGTCATGCTCTCAATGTCTCTAGAGTCGACCTTGGTTGTGTTTTTGTTTTTTCCTATTTTTCTTTCTGTTAACTTATTTGGGGCTTGTTGTTCTTCATTATGGAATATTACCTTTTGAAAAAAATAGAAAGATAAACCGATTTGGTTCTGACAAGATTCTGAAAATGTTCTGGTTTTGCAGGTTGAATCTGAATATGTACCTCTATACAACAACTACGGTATAGGTCTCACCACGTGGAGTCCACTTGCATCAGGAGTACTTACCGGAAAGTACAACAAAGGAACTATACCACCTGATAGTCGATTTGCACTTGAAAATTACAAGGTAAAGACTTATACATCTTGAGACTAGGTGTCTTTGAACAAATCCCTGAAACCTTAGTTCTTAGAGGTTTTAATTCAAGTCAAAATTCATACTTTAGTTTTAGGCATCAAATTCAAGTTATCCTCGAGTATAGGTAACACGAATGCCATAATGAAATGTTACAGAATTTACAATATAATGAAATGATACAGAAGTTACAATTGTTTAGACTTTCTTCCAAGTGTACCCTTAGCACATTTGCAGGATTGTTTGTTCTTCATTGTATACATATGCTTAGAGGACAAGTGTATAATGGATCAAGATAGCTTCTTTAGAAATTGGGTTGGATTTGGTTTCACTAAATGAGATCCAAATGGGTCTGTGACTCTGTGTCCAATTTTTGAAATGTATTTTGGATTTGGGTCAAGCATGGTTCAGTCCTATCTGACATGCTTCCTTAGAAAGGGTCAACTTTTAATTGCTATAGCATTGCAGGACATTTATTCCTCTGCATTGTGGTTGTATGGTACTTTGTGGTTTTAAGTCAATATTCTGACCTGTAATTACCTGCGGTGTAGAATCTTGCTTCAAGATCATTGGTTGATGACGTGCTGAAAAAAGTTAAGGGCTTGGAACCCATTGCAGAGGAGCTGGGCGTGCCTTTATCTCAACTCTCAATTGCTTGGTGTGCATCAAATCCCAATGTGTCATCAGTTATCACTGGCGCTACAAAGGAGCATCAGGTAAGCTAGTTCTATACTACTGCATCATTTATGGTAGCATGCCCCATATTTTTAAATGTTAATGAATGCCACTGAGGCGATTACGTATCACTGTTGTTTTTGGTTCTTGTATGTCTTTTTAGTTCCATATCTCTTCCCTTTTCTGCATTCATTTGTGGTGTATCATGGTTATAATATAGAAAATAAGGAGCATACTGGGCCAAGCACTAATTGATAACGGTTAGGTGGTTTAAGTTGTAGCACAGGTTTTAGTTCTACATTACTTTTGTTGTTTTGCAAAATAGGGAGGCTTTTGTTATAACTAATTGAATGGAAGAAATATTATTAGCTTTTAGGAATGCCATTGACTGAGGAGTTGAGCATATCCAAAAGGTCTGCTGGCCAACTCATTGTTGGATTTTCTTTAATTTCAGTCAACTCCAAATTTGATGTTCTTGTTACCTTTTTGGATTTTTCAAGGATTTCCATTGATTTAGTTTATAGAGTTTCCTATGCGCTGTTGAAAGCATGAAAGGATGAAATTAGTGGATCTCTTAGTTTGTTGTTCTTGTTGTTGAACTAAAATTTTATTGGTTTGTATATTTATCTGTCTATATTATTGTTATTGTTTTTAGTTTATGATTTTTTATTAAAAGAGTAGTGTTGTAGCAGTGAGAAAGAAATCAAGCTTGGGTAATATGAGAAGGTTAAGAGGAGAGGAGGTAAGAAGTGAGATCAGTTCGGAGGAGGCTATGAGCATCATTCGAAATTTTAAGAGCTTTCGAGAACATAACTCAAGTAACTGGGAAGAGTTTTAACCCGGATAAGAGGGATTCTCACTGATCATCTAGAGTCGCTGGAAAGCTGAGCGTGGGCTCTGTTTAAAGAAGCTATGGTAAACATTACAGCCATACCTAACCTTTGGGGGTGCACAAGAATCATATGAAAGTTGAGGCCTCTTTATATGGTTCTCAATTTGATCGCCAATAAATTTTTTTACCTTATATCCAGGGGAGAAAAAGAGTTGAACTGCAGAAGTGTCCAAGGAGAGCCGTGTGTGTAATAGGGTTGATATTGCTTACTAGGTTAACTGAGCAGCTGGACACGATGCTATTCTTAGGCTAACCGATTGGCAGATCTGTCCTATACCCTGTTTGAAAGAAGATATGGATACAACGATTTAAGTCAAAGTTTGATCTCTCTATCAGGAAGCTGTGTAGTAGCGAACAATTGCTACACATGTGTTGATGAACAAATCATCATTGAGTGAGACTGGAGTGAGAAGAATGACAATGTTAATGATTAAATGTATAGGAGACCATTTAACCAATTCACATTCAATATCAATTCATATTCAATATCACCATGATTTGTGTGTAATCCCCACCATGATACACCACCTCAGAGATTATGCGAAAACAATAAAGAAAAAGAAGAAGACATGAATTGGAGTTTTTTTCAATCTTTGCTACAATATTAATATTATTATACCAAAACTTACAATCTCTAGAAAAAAACTCTCGATGTAAAACACTGAACAAGCTCTGAACATATAATACAATACAAAGACTATAATATATAGACATATTGTAGACTTTGCAAGGTACTGGGCACACTCACAAGCTTGAAACCCGCCAAGGGCAGTGCCCAGGATCTTGCAGAACAATCTCACATCTATTTTTGAGTAATACTAGCCCAAAGATCACTAAGCTTCTAAGGGGAAGATATTTCTGTATCACATCACCAGTATCAATATCAGATTGGTTTATTCAATGACTCTTATAGTGTGTTTGATTTCAAGGGATCTTTTTTCAAATTTTTTTTTTTTTCCAAAAGTGAGAATGGAGAGGAAGAGAGAATGAAGAACATGAAATTTGTGATGATCTGTATCCTCTTTGTGAAAATATTTTCTTAGGAGGAGCTAAGAAATTTTTTTTGCCAAAAATAGAGTCATCTTCAACTTCAAGATGGATAAATTTTCCCACTTCCTCTCCTATTTCTTCATTCTTTTTAAAAAATTTCCATGACAAATTTCCTTGGAATCAAACACACATTTAGGGTGTGTTTGAATTTTGTTTTCCATGGAAAATGTAAACTAGTGGAAAGAGATCATGGAAGAGAAGAGAGAATGGAGTGGAGTGAGCATGAATTTGTGACCTCCACTACCTATCCTCTATTCCTCTCTCAAAGTCATGGGAAAAAAAACAATCTGGGAGGCCTAAGAAAAATTTTCAATGAAAAACTCGAAACATGACAATGTTCATCATCATTGGATGAAAACGTTTCTCACTTGCTTTCTCATCTCAACTATTTTCATATCTCAGCTATTTTCATGGTTTTCCATAAAAAATCAAACACACCCTTAGTGTAAAAACCATCTTTAGTTTATTATCATCGATATCACATATAATCAGGCATGATGTAAAATGAGATATGTTGAAAAAAAAAATCTGTTTTTTCCATTTCGCTATCAAATTTCAGTATTTCAGGACCATGATATGAAACATTTGGAGTTAGGCAAGTGTGTGGGATGTTACTTATAAACCATGACACTTTGATAAGCCCACCATTAGGTTTACATATGCTAGAAGGAAGAAGGATCAGGGAACTACTAGTATTCACTAGAAGGGAATAGAAGGCTGAGTTTGTTAGGTTGTTATTTTTGAGTGGTCAGTATTGTAGGAGTAGTAGCTATAAAAGGGGAAGGTAGGAGAGTAGGGAGGGGATCCAAATAGAGTATATTGAAAGGGAGAGACCAGGCTCTCGAATTCCTGGAATTGTATCCTTTACTATCAATACAATCGATTTTCTCCCATTTCACTTCTTTGTACAATTTACTAAACTTGCTCAAGGGTCCTATCTATTCTGATTCCTATTGCAGGTTTGTATCAATTGGTATCAGAGCAAGATCTAGGGGACAGTAATCATGGCTCAAAAAAAAATAGAAGCCCTAGAAGAAATACTAGATATGGTACAAGGAGAATTGCAAAAAGAATTGGCTTAGGCACAAGTTGGGTTCCAGAAATTACCTGGTATGGAGAGTCGCCTCGAGGTGATTGAGAAATCACTGGGTTATTTGACAAGCAGAATCGAACAATTGCTGAAGCAGGATGGTGCTGGGCCTTCCTCATGCAGCGCAGGACCTTCGTCGACAGTATTGGAGAAAAATAAGCAGGTGGAGGGCGAGAGGAACCCTTCCTCGAGCTTAGGATCTCCTCTAAGCAGACAGGAGACCCCAACGGAGATGGAAAACTCAGAATCAAGGGGGCTACGGAGGTTGGAATTCCCCATCTTCACGGGGGATGACCCGGATGGCTGGATCTTTCGGGCTGAGCGGTATTTCGTGATGAATCAGATGACAGAGAAGGAGAAGCTCGAAGCAGCAGCGGTGAGCATGGATGGTCGGGCCTTAGCCTGGTTTACATGGATGGAAGGTCGTCGAATCGTGGAAAACTGGAATGAATTCAAGGGGCTCCTTCTTACCCGATTTTGACCGCTTCGTGAAGGAACTCTGACGGAGAAATTCTTGGCCATCCGACAAACGGGATCTGTGGATGAATTCGTTGAGCAATTTGAAACCCTAGCTTCCCCTCTTCGCAATCTCTCTGATGAAGTGCTTGAAAGCACATTCATCAATGGGTTGAAGGACGAAATTCGGGCCGAGGTGCGACTGTTGAGGCCCAAGTCGCTAATGGACTTGATGGAAGCAGCCCAAATGGTTGAGGACCGAAACCGCATCTTGGGAAGGAATGGGCCGAGTACTCCATGGGCTAAAACGGCCCAAGCCCGGTTTCCTTCACAATCGATGAACCCTAACCCCCAAATCGCCCACAGTACCGCCCCTCTTCGCACCTCCATTCCATGGGAGAACAAAGGGAATCAGCGAAGAACACCATTCGTGGAGCGGGTGGATTTGGCCAACAACCGTCGTGAGGGGGGGTTCAAACGCCTCACGGAGGCTGAAATCCAGAGCAAGAGGGCTCGTGGCCTCTGTTACAAGTGCGACGAAAAGTTCGCACCAGGTCACCTCTGTCACAAACGACAACTCCAAATTCTTTTGGTGGATGATCTTGAGGCAACCGAAGAAAGCTCCGCCGGGGAATTCGACACTGAGGAGCCCAGTCCCAATACACCACCGCAAGACTCAGAGGAACAAATCGAAGGGAGTATCGAGCTTTCCATGAATTCGGTGGTGGGATTCACTTCTTCCCGAACAATGAAGCTTCAAGGGGCAATCTCTTCTCAGCCCGTCACTGTGTTGGTCGACTCAGGAGCAACGCACAACTTCATCGATCGCAATCTGGTTCAGAAATTGGGGCTTCCTCTCACCATGACAGCCGACTACGGGGTATTGATGGGCACTGGGGATTCGGTAAGAACAGAAGGGATTTGCAAACAAGTGGTGCTATCACTTCCAGAAATTGAGGTAATTGAAGATTTTTTACCTTTAGATTTGGGTGGTACTGATGCAATTTTAGGTATGCAATGGTTGGAGAAATTGGGGGTGATGCACATCAATTGGAAGGCATTGATCATGAAATTTACCGTGGGCAGGACTTCGGTCACATTATGGGGTGATCCGAGCTTGTGCAAAACTCAGATCTCTTTCAAAGCATTAGTACGGGACAACATCAGGGTCAGGGAGTGTTACTAGAGTTGGGAGCATTGGCCTTGAAGGAGGAAGAGGATCATACTCCCTTGGAGGCAGTTTCAGGCAGCATCAGAGACGTGTTGGGTCAATACTCCGACGTCCTCAATTCACCTCAGGGGTTACCTCCTCAACGGAGTTGCGATCACGCCATCACACTCAAAGACGGGGTCGAACCTGTAAGTGTCCGGCCCTACCGTTACCCGCAAATTCAGAAGGATGAAATAGAAAAGTTAGTGGGAGAGATGCTGGCTGCCGGAATTATCCAACCAAGTCACAACCCGTTCTCAAGCCCAATATTATTGGTCAAGAAAAAAGACGGTAGTTGGCGTTTCTGTGTGGATTACAGGGCACTCAACCGGGTGACAGTGGCCGACAAATTTCCTATTCCGGTCATTGATGAATTACTGGATGAGCTACATGGGGCAAATTTTTTTTCTAAGTTGGATCTGAAGTCGGGGTACCATCAGATCCGTGTAAGGCCCCAAGATGTGCCGAAAACAGCTTTCCGAACCCATAAAGGGCACTACGAGTTCTTAGTCATGCCTTTCGGACTCACCAACGCCCCAGCCACTTTCCAAGCACTGATGAACTCCGTCTTCAAGAAGTTCTTACGGAAATTTGTGTTGGTTTTCTTTGACGATATTTTGGTGTATAGCAAGAATGAGGAGGAACATGTAAGGCATCTTCACATCATCTTTTCGACACTACGGCATCACTCCTTGTCTGTAAATCAGCGGAAGTGCACATTCGGCCAGAGGGAGCTGGAGTATTTGGGGCACATTGTATCGGCACAGGGAGTTGCTGCTGATCCGTCCAAACTCGTCGCAATGGCATCTTGGCCTACCCCTAAAAATTTGAAGGAGTTACGCGGGTTTTTGGGGCTGACTGGCTACTACAGAAAATTTGTTCAAGGGTATGGACAGATTGCTTCCCCACTTACTGATCTTCTCAAAAAAGATAATTGGGGTTGGTCTAAGGAGGCCGAGAGGGCGTTTCTGCAATTAAAGGAGGCCATGATGACCGTACCAGTACTTGCGCTTCCGGATTTTTCAACCCCATTTGTGATTGAGACCGACGCTTCGGGTTCAGGTATTGGGGCTGTGTTAATGCAGAAACAACGACCAGTGGCCTATTTCAGTCAGGTTCTGGGTACTCAGGCTCGCCTAAAATCAGTTTATGAACGAGAGTTGATGGCAATCGTCTTGGCAATTCAAAAATGGCGCCCTTACCTGTTGGGAAGGCGGTTTTTGGTGCGCACCGACCAAAAAAGTCTCAAATTTCTCTTAGATCAGCGGGTAGTGGCGGATGAACATCAAAAATGGATATCCAAGCTTCTAGGATACCAATTTGATATTGAGTATCGACCGGGATTGGAAAATAAGGCGGCGGATGCGCTATCTAGGCGACCCGAGGCATGTGAGTTGGCCGCCCTTTCCTCGTGGAGTACTAGTTTGGAGGGTCTAAATGACGAGGTCCGTCAAGATCAAGTCTTCGACCCTATATACGCTGATCTCGTAGCTGGGAAAGCGAGTCCGGCAGGGTACCACATGGAACATGACCGGTTGTTTTATCATGGTCGAGTGGTGCTCCCATCATCATCGCCTTGGGTTCCTATACTCTTGGAGGCATATCATAACAGCCACGTAGGGGGTCATTCGGGCGTCTTAAAAACTTATTTGCGTCTCTCCCAGGACGTCTATTGGAGGGGTATGAAAAAACATGTCCAAGCCTATGTTGCCAAGTGTGATGTTTGCCAACGTAACAAGGCCATGACGCTGTCTCCTGCTGGGTTGCTCCAACCACTACCGATTCCGGAGCAGGTTTGGGAGGACATCTCCATGGATTTTGTGGAAGGTCTTCCAAAATCCGAAGGCTACTCTTGTATCCTCGTAGTCGTTGATCGCCTGAGCAAATACAGTCATTTCCTGCCGCTCAAGCACCCTTTCACGGCTCCGGGGGTTGCTGCCTTATTCATTCGGGAAGTGGTTCGCTTACATGGGTTTCCAAGGTCCATAGTGTCAGATCGGGATAAAGTGTTTCTGAGCAACTTCTGGTCTGAATTATTCAAGCTGCAAGGAACCGGACTGAAACATAGTTCCTCCTATCATCCGCAAACGGATGGCCAAACCGAGGTGGTCAATAGATGCCTCGAGACTTACTTAAGGTGCTTTGTCGGTGATAAGCCCAAACAGTGGGTGAAGTGGCTGCCTTGGGCTGAATTCTGGTACAACACTTCGTTCCACTCTTCCACCAACACCACCCCTTTCACAGTGGTGTACAATAGGCCTCCTCCTCCTGTGTTAAGGTTTGAAGAAGGCTCCACGGCTAACTCAACTCTGGAATCTGAGTTAAAAGACAGGGATGCTGTGCTTGAGGAGCTCAAGGCTCACTTACGACGTGCTCAGAAACGCATGCAAACCTCTGCAGATAAGCGGCGCAGGGAGGTCAGTTTTGAGGTGGGAGATTTGGTTTATGTCAAGCTCCAACCTTACCGGCAGCGCTCCTTGGCAAAACGACTGAATGAGAAGCTTGCCCCACGTTATTTTGGCCCTTATATGGTGCTGGATCGCATTGGCAAAGTAGCCTACAGGCTGGATTTACCTCCTACAGTCAAGATACACCCAGTATTTCATGTATCTATGTTGCGCCCAGCCCTGGGACAGGCAGACAATTTTCAGCCATTCCCTCTTCAGCTCTCGGATGATTTAGAGTGGCTGGTAGAACCAGTTGAAGTGATGGATTTGCATTATAATGCGCAGGGCTGCCTGGAAGTCCTAATTAAATGGAAAGACATGCCTGACTTTGAGTCATCGTGGGAAGAATTTGACCTCATCAACACTCAATTCCCTTCATTTCACCTTGAGGACAAGGTGCGAGTTCGAGCGGGGGGGTATTGATAAGCCCACCATTAGGTTTACATATGCTAGAAGGAAGAAGGATCAGGGAACTACTAGTATTCACTAGAAGGGAATAGAAGGCTGAGTTTGTTAGGTTGTTATTTTTGAGTGGTCAGTATTGTAGGAGTAGTAGCTATAAAAGGGGAAGGTAGGAGAGTAGGGAGGGGATCCAAATAGAGTATATTGAAAGGGAGAGACCAGACTCTCGAATTCCTGGAATTGTATCCTTTACTATCAATACAATCGATTTTCTCCCATTTCACTTCTTTGTACAATTTACTAAACTTGCTCAAGGGTCCTATCTATTCTGATTCCTATTGCAGGTTTGTATCACACTTTTGCTTGGATATTTTGTTGGATTTTAAGTACGAAACAAAATATTAACAATTCTCCATTAGGAGGACAAGGCAGGTGATTGGGGTTTATGGTTGCATATGACTTAACAAACAATTTTTCGAAGAAGAAAACAATGACATATTGATATCTAATCTATCCATTGAGATTTTTGTTCATTGAATGATGTGTTTTATGTGAATAAATTTTTGCCCCTTCTATAAAAATAGGTGAAACAAAGTTAACACTCCTTTCATTTAACTCGCTCCTAGATTTTTTTTAACCCTTTCTTTCAAATTGTATCCGATTTTGTGATCTGATCATACCATGTATTAGTGCTCCAACTGGTGGTCACATCACTAGATTCACTAGTGCTTGGTAAATGGCTTTAACTTTGGTGCTGACTCTGAGGTCAAGCTCATTCCTAATTGGTCCTTTGGTCGGTAAATGTTTTTTGTTAATTTTTTTTCTTTTTCAATTAAGTTTGATATCTCTCTAAAAAAAAAGAGACAACATATACATATGCTTGATTTTTCCCATTTTTCAGTCAACTCTCCTTTACCTGCTTGGCTATAGTTATGGCATATTATAGACTATTGACGTCTCACCAAGTTTAGGCACTGACAAGGACATATAACGTGATAATGAGAGATAGAAGCAATGGTAATGCAAGAAGTTTTGGGTTTTGTGATTTCTCATATCAATCTGTTGCTGGTCTGTTGGTGAAGCCCTTCAAGACGAGCATATTGTATTAGGAAGAAAAGTGGAGAGTAAAGTTCAATACGAAGAGGTCAAGAAAATACAAATAAACAAAACCCAATAACATCAACCCGGCTACAAATAAAACAATACAGGAGTTAGTAGGAATACTGTTGGTAGCTAGAACTACGAAGATTTTTCTAGGGATTTCATCTGCTGCCTTCGTGTTGGAAGAATTCAAGGGTCCATTGATGAGTCTGGTAAGATTAAAGATGTCATTTGAATGTCTGATAATGTGACCTACAGTATGTGCAATGGGAACAATCACAGATATAACATGACAATAATTGCTAGAAATTGTGCAAATCCGTCCTTGTTGATTGAACCTGGCTGTGACATGGGAATGGCATCTTGTGATTACAGTAGGTGTATGTCTTTTAGCAATTGGAAAATAGAACTAGCAAGATTGAGGAATCAATTTGAGGATGGATGGGGGAAAGCCGAATGAGGGTATTTAGATCTATTGGAATTTATGGTGCTACTTCTGGTCAACAATATCACACATTTATTATTTGCCAGCTAAGCCTTGCTCAGTTTGTAATTCTAAATGATTTATTGCATTCCTTGCATAATCATTTGAGACTAGGTTGGTATTCCATTTGCGCTCTCTTTCCTTTAACTCTGTATCTTTCCTTTAATCAGGTCTGAGAGTTTCTTCACAATGATAGTTGACAGTTGTGGCACTTCATTTGTTTGATATCGGGGTTGCACCATGATGCTAAAACATGTGATAGGCGCATATTCATGTCTTTATAGGTTGTTGTTTTGCTTCTTCTGTGTATATGGGGTCATTTATGTTCACTACCTTTTGCGATTAATGCAGATCCAAGAGAACATGAAAGCTGTTGATGTCATTCCAAAGCTGACACCTGAAGTCCTGGAACAAATCGAGAAAGTTGTCCAAAGCAAGCCTAAGCGTCCTGATTCATACAGGTGAAGTCTAGTTAGCCATTGTTTTTCTAGCGACAGTCCTAAATTATCCAGCTGGACGTCGCCGAGTTACACTTGCCTTATATTTGTCTATTTCCTTGCGGTTGTCTCATTGATATCTGTAGCAAATTTGTGATCACTGTAAGGAAAGACTTGTTCTCTCAGCGATATCTGTGGCAAATTTGTGATCACTGTGAGAAATACTTGCGTTATATGACTCAATTTACCGTGGTTTGTTTTTCAGTCGGTCGGATAATTTTGTTTATGCTTCTTTTGTATCGTTCAGCATTGTATGGTCAATGATTCATTTGAATTATTGGTATGTGCCATGGTAGATTCTACTCTGGGTGCGCTACTAGCTAGTTGGACAGATACATTCTTAGTGCCACGTAGCACAATTTTTTGGGGTCTGGTGATGGATCAAAGTTTCCCCATTATCTAGTGATGAAAAAGAAGACGAAGGAATTTCCTGGTTGTAGAGTTTAGCTTTTATGGTGTTCTTGATAGTTAAGGTTATTGGTCCATAATGAGGATCTTAATGAATGATGGGAGATTCCTGATGTTACGCAGACCAAGATGCAGTTGGCTAAACATTCTTGTCACTCTACGACCCACTAGGCATTCTTTGTTGTGAGTAGACTGCCAGCCTGCTAGATTTATTGTCGCTGTTCTTTGAAGTACATGTATCTTTTTGGTTCATGTAAGTTTGCTTGCCAGTTGATGCACTTGTCTTGGTTATTCTGGTGCTCAACTTGTTCTTGGTAATGTTTGTTTGGAAAGTGTTTGTCTAGGTTACTCTGAAGTTCAGCTGGTTATTTTTTGATTGATTGCTTGGAAAGTGTTTGGTTGAGTTGAAATTATAAGCAACTTTTCTCTAGTGCCGTATTTGGTTCAAGAGAGGGCATTACAGGGCAAATAGTAAAGAAGATGGGGGGAGAGGAGACAAGGAGGAACTGAGCTTGAAGATGACTTTCAACCTATCTAATATAACATATCGGTCCTTTTGAATTATTTCTCTCAAACCAAACACTGCAGCAATTCCGTAAAACAACTCATAATTATACAGTATGACCACAGTTGTAACATTTCTTTTTGGCAAGGAGTGGAATTTTTGTGTCATGATGTATGTTATGAGAATGACCTCCAAATGAAAAAGTGAAAAACTGTATTTCTTTACCATGGTCGCAGATTGCAAACTTGAACCACAAAGTTTGAGGGTCTTGTTCAAGCTGGAGTGACTATGATATGTAGTATAAATATGATACTTTTTTATTTTTTATTTTTTTATATATATATAAATATGATACTTTCTCTCCATAGCAATAAGATCTCTTTTGCAGGCCTGGAGAATCACAGGTTCCTTCAGAATCAATAGTGATGCACTGCTAGTGGGAATTATGAACTGATTTCTGTTCCTTGGATTTTTTATTTATTTAAATTTTTTTTAAATTTCCATTATTACTTATCTGAACTTGTTCACCGAACACCATGCTAATTTATTTATAATTTTAGAGAGTGTGTTAAAAGGGCCTAAGCTTGTATGTTAGTTTTGGACCGGTTAAGTTTCATTTGGTTAAGACAATCTTATATTCACTAATAGACATGATTAAATTGTTCGCTATATCATTTGAGCACCAGTTGACTTGAAAGTTTGAGAGAAATTTTGGATTCACATTAAAAACAACATGCTAAACTTTCAGCCAGTTTTGACATAATGCCCCGAGACATTTATAATGTAGGGTATGTAAGAGAGCTTTGCTCGACACTATTATTCAACACTACATACCCTCTGTGGTCCTAATCCATTCGGTTATGTCAGCTCCTTTAGGGTTGGACTTTAATAACGGATCATATTGAAGCTTGACCACAATTGATAGTTGACATACAAAATAACTAATTGCATGATCGAATCAAACCAAAGTCTATAGCAAAAGGAATTTAAAGCAATAAAAATGGACCGTGAGGATGATATGATATGTATTGACAAGATCAGGGAATTACCAAGCAAAGAGGAGAAGCTTCACTATATATAATGGAGAAGAGGACGTGTTTGCTCCAATACACGTCGAATATGCTATTATAGGTCTCATTAAGCAGACCAACTTCAAGTAGAAGCCATGTTGGTAGGCTTTTGGAAACTGAGACAAATTAGCAAAGCAACCAACTACGGTCGGACCCTCTTTCCAAGTGCGCAAGGCATGTCAACCACCCTTATATATATTTTCTAATTCAAATTGATTTCCTTTCATGTTACAACATTGTTTAACAACATTTATTTCAAATTCATTACTTTGTCTTTATTGCATTTGATGCATCCAAAATCCAGTCTCCAATAAGTAAAACCTGCAAAATAATTATTAGATTGTCAAAGACCACATTTTTGGTGGCCGGAGGCACTCCGATGCTTAAGTTAGTAACTCAGTTGGAGATGGAGATAAAACTGGACAGAACTCGGTTAAAATTGCATACATTTGTCGAATGTTCCCTTTACCTTTTATAATGGTTGCTGTTAATTCCCTGCGTGACTTAAGCATGTGAGGCATAACGAGGGGAGACGTTATCTGTAACAGTCTCCTCTTTTATGGAGATACGTCCGTGGAGGCGTAACTCCCTTCATGATTCTTTCTATGTAACATTCCTCCCCCTTGAGGGAAAACTTTATCGGACCTGAGTTTGGGTCTCTGATTATGATTTACTCTGACGGGCCTTATTTGGACTTTCGTGACTGAATTCATCTTCTTTGGGCTTTATGAATCGACTTGGTCTTAGAATGTTTGATCATCGTGATGGACAGTCTCTGCCACGTGTACAGCCGAGATGTTTGTCTTGTTTGATGAATCATCAACATTATTAAATGGTTTGAGATCCAAATGCCGACTAAGATATCTTGAATATGTGCAAATTTCAGGAACACATTTATCAATAATAAGTTAGAGATGCTCTGGAAAGCAGAGGAGAATAACAATTATACAGTGATGCAATGATGCGAATGTACAAATGACATCAAAGATGGCACACCTTCGCAAATAAAAAATTGAAGTTAAAATTACAATCTAGTACATGACTTTGTGAACATCTTGCATGGATCAGTGTATTTGATTTTTAGGTGTTTCACGGAAAAGTTTTTTCCAAAAATTGAATTTTCTGGCTTTCATTTTTTCTAGGATAAAGAAAACTTTTTCGTAGGTGAAATGTTTTTCACTTGAAGTGGGAAAACTTTGTTTAGGCTCCCCATCAAAATCTTTCATTGACTAAAAGCCCTCAAGAGACTCATCGTTTGAACATTTAAAGTCTCGTTGAACAATTCCTCTATTCTCCTCAACTATTCCTCCACAAAATATAAATTTTCTCTCTAATGAAATTTTTTTCCTCGGTGAAATCAAACAGTGCCAAAAAAATTTGAATTTTTTTCCATGAATTTTTTTCCCAAAGAAAACTTTTTTTTCTTTGAAAAATTTTCAAAAAATCAAATACACCCTGTCCAAAAATTTCTACTTCTTCAAATCTTCAAACAAAAAATTTGGGATTGCTCCAAGCGGCGTTCTTCAAAATTAAAAAAAAAATGGATCCTTCTCCAAATTACATCAATCAAGGAAGGTAGTTTTTATCCCAAAAGTACAACCCACAAAATACACAAAACATACAAATTGTGACATGTTGAAATAAATGAAAGAAATATTCAAAATCTCAATCAAGTTCACTATCATTTGGATTTCTCTCACTGTATTATATCTATTTTCATTTGTTCATCAGGTTGTACATATACATACATGCAAAGAAACATGAGGTGGTAAGAAACTTTTATACTCTGTTGCCAACACATCACTTCCTAAACCACGACACTTTTGCTTCTCGGTTATGGGTACCTTTCTTCATTGATTTTGGGATGTTTTTGCTATGAAAAGTTTGAATTTTATGAAAAATCCTTGAGCAATTTGATTTCTCATATGTAAATCAGGGAATTGTATTTAGTTGGTAAGAAAAGTAATCCTCCGTGAGAAGAAGCACTGGAGATTTCAAGCAGAATTGTTGCAAGAAATACAAGTGAAAACAGTTATTGGACATATTAAAATTTAAGCAATATGAGTGCTTGGTTAGAAAATTACTTGTCAACTCTTTTGAATAAAGAGTTTACAAAATTACGAAGTCGAAGATAAATATCCAAGCTTTGTGTAGAGCATCATGCTGATAACGTGTTGTAAATCATTCAAAATATTTCTATGATACATATTTAATTGGGTCAAATTCATTAATATCCTGTATATTTCATTCATTTTTCTCTCTAATTTTCTCTACAAAAAATCTCTTTACACAAGCCTATTTATAGGCAAATAACATTATGCAATAACTTGACATCTCATGACATCCCATGCCTTCATGTGACGCCACACAATTTCATAACAAGATCAAAAGAAACATAAGCAGCACTGACTAAGAGTTACTCATTTAATTTATTCTCAATACATCACTTACATTTACAACCACCCTTATATATATATGGTGATACTTGGGTATTAAGGAAACGTAGGATGATGTATTAAGATAAGGAACATCTCCAGCTTATGTAGATGAGCATGTGTAATAATACCACATGTTCATCACATAGACACCTAAGTAATACCTCATGTCCATCACATGGACATGTCCTGCTTTAAAAAGCTAATGGAGATCCACCTTAGCTATCAAGAGATGGGCATCCACTATTACAATATGTGGACATCCAACATGCAAACCATAACTACCCTCGAGTATGAGGCACTTCCGGCAGAGATGGCCATGAACTAAGGTAATATTTAATCCAATTTAAGAATTCTATTATGCACCACCCAATAGTCGAAGGACTTTGATTTCTTTACTCAAACATGTCCACTGGAATAAAACAATGTTATATTTTTATATTAAAACCTTTGGGGTTATGCAATAATTGGGTTTTTTCTGTTTTGATTCTATTTGTGCCTGTATGTTTAATGAGCAACTGGATTGACCTACTAATTCCATTTGGGCATTTTGGGCCGATTTTCATTGATTAACAATTAGATTGGACTTACTAGGTCTGTAAGTTTTACATTTAAATTGGGTCTATTTTATTGTTTCAATCAGGCGTGTTCATGACATTAAAGAGCATAAAAAATCCTAATTATATTTTAAGGAGCATCAAAAGTATATTTTTCATAGCATCCATTTTTCATGTACTTGCTTGTAAATTAAAGATTAATTTTTGATATGAATGCAAGTGCTCACTTATGATACTTATTGTTCATGTTACCACAATTTTAAAGGGGACATGACAAGAATAACTACTTACAAAATGTGGTACCTCTGGAAGAGGTATCCAACATGACTACTCTAGCAAAGGTAATTTTCTAGCCAAGCACTCATATTGCTTAAATTTTGATATATCCAAAAGTTGTTTTCACTTGTATTTCTTGCAACAATCCTGCTTGAAATCTCCCGTGCTTCTTCTCATGGAGGACTACTTTTCTTACTAATTAAATACAATTCCCTGATTTACATATGAGAAATCAAATTGCTCAAGGATTTTTCATAAAATTCAAACTTTTCATGGCAAAAACATCCCAAAATCAATGAAAAATGTATCCATAACTGAGAAGCAAAATGGGCATCAACGAGGAAGGGAAACTTGCTTGGATCTGTACACGTGCCTCTACACGATTTCTTCAAAGTGATCATTCTTTGTGCTCACCAAACACCTCTTCAATTTTCTTAATACAGATACTTTTACCAGTTTCTGAGAGGAACTGTGCCCATCTTGATCACTTAGTCAAATAAAAACCAAATAGCTCAATGAAGCTCAAATGACTTAATAGATAAACCTTTCCTATATTATTATTTGGGTTCTTCTATTCATATCCTTGACCATGACCATTTTTTTTTTATCATCATCACTTCAATAAAGAAAGTTTCCTCATTCCAAGGAGAATCCCTGATTTTATGGTCCAAATGAGATTGCATAGAAATATTCCACACCATTCTATCAAATTCATTGGCTGCCTTATTCAAACTTTGTCATTCAGGGATACAAATTCGAGCATGTGTATGCATAGTGGACACATATGATTTTATGGTCCAGATGAGACTGCTATGCATACACCTAGGGGTGGGCACGGTCCGGATCGGTTCCAAATTTGGGGGAACCTAACTCGAACCTTTTAAAATTAACGGATC
Source organism: Berberis vulgaris (assembly GCA_963556465.1). Taxonomy (NCBI): domain Eukaryota; kingdom Viridiplantae; phylum Streptophyta; class Magnoliopsida; order Ranunculales; family Berberidaceae; genus Berberis; species Berberis vulgaris. The sequence goes on from OY747127.1 coordinate 19,851,122, forward strand.
CGGTCCGGTCCGGATCCCCTCATTTTGAACAATGGAACCGAACCTAACTCGAACCGTTTGGAACGGTCCGGTTCCTACGGTTCCAAACGGTTCCAAATCTAAGTTGATTATATTTTACACTGATTTTGATTTCCTTCTTAAATTTCCTTTCTAAATCTTTCCAAATAATCTTTTTTATCCCACACCATTGTAAAACAATTACTGTTTCTCTAAATTATGAGAAATACAGATCCATCAAACCATTCCAAAATGTAAACCACGCGAAATAAGAAAAGCTAGAGAGAACTTGCTAAGCTGATATCAGCAACAGGTGTTCATGAATGAAACAGAAATAGTTCAAAAATTCTATAATGGCAAGTTTACTAGGAAATGAGACTAAATTTGATTCCTATCGCATTCCATTGAGATCAAAAAGACAACAAAACATAATTTTAGTTATTCTTTTCACCTCCTTTCTTCTTTGTGGTTGACTGCGAATACAAGAAACCCCCCAAAATCGCGATGGCAGATCCCAAACCATTCAGTGGCCTAACTGGGTTCCTGAAAACCAAAATTGTCGAAATGATCACCACCACCCTCTTCATCGTATTGCCAAAGAAATTTTAGGATCAAATCAAAGACTAAAATGGAGATGGGGTTGAAGAGGAATGGATGTAGGTTCATCGTGCTGCTGCTTCTTCTTCTCAAGACAGAGACAGAGAGAGAGGAGCTCGCGTCTCTTCCTTTTCTTCTGCTCTTCCTCTTCTTGGTCTCGCAGCGTCTCGCTGGTGCTTCTTCTTCTCGAGACAGAGACAGAGAGAGAGAGAGGAGAGGGAGATCTCCCAGCGTCTCTTCCTTTTCTTCTGCTCCTCCTCTTCTTGGTCTCCCAGCGTCTCGCTGCTGCTTCTTCTTCTCAAGAGTCAAGACAGAGACAAAGAGAGAGAGGATAGGGAAATCTCCAATCGCTGCTGCTGCTGCTTCTTCTTCTTCTCGAGAGAGAGAGAGGGGGTTTTGGTTTATATCGAGACAGAGAGACAGAGAAGAGTCTCCTCCTCTTCCTTTTCTTCTACTGCTTTGAAATGAATGGGACATAGAGTCAGAGAGAGAGAGAGAGAGGGGGGGTTTTGGTTTATATCGAGACAGAGAGACAGAGAAGAATCTCCTTCACGTCTCCTCCTCTTCCTTTTCTTCTACTGCTTTGAAATGAATGGGACAGAGAGTCAGAGACAGAGAGAGAGAGAGAGGGGGTTTTGGTTTTAATAAATGCAATTTGAAACGGGTTCAACCCGAACCGTTTCTTTTAAAAAAATAGGAACCGGGACCGAACCGTATCTAAAAACACAAAATTAAAATCCGGACCGTTTGGAGCAAAACGGTCCGGTTCGGTTTGAACCCGCGGATCCTCGACCCGTTTGCCCACCCCTACATACACCTGCTTGAATTCGTATTCCTGAAGGATAAATTTCAAATAAGGCAGCCAATGAATCTGATAGAACGGTGTGGAATACTTCCATGCGGTCTCATCTGGACCATAAAATCAGATATGTCCAACTATGATAAACACCCTTTGTGTCTTAAAGGCCAGTGCTTGACAGAGTGGTGAGTAGAGCATCAGAAGCTTGGGTTATTTCTGTTACTGATAATAGCTTAAGGTTTGCATCATAGTAATTTATTTGGGAATTTGGGAGAAATTTTTGCTATCAAATTTAGCAAATGGACTGAATTGAAACCATATGAAGTTTGATATGGCTCAAATAAGATATATCACAATAAATAGTTTGGAACATAAATTCTGGGTTAGAAAATGTACCTTTCAACTATTTTGAATCGAGATTTGCAAATAATGAAAGGCGAAGATAAATACCTGAATACCAGAGATTCGACGTTCTGAGTACCAGAGATTTGTGCATAGATTCTTGCAGAGTCTTGTGATCTGATTTACTCATATCGAAAAGAGAATACTCTGAGGATACGAGAATACTAAATCAACGATAATATCCGAGAGCTTCGTGTTGATAACGTGTTGTAAATCGTTCAAAATATCTTTATAATACATACTTAATTGGATCAAAATTTCTCACTTCATTAATATCCTGTATATTTCATTCATTTTTCTCTCTAATTTTCTCTTACAAAAAATCTCTTTACACAAGCCTATTTATAGGCAAATAACATTATGCAATAACTTGACACCTTAACAGAGAGATATTCCCTATATTATTATTTGGATTCTTCTATGCATATCCTTGACCATGACCATTTCTCTATTATCATCACTTCAATGAAGAAAGTTTCATCATTCCAAGGAGAATATAGGGGAAGAGACAAAAATGGGTAATTAAAATAAGTAATTAAATTAAGAATATTCCTTTGTTGGTTACCCTACTAAAATAAACTAATACAAGTTATCATATTTAGTAGCACTTATAAGTGAATGGTTGATGGACCCAAATCCACCACTCATAATAATGAGTAACAATGTCCACTATTAAGGATCAGTTTCCATGTGCACTTCATTGATGTTTGGTTCTCACATTGTAATATTTAATTCAATTCAATAATTCTATGACGCACCTACCATATGCCTGAAGAGTGTAGTATTTTTCCTTTTTCTGATTTTTTCCCAATAGGTTTTACTGACAAGGTTTTAGCAAAGCAATAATTGTGGAAATACAACCTTCACTGCATAAATATATACTTGTGTACTCTAGAAGAAACGTGAGTTTGACTACCATTTTTAGAAACCAGTGCATGGTAATACACTGAGACAGAGTCATCCCTTTGTTGTGATTATTAAAGAGAACATTTCATCAGGGGAGACCTGATTTTGTAAAAGACTTTGGACAAGCTGTACGATATACTCTTTTTCCTTCACCGAGGTTTTGTCCCAATTGGGTTTTTTCCTGGTAAGGTTTTGATGAGACAACATTTCGCGTTCCAGAAGGTTTCATACTTTAAATATATGATACTCTTCCTTTAGATATAATTTCTTCAATAACATGTGATGAACATCCAATGGGGAGTGTTGTAGAACATTGTAGATATTGTAAAAGGTTATAGACATTTGTGGATGTCCACCACATATTTGAGGTGGCATGGTTTAGGAAGTGATGTGTTGAGGTGGCAACATAGTATAAAAGTTGTCTACCACCTCATTTTTTTGCATGTACTAATCCCAATAGTAGTTGTTACAATAATGTTACTCCATGCCTAATGTTAATCTTAGGAACCACCAAAATTGGTCTATAATACTTGCTACATAACATGAGCATTTCATATAAATTTTAACTAAGATCAAGGATTCATATCATATTACATTGATATGCTCATACTTTTACTATTACGTGTGGAACATATGTAGCATCCCATAATTTGCTTAATTAATTATTTTAATTGCCCATTTTGTCTCTTCCTCTATATTCTCCTTGGAATGAATAAACTTTCAGTATTGAAGTGATGATAATAGAGAAATAGTCATGGTCAAGGATATGGATAGAATAACTCAACTAATAATATAGGAAAATTTTCTCTGTTAACTCATTTGAGCTTCTCTAAGCTATTTTGTTTTTATTTGAGTAAGTGATCAAGATGGGTATGGTTCATCTCAGAAACTGGTAAATGTATCTGTATTCAGAAAATTTAAGAGATGTTTGGTGAGCACTTGCATTCATATCAATAATTAATCTTTAATTTACAAGCAAGTACATGAAAAATGGATGCTATGAAAAATATACTTTTGATGCTCGGTAAACATGTAATTAGGATTTTATGAAATCCAACTTAATTTCATGAACATGCCTGATTGAAAACAGTAAAATATGCCCAATTTAAATGTAAAACTTACAGACCTAGTAAGTCCAGTCTAATTATTAATCAATGAAAATCTGCTCAAAAGGCACAAATGAAATTAGCAGGTCGAATCCATTGACTCATTTAATCTTATAGGTCCAAATAGAATCAAAAAGGAAAAAACCAAATTATTTCATAACCCCAAAGGTTTTAATATAAAAATATTGCACTGTTTTATTCCAGTAGACATGTTGGATACCTCTTCCCGAGGTACCACATTTTCTAAAATATTTATTCTTGTCACGTTCCCTTAGGGCCCAAAGTCCTCGTTGGCACATTTTCGGTTGGATCCAGAAGAGGCTAAATGGCAGTATTCCACACCGTTCTATCTTCATAACTCCACCTAACCGTGGTAATAAAATCATAATATGCAATTTCTCAATCAAGTTCACTATCATTTGGAGTTTTCTCACTGTATTAAATATATGTCTAAACTTCGATACAAGTAGTTATGGCATTCATTGCTAGTATCCTATCCTACATTCATTTTTCTCTCTAATTTTCTCTTTTGTTTTCTTACAAACACTCATTATAGATATTTTATTTGATTTGCAAACACTCACATATTTTAATGTAAGTATTGCATTGGTGATTGTTCACGAGACTTGTAATGCATACCATATAATTGTTAATATATTTTGCATCTTTCTATGGTTCTATTGACACTAGATGTTACTGTGTATGGACATCTCCTACTTATATATATTTGACAAACACTTTATTTTTTTCTCTGGCATATATGGTAGGTTATGATAATGACATCCCAAAACAACGCTAAACGGAGAGAAAAAAATGAGTGTTTAACTTTGAGGACTAATTGAACTATATTTAATACATTTACCTGTTACATTTATCAAAGTTTGTTTAATCCTAGTGCGTGTTTTCCAATGTCCCAATTGAACTTACATGCTAGATGATATGAGTTTACTATTAATTTAGTCATGATTACATCACATGTTAGCACTTATCTTAATGTGCTATATATGTCTGAGGTTGGATCCCCTTGGTATGACGCATTTTAAAATCGTGAGGATGGTTAAGCCCAAAGCGGACAATATCTTACTATGTAGATCAGGTCGTTACAGAATGGTATCAGAGCTAGATCCAGCCGAAAGTGTGCCAATTAGGCAAAATTATGCGCATAGAGCATCCTGAAGTATGCAAAAGTGATGGTTGTATTATTTTTCCTTCGCTGATGTTTTTGTCTTACTGAGTTTTTCTTAGTAAGGTTTTAATGAGGCAACATTTTCGTGCATCCAACAGGGACAACATGTGGTGAACATCCAATGGAACATGTTGGTGGGGTGGGTAAAACATTTATTTGTTAACTGTGCATTCTCAATATAATTTTCTCTTTAATTATATTGAGATCTCATTATTATCAGGTACTTGAGTCTCTTACAGAGATTTGAAGTCACTTCAGATATATGAATAACCACTTCTAGTGTAATGGAGAAAATTTCATGAACAATCACCAATGCAATACTTAACATAAAAATATATGAGTGCTTGCAAATAAAAAATAATCAAATAAAATATATTTTAGGGGAGTTGTGCCAATGTTCTGTAAATTTCATTCCATCTGACTTTCGTATTTATTTCCCTTAATCAAATAAACAAAGAAACCAAATACACTATTCAATCACCATCATTTTTTTCATAATTAACAACAGATGTTTAAACCATGGATGAACATCAGGCTTGTCCAATGTTGGGCCTGTGTTTTTAAGAATGTCAGCCTATTTATATATGTTTGGGTCCGATTTCATTGGGTTGTTATAACTTATATGTTTTTTATTTATAACAGTTAATAATGTAAGCTTAATCATGACTACGTGGCAATAATAAATACTTTAGAAAATGTAGTACATCCGGAATAGATATCCAACATGACTACTCTAGCAGAGGTAATTCCTCTCGCATAAGTAGTTGCCCTCGAAGCGGTAATTACTTTCACAGAGGCAATTACCCTTGAAGTGGTAATTACTCTAGCAAATGTGGTTATACTAATAATAGGTTGTCATAATTCTAGTCGCCAATGGTCCAAAACTCTTGCTTAGGGCAATAATCAAAATTCTGACTATAATAATGTGAGTACTGCTAGAAATGCCAATGAATTTAACTGGGATGTATAATTAAAGTCTAAATTGCATTAGTTATATGGGCAAGTCTGTTAGTTTTGAATTCATCAGACCTGCTGAGCCTGATTGATAAATTAATGTCTGATTATTTTAAGTTTGTTTATTATATCACTTGGGTCTAGTTCGGATCTAGATGACCTGTTTTGTTGATTTGGTTTAGATCCAGTTGGGTAGCTAATTCAGTTCAGTCAACTAGACCTATTTATTTTTGAACTACTAAAATTAAGTAAATTATGTCTTTTCACTTAGACATATAACATTCGGGTCTATTAATGTTCATATTAGATCATGATTAAGCCATACCTTTTTCTATTCATTGTATATTCAATTACTATTGGATATGAATAAAATTGTTTGATCAAAACAGTAGAATTAGAGCACATGCAAAACATAACTACCCCTGAGTATGAGACAACTTTAGCAAAGATAATCATTAGCTAAAGTAATATATCTGAACATTGAACAAATATGTGGCAGCTCCAGAAGCAATAGCCACTACCCTAATACTTATCTTAGGATACCGGAAGTGGTCTATAACACTAGCTACAAAAAGTGAATATTTCGTACATATTTTCACTAAGCTCAAGAATTCATATCATATTAGATTGACATATTCTTACATTTCTTATTACGTGTGAACATATGTAGTATACCATAATTTGCTTAATTTATGTACTGCATATCTGTTTTTCTTTTACAACATGGTTTATAAAATGCAAATGATGCCAAATTATACTTGTCTAATTGCTAGTACCAAGTTCGCAAGTTTTTCTCAACACTGGCCTTTAAGACACAAATGATGTTTATCATAGCTGGACATATGCAATTTCTTGCGGCTTCTGTAGAGTCCGTAATTTATTATTGCAGTTTCTAAAGAAATTTGAGTTATTTCTACATATATGCATCACATTTAATGTTGGAAGCCTAAAGCTTGCATTAGAGATCATGCATTAAACCTAAAACTTACATTCTTGATACATGCATTATATCTAATGTTGGAAGATTACAGCTTCCATTAGAGATAATTTTCATTAACTTACTGACATTATAAAACTCTCAAAGTTATTATATCACATATCAAAAGCTTCTGAACAATATCTTTACCGTTATACGTCTTCACATTGTTTGAAAGACTTTTATTTGTGTAGTCTAGACTACCCCATCGTGATTTTCATATTGCTCATTACAACATTGCATAATATTATTTTATTCCCACCGTTAGGGGGAGATATGCAGATAGAACGATGAGGAATACTTCCATGCGATCTCATATGGACCATAAAATTAGATGTATTCGCTATTCATACACCTACTCGAATTTGTATCCCTGAAGGACAAAGTTTGAATAAGTTAGTCAATGAATTTGATAGAACGGTGTGGAATACTTCCATGCGGTCTCATTTGGACCATAAAATCAGATGTGTCCATTATGCATACACCTGCTCGAATTTGTATCCCTAAAGGGAAAAGTTTGAATAAGGCAATCAATGAATCTGTTGTACGCTAGAAGTGTAGCAGACATATGGGTTCCAAAGATTTTACTCCTCAGAAAATGAGAATTAGTAAAAATTCATGCCCTAATGCTTCCGAATAAACAATGTTTGAAACTCATGCAGAAGTTGTAAAAACTCCGGAAGAAGTACATATAACTCCAGAAAAGCATAACATGACGCCCCTGAAGAGGTCATAGAGCTCCAGAAGAGCATAACATGACGCTCTTGAAGATGTCATGAAGCTCTAGAAGTAGCGACGCTCTTGAAGAGGCCATGACGTCCAGAAGAAGTCATAAAACTTAGGAAGCAACATTAAATGACGTTTCGAAAGAGGTTATTCCACTTTCTCCATTACTTTAGAAGTGGTTATTCATATCCTTGAAGTGACTTCAAAGCCCTGAAAGAGGCTCAAAATTTGATAATAATGAGATTTAAATATATTAAGGAGAAATGTGAAACCAAATGAAATGGTCATTGATAACATATGCACATATATGATAACTATTGAAATATCAAAGAGCAATGATATTACATTACACCACATATTTATAAATGTCAACAAATAAATGATTGGCCAAATGAAAATATATTGTCCAAGGTACATTAAGTCCATCAAATGGAAATATATTATCCAAGTGGAACCGAGTTCCATTGAAAACGTGGCGTGTTTGGACCTATAATACAAACACCTAAATATACATATTTTAAATGAGTGTTTGTAAGAAAATAAATGAGAAAATTAGATAGTCTGATATAAGGAAAAACTTGTGGCACAAGGGTTTCTGCAGAAACCCGACGTTTGATTTATTAATGAAAAATATTCTTTAGTTAAGAATCTATATTACAATTCAGAGTGGTGTTTTACTACTCATTGCTGACTGGGACAAAGTTAAATTAAAATAATTAGAGATAAGAGATGGTTAGGATTAAAAGTTGGGAAATATATTGAATTTGAGGGTTGAGATTCATTTCCAATGATGACATATTTGTAAATATAAAACATGTAGAAGGGCAAAAATAATGAAAACTTTTGAAAAAGTTGGTGGAATGTACATGTGGTGGAGAGAGAAAATATTGTGTTTTGCTTTTAGCAAAATGAAAATTATCATAACTATCTACATTGTTATAGGATATTGGTAAAGTTAATATTGTTGAAATGCAATTTTTAAGATCTTTCCAACAAAATCAATGATCAACACGAGCGCTAAAATTTTAAAAATATATATTCTATAAATTAAAAACATATAAAGTATTTCACGTTTTTAATATTTTTCAAAACAATGAGATGAGCCGATAATACCAGAAAAATGAGTCGGGCATCTTAATGCACATTTAAACAAAAACTCTAAACTTCATATTTTGGTGAATTCAAATATTGGGGGAGAACTCATTCTTGACTTTAAATTTGTTCCCCAACTGATTCAAATTTGACTGGGTCTAACTCTAAAATTTATAATATATATTTTTACCTTAAAATAAGCTTATACTTTAATACTGATTCAGAGCCAAAATGGGGATAGTAAAAGAGGTGTTCAGTACAAAATATTTAGCAAAAATAAAATTATATGGAGTGCCAACGGCACGGGGCTTACTCTAGTATAACTACATTTCTAATATGTCTTGTATTTTCTGAAAATTGATATGCGAATATTGAATGTTGTAACTACTTATATATATATGAGAATTTAGACATATATATTTATAAATCCCTGAAGGATCTACTTTGTTAAACACAAATATTCACATGAAGATCCCTGGAGGATTTACTTTGCCTGAAGCAAAGTTATGAAATAATTACTCAATACATCTAGGACATGTCACATTCTAGAAGAATGTGGTATATTTGTCTTAGTAAATATATGTGTAAGGAAGGTTATGCAAATTGGACTATGTGTATTTATTAAGAAATCGTTATCTGCTTTTGTCATACTAACAGTTTATGACACTAATATAACTCTTATTGGTTTTGCAAACATTGTTAATTATATAGCGACAATATTTGCAATTACAAATCTTGGAAAGACAATTTTATCTTGGCTTGCAGATTGAGTAAAGTAGAATAGTGGTTCATCAATCGATTTATATTTGTAACATTTTTAACATGGTCGTCAGATCTTTAGATCTCAAGAAAGACTTGTATCGACCAATTAAATGATACTCGATCTTGAAGTACCATATGTGAGTATCATTAGTGCATTGTTATATTTAACATCGAGTACATAACCTGATATAGTATTTTTCTGTGCATCTACTAGCAAGGTATATGTTTGCACAAACTTATAAATATCGGTATGACATTACAAATGCATCTTAGTGGGATTATTGATATGAGTTTATTCTTGCGATTTAACTAACCATTTCCACCTAGTTGATTATACAAATTCATGTTATCTGTTTGATCCTTGTAAGGGTAGCTCATAGACTGGTTCTGCATTTATGAGTTACAATGCAACTATTTCTTGGATGTCTATTAAACAAACTTCTTGGTTGGCCGACTACAATATACGACGAAAATGTAACATATATCATTCAAATACAAGAAGAAGATCAAAGGAGATTGAACGAAACATACGTCAATCAAATTCTTCCACCCACACGAGCTTAAAAAAACCATGTAATGAAGTCGAATAGATTCAGTATAGTGACAACCTTGCAGATTTCTTCACCAATGCATTGTCTACATTAGTGTTCCAGAAATTGGTTTACAAGCTTAATATGTGTAAACTTAGTCAACAATTGTGCTTACATAAGGGGAGTATCTAGTAATCAATGCTTATATAAGGGGAGTATCCGAAAGTATACCACCCGAGAAGCATCTAAAAAGATCTACAAGAACGTCTAGAAATATATCATTGAAAGAATCCTGAAGTATACTATATTTAGGCAAGCTGCACTCTTTTCCTTCGTCGCGATTTTATCCCATTGAGTTTTTTCGTCAAAGTTTTAATGAAACAGCAACATCCAGAAATATGTCCTTGAGAAAACATCCAGAAGTATGCTACGAGATCATATAAAAGTACATTACATTTGATTTATATGTGTTGTATACCTTTTCTTCGACAAGGCTTTTTCCATTGGGTTTTCCTGTCAAGGTTTTAACAAGACAACATTATGCGCATAGAGCATCCTGAAGCATGCAAAAGTGGTGGCTGTATTTTTTTTGCTTCGCTGATGTTTTTGTCCTACTAAAATTTTTCTAGTAAGATTTTAATGAGACAACATTTTCGCACATCCAACGGGAACAATATGTGGTGAACATCTTCTGAAATGGTGTGGATGTCCATCTCATGTTTGGGTGACATCACTGGATGTCATGAGGTGTCAAGTTATTGCATGATGTTATTTGCCTATAAATAGATAGGATTGTGTAAAGACAAGGTTTTAAAGAAAAATGAATGAAATTTATAGGATCTTAATGAAGTGAGAAATTTTGATAAAATTAAGGTGGGGGTATTCAATTCCGGATTTGAATGGACTCTGAAGAATTTTAAATTTCGTGGATTTTATAAGGTTTCAAATGATTTTACAAAATTCACTAGATTTTGATGGATTTTGTAGATTTTATAAAGGTTTGTTATGGATTTCTATATATTCTTATAAATTCAATAGATTTTTATAAATGTGTTATTAGTCATAGAAAACAATGAAAGAACATCACCTGCATTGTTATCCATGCCAACACAAATAATAAAACATCTCTCAAAACATCAATTAAACAGTTGTTTGTATGTTACAAAATTTTTACTTCAAATCAAAAAAAAAAATTTAAATACATTGAAGATGGTTCAAAAGTAATACAAATAACTATTTTACTTCGAATTGTTATCCCCTCTACTACCACCTCTCCTCTTTCTTCTTCTTCTTCAATCACTATTACCACCACACTACCGCCACCTTTCCTCCTTCCCCCTTATTATTCTTTTTCTTCTCCATCAATCACTATCGCCACCTCTCATCCCACCTCCACCCATTTTCATCTTCTTATTCTCAACCTCCTCCCCCTCACATTTTTTATTCTTTGTTTTTTTTTTCTTCTTATTCTCTTCATCCACTTTTTTCTCTCTGTTTTTTTTTTTCTTTTTCTCCTATTTTTTTATTTTTCTTTTTGCCCTCGCGAAGGTTCTGACAAGTAGGGAACCTCCATTCGTAGGAACCTCCGCAAGAGCGAAGAATAAAAAAATGGGAAAAGAAGAAGAGAGGAGAAAAAATAAAATAAGAAGAAAAACCAAGAGAAAAATAGAAGAAGAAGAAGAAATCAGAAGAAAAAAAAACAAAAAACAAATATGAAGAGAGGACAAGAAGAAGAGAAAATAAGAGAAAGAAAATGAAAAGAAAAAGAAGAATAATAACAAAAAAAAAGAACAAGAACAAAAGAGAAGAGGAAGTGTGGGTGGTGGTACAGCCAACGGTGGTAGGGCATGGTGGTGTGGCCGAAAGTTGTGGGGCGAGGTGGTGTTGCTCCTGTGAAGAGAGAAGATAAGGGAAGGTAGTGGTGTCTTTCAGCAGATCACAAAAAAATGGGATGATGACGTCCTTCAACATAAATGGTGGTGTTATTTAACAATAGCCAATACAAATCCATTGAAATATGAGGGGGAAAGTTGGATTTGGAATAATTCTCGTTATATATACTTTTCACTCACAAATTCTTCAAAATCCACAACTTTAACAAATCATTAAAATCCATTACTTCTTGAATACTCCTGATTTTGGTGGACTTTTGAAAAACATGAATTGAATACCCCTGATTTTGATGAATTTTAAAACAATAATTTTAAATCGATATTTGAATAACCTTAGATTTACATGTATTATTTTAAATCCTTAATTGAATACTCCTGAATTTTAATAGATTATCATTCGCAATCAATTAAAATTCGTAATTGAATACCACCCCCTAAGTATGTATCATAATGATATTTCTCGTTAAAAACCTCCCGAGTTGATGCCGCCTAATTCTGAGGGATGTCGCTCTCCGATGCCCCAGATTGAAATTCGACGAGTTCTTCGCTTTCTCACATCGATCCACCCACAAACCACCCTCATAATCCTTCAATCTCAATCCTTTCCCTCCTTTTTGGCTCCTCGATTCGATCCAGAGAGAGGGAAAAAGTATAGATTTTGGTTAACTGGATCATTTGAAAGGCTCACAGGTACCTGTTCTTCGATACCCTCACTTAAATTTTGTGAATTCCATCGTTTTATTCTTTTTCTCTTTCGATTTCGACCTAAACCCATTTCTGTATTTTGATTTTGTACCATACCCAATCTCCAATTTCTCCCAATTCAACAATATTTGATTTTTTTTTGAAATATAATCATCTCAATTGCTCTTCTCCCCAAAATTTTCCTTCTCTGTGAATCCTTGCAAATTCTTTGATTCATTTGTTGATTCTCTTCTTGTAAAAATTTGACCTGATTATGCGTTGGGTGATCTCTAGTCATTTTGGGTTGATTGGTCCTTGTTTTTGTTGATTTTTCACAAATGAAGTCCGGGGTTTCTCTAGCTTCAATGTCACATTGTGTGATTTATATAGATTGGAGTGGTATGTACATGTGATATGATTCCATTACACCTTTGTTGTACAATATTTTGTTGTTGATGCAATACGAGTAATTTCATGTTCATATGGAAAGTTGTGGATGAGAGTTTGGTATATTGAAGTTAGAATTGGAGAGGTAGTAGGGACAAGAGAAAGTAAGATCTCCAAGAGCTAGCTAATGTTCATATGAAGCTAAAAAACCAGAGGGATTCAACCTAAACCATGGAAAATGAAGTGGTTGGCCCTTCTGGTAAAAAAATGCAGCAAGAGTCAGCTAATGTTCGATCAGGTGACAGGTCGACTAGAGGACAACGGGGTAATAATATTTCTGTACAGACAGGTGAAGAGTTCTCCTTGGAGTTTCTTCAGGACCGAGGTTCTCCGAGAAGACCACCAGCGCATGTAACTGATATAGATCAGGCACAGTTGAACAGTGGTAGGTATAATGTTAATCAGAATCATAAGGTAGGATATGAGGATCTAACTGGCATTCTTGGGTTGGAAAGGATGGATTCTGAAAGCAATTATGGTAGTTATGAGGTTGCTATGAGAAATGGGTGCGCTATGGAAATGGGAAACAAGGCCTATTCAGAGGAAGGAAGCCAGTACCAGACTGAAAGTTTTTATAGAAGAGAATCAGAGCAGCCTTTTCGAGCTGCTGCCACGCCATCTGCTCCAGTTGTTCCTGTTCCTGAGACTACTCAAGGGTACTCCGCCGCTATGTCCAAAGCTTCAGAAGGTTCTCAACCAGGAAAGATGAAGTTCCTATGTAGCTTTGGTGGAAGAATCTTGCCGAGACCCAGTGATGGGAAGCTTAGATATGTGGGTGGGGAGACCCGGATTATCAACTTCAGGAAAAACCTTACTTGGGTGGATCTTGTCCGGAAAACATCGGAAATTTTCAGTCAGCCACACACAATTAAGTATCAGCTTCCTGGTGAAGACCTTGATGCTCTTATTTCAGTGTCATCAGATGAGGATCTTCAGAATATGATTGAAGAATACCATGGTCTTGAAAGGGTTGATGGACAAAGACTACGGATATTTCTCATCTCTTTAAGTGAACCTGAAAGCCCATGTTCGTTTGAAGCGAGGCCTGCAGAACAGAGCAGTTCTGAGTATCAGTATGTTGTTGCTGTTAATGGCATAGTGGATCCTAGCCCAAGGAAGAGCTCTAGTGGGCAGAGTTTGGTGTACCAATTGGGACAGAACAGTGAAGGCGCATCAAACTTTCATAAGGAGTATGTCCCTTTAATACATCCATTGGAGATCAAAGACGGTGTCAATTCCCCAAATGTAGCTGGGAAATTCTCTCGTCCCACCAACCAGTTTTTTGTTACTCCTCCGAATCTCATAAATTCTCCGAATCATTCACCTCCTTACTCCCCATTGCCACTTCAGCGTAGAGATTCTAAAGGTTCTCATTTACATTTATGTGAGGATCAATCATGTCATTGTAGCAATGAAAGCAACGGTTCGCTTGCCACTGACCAAACACTACCTGACCGCTACTGTGTTGATGCCACGAGCTATTATCAATCCCCACAAGGGCCTGTGCCTCTGATCCATCAAAATCTTCCAAACAACAACCACATCACAGATCACATCACAGTTACTGAAAAACCAAATAAACCTCGCGGAGTGCATTTTCATGACTGGAAACCCACTGTGGTTCAACCTGTTTTTGTCCGAAATAAGAGTGACTTGGACAACTATTCCCACGAGAGGCCAATGGTCAAGCAAAGGCCATTTCATTCTGAAAAGTTAATCTTAAAGGCAGAAGATCCAATGGGTCTCTTGTCAGGACCAACTGATTCAGAGGAGCCTCACCACGCTATGCCGCACACGCTTTCAGATTCACAGTTGCAGGAGTGTGGAGAGAAGTCCATTTATTATGTTCAGGAAGGAACAACTCCATCATCATGGGAAGATTCAATGGCCTGGCATGGAGGAGCCATCCAACTTCAGGAAAATACTGAATTCTCCGTTCCTGACATCCAAACTAAAATACCAAGTGCTGATTCTAATAGCTCCATGAGGAAATTGGATTTGCCAAACATTTCTCTTCTTCCTGACTTCTCTGTTACAAATGAACTTCATTGTGCTCCTAATGCCAGTGGCGAGAAATTCCAAGCTACCATGAAAGCTCCAAACTTAATTCCGTTAGATGATCACTCAGAAAATCCTGAAATGTATCGCATGCTAAACTTAATGGATGAAGATGATTCCTTTTTTTGTCAGGAAGAGAAAGGCACTAATAGTGAATTTAAAACTCTAGCACATGCTGGCACCACGCTTTGTAGTAACAGACTTCCGAACATCGATGAATACTCAAGTTCTGCACTAGGTGGTCATACATACCCAAAAGGTTTACAAGTTCCTGGAAGCATGATTCCCCCACCATCAGTTATCTTTTTGGAAGAGCAGCCTCTACACCACCAATTAGAAAGAACAATATCTGAGCCTATTCTTAGGTGTGAAAGAACTTCCAAAGACCAGAACTTTGTTCTGAATGACCAAATTAATGGTGTATCTGAAAGTGAGAAGCACAAGGCCTTTGCATGCCCTCCCGTTTCAGACCCCAGAACTTCAGAAGTTCTGAACTCAAATAAATTGCCAGATGATGATACAAAGTTGAGGTCTAACAATGAAACCTCTTATCCCGATTCAAGTGTTGGTGCTTCTACTGGATTTATTTCTTCTGCATCACCTCGACAGCCAACTGGTGTATCTCAGAGAGAAAAGCGTGACCAAGAAGCAGCCGTCATAAGACCTGTAAGTGCAGATTCAGTTGGAGTAAAAGCTAGTGCTGATCCAAGCTCGTATGTGTGTATGAGTGACCCCTGTCTTTCTTGTTCTTCATTTCAGAAAGCAAGAACAGATGCTCCTTTGAGGAGAGAAGTTTCTCTCCTTGATGAGGACCCTGTGAACTATCCCGCATGTACAATTGGTAAAACAAATACTCGGGAATTTGCCGATGCACCACGACAGGTAGAAGGCAATATCTTCGACCACTCAGACCCTGCAAATACTTCAGGTCAACAAGTTCAACTGGAAGCTGTGATTGTTGAAGATGTAACTCATTGTATGCTTCTTGACGTCCACTGTTCTTCAAAAGTTGTCCCTCATGTTCAGTATGAGTATGTTCCATCCCCAAGAGAACCAGATGCTGAGAGCATCATTGCGGAATCAGAGTGCGAGGTATTACTACTTCCCCATTTCATACAGAGCAGTTATTAGTAATTCTTGTGCTGCTGGTAGAATTCAACGTTCTTCTGAATGGCGTAGGACATCCAAGCTGATGATGCAGATATGGGTGAATCTATCAGTGATGCTGTTATTGCTGAAATAGAAGCAGACATATACGGTTTGCAGGTTTTTCAATGTGATTTTTAAAATTTTATATATATATATAATTTTAGTTAAGGAGAATTTGTGAAATGAAATCACCAGACAAACAACTAAATAACATCATTTTAATTATGAAATGGCACCACAAAAATGAAATGAAATCCTTGGGTTTAGTTGGGTCATTCCTTGAAAGCAATGTCTTTCGTATGATAAATCTTATGTAAGTTCAGTTCATTATCCACTTGGAGTGAACTAGAACTCTGATTTTTTGAAAAAAAATATTTGGCAAAAATTTCGGGACTATATATGAATTTTTTCTTTCTGAAAGAATGTTTTCGCTATTTGATAGTTTCTTTCAGCACTTATTCTTGATGTAACAATACGTTGAATGATATTCATCCATTTTTCATTACATTATCATAATTTCTTCTTCTTGGTTGTTTATTAGAAAACATCAAAAAGTGTATGTGCAACTGAAGGTTTCAGATGCTGATGGACAGATCATTAAAAATGCTGATCTTGAAGAACTAAGGGAGCTCGGATCTGGTACATTTGGAACTGTTTTTCATGGGAAGTGGCGAGGAACAGATGTTGCTATAAAGAGAATTAAAAAGAGTTGCTTTGCAGGCCGATCATCTGAGCAAGAGCGGTTGGTATGTTAAAAGAAAAACTCTTGTCTGCTGGGAAATGTTTCTTTCTTTTGAAGGCAATTATTGTTTCTTTTGCATGGCCATGATGTTTAGAGTTTTGAATAATTTCTTCTTTCTGTAATAGTTTTGTTTTTTGTTGATTTTGTGCACCGCATAAACTATTTTCGACTATTGATTTGATTTATGATTTTTTTACTTCGTAGAGGAATTTATAAAGATAATGCTGTCAGTATCAAATTTCTTAAGAAGTAACAGGGACATCTACTAGATCCAACCTGATCAACTTTTTTATTCATTACCTAAATAAACACTATATTCAGATCTTTTATCATTCATGTGTCGCTCATGTTACATAGGATGGATATGGTTTCCCTTTGCAGACTAAAGATTTCTGGCGAGAGGCACAGATCCTTTCGAAACTTCACCATCCAAATGTTGTAGCATTTTATGGGGTGGTTCCTGATGGAGGAGGGGGAACATTGGCTACTGTGACTGAGTTCATGGTGAATGGTTCACTTAGGACTGTTCTACTACGGAAAGATAGGTACATCACTACTTTCCTAATTCCCTTCCCATCACTTTTGACCCGTCTAATGAACTTTTAGTTTATGGACCTTGTTACTTTTTGTAGGGCACTTGATCGTCGTAAAAAGCTCATAATTGCAATGGATGCAGCTTTTGGCATGGAATACTTGCATTCGAAAAACATTGTCCACTTCGATCTCAAATGTGACAATTTACTCGTCAATCTGAGGGATTCCCAGCGACCCATATGCAAGGTAGACAATGACATACACCCTTTTATAGAACCAAGGTGTGCTTCACTTGTGTATAGTCGTGATAACCCCTAACTGGGAGACTTGGACATATGCTGACCTCGGCTCTTCTTCTTTTTCTTCTTCCTTATTTTTAATAATTTTTTATTCACAGAATATTCACTCATATTGGTTTCTTTTATTTTATCATCTTTTATTTTTATTTTATTAATTTTCTTCATTTGTTTTAGTTATTTTCATGTCACGGTTACTGGAGTTTTGTCTCTCGCAGGTTGGAGATTTCGGATTGTCACGAATTAAACGTAATACTCTGGTGTCGGGTGGGGTTCGTGGAACCCTTCCATGGATGGCACCAGAACTATTAAGTGGCAGTAGCAACCGAGTCTCTGAGAAGGTGATGCACCGTCTCTTTATTCCGCAAATAATTCTTGTTGTAGTTAGTTTCATTATATGAGCCGTTGATTTCAAATTACGTACTTGCATCAGAAGTAACTGGGATTAGATATATAAAGTGATAACTTGAAAATCTCCTTCAGTGGATCATATCTACTAGAGTCAAGAATACCCAACTGCTGAAAGTAGTCTGTTGATGTCCAACAATAACTAGTAAATTGTTATACATTAAACATCTTCATTTTATGAAATACTTGTCTCAGTCAAACTTTTGGCTAATACAATACTGCACATGATACTGGACCATTATAATCTCAGCCATAACTGGTAATGGAACATAACTGAAGCAGGAGGGAATGAACCACATCCCCTGAGAAACCACATGACTGGAGTAGAAAGATTGGTGCTAATAAATGGAGATACCAAATGAAACAAACCTGAGATGACTGGATGGATGGAAGCATTATTGCCCTTTTTGAGATTCAGAATACCAAATGAAGGTTTCTTTAGTAATTTTATATTGATTTTGGTATATTTAAGACCCAATACAAGGACAAAAGACAACACTAAAGGAATGAAGACATGGACCTTGCTAGTCATTAAGTCCATAACATCATAAAGGGTTGAATTGATTATGCTTAGAAAAGCACTGGTCCTCGCCAAGGTGTTTTGGTCATTCATTAAATCCCAACTATTTTGCTATATAGTAAATTTGTTTTTGATTGTGATAGAATAAAACTTGCGGAATAATAGAAATTGAAAGATAATGCAGGAAATCAAATAACATAAATTGGACGACAAATTAAAGAAACGAAACGATATTTAAAAAAAATAAACTTATTTTCATCAATCAACTAACTACAATGAAGGAGCATATAAAAAGCAAACCCTAAATCTAATAGGAAACAATGTGCTAATTTGACTGTAAATAGGTCTTATTATAATATAACTAAGAAATACTATTCCTAAAAGAAATCTAATTACATCAACTTTCCCAGGTTGAAGAAGCTCGTCCCCATGCTTAAAGTACCTGCACTAGCAGAAGTTGACCTCGAAACTTGCTACGATACACACTGGCAATAAACAAAGGAACCAACTTAGAAAGAAACCGAGGTGGCTCAAAGAATTGAAAGCTGCAAGAAACCCGAGAAAACGCTTGAGCTTATTGTGCATAAGCTCGTCACAAAAATGTCACACTATGGATCAACATAATCATCGTCACTGACGGTGTTTGCGCTGTAGAAATATCCTCTGGTTGCTTAAAAATGGGAAAAAAATTGCAGAAGTCAAATGGGTCACAAGTCAAAAAGCGCGTGCGTGTGATGGTGCCCTTAACTTCCTAAAAAAGTTGGATGAATTCTAACAAATAGGGCTCATCTTGCTCTTCGCGCATCTGGGCAAGGTCATCTGCATCCAATAGTGCCTTAAGCTCTCTAACCTTGTCAGTAGCTATATTGCGCAATGCTCGGTACATTTCTACAATCTCGTTCCAAGATGTATTCAAGTCTGTCTCTACCTGCATCATGGTGGAGGTGGTAGTAGGGTCTACATTACTAGCAATTGTCGGGTGGGGGTTAGGGCAAACTGGCTTAAGTGGTAGAGGTTTCATGTCACGGGTCACTAGAACACGGGGTAATATAGGAGAAACGGGTTCAGGATGAGTGTAAGAGGGGACATAGGTGGTTCACGATGGAAAATAGTAAATTGAGGATAATCACTATAAGACACCATGAGATATTGGGCTATACTTGGCTTTGGGCTATATTGATATTATTACATGGACAAGGAATATGAAGGGCATGGGAAGTTACAATGGTAGTATGAACCACTCTTATTATTTTAAATTTTATGAGTGGGGCGCTCTCATAATACTTGGGGTGTTAATAGCCAATGGCAAACTAGAGACTTACTGAAAAAATACTGGTTGGGACTGAAATATAAAATAATGGCAGGGACTGAAGTATAAAACGACTTTTCTTCCCCAACCTGACTAAAACAGAGAGGAAGGGTGAGGGGTTGTTGTGATAGTGACAACAGCTGAGACGGGTGGGGTCTTTGACGATGACGAGGGTCGGGGCGGGGCTCTGACAATGACGGAAGGTTAGTCGGAGAGAAGCTTGGCGATGAAGATATATTTGCAGGGTGGGTCTCTGACTGCTGTGGCTTACGACGGCCTGCGGTAGATGCGACGACTGCTCCTGTAATGTCCAATAATTCTGAAATAGATTTGAGAGTCGCAGAGTTGGTGTCGACAACGGCTATGGAAGTGGGGAGAACAGTTGGGGCTTGTGATCTAGTAGTGGTGATACTGGATCTGAGGAAGTGAGTGGCTGATGCCATTTATGCAGTTAAAACGAATAACGGACCCATAACGGTCCAAGAGCGTTATAGGTTATAACGGGATATATCGAGATATAACGGTATATAATGGATAGTTTTTTAAATATATATATTTTAATAACCCCACAAAATATTAATGTATTATAGTCAAAAAAGTAAATCACGTTCATAACATTAAATTCAAAAACAAAAAGCCTTAATAAAAAACATCTTCCCTTAGTATGAGAGTGAGATCGCAAGAGAGAGTGCGATCGACTCTTTGTCTTCTTCCCTTCCTCTTATCTCATTCTCTATCAAACGGCGAGGTCTAGTTCTCTGGCGATTGACGACAGTGAGCTCCGGTCCTTATTTCCAATAAGTCTAGGGTTCTGGTTTGCTCGAGAATGAAATGGGTGATTTTTTTTTAATGTATTAGAACACAACGTTAAAACGACGTTATTGAAAAAAACGTTATCTCAATAACGGTCACATAACGCCGTTACATCGGAGTTGTGATACCATAACGTGATAGTGTCATAACGTAACGGCTCACCCACATTAAGAGTTATATCGGCGTTATAACGTTGTTTTGGACAACAACAGTGGCTGTGGTGGTGTCGTTGCTGTTGTGATGTGCCGGTGAGTTTCTTCGTCTTCATTATTTCTCTTTTCAACTTCTTTCGAATCTTCAATGATCCTCAATCAACTTCTTCGATTTTTTTTTCAAATCGAACGAACTAGAATCGTTTGGCTCTAATACCAATTGATTCAATAAAACTTGCGGAATAACGGAAAATTGATATACAATGCAGGAAATAAAATAAAATAAATTGAATGTGTAAGTAAATCAATGATAAATAAACGAAATAAATTTCTTTGCATCAATCGACTAACTACAATGAACTATTTATGCTCCTATTTATAGAAAGCAAACCCTAAACCTAATAGGAAACAATGTTCTAATTGGCTTGTAACTAAATGTGTCCTATTACAATATAACTAAAAAATACTATTCCTAAAAGAAAGCTAATTAAATTAGGTTGCTAAAAGGATTTGGTTTCTATTTTCACTTGTATTTTACTTGATGAAGCAAACATTTTATAGGACAACAAGGATCTCAATAATTGATACACAGAGTGTAGAGAACGGAAAAATTCACCCGAGTCCTCGTTTTCAAATTTGAAAAAGAAAATGTTTTTGATATAAATTCTATGTGGAAGCAAATAGATATAGACGTGAACACCAAATTGAAAGAATCAACACGTTGAAACCTGAAATGATTTTAATGTGAAACCATAAAACTATATTTATATTTCATAACATGTGCCAAGAAGTAAACCTATATCTTTTTAGGATAATTGACTTGGGTACAAAAAACTACTAAAAGTTAGATACGGGCAAATAATTCTCTATTGGGGATGATTCACATCAAACACCTCAGATTAAGAAGAATTGAAAGAGGAGGTGCAAGATACCAACAACCAAAACAGTAAGAGGTGGAGGGTCCTAATTTGGAGAAGCATCAGGACCAGGTGCATCCTTGATACTTGGGGTGTATTTTTTGGTTGCATGGGATTTTATTCCTTGGGAATCCATGAGGGAACCACCTACATTTAAGCTAAAATGCGGTAACCCTCATCATCCACCACTAGATTTTTTGATCATTGGTGAGAATGAAAGTCTCATGAACATGGGAATCTCACTACTTACTCCCACCAAAGCATGTGATTCCCATGTTCATGGGACATCCATTCTGACCATTGTTCATAAAATCTAGTAGTGGTTATGAGTTTTACCTCAATTTAGCTTAAATGTAGGTGGTCTCTCATGGATTCCTATGAAATAAGATTCCATGCAACCAAATACACCCTTAGTGTATGATGTTTCTTGCCCTTAGGATACTGTGCAAAGTGATCAGTGACCACACCCAAAACATTTAAGACCAAATGTAGCAGGAGATACCACGGGCTTAAAAGAAAGGGAAACAAATCTGGCAGGTGTAGAGACAACAGTGGAAGACTCATAAAGAAGCTTGGATTTCTCCACATATTTGCCAACACAAGCTATATCATGGATTTAAATGAAGTCGTCATTATGGATGACACAACAAAGCCCATTAACATAAAGGTAAACTTTATGTTCTTCAGACTCAACATTGGTGTGATCCATTCTGAAACCGTCCACCATGTGCTCCTTGCCTCCATTGGCAGGAATAATAACATCATAACCGAACTCTTCAGTCGGGTTGAATGTAAGGTATGATGTCTATTGCAGGAGGTGCTGTCATTTGTTGTATATCTTGACTCTATATAGCTCAAGGTTTGGAGTGGTTGTGATTGCAGATAGCCCCTCCTAAAAAAACTCATTTCCTTGCATCATCCTAATGCGTGCCTTGGTCCATGGGAATGGTTTGTTTCCGCTCAATGAACATAAATGGGAAGAGGAATGGCCTGGTGCATATCATCTCTTCCATTTTTCCCCCTTCCTTATTGAGAGGGTTTTAAGAAAAGGGTCTACAAGGCCACCCTGTTGGCTGAACACAAGAGGAGGGGCAAGGTTTTTACCCTTGTATATGGAGGAGGCGGCAGCAGTAAAGCTGATCAGCACCAACCACCAACTGTGGGTGACCGCTGTAGTCACTGTGGTGGTGAGGCTTCTAGTTGAGGACGATCAATCCCAAAAGAGAGATGAGAAGGACACCGAGTTGGATTCATGGCTAGGGACAGAGGGTGTGAGTCTGGTCGCATCCCTTGGGCTGAAAACATGGTTGCAAGGGCAGTGATTTGACTCCTAGGATAGATTTTCTTTGGTCTCTTCAAATTTTTCGCCCAGAGGAATCTTGATTTGATCCTTAAATCTATCAAACCCTTCCTCTCTGAACACAGATGTCTAAATCTAATGGGATCTCAAGTTTGATTTGGTTTCTTCTGACTGTTTTGTGGTGGTCTTATTGCGAATATCCATTCTCCGGGATTGATGGGTTCTGATACTAGGTTTTGACTTAAATTTTACGTGGAATCAAATGGAAGTGAACTCCAAATTGAAAGAATTGACCAAAGGTTGAAACTAGAAGGGCCCCTCCTTATCAAACTCTAAAACTTCAATAAAAAGGGGGCATTGGGGTTATAAGGGACAAAAATGGTTTTATCATACCAAATAGGCTACATATGGTTTCATGTATACTTTGAGAACTCACAAAACTTTGCACAAAAGTTCACTTTTTTAGGGTTTTCACATCCTTTTTTTTTTTTTTTTTTGGAAATTGATTTTTAACAGTCCTACTGATTATCATAGTGTTTCTGGTGGTCTGTTAATTTTTTATTTTAATTTTTTTCTTGCAGCATTTTGCTTGACCACCATCCAAATACGGTAATTAGTCGCTGATTTTGTGTAGTTAAAACACCGGTCAGTAGAAAAACACGTGGGTGCTCAAAGAACATGCCACACTTTTACACCAATCCATTAATATTTCCTACATGACTCATCATCATCATCATCAAAGCCCATTCCCGAGATTTTCGGGGTCGGCTACATGGATTTTGGTTCTCCAAGCAATGCGATCTTCCCACATTTCCTCACCTAATTCAAGCTCAATGATATCTTCATTCACCGTCTTCATCCAAGTTTTCAACGGTCGTCCCCTCCGTCTACACCCTCCATTAACTTGCCAATCTAAACATTTTCTAATTGGCGACGTGCTTGGTCTCCTCCGCACATGACCAAACCAAGTTAAACGTCTTTCTCTAATTTTTTCCTCTATGGGCGCTACACCTAAGTATCTCCTAATTCTTTCATTTCCTACATGACTGTGAACATAAATATTGCATTCATCCCCTCATAAAATAATCTACACA
Source organism: Berberis vulgaris (assembly GCA_963556465.1). Classification (NCBI taxonomy): domain Eukaryota; kingdom Viridiplantae; phylum Streptophyta; class Magnoliopsida; order Ranunculales; family Berberidaceae; genus Berberis; species Berberis vulgaris. The sequence continues at coordinate 19,875,470 of OY747127.1, forward strand.
TGGATTTAGAATGTTTTCTAATTTGGCATAGCAATGTGGGGTTTCACTAAAATATTAATTGTGTTTAATGGGTTTTGCAGGTTGACGTTTTCTCATTTGGCATAGTAATGTGGGAGATTCTGACAGGGGAAGAGCCCTATGCCAATATGCATTGTGGTGCAATCATAGGTAAGTCTTTCCATTGATTCGATAATCATTAGTATCCATTGTGAATTGGTAATTTAATATCAACTCTGTCACACATTTGAAGCAGTAAGATTCTCGATACTATTATCAGGAGAGATATCAACTAAGTGAGTGACATGGAAGCTGCTTTATGGGTTCTCGGAGAGCCCATCCGTCTTGTATATTGCACCATAAATCTCTTTCCAAACTGCTTCCACTGAAGCTGATACTGAATAATGCTTCATAGTGGTGATGTGCTTTACATGTTTGTATCATCCATGTGATACAAAACATGCTAAGAATTGAGGCAATTGGGTGGAGGTCTGATTTCCCAATACGATTTAGGCGAGCATAACTTTTAAACATCAAGGACATGTTAAAAAAAGCAGATTCCTGTGTCAATTTCGTGCCAGAAGTACAAGTGCTTCTCATGGGATGCATTGGTAAAACACATGCTTCTCATTGGAAGTACTACTAAAAATGAGTGCTTCCAAGTAACACACAAAACAATATCACACAAGAATTGAGAGAGGTGAAGTAGAGGGAGTAGGGGTGATTTAGCTCCAGCAAATGGAGGACGAGGGTTGAAGCAGAAGGTATGGAGCAGGTTCTAACTAGTAGGGAAATTTTTTTAACATGTTAAACCATTTTAACATAACAACCACATGCTCTTCTTGCAGCATAAAGAAAGTTTACTTTTCCTGTTAAGAATTATGCTTATTCTACCCGGACACTTGAAGTCATTGATTTTCATCTAACATGCAAATACTAGAACCTGTTTTCAGTGTGAAGTGCTAAATGAGTCTTCAAGTGTTACCAAAAAGTTCTTCTGATTTTCTATATTTGATATAATACATATTTTCAGAATACTTTTGAAATACAAAATACGGTGGAGTCTATTTAAATAAGTGGTATGCTTATCAATGAGGTTGGGAGAAGATTTATGTGGTTAGTTGTCAATTGTTAGTTTTTAGTCCATTGCAAGTATTTTTATTTGTCTAGGATTTTTTAAAGGTCTGTTATTTTCTCTGTTTGATTAGCTTTCTTGGTAAACTTGCTTTGTTTGCAAGTAACTTTAAAGGATATATATTGACAACATTTTAGCACATCATTCTATTGGAATATTTAGTTTAATTTTGATAGAAATTGAAACCTAAAACAAAATACAGTAAATGAAATAAATTTGATATATAGTCAATAAACAAAATATGAATTTAGCTAAACTACCCGTGGAGTATTTTCATTCAATCAAAGCCAAGTACAATAGATGACCTGGAGTCTTATTATAACTTCTTTGACTTGCTAATGAAACCTACTAAAACCCTACACTCCAAAATAAAGGGGACTCAGATACCAAATCACTGTGTGATCATAGGAGTCTTTGGAGTTTTACTGAATTGTAGCTACTCTAGAGAAGTGTGGATCACTCTCTTAAGGAATTCAGTATGATTTGGCCTGTGCAGGATTCCATTAAAACCTGGCTAACTAATTGAAGCATATCAACAACTCTAGATTTTTTTTTTTGGTGGGGGTGGGGTGTAGAGAAGAGAGACCAATTTTGTCACTTGGACTCTATGGAAGGAAAAAAGACATTTTCGAAGGAAAAACACTTTCTTGTTAAGAGTGTGATATTTCTTTGACGGAAGACATTTTTGCAATGGGGGACATCTCACAAAGCAATCTAAAACATTACCTTTGATTTATTCATTTTTAGCTGGGAAAAATCTGCTTTGTGTATTATTATTTTTTTCATTGTTGTAGTGTGAGTTTCTAACTCATCTTTTTTATTAAGGAGCATTGGCAGTTTAGGGTCAAAAAATGTGTTTTTACTAACCTAGAAGGACCTACTTCATTTTTGTTTAGAATTAGGACACTACTAACTAAAAAAATGTTTTTAATTAGTTTGAGCTGTTTTTTTTAAAAAAATTACCAATTAACACTATAGAAACAATATGCCAAAGTTTCAATCTGTTTCGACATCATTCATCGAGATACGTGTTTAGATCGACGCAATTAAATATCTTGATAAACGCTTTTTGTGGGTGTTTGAGTACCACCCAAATTCGGGTGGTCTTGGACAATGGGTGTTGGCCGGCCGCTTACCTCGTGATTATGATAAAAACATCCACTTTTCACTTCGTGGTCTTTAATTTTTCTAAAAATTTCAGCTCAGACAAAGCTGATGTGATATAGTCTTGTGTATGTAGTGTTTACAATGAAAGCTAAGAGGCACCTAAATAGATAGTCAAAATGATTTTGTCCCTAATGTGGCATTATCCATTTTATCAATAAAATCTTTGGTGCGTCTTTGACTTAAAAAAGAGTATCAATACTTAAGCCTGTAGTGGATTGTAGTGAATCCAGTGGTAAGGTTATGCAAGTTTGTAGTGCTACTGTTTAGCTTCCAACTGTGTAATCACCTGCAAGTTCAGTGTACAATGTACATGAAAAAAAAAAAGAAGTACAATGTGCATGAGATCTGTAGTCTCCTTCCTTTGTACATCTTGAGAGGCTTCTCCATAAGTATTTCTCTATATTCTTTGAGCAAGTCCTCAATAATTCATAATCGAAATGTTTGGATCAAAGGTACTTGCTTTTGAAGGGGTGTCTGGAACTGAAATGAATCCATATCTTTAGTACTATAATGTTTAGTGTGGGATTAGTTAGGGATATCACCCACGATCGTTAATGTTGCTGTTAGCAGCTGTATGGAATGATCTGAATCTGTTCAAATGATATTCCTGGTTGTGGCAGGATGAATTGATGTAGGACATCATCATGCAAGATGTATATTTTTAGGTTGAGTAGGATTAGAAAGTTTGATTTGATTAGGAATTTGGCTTCTCTTTGTCCATTAAAAGCGAACCTTGTCTTTGTATTTAAGAAACCACGATTGATTAATATAATTTCAGAATTGATTTCTGGTCTATTTGGCTTGTGGATTCTGGTTGTTTCCCTTTGTGCTTGCGGATGCAAGCTTCGTATCTTCGTCTTTTCCTTTTGTCTTCCCATCTCCCTGTTACCTTGTGAATTCAAGGCTTCTCCATTGTCAATAGGTATCAAGGCGGGTTCATTTGGTTCATCAACCAAATACTTTTCTATCATTGCGTCCTCACTGTTTTACTTCCTTTCGTTTTCACCCACCACCTCCCTTCCACCACCATCTCAAATGAAAAAAAAAAAAAACAGTTTGCTCTACCCCTTGCTTTGTTATCCCAATCGTTTCCCAAACTCATCCTAAATCTCATGATCAAGCCACCATCACTGCACATACACACCAATCTTTCCTTTCATCAATTAATTCCCTACCATTCGGTTCCTCCAAATCCCACTTGACAACATCATATTCAAACAGGTTTTCATCAAATAAACATCCACCTGTTTGCAATAGCAAAAAAAAAAAAAAAAAGAAGAAGATAAAAAATAAAATAAGACAACCCGCCAACCTTGTCTTGAATCCTAATCAACAGAACCCCCAAAGTCAATAAAGCCTCACATTCACAAACCTAAATCCACACAACTCCCAAAATCTGTCCCACAAAAACCCAATCCCAACTCGCCCAGGAACACGGTACGCGGCACTGATCCCAACCGTTCTTGTCATCGCCAACCCAACAACACCATCTCCTTCATTGCAAATCCACATCTTCAATTTGCATCACAGAATTCTAGCTCTCTCTTATATTCTGCAAATCCCAACCCGCTCTCTCTTATATTCTGCAACCATTGTACTACTTTCTAACTGCTACTACATCTAGTCTAAACCGGTTACTTGGAGTCCTGAAGCCATTGCCTACAGCCCATATCCATACCTTCCAAGGCCATTAACTCTTTGGCCCTGTCAATTTATTTACCACCTTGACTTGTTGGCACCCAACCTCATATCTGAAAAAAATAAAAATCCAATGACTACCATTTCCCATAATCAAAATGACCACCATATCCATATTTCCAACATCATCCACCATATTCTCTACCATGGTCAGTATCTTCCACTATTGATGATCATAATCGTATTTACCAAGAGCTCCATGAGGCATACTTTCAAAGAAAATGTGAGTGGGATTATCTACACAAGAGGCTTAAACGAGAAAAATCTTCTTGTATGGTTCTTGAAGGTAAGCTTGATCAATGTGAACAGAAAATTCACAACTTATTTTCTGTGCTTCACTATGTTGATCGACTTATACAAGAGAGTTTTCAACCATATCTCTCCCAAACATCCCGTCGTACCAACCATCCACATAAAACAAGTAACTTCCACTATCCCTAACACCTTAAAATCCACAAAATCTTTTCTTTATCCCCATTTCTCAATCCTATGAACACAATATTCCACCATCAACTGAAACAAACCCATTGAACAAATTGTTGCTACCACACCAATATCACCCAGTCACCTAGTTCTCTTTTACTTGACGAGTCTCTTACTATTGAGGAGGTTCCTGCACAAGATGTGTTGAACTAGATATGGTTGAGCATTGCCTAAAGCCTCAAGTTTTCTTTCAGGAAGAAAGAGTTGAGATCAACTAGATGGAGAACATGTTCATCACGTACCAAAGAAAATTGATGTGGTTATACAAGGCAAAGAATGGGAAAACAAAATTCATTTATAAGAAGTGGATATGATAACTTTGAAGATCCTTTCGCAATAATTTTTGAGAAATCAATTTCAACTTTCTTCTCCTTTTCTTCCCTGTTGGGCTTCTCTTTTCCCTAAATACCTTGTGGATTCAAGGCTTCTCCTTATTACATTGTGGATTTGATTCTCCATTTTCATTACTCATGAATGATATTAAAGGAACTATCACATCTAGCACCAACAGACAATTTTGTGGAGATCCGAGAATTTCATGTCCTACGGTTTCTGATTTTATTTATGTTCTTCCCTTCTTCGGTATTCTGAAGGTGTTTGGTCTGTCTCTTGTTCATCATGGGACAAACCAGATGAATCTGAATCTCTTCCTCCAAACTCATTCTTTCTTTTATTTATTTTTCCCCTTCTGTTCCTCCTTTCTCTTTTCCAGTTCTTTTGTAATCTTCACCAGAGTTATGTGCTTATAGTATGCATTTTATTTTCTTTTTCTTTTTCTTTTTTGTTATATGCTTGTTGTTTTTCACTCTGTAATCCTCCATTGTCACTGTGTTTTGGACTGGAAGGGAGCACTAGAATGAAGCACAACTTTAAAGAGAAAAAAAATAATGAAAAATGAATCTGATTCAGATTGTTTTTAGTAGAGGGACTTCGCAGTCTGAGGTGAAGTGTCCCTTAGCACCTAGCCTTGCTCTGCACCCTGAAAACATAGAGTAGAAAAAGTTATTTTGAGGATTTTAGGACCCTTAAAAATAATGGTCCTTTGAATCTTCCTGCGTTGCCCAAGGAGAGGAAGCTGGTCGGGTGCAAATGTCTTCTTATATATAGATTTTTTTGATATTAATGGGAAAACCCACAAGAATGGGAAACTCATGGGTCTCCAAGTAGAAAAGCTTATGACCAGCACATAGTTAAAGGATACTTTACATACAAGTATGGAATGGACTGTCTTTCAGGATGCTCTAAGTTGAGTCCCATAACCAAATACAAATTTTGGTTTCCCAGACGGTTTGAATAGGGATCTAGTGTTATAAAAAATTTGCCCGTTACGCTGCTTCCATATCATCCGGATGGTTGCCATTGGTACCTTTCCCCTCCAATTCGTTTTCTATGAGAAAGTTTTGTTCCCCCGTTGGTTCATCTACTCCTGAACATTATTCACTGCTGGGAGTGCGACACTGTGTCCCCAAAATTGATCTGCTAGCAATCTGGACAACTCTTCAGTCATGAAGCAACTCTAAAAAAAAGGTGATTAGTCATTTATGCATTTGAGTTGCACTGGTAACATCGGTTCGCCAAATCCATCCCTCTCAGGATGAGGTTATTGACAGTTAGTAGCTTGCAAGGCAGATGGGACCACTGAGAGATATAAAGTTTTGCTAGTAGTCAATGACTTAAAACAAACTTACGTGGTCTACTATCAGGATAATTGGTAGTAGAGGCTAAAATGAACATGGTATGAGGAGTTCTCTCTTAAGCAGCTCATCTCTATTGGCTAAATTTTCAAAAAAATGCCTTCCTCCAAGGTGATCTAGAGCAAGAGGTGTATAAGATTTTAAACTTGGTGTACAATATTTAGTAGGCAAGTTGAAGAAAGCTTTATGCGGACTTGAGCAAATCTGGTTGTGTACCTCAATGACATTGTAGTCATGCGAGATGACTCATAAGAGATACAATGGTTGAAGTCATTTACGGAAATAGAGCTCGAAATTATAGATTTGGTAAGATGAGATACTTTCTTGGAATTGAGGTATCAAGCTCAAGAAAGGTGTATTCAACGAAAGTATTTACTAAAAGAAATAGGTAATCTTGGAGCTCAAACTGTTAATATTCCTGGAATCGTCAACTGAATGATATGGGTGGGGACCCATTAGGATGGTAGTACATTCCAGCTACTCGCTAGCGAATCAATCTACTTGGGAACATATGCAATTAGTGTATGCATGAATCGTGGATACCATATCTTGAGGCTGTTTGTTGTATAGTTCGCTACCTCAAGGGCCGTACTTGGCGACGTAATATTGTTTGGAAGACATGGACACTTGTGTGTTGAAGCTTATACTGCTGATTGGGCAGTGATCCATCTCAGGCTACTGCTCATTTATTGGGGTGAATCTTGTTTCATGGCAGAGCAAGAAATAGTCAGCAGTAGCCCAATTCTAGAGTTTTAGTCAGTTGTAGGCTAAGTTCCGATCTACCTTGGGAGTTCCACCATGTGGAGATTTTACGTGGATCATCTCCCAACAAGTGATGTTGTTAACTTGAAATTCAAGAAAGTTTCACTAAGGGAAGAGAATAAATCAAAGGAAAGTGTACCCTCTCTAGGTAGGAGTTGTTGATCATGACACTGTTACAGTCGTATGTCCTTTTGTTGGTTGGATTGCCACTCTAACTATAGTCATCTTAAACAACGAGGCTGTCAATAGTAACTATAGTTGTTTTGGTGGATGACCCTTGCTGCTTTGTGACCTTCGAAGATGGAAAAAAGTTATGGTACATTTGTGTCTAGTTGGCATTTACAATAATTGAAGATTATAAACTTGGATGAAGGCGGTGAAGAAAAACATCATTGACCTTGGATTAGGTGAGGATATGTGGGAAGACCGCATTGCTTGGAGAACTAAAATACGTGTAGCCGACCCCGAGAGTATCGGGAATGGGCTTTGATGATGATAATGTGATGATGATGATTTACAATAATTAAAGATGATAAAAACCGAGCCTTGTGGAATACTCAAGAAGTTCAATGATAATGCATATGTGGTTGACTTGTGAGAAGATTTGATTTTTTTTTACCACATTGGATGTTGTTGATCTCCCTCAAAATCATGATCTGAAGCATGAGATTTTTTGTTGAGTGAGCTCAGGGATTTTCATCACCTGACTGCACAGTGTTAGACCACAAAATAGGCAGTAGCTTGAAACACCCTTGAGGGATCAAACTGCGAAAACCTGAACCTATTTTAACCCCAAAATCCATTCTCGAACCAGAATATGACCACTCCCTTCCTCTCTTTTATTGTCAGTGTAGTTAAGGCAGTTGCCTAGGTGTGTCTTGATGCATTTTTCCAGAATTCTGCCTTAGATGAGGCAATGCGATGCAATAAAATGAGGCGTTGCCTTCCTAGTTTTTTACTTTTTAAAATTTTAAAAAATTATTTAATCATCTTCATTTTTATTTAGAATAGATAACCTCTTTGTAAATAAAAAGCCTGAAGCCCATTATTAATTTTAGTGCTTGAGTTGATTGATAAACAAAACCTTGTTGGCGTCAAGGGTTGAAGGAAACTCAACTCCAAATCTTCAAATCTGCCGTCCTTCTTCCCTCCGTCCATCAAACCCTCAAACCTTGCTGCCGTCAAGGATTGGAAGTAACTCTCCTCGTTATCTTCTCATGTTTATCTCATTTCAGTGAGAAATGAGAAATTTGAGAACTAGTTCACTTACGTTTTGATGATTTCATGTTGATTTTTATGTATGATTTAGTGGATGTTTGCAAGTTATTTTATGCATGTTTTTTTTTTTTTTTTTAAATTTTTAATAAATTATTATGGGACTTTGTTATGTTTCCATTTGGATTATATGTAATTATGTGATTTTGTTTTTTGTAATTGTTTGTTTACTGTGTATGCTAGTATTATACTATTATTAAGAAAGGAATAAAAAATATTGTTTATGATATTATGCATGCTAGTGCTACTTTGGTTTATTAAGAAAAGAAGTCACAAAATTAAGCTAAGTGCTCCTCACTTCACTGATGCACATGCATTGCCTCGCGTCCTGTGCCTCGGACATTTTCAAGCATGTGTGCCTTGCCTCCGCCTTAACTACATTGTTTAATTTTTTTCTTGGAATTTTACTTTTAGACCAAAACACATCCCAAGTTCTTTGAGTTTCTCCAAAACGCTCATTTATTATTTTTTTCTTCCTTGGGAAAGAGATGTATAATCATTTCTTTCACAGTAATAGATTATATATCTAGTTGCATGGCTCATAGTTACCTCGAACAAGGGTCGCTTAGGTATGTGGTACGATCCTAAAGGATACAAACTTTAGCGTGATGTGGTATGATGGGGTAGTCTCATTTGGGATGATCGGGTCGCAGGTCGATTTGGAACTCTTATCCACCTTGCAAATTATATGTAGTTACTCACCAAAACATCCATATACTGCACAATAAAATAACTATTTATAGTATCTAGCTATAAAATTTATGATTTGTTTTCATTCTAAACTAAAATTCTATACTAGAACTAAATTAAATAAAAATTGCAATAATATCGAAAAAATAGCTACTTGTTATCTCTTTAAAAACCGTTATTATTCTTAGAAGTTAGGCATGGTTAAGGAAGTGCTTGTAGTTCTAAAACAATGGTATATATGATTAACTAGTTTTGGTACGTCATTTTTGGTGAATGGGTGTGAAGAAACTCACCATGTTTTGGATCTTATGTTCCCAGAATGTGGGTCAGAGGTGGGTGAGGTGAGGGGTGTTGAATTAGGTAACTATGATCTGGATGTCACAAGCTCCATCGTGGAGCACGCTGTTGGAGAGTTGGTTTACCTCCTTATCACACTCACACACTAGTGTAATCTAACCTAAAGCTAAACTAAGATTAAACCTACAAATTAAAAGATAAATAAATAACTCAATTTTCCATTCAATCAAAAGCCAACTGCAAACTTGAGTTCATGCCTTACTTATAGAGCCTACTGGCTTGTGTGGCAGTCTGACCTAACCCTAATATGGCTAACTCCTTAACTCTAATATGGGCCTTATTAAGCCAAACCCACCTACTAACATGTTTAGCTAATAACCAAAATACCCATTACATCATCCTTCGTGGGTTGAAGAAGCTCGTCTTCGAGCTTGAAGTTGAAGAAGTTCGACGAACACAAGCAATCGGTTATGGAACACAAGGCGAAGTGCACGAGCAGAAGTCGACCTCGAACTTTTCCTTGGTAATTGCTGTTACCATGAACAATCAAATTAAAATTTTGTCTCGAAAGATGAAGTCTAGCTCGAATCATTGTTTCATGGGATATCCACTTCATGATTTGAATATTGAGCGCAAAATTTTCTGAAAATTAGCCATTAAAGTTTTCCAAATTGGATCATATACATTGTCTACGGAGGTACATAACCTGTCATGTGGTGGCAAACAGTCTCAATATCAAAATCAAAATATTGAGAAGTCTGTGCAGTACATGGTAGTTCCTGTGGCTATGAATATCAGTAGAATCAATTGAGTCAAATATGGTGGTGGTGTTGACTGATTATGAGAACCCCCACAAAATTGAAGCTTCTTCTCCACGACTTGGTTTAATGAACTCAGCCATTGTTGGAGGATGATGAGCAACTATGCGATATCTAGTGGAGGTATAACTTTGTTGTCTTGTTGATGGGTTTGTTGAAGTGGCCAATTTGGAAAGGTCGAATAGTTAGGTGGGTGGGGCTGATGCGATGGAAGATGGCGATGATAGGCAGTGGCTTGACGTGGGTCCAAACTAGATAAGTCTTCTTCCTCCCTCATTTCTCTTCTTCTTCTACTTTGGGTTTTTTTGGGAATTTAGGGTTTCAAAACTTTCTGGATTTTGGTTTTCATGTTCCCTCGTCCAACTCTTCTTCCAGATCATTTATTTTTCTTCTTTGTTGAGTTTGGATGGGGTTATGGTTGAGGTGGAGAGAAGAGGGGATTATTAGGGAACTCGATTGGTGCACCGTGGGTTCGTTGAACCCAATCGTTGGGAAGGATTCTACTAACATAATTGATCTGTTCCATTGAACTAATGCATCATTGTTAGGTTGTGGGGAATGAATAAATTGTGGATGGAGTTGTGGAGGTTGTGGTTTTGTATAGAAAGGTTGTGGAGTGTGGTGGGGTAGTAGGATTGAGATTGAGGGTAACAAGGGTATGGGACAACACCCATAATGTGAAGAAAACCCATGCATATGGTCTTGATAACCCTCAAAAGGAGACACCGGAGTGGGGAAATGGGCATTGTAAAACACCCCATAGGGTTGGTCGATCACCCCAAAGCCACCATGAGACGGCGTGAGTGGCGACTAGGTTTGCACACTTTTTTTCAACCTCCGTTGCTCTTGTTGCATCCTCTTCTTTTCAAGCAACTTCCCGATCAAGAACACCTCAATAAGATTTTCCATTGAATCACTTGAATCAAATCAAACTAGAACCGTTTCAGCTCTGATAGCAAATAGTGTAATCTAAAACTAAGATTAAAACTACAAAATAAAACATAAATAAATAACTCAATTTTCTTTTAATCAAAAGCCAACTACATACTTAAATTCATGCCTATTTATAGAGCCTCTTGTCTAGCAAGCAACCAATTTAACCTAACCCTAATATGGCTAATGCCCTAACTCTAATATGGCCTTATTAAGCCCAGGGCACCTACTATAACATGTTTAGCTAATAACCAAAATACCCAGTTACATCACACACACATTGGATAATTTGATTTGCGTGAACAAATTATGTGTTCCAGTGTTAGACACTTCGACAATGACAAATACATGTGGTACAGGTTTATAAAATAGCTTCAATTTCTTGAAATTTTCCGTTTATAAAATACATAGTGGTACAGTGTTAGACACTTCGACAATGACAAATACATAGTGGTATATTCATCCCTAGGATGCACAAACTCTTCGGAAATGTGCCGTTTCAAGAGTCGTATACGTGTCGGACACGGACACGCGCCTGACACGTATTCAACACGTGGTTAACGGTCCAGACACGGTCTGGACATGGCAACACGGTTTTGAAGGTGGATGCAAATAGCGCATTAGGGCTTCTTCTCATCTCACTCTTCTTCTTTTCAAAGTAAAACAAAATAGAGACAGAGATAGTGGAGGTGCAGCAGGCGATCGAGATTCCCAGCGAAAGTGAGAGAGAGATCGAGGGAGGGAGATTGAGAAATCGAGAGAAACACTTGGTTCTTCTCCTCTTTTGCTTTTTCAGAGAGATCGAGAGAGACACAAACCTGTTTCGATGAGAGAGACAAAGCTTGAGATCAACTGGAATTCGAGGCAATCTTGGTTTACTCAAAGAAACTTGTGGAGTTGGATAACTATTCAACCTTGGTGAGGCCGGCAGACATCCGCCGTCTCTCTCGCCGATTTGTTCACTTTGGAATAACAATTCATAGAAAGAGTGGAATAACAATTCATAGAAAGAGAAGAGGAAACCTCACTACTGCTATCCTCCTCTAACTCCATCTTCTTCAAATTCAATTCAGCCACCACACAAAACAAGAGAAGAGAAGAGAAGAGAGAAGGGGTTGGTTGTTGGTGTCGTGCGTGGGTTTCAATTCAAGTATATACGGAGAGAGAGAAAATGAAAGAGAGGTGAGTATAGCTTTAAGCAACAGTAGCTGCAAATCATCTTCTCCTCTCAACGACTTTCCTTCCACTAGATTAGACTAATAGGAGACAAGTTTGGTCTGTCTTCGTTCGTTCAGTGGCCCTTGTCTTGTAAGGGAAAAAAATAACTCAAGTTTACCAGAGTGCCCTTTGTTGTTAGCTGAAGTCGAGATATTTTTTCTACTCGTTTCCCACTTTGGTCCTATGATCTTTTATATATATATATATATGTATATTTTAATAAATAGAGAATTTTACTTAAATGAGGATGCCTTAGTTGAAAACTATTTTTTTTCCATGTAGCAGCCTGGCAGGTGAGTTATTTCTTATGTATTAAAATTTTGAAACTATCGATTTACAATGTCAATTACAAATTAATCTAACTATATTGCTCATGATGCATTTGAATGTTTATTTGTGTTTGATAGTTTCTATATTATTGTTTATGTTCACGAGTTATAAAAAAAAAAAAAAAAAATTTAGGTTTGCCGTATCGTTGTGTCCTAGTTTTTTGGAAATTTACTTAAATGCGTGTCCGTGTCCGTGCATCCTTGATTCATCCTCTTAAAGTATTGCTTGTACCATGTAACTGTGATGTGCCATGGAATTTGTAGCCTACAAATATATCCTTCTCTTCTGCCATACATTTTATTTGTAATTTTTTTTGTTACTTTGAGCACCAATTTTTGCAAGTTTTAGTGCCCATTGTAGTCAATGTGGTTTTATCACTATTCCTAATAAATAACAGTAATGGACCCTTTTCTTAACTATGCATGAAGGTGGGATTGTGAGCAACAGTCTTCGGCCAGCTATCCCAGATCATTGTGATCCAGACTGGAGAATACTAATGGAACAATGCTGGTCACCTGACCCATCGGTGCGCCCATCTTTCACTGTGATAACAAATAGGTTACGGGTAATGTCATCGGCTCTTCAGGCAAAAGGGTATAGCCATATAAAGCGATGAAAACTACTACTCGTGTAAGTGTATAGAAGCATTTGTTTCATCTTTAGGAGCTTAGATAGTACACACAATTGGGAGAGGTGGAAATGTGGTCTCTGTTAAATATTAATTAGCCCTGTTGATTTTTCTTTCATCAACGAATTCCAGGTGAAACTGTACAACAGGAAGAATTGTGTTACTCTCAGCACCGGCTGCATGTTCTATCTTTAGAATTGGTAATGAGCTATTGCATTTGAGACTCGGGAGAAGATGTCTGGACATTGCATTGCCTGGGATCTTTTGAGCCTTGCATGTTCGTTCCTTGCAAACAAACGGGGTTGCCCCAGAGGACTTGTACCGACTTCACATTTAATTATTTAAGAGCTCGAAGGTGTTGCTAGCTTTATGTCAAGTGTGATTTTAGTTCTCTATCCATTTAACATCATTCTTCAAATACGCCATTTGAGAATGTACAAGGGAGAAAAAAGAAAACTGTAATTTATTTTCAGAACATGTAGTTTTGGTTCCTAGAGTCAGAATATTATCTTGTTCAAAGCTTTGTCACAAATGTGAATATATTATAGAGGTCTTTGATAATCCAATTTCTTTTATATTTTGAAAAGAATTTTCTTACAACATGCCATTGAAATTGGTTTTGTCCAGACCATATTTTAAGCCGACAAAAATCTGAGCTTCAAGTATCAATGTTTTAACTTTCATGTTTCATGTGCTTATCAATACATAAAAAGTTATGGACATTGATGTTTGATGTTGAGGGGACATTTCCTAATAGGATATCTTCGAAATTGTTGTTGAATCGCATAAGTTTATAATCGAGTATCACATGTTTAGCAGAGGTCACAATAAATGTCTAAACTACAAACAAAACACACACACACCAAAAAAAAAAAAAAAAAAAAAAAAAAAAAAAAAAAGAGGGAAAAATAGAAAAGGAATGTGAATCCATTTTGAATTTCCACCAATTATGTTGACTGTCCTGCCTTTTCCAAGTCACATGTGAGAGGTGTAGACAAAATTAGGCCACTCAGAAATCCCTTTTATTTTTATTTTTTTCATGGACTATAATTACAGAAAATTTGACCCTTTTGGCCATATTTCTACACTTTTGTTTTCTTCAAAAAGGTCATTTATTATTATTATTATTTATTATTACAGTTTTTTTTCAGAGCATCTCATGCATTGTGCATATCATGTTGGCTTGTAGGTCATCATAGTGTACAAGTGATAAGACAACTCGTTATTTATTATTTGAGCAAAATTTTTGGATAATATAATTTATTAAGTCTAATAAAACCTACTGCAAGTTATGGTGTGTTAGTAATTAAATTAAACAAGTTAGCGATATTGCAGAGGGGGAGAAGCATATGCCCCCAGTAAGCACCATTCACACTCCACACAAAATAGAGTCGGACACGGATCTAAATGGGGCACTTGGCTTTATTGACTTTTGAATTTTTTTTGAGTTATTTGTGATTTGCCGACCCCTGCGACACCGACAACGCCTTCTTGCCCCACCCCACCTTTCCTATCTGTCTTGGTCCTCTGCTACGCAAATGATTTCGCCCGCCACTTTCTTCTCTTCTTCTCTCTATTTGTTTACTGTGACGACACCGACAACTGCCCCGCCTCTTCATCTCTTTCTCTACCTCCCTCCCTATCTCAATCTCTGTTTGATTTAGTTCCCTTTCCCACTATCGCTACCAGTCATTAGCAACTCCAACCTCTCTAGCCTACTTTGAGGAAAATATTTATTTATTTATTTTTTATAGTATTTTCTCGAGATGAATGTCTAGTTTTATATTTTATTCATAGGATTTTTTGGAGATACATGAAAATTTGATCCATTAATTTTTTTCTTAAGATATATGTTTGTATCTCAAGGTTCATCTATGGGTTGTTGTTTGAAGGACATTTTGGTAATCAACGTGAGCTTTTTGTGAGTCAACGCATATTGACTGCTAGTCCAGGGGGAGATTATTGATAGCCTCTAATTAGCTATTTATGATATGGGGCAAATCACAAATAACTCAAATATTTTTGTCCACATATAATTTGTATTTGAAATTAATTTTTGCCCCTTAACTTTATATACCAATTTGATTTGCCCTCATATATTTATCTTTTGTGCTCATACAAAGTAGCTTGTTGGATCCATTTTCTTCCCCCATAGATTATGAGTTTTGTTTAGCAATTGGTGTTTTGTACAATTATTTATGTATTGTTCAAATAAAAAAAAATGGTTAAATAATTAATTATTATATTATCATTACTTAACTATGACTCATCGCTCCGCCTCCTTTAACAAAAATCATGGCTCTGTCATTGAATAAAGTGCTCAACATCGATTAGTGGTGTGCCATGGTGCAAAAAACTTCACTCATCACTATCTCTTATGGTGAACTGCAAGTTTGTTTAGGTAAAAAAGCCTCTTGAAATACTTCAATTCAAATAACGCCTATGATTCTAACACATCTTAACCGACTGTTAAATTTAACGCATTACAAAGTTTGCTGGGGTGGAGTGTACTAGAATTTGTCGTCAATAAAATAACTAATCGTAAACACAAAGACAAAATACTGAAATCCCCTCAATGTGCATGTAAACAAAATTTTTGTTAATTCTTCAAAATTTAGTTGATATTAGCAAGACTCTTTGTTGGCAATGAGGGATGGTGTAGTGATGTACACTGTTTAGGATGCAAGTTATGAATGCAAATAATATCACATTTTAGGATGCAAGTTAAAAAATGCAAACAATATTACATTGTATGATTAAGAAGTATATGACATTTTGTTAAATTATGTGTTTGTACCATAATTTCCACCTTATGTGGCCTTCGTACTTGACGAACACATGAGGCTGAAAGTGGAGAAATTTACGATCAACAGGAAGTCCAGGAGGAAAACCTACATCACATACTCGGCATGTGATACTTGCTTGTACCTCTTTCTTTTTCATCAAATAAGAGAGGTTGGAATTGGGGGACAACTAAGGAGGAAGGAGACCGGTTCACAGACAACATGAGGTAAGTAGTTATTTGTAGAGATGGAGAACCAACGAGAATGAGTAACTAGGGGATGCCAATGGCATGACAACTCAACAGTTAGAGCTTGACGGATGGTACCACTAGGTCATTGGTCTTTGATAAGTGTGGAAGGTAGTATAAATAGAGCCCCTTAGCCGACCAGGAGGAGGTTGGATTCTAAGAAAGCTCTAGAAGAAAGATCTCTTTCTCTCACCCTCTTAAGAATTGTTGTCTTTTCCTTAACTTGACGTTAGAGGCTTATAGCACCGGGCAACCCATGTTTGTGCGTTCTTTGCAAGGTCAAGAGGTGGAGTATCTGAGGTGTAAGCATCTACTTGATTCGAACATCTCGAAGATGCAGCACGTATCACAAGGAGCATTAGAAAGTTAGAACCCAAAACAGTATGTATATTAGGGGCAATTGATCCCCTTGGATTGTATTGATGCTTGAAATCCTTCCTTTCTAGGTAGCGTTAAAGTTTTTTTTATAGGACAGTTAGTTATTCATCTGCACAATGAAATCTGTTTTTCCAAAAGCTCACAATTTGATGTTAGAAATGAACTTTGCTCATATAACTTTTAAATTCTAATTGTGATATCGACATTTACATGTTGTATATTCACAATTACATATCTAACACGCTCCAAAAAAAACAGAACACGAAAACCTAGAATGCTAAACTTGGCTTTTCAAGTCATCCAACCCAACAAATGTACCATGAAAACCATATGGCACCCTTGATGGCAACTTTACTGAGGCTTCTTGCTTCATGTTTGAAGCATTTACTATCACTAACTCTGATTTCTCACATTTCTCATCTCTAACAAAGCTCATAACATAACCTTTGTCTTCATCGTCCAATTTACTCCCATCAGGCACAAAACATGGCTCCCCACCGAACCTTCCTTTGCCATACATAAATTTAGTAACATTTCCTGTTTCCAAATCCACCTTTGCTATCCCTGAGCATTTAGGCCAGGGCTCAGCAATTGCAAGGTAGGCGTACCGGGTTTTTCTCCCTAGTCGTCCCTTGTTCACTTGCCCGGCTTCCAAGTTCATCCCAGGCACGATTTCTCTCCTTGTCGACTCACCTGTTGTTATGTTCAACCTGATTTCTGAAAGTACACTTTGTAGTTTCTCATCACATTCGGTGAAAATTGAATCTGGAGGAGTCATGCATGACCCAATGACTACAACAATTTTATCTCCTGTGCTTGATGTTTCCTCCCATGAATTCCATAAGTGGAAACAAAAGCAATCAGGCACGTCAATCCATTGTATTCTAGACTCATTTGTGTCATATTTTGGTAGAACTCCGAATCTGGATGTCTTTGCTTGATCATACTCTACAGGTGATCCGCCATGAATTAAGTTGGATAACTTGAACACTACTTGTTGATCAGGGATGACAGTATAATTCTGTGTTATTGCGAAATCATGCATCATGGTAGGTTGAGTGAGTGATATAGAAACATCAGGAGATTTTCTACCATACTTGTCAAATTTGAAGTACTTGAGATATGGCTTCTTGACAACATCATAACTCAGGGCGAAAAGCTCCCCTGTCACAGGATCTACTTTGGGGTGGGCAATCATCGGTGATTGTAGTTGACCATTGAAGTCGAACCGCCCGGCTGTCTCCAAGTCTCCATCATCTGTAATGTGTACATGGTAAGGGATGTCATCTTCCGACATAGCCAGGAGATGATTGTTGAAGTAGACAAGTCCTGCATTGGCCACTCCAATCCCTCGACTGGCATCAACCACGCCCACCATTGCGCGGGTGTGGAAGAGCATGAGTCTAGCAATTCCAGAGTGACCATGCAACTCACCAATCGGTTTTGGGAAGTAAGGTCTTCCCAAAGCCATTTCCTGCTCAAGTTTACTTGTGCAGGTATAACGACAAGCATAACTTGCAGCTTTTCCAGCTTTATTCAGAGTGACAGCATGTATCATCCCATCACCATCAAAAAGATGGTGACCAGTGGTTGGTGCATACATAGGGTTTGCCCCGTTACGCACATAAACCCCTTGAAGGTCAGCAGGAACCTGACCTTCAACCTCAAGTTCTCCCTGTACCGAGGATTCCGCCACTGGGGCGAAATTCCCAGCTAACTGCACCGCAGGATCCACTGTCCTAGCCAACTTATGTTTCTTCTCCACCTTTGTAATGAGTGTCCTCTCAATAGCATCCAAAGCTGACGCCGCGAGTTTCTGAAAGGGGTTTAAGTCCCATCTAAGTGGTTTAGTAGTACTGTCACCATGTCGCAAAGGCATGGTGGGGTTGAGAATAGATTTGCATTTAGGGGTGATGAGTTCATGCTTGGGGGTTGGGGTTGTTGCTGGGTAGGTGGATAAACGCAGGGAAACATGCATGACTTGAAGGTGGGAAAGAAGAAGGAAGAGTGAGAGAAGAAGGTGAGTGTTTGCTAGTTAGGAAGAAAAATGGGTGAAATGGAAGGATTATATATATACAAGTAAGTGAGAGCATCCAGCTTGCAAGTGTTTGAAATGACACGTTTGGAGGAGAAAGTGATGACTAATTAGTTTGGCAAGAATGGACAAGGACCTAAATTAGCTAGCACAAGAAGAAGAGAGGACTCAATGTATACACGTGAACACATGAATTCACTCATCAACTTAAACTTATATATCAACTCACCATCACCGAATTCACTCATTCATATTTATTCATGCATGCTCTTTCAAACAGTGCACGTGACCGGGGTGTCTCTTAGTCTTAGTCCGGACTCTTTCCACAGAGCTCCCATCAGGTGCTCTCTGCTCTTCTCTTCCCTTCTTTCTTCTTCTTTACATATATTAGTGCTTACATCAAAATTTAGGTTCTGTTGATGTCTTACACGTGCCAAAGAGTAGAAAAATGTGTTACACGTGGCAAGAGATAGCAACAGAGCCACGTGCCAAATCCTTTGTCTTGTTCACACCCAGTTTTGCTACTATTCTTTGGTTGATCCTTTTGATTTTTGTTTTGTCTAGTTTAATGTGGAAGACATATTCACGTGCCTAACACCATGCAAAGACTTCTGTCTTAAAACTTGGGAGAGCAAAGTTTCATGAAATTTGGTGTATTATTTTTAGAGTAAGTCTAGGGAGCGAGGGAGGCGCGAGAGGAGGGTGGGCGGTGTTGGGCCCTCCCTCGCTCCCTAGAATCAGGGTTATTTTAAAGAAACTTACAATTTTGTTTGATATCAAACAATCATCAGATTATAGTCATACACGTGGTACAAGTCAACTCTAATACAGAGAGGCTTCATTGCGGTCTCAAGCAAGCTCAAACACGATTTAGCCCAACCTAGTCACTGTTCAGCCTGTAAGTCAAGTGCCCAAACTCAGATTATGCAGGCCCAACATGGTATGGATCTTAGAGTTTGGCCCAGGACAACATGTTCGAACACAGATCTCTAAGTTTTGACTAGATCATGAACCATTGCACAACTCTTGATCAAACTGAGCCAAGTGTTGAACGTAACTCAATCATGGACGATAAGATCCCGAGCGAGATCTCCTCCCTTCATTATGCCTCGACAGTAGAGTCAATGAAGGAGTGAAATGCTCACTATATAAGGTATACGTGTTAGAAGTAGCTTTCTACGTACTAATGTATGGCTTAAACACTTTTCAATCAAATTTTAATCTTTGAAACTCGTCCAATTTTGGGTTTTCATGTTACCTATTTTTTAACAAGGCGATCCTATCTTCATTTTCTCCATCTTCCTATTAGTCATAATAATAACCAAAAAGAGCAAATGACTATCTACATTTTTCTACGTGGTTCGTTATCATTATTATTGTTGTTGTTGTTCTTTAAGGCTCCAACCTTTCCAAAAATGTAAAGCCATAGATAAAAAGCCCACACATAAGCGTTGCAGGCTCGATCATGATTAAACAACGAGAATTGAAGGAGCACAGGGTTTCTAGAAGCTCTGTATAGATTCCACCTAATGTGGGACTCTTGCTTCTTCTAACTGATGAAATCCCATTACAACATGTATTGCTTTTGAAACAAGATTAGGATTTATAAATTGATCTTCTTTAGTTGGTCACTATATTCTTTACGTGACTAGTGTGATTCTGTAACCTTTTCCTTTTGGTATAGTAAACGTTATCAACATAAATGATACGATGTTAGATGTGGCACACTTGAGAGTTACTTTAGAAAGAGACTATAAGAATGAAGACAACGACAAGATAAAGGCTAATTTGATTAAATGAGTTAATGTGAATTTTTTTTCTTTGAAGGGTAATTTCTGTGTGCCCAAGTCTTGGCTAGGTTTAATATTAGAGTTCGAAGAAAGTAACTAGTGAGAAAGTGTTGAGATAACTACAAGAATATTTTAGCTCAGCTCGTAGATCTACTCTCTTTATGAAATGTTGTGGTTAGGAGCACATGTTCTCCTTTGTTGATTACCTTCAGGTATGTAATGTAGCTGTCTAGATGGATTACGAGTATCGTATGTAGCCTTCGAGCATGGTTTGGTAATAAGCCCTATGGGGACAATGATTTCAACTATCTCTTTGGGGATTTGCATTGGGGCTTCGGACATGGACAAAACGAATAAAATACTCAACTACTAATTAAAAAAAAAGATAACTAAGAATTATATATATTAAAAATTTATAGCGAAAGAGTTTGATCGAGTCAAAGTTCACGGTCTAAAGACAAACAATAATTGCTCAAGGTACAAACTCAAAACAAGCCCCATTGAACAAGTCTAGCCCATAAACTGGGATTGGCTGACCTTATGCAGTGGGTTATGCCATAAAGATATGTTATAGAATCAAGGAGATTATGCTTATATGCTAAGTTTATTTTGCTTGGAATACGTTACTTTGTGTGGCACAAAAAAAAAGAAGCATTGTTTTGGTAAATTGAAACAAATAGTAGTGAGATCGGTTTGGTCAAAACCCTTGGTGCGGGTGCTCTTATCAAAATGACTTATGTAAAATAGTTGAGGAGGGAGCAAGCGTGGTCAAATCCAATTTCGAGGTGCTTATAATAGCTTCCATAGTCTTTGTCTAGGTTGTTTACTCGACGAGTACTCGGTAACAGCCACTTGAGCAATTTGATTGCCCCCCTCCCACCCTCCAATTTGACCAAATGATTCTTTGCCCTCTTAACTTTAGATAATTCTGAATTTAAAAAATGTTTTTAGCCTAATGAATTTTAAAATTGTTTTTAGCCCCATAAAAATAATTTGTATTTAATCTTGTGTAGCATGTGAATCCCATTTTTATTAGTTCTACTACTAAAGCAACCTCTAATTTTACAAAATAAATCTTTACACTCACTAACTTCCACATAGACACTTATTGGTGTAATATAAAAATTCTCATTAGTGAAATATATAAAAATTAATTCTTTATTGATGATAGGTATTTAAATATTGAATTCCTTCATATTCTTTGAGCTATGGTGTAGATCTATAAAAATTCTTATTGGGATGAATAATATGAGTTTTGCTGAATACCCCCGAGTATTCAGTAACTCACCACTCGCTCCTCAACCGAGTAGCACGTAAACTAGCCATGTCTTTTTTTTTCAAGATAATCTTGCGACCTCTATGAGCTTGCACATGGGCCTCAAACCAAGTCATTTTTCAGGGGAAGAAAAACCTTGGTTTAGTTATGTCCAAGTTCATTGGTGACACCTCTTATATAATTTGGAAATCTCTCTTTGTTATTATTAGGGGTAATGTTTATCACCATGTTGAGTAAATCACTAGGATTCGAATTGTGGAAATGACTCCTATTAAGGATTGTTTTTCACCTCCATGTTGAGTAAATCACTAAGATACGAATTATGGAAGTTAGCTCCTACAATCTTTTGTTGGTCCAACTCACAAACAAGGCTCCAAAGAAATTTGAATTCCATTTAAATAGAGACTCTGTTGATTTTTTGTATATATCGAGTTGGATTCATGTAAATAAATAATAAGAAAAGTGAACTCTCATTTAATGAGTTTTACCATGGTATCAGAGCTAGTTATTTATCCTATGAAAAATTATCCACATCTCACTGTGTTTTTTCAATAGCTATTTCATCTATTTGTGAACCCAGGTCATTCATTCAAGCAATTAAGGACCTGAAGTGATGTGAAGCTATGTCTTACTAGATTCGAGCTTTGGAGGAAAATAACACTTGGACTCGTACTCATTTACCTCCTACTAAGAACCCATCGGCTGCAAATGGGTTAACAAAATCAAGTATAATTCTGATGGGTCAATTGAACGGTACCTAGTTGGTCTCATAGCCAAGGGCTACAATCAGCAGGAATGTTTAGATTATCATGAAACGTTTGCTCCGGTGGCCAAACTTACTATTGTTCGTTGTTTATTGGCTGTTGCAACTATTAAAAATTGGCACTTATATCAACTAGATGCCCAAAATGTTTTGACGAGGAGGTTTACATGACTATCCCACCTGGTTTTGCATGTAAGAGGGAGACTCGTGTATATCGGTTGCAAAAGTCTTTTTATGGGCTCAAACAAGCATCCCGCCAATGGTTTGCAATTTTTTTTGCATCACTTATGGAGGCTGGCTATGATCAATCAAAGGCTGATTATTCCTTATTTACTCAACTTGTAGGTTCACCATTCACTGCCATTCTTTTTTATGTTGACGACATCATCATTGCAGGTAACAACATTGCCTCCATCAATGGCATCAAACAATTGCTTCCTAGTTGCTTCAAAATCAAAGATCTTGGTCATTTGAAATATTTTTTGGGGATCAAAGTTGCATGTTCACAACAAGGAATTTTCTTGAGTTTAAAGAAAATATGCTTTAGACATCATTCAAGACAACAAATTACTTGGAACATGTCTAGTTACATTTCCAATGGAACAAAACCTAAAGTTAAGTGCAACTAATGGCCAATTATTGTTTGATCCAACTTACTATTGGCGTCTAATTGCTCGCCTCATATATCTTACAATTACAAGGCTAGACATTGTGTATTCGGTGAATGCGTTAAGCTAATTCATGACAAACCCTGTAAACCACATTTAGAAGTTGCTCAAAGAATACTTCGCTATCTCAAACAAACATTAGGACATGGAATTCTATTTTCTTCTGGAAGACCTCTATAATTGAAGGCATTTTGTGATGCGAATTGGGCAAGCTGCATTGAAACTCGTCATTCCATCACAGGGATGCGTCCAAAAAATCGTCCTCAATGAGTTTGACCAGGAAAACAACTGTTAGACTGCCAAAGACCACCTTTTTGGTGGCCGAAGGCACTCTGATACTTACGTCAGTAACTCTATTGGAAAAAAGATGTAAATCTGGATAAAACTCAGTTAAAGTTGCATAGCTTTGTCGAATGTTCTTTTTACCTTTTGGTCGTGGTTAATTCTCAGCATGATTTAAGCATGTGAGGCGCAACGAAAGGAGATGTTTTTTTGTAACAGTCTCCTCCTTAATGGAGATGCGTTCGTGGGGGCGTAAGTCCCTACACGACTCTTTCTTGGTGCAACGTTATTCTTGTTTATGAGAGAACGCGTATCGGGCCTGGATTCAGGTCCTGTGTACGCTTCCTTAGTGGTGGGCCTCTGTAATTGGCCTCATTCTTCCTGGGCTTTATGAGCCGACCCAATAGATCGAACGCTATATCCTCGTGATGGGTCTCTATGCCACATATACAGTCGTGATGATCAGTCTATTTTGATGTATCATTAGCTACTCCCCTTAGTTAGTGGGCATGCTGGCGTGGCCACTAACTTTGGTGACGTTTTGCCTTTTGATTTCATTATTACCTTGTATTTAATGTTGTTAGTTGCTTTTCACGAGTTCGTGTCTTGATCCTTTGCTTGCTCGTTCATTTTTTGCGCACATTCTTCGAATTTTGCATAGCCATCATATCTCGCACACTGTCCCATGAGCCGTCTTTTCATTGCTCAGCTCTATAAAAGGAAATGTGACGAATACGTTTTCCCTCATCTTGCTATCTTTGAATTTAGGGTTTGTTTGTTCTTTCATCTTCTTCATTTTCATTGCTTATTCATTCTTCAACGATGTCTGTTGGTGACAAGTTAAGTGGTAAACCACTAACTCTGCGAGGCTCATTACTCTCCTAATAGAGCTTCTCAGTCAACTCTGGAGACTCTTCGTTCTGATTATAATCTTTCGCTCGACCTTGAGCTTGCTCTGCCTAGACAGGATGATAGCCCTTGTAACCCAAAGGCTAGATAGATCGCACTGTATTCGTGCATGTTCTCTTATGGCTTTCGATTCCCTGTTCCGGAGCTGTTATGGGAATATCTGAATTTCTTAGGCATTCCTCCTGCCCAAATGAGCCCTAATGGTTGGAAGGTGATGGTCTCTTCTTACGCAAGAGCTACTCTCTTTGGTATTCCCTTAACTGCTAGGATTTTGCACTCGGTGGTTGGTTTGTTGGTGTACAGGGAGATCTGCTTCCTTCGTTCTCCTGATTGTTTCAAGAAACTCAGTGATGACATTCACAATTGGTCACGATCTTGGTTCTATGCTTTTGTGAATTTCGGCTACTTCCGATTGCGAGGTCGTTCGATTTTTCGATCATTTCGAGTTCCCAACAGGTGGAAGAATCTTCTCTTATCAGCTAAGGATCATGAGATCAGTGAACAATCTTTAAGCTTCACCGTTTTCCTGTGGAGGCGTTTCTTTTCGAGGGCATCCTGCAACATAGCAGTTTATACACTATGAGTGAAGCGGAACGAGCTTTATTTACTGAGTCTCATGCTAAAGCCTATGCTGCTCATTCTGGCATTAGTGATGCTAGGATTGATTGGGAAGTGACCTCAGTCCGAGATGTTACGAATCTCGATGATCCTGTTATTGTTTCCACTCCTGCTTCGTAAAAAGGAAACTTGCGAGGTCTACGAGTTCATCAAAATGATTGTTGATAGATCCTGTTTGAGTTTCGAGGAAGAAACGACTTTCAAATCGTAGTTCTGCTCGGTTTGTGACTCGTTAGAATTTTGTTAGGGATATTGCTTCTCGCCAAGTCCTTCCCACGATGACGCTGTAAAAGGAGATCGTGAATATCTTGAAGATACTGAGGAGCTAAAACTGGCGTTGGAAAGGAGCAAGAAGGAGACTATCCGTCCATTGGATGACGATGAGATGGAGCTTCTTTATGCTTATGGTGTTTCGGACACTGTTGAGTTGTCCAATGATGATCCTCAAGTCATTAACGAGAAAATGTTCTAATTGGCGGTGGAGCAGTCTAAAGACATTGTTGGCGGTCAGAATTCCATGGATCATTCTTCTTTTCCTTCTATTGATATCAGCGAAGCAGCCGGGTTCCTAGTTTCCTCTCCTGTTCGCCAGGTTTCTCTTGCCTCTGTTGGTACCGTCAGTCCTTCCTGTGCCACAGACGCTTCTCGATGGGAGGGTAAACACAGTTTTCCCGTTGTTATCGCTATTCCTTCTGTTCTCCCTACTGTTGGAGGTGGTTCTTCGGTGCTTCCAGATCCTCGTGTTCTTCATCCACGGATTAGTTGGATTGAACCTGGACTGAATGATATCTGTATCAAGTCTGACGGCAAGTTTTGTTGGTTTACGCAGCTTGACGTGCAGGACGGTGCACGTAGATTGGTAAATGAATGGTGTAGGCGGTTGATGGGAAGACCTTCGATGTCTGTGCTAGACCCGTTTGACCATATTGACCATGGTCTTGAGCATATAATGGACAAGATGAATCATCTCGCTTATGCAAGGGTAATGGGCTCGGTTTATCGAGCTGGTCGTGATCAAGTGGCTCTTTTGGAGTAGAGGTTGGCAGCGTTATTGTTGGTGTTTTTTCATGTTCTTTCTCAATTTGATGTGTTGAAAATGCAATGCGCGGGCTTGGAGAAAGCTCCAGTGGCTGCTCGGAAGTCTTTGACGGGGGCGAATGATATGCGGGATAAGTCTGCTGTTGAGCTTGACTCTACGCTAGATGAGGTTTGTGCCCGTTTACGTGATGTGGAAAAAAAGTTATCCGATGAGAAAGTGGCTTTCGATGAATCTTTTCGTTCTAAATTGGAGCAATCCGTTATGTGTGATGCCACTGAGAAGCGGGCGGAACAGATAACTGCTGCGCTTAATGATGTCAAGGCAGATGCTTCTGGTATACTCTCCACCGCTGAAGAGTAGCTTGCCACGACAAAAAATGAACTCGCTGTTGCTAAGGATAGGCTTCGTGTGGTCGAAGCCGAAGATTGGAAGCGAGTTGTTGACGGGCGGGTTGAGCTTCTTGATTATATCGAAGGGCTCGGCGAATACTTGTCTAAGTATAATCACTTGGTCGGTGAAGCTTTTGAGGATGATGATGTCGAGGAATCTGCTTCTATAGCAGAGGAGTCATTGCCTTTCCACCATCGAGCACTCCGAAGCCATTAACACTCTCCTTTTTTGGAAAAAAGTTATTCTCCCGTTCCAACGAGTATTGATTCTGCTATTGCTTCTATTTCTTCTCTCACTTCTGTATCACCTTTTTCGGATGTAACAAATTTTGTTATCAATAAAAATTGATTTTTATTGTTCTTTTTCTTCTTCTTTTTGGTTTTGTTGTAGCTATAAATGCTTCCTGCTTAGGTTCATTGCTTGTCTAATTGTGAGTTACTGTTGTCCTTTCTAATTTGTTGTAAAGAGTTGCCTTTCGCCTGTACTTTTTCGTATTGCATTGACTTGCTATTAACTCTGAGTTGTTGTCTGTCAAATCTAAGTCCTTTTGTCATTCTATTTGTTGAGCATTTACTTTTGTCAACTTGATACCTTGGTCAATTTGAGGTTTATGTTGAGTCGGGTGTCTAATCTTTATTTTGTTAGTTCGACATCTCAATCGATTTAAATTTTTTTGTGTTTAGGTGACTCGAATGTCCAACCTTTACTTTGTTAGTTCGACATCTCGGTCGATTAGAAGTTTTTTGTGTTTAGGTGACTCAGGTGTCCAACATTTACTTCGTTAGTTCGACATCTCGGTCGATTCAAAGTTTTTTTTTTTGTGTTTAGGTGACTAAGTGTCCAACCTTTACTTCTTGGTTGATCAGACCAGAAGTTGAGTGTGTCCGACTTTTATCATTTGATTGTTTTGTACGGCTAATTTATTGATGAATCTATCTTGCAGTCCACGCGAAGATTTGGAGTTAATAAATTCGTAATCTTTATTGATGTTCCTTTGAGTTTTTCATCAGCTTTGGCCGTTAAGGCGTTTATGCTGGTTCGGATTATGATTTGTTTCATCTTCCTTTGCTCGTTATCAGTCGGCCTTTGTATTGTGGGCTGGTATTTTTGTCGCTTTGTTTTTCCTTGCTTCATCCTCGTGTGTTGTTAGTGGTTCGGGTTAAAGTTGCAACTGCTAACGAGGCCCTTTGACTTGTACGAATTGGTTGATGCAAGCTTTTTCATGTCTTGTTCATTCGTGAAGTGTTTCGTCCGTACCCTTGTTCCGATATAGATCGGTTCGATTGAGGAGTTCGCCTAATTGCTTCGTGTGTCCTGTTTCCTCTAGCTGTGCAGCATGTAGTGTACTTCAAACTCTCTGAACTGTTTCTTTGATCCTGCAGCATTGTCTACTTTCTCTATCCACACGATCTGTTTGTCTGGCATTTCGATGAACTCGTCGAGTAGCCCTTTCTGAGCCCAGTGCTTGATTTCGTCTTTTAAGTTGTAGCCTTATTCGGTGCCATGCCCATGATCTTTATGGAATGAACAATATTTGCTTTTGTTTCTCCCTTTCGGATCCCCTCTCATTCGAAGCGTCGAGTTGACGTTATCCCACTTTGTTATGTGTTTTAGTATATTTGATCGACTTGTCTTCAGAGTTGTGAATGGCTTGTATGTGGTCTTCATTACGCTCGTTACCCATTCATGTCGAATTCGTGTTGGTTGTAACCCCCCAGATTCTTGTCATCGCGAATCGCTCATTCTGCCATTTCGATGCTTTTTTGACGAGTTGTCGCCTTCCTGTTGTCCATCGTTCTGCCTTCTTTCTTCCTTTCTTTCCCCTTTTCTTGAAATATTTCTCTTTGTTGGTCATTTTTCTTCCTGGCTGCCTTCATGTCCTCCAGGGAGATATGCTTTTGTGATATTTTTAGTAGGATTTCCATGCCCTTTGGAGGCTCTAGGTCAAGAGCATAAAAAAAGGAACCTCTTTTCAATCTGGCCACGAAGGTTGTAGCGGCTATGTCATCGCCACATCCGTCAATCATTGCCAATTCATTGGTAAAGCGGGTGACATATTCCCGTATTGTTTCATCGGGCTCTTGTCTGATGTGCAGGAGGTAGTGTGACCCTTTCTTCATCCGTTGACTTTCGATAAATTTGGTGATGAAAGCGGTGGCTAAAACTTGAAAGGAATCTATTGACCTCGGTGGTAGACTATTGAACCAGTTTATCGCTGTAGAAGTGAGGTTGAATGGGCATGTTCTGCATAAAATTGATTCATTGGTCTCCTTCAGGGTCATCATGTAGTGGAAGTGCCTCAAATGATCGGTTGGGTCGGAAGCTCCATCATATACCTCGAACTTTGGCGGAGTGAACTTTTTCGGCATTGATGTTTTAATGAGGGCGTCGGAAAATTGTGGTTTTGCCAACTCGTATAGTACATTAGGATCTGTGACCCCTATTTTGAACGAGATTTTGGTAAGCATCCCTTCATATAGTGGATTCTTGCCTCAAAGAAGCTCGCTGCTTTAGAAGTTTCCTTGTTGGGGTTATGCTAGGATTTCATCACTCCCTTTAGTTCGATTGGTGGAGTTTTGTTGTGGCTGTGCCTAAACTAGATTAGCTAATTGAGTGTGTTCCTGTGTGATCTTCTCCAACATCTTTGTTACGTGTTCCATCTTGGTTATGAGCAAATCCACTCGAAGGTCCGTGGTAGCATCATTGAATACTTGGGTTGTCTGGACTATTGTGTGCTGTAGATTCGCATTTTCGGATGTTGTTGGTTTAGTGATTCGGGCTATTTCTCATTCTCTAGCTATTAGCGCTGCATCAAAGACAAAGTTGTCATGATCTGCGGACTGCATTATTTTTTCTGGTAGCTAGTTGATCTTTTGTCAGGTTGTGGTGAGCTTTGTCACTGCATGTTCTGTTTTCAGAAAAAAGGAAACTCGTCGTTCCTCACGGACGACGCCAAACTGATGCGTCCAAAAGTCGTTCTCATCTAGTGAGTTTGACCTGCAAAACTACTGTTAGACTGCCAAGGAACACCTTTTTAGTGGCCGAAGGCACTCCGATACTTAAGTCAGTAAGTCTGTTGGAAAAATAATGTAAATCTGGACAAAACTCAGTTAAAGTTGCTTACCTTTGTCGAATGTTCCCTTTACCTTTTATAATGGTCGTGGTTAACTCTCTGCGTGACTTAAGCATGTGAGGCGCAACGGAATGAGATGTTTCTTGTAATAGTCTCCTCCTTAATGGAAATGCGCTCATAGGGGCGTAAGTCCCTCCATGGCTTTTTCTTGGTGCACCGTTCTTCTTATTTTGAGAGAACGCGTATCAGGGTTGGATTCGGGTCCTGTTTTCGTCTCCTTAGTGGTGGGCCTAGTCCGGGCCTCTGAAATTGACCTCATTCTTCCTTGGCTTTATGAGCTGGCCCAATAGATCGGATGTTGTATCCTCGTGATGGGTCTCTATACCATGTGTACGGTCGTGATGATCAGTCTATTTTGATGTATTATCAGTCATGTTAGGTGATTCTCTCATCTTATGGAAATAAAAAACACAATCTCTCATTTTTTGGCTGAAGCCGATTATCATTCCATGACAGCTACATCTTGCGAAATCACGTGGTTGTTTTATCTCTTAAGGGATTTGCAAGTTCACCATTATGGGCCAGCATTGTTATTCTGTGACAACAAGGATGCTTTGCAGTGAATCTGATCATCCACGAGCGCACTAAGCACATAGAAATCGACTGCCATGTTGTTCGTGAAAAGATTCAACAAGGTTCAAGTCTGTACAACTCATATTTCAACCAATGAACAACCGGCTGATGTACAAAATCGTTTGGTTTCACACAATTCCAAAAGTTGATTCGCAAGTTGGTTGTTTTCAATATTCTCACCAACTTGGTTGTTCGCAAGTTGATTTAGGTCTAGACTTTAGATTCTAATTTTTCTTTTTTTTTTGAGTAAAATCGTAATGTACCCCCGATGGATGTAAAATCTTTTGATTAAGTAATTAAGGTCTAACATCCCATAGTCGCCCCTCCCTCCTGGCAGTTTATTTAAAAAAAAATCACCTCAAATTGTGGAAGTTAGCTGCTATTAAAGATAATGTTCATTAGTCCACCAATTGTAGCTCAGTTGGTTGGACATCCACTCTCCTTGTGAGAGGTTCGCGGGTTCGAGACTCACCAGTTAGGATTTTGTGAGCTTTCGCCCAATTATTAGGAGCACATTTACTCCGCCCTTGATAAGCCTTCGAGTATTGAATGCAACTGCTTAGATGGACTAGACCGGAGCGAAGCGAGAGCGAGTCTTCATGCAAGGTGGAGGCGATGGACCGGAGCGAAAGCAAGTCTCTATGCGAGATGGAGACGATGAGGATATTAAGTGACAACAATATTGTAGCCTTCGGACCTGGTTTGGTTAACCCTATAGGGTCAGTCATGTAGCCTTCGGGCATGGATTAATAGATAAAAAAAGAAGAAGATAATGTTCATCACTATGTTGAGTAGATCACTAGGATTCAAATTGTGGAAGTTAACTTCTACAATCTTGTGTTAGTCAAACTTACAAACAAGGCTCCAGAGATATATGAATTACATTCTAATAGAGACTATGCTGTACCTCTTGTATATATAGAGTTTATAGAGTTGGATTCATGCAAAAAAAAAAAAAAAATAATAAAAAAAGTAAACTCTCATTCAATGAGTTTTATCAGCTATACTATTTCGAAATCCTTTTGAAAAACCAATTAAAAATTTATAAACTGATATTTTTTTCCTTAAATCCATCACCCAAATTTGAATAGAATCTTTGTACATTTCAGTGATGAGCTACCTCAGTTTGCAAGTTACAATGTCATGGCATAAGCAACGGACGTATCAAAACCCTAAACTATACATGACATATGCTTGGTGATTTGTCAAGTCAACTCATCATCCACCCATGTGAGAAGTTCATGTATTTTTGGGCCACCGGCCAAGTATTCCCTTGAGAAACCTCCCGGGGCACACGCATTGCGACAAACAATTAGGTACACTATACATCCTGAGATCTGAGGCTCTCTCTATCAAGTCAAAGAAAATTTGTTACAAGAGCACTCATTCTGTTTCTGTTTCTGTTCCTAATGGGTCAAGCAAACTAGTTGCGGAGGAAGCTCTCCCATAGAATATAAACCAAGCGGGTCAACGGGAGTGCTACGTTGATCCATGCACTTGGCAATGCCACATTACGTACATGTGGAGACCAATACATAGAGGTGTCGATCGTGTTCTATTACATCATTTAGCTTACGTTATGTTAGTGCATGTACGTACATTGCATGTGTTTCTTAAGTTGTAGGTGTCATGTAAGGGAGCTTTTCAAGTCGGAGTGTGTTAGGCGTTCATCATGATTCAATTCAAGAAACGTCAACTAATCAAGAAAACATTTATTAAAGTTAAACAAAACTTTATATATTACTAATAAGAAAAATATATACCAGTTTTACTTAGCTAGATTCCTAACAAAGAACCAGATTGGATCAAATTAGTAAAAATGCAAGTTTGGTTTCAATTCATTTTATTTATGACTTGCTAGAATCACAAGTGGGTCCTTGATTCAGTGCATCTGTTTATGCTTCTAATAGAAACTAATAAATATCAAATATCAAGAAACTGCTTACTTCTGCTTCTAATCACTCTGAAAAACAATCCTTATTAAATGGCTATCATTCCAATAAACTTGAATTAAGAAAAGAGCTTTTTTTTTGTGACAGGTGAAAGCGTGTCCGTTGATTTATATTATTGGCACCAAAAATTGTCGAGCATATATAAGAAGTCTATATACATGATGAAGGATGAGTGATATATTGACACAAGTCAT
Organism: Berberis vulgaris; assembly: GCA_963556465.1. Taxonomy (NCBI): domain Eukaryota; kingdom Viridiplantae; phylum Streptophyta; class Magnoliopsida; order Ranunculales; family Berberidaceae; genus Berberis; species Berberis vulgaris. Next base: position 19,907,626 of record OY747127.1, read on the forward strand.
CAAATTCAACACTCCATGTGAAAAATTAGGTCAACATGAGTATCCCCCAGAACATCCGCCATTGCAATAAACAATCACAATCTGCCAGTAATCTCAGGCTTTCTCTCTACAAGTCAAGATCAATTAGTTTCAATGCATTCATTCATTTTTAGTTTCTGTATGTCAAACCGGCTGCTTTGTGTAAGAATCTCACCCACAGAAAAATAAGCTGAGAAGAATCTTTCTGGAGTTTTTTTTAATATTTCGCATTGTGTACGTGGCTATAGGATACATAATTAGCACACTTGTCATGCAAACGACTTCCATGCACATGTGGCAATCAGGAACCCGAAACCAGCTTGGACTTGATATATACCAACTTAGCACATAGGTGTTGCCAGCTCTACAATGGGCCGGGGGTGGTTAGGTTCAATGTTGTGTTTTGGTTTAGCTTGGCTCCAAAAGCATTCAAATCGAGTCATCTCATAATTCCTGGGTCAATGTTAGGGGATCAATAGACTACATTGCATTTGTTAATATTAGTAGATAAAAAAAGAGGTCGAAGAATTCATAAGGTTCAATACCAAGAATCCAGAATGATCACAGGATGCAATCAGTATTGGGACTTTCTCACTTGTTCTTTTACATTATTGAGCCTACGTGGACCTTAGTTGTACGAGGTGGATGTGTTCTATACGTAATGATATTGAACTCTGCATTATGACGTATAAGAGGATCTCCAATGGGAGACACAAAACCCCATATTTTGAGGGATTTAATTAGTGGGTTGGTGGAGAAAACACTCGAAACTAAAACTTGGAAAAAAAAATACAAGAGGAAGTTGGGGTGGGGGGAGATAGGGAAAGCGTTGGAGATGCATGAATTAATTGTTAACTTCAGTTAAAGTTATAGGCGAAGCACAGTGGCTACACATAGAAGAGAGGAGATAATGGTGTCGGGAAATGCAGTTCATGTTAACTAGGGTTAACTAAAGTTAAGTTACGTAAGGGTAAAATGGACATTCCACATTTGGGTTAACAATTTACTCACTGTTTAAATCCAACTGTTTGTGTCCACCCTCCGTAAATTTAACAAAATCAATATTCCAATGGCAACGACTACCTCGCACCATCATATCATCTTTCTCAAACCATCATTTTTTCCCCTCACCATTCAAATCTACAATGGTTCATCCCTCCCCCATTTGAAATTTCTTCCAAATCTCTCCCCACACTCAAATCTCTTCCCTCTCTCTAAAAAACTCTCAAAATCCCCTTAAAGTTGAAACCCTTAAACCCAAATTCAACAAATATGCATAACTTAACATAATAGACAAATCTAAACTCAAACTGAAAAAATAAAAAATATGATAACTTTCATACCAATTTAAATCCTCAATTGAGACTGATTCTCAAGCTTATAAAAACATGAAAGTTGTAGTACTCTGAGTTATCTAATAAAAAAAACTTGAATCACTTGAAAATGTTTTGAAATGAGCAAGTTATGGTCATTTTACTAAAGTCGCACAAATCTATCTGAAAAATAAAAACGGGATAGTGTTCCTGACTTTCGGCCAACTTATGTGCTCGATCGATACCGATTCTCAAGTTGATCAAAATACAAAAGCTGTATTACTCTCAGTTATCTAATAAACACAACTTGAATCACTTGAAAATGTTTTGAAATGAGCAAGTTATGCCCATTTTAATAAAGTCGTGCATAACAGAAAAAAAAATTTTGTTCGTAAAGTGCACTGCGAGGTATCCCATTCAGGGCTAGCAGCTCCAGTCTGCCGTGTACAACCCAAAAAAACTTGCATTTGCCTTGTTCCTACAGAAGCTCTTCCTCGTGCGCCTTTGCGTCAACAAGTTCACGCTCCAACTTGCCCGTCAGTGCATCAATCTAAGACTGCTTTGTAGCCAAACTGCTCTTCACAGCACTGAACTCATGTTTCTCCAATTTAAGCTGGTCCTTGGCCTTCCTCGCCTCCCGAGCATTGAACTCCACATCGGACTCCAATTGCGATTTCTGAATAGCCCAGTCAGCCTCCTTCAAGGCGTTCTCCTCAGCATGGGACCGCAGTTCGGAACACGCCTCAGGTTCCTGCGCAACATCCAGATCACGGCGGACCAGATCCAACTCTTGTTGGAACCCGTCTCTTGCGGCCCTCTCCTCTGCTAAATCAGACTCAAGGGCATCTAGACGAACCGTCTGAGCCTCAGCATCAACGGCCGATCGTTCCAGGTTCCTCTCCTCCGCCTGCTTCCTCAACAGCTCAATCTCATAAAGCGCGTCAGAATACAACACTTGCATGTGCGAGAAGACACGCTCCATGGTGTACACCCTCTCAAGAGCCGCCTCGACTTCAGTCCCAACAACGGCCACCTGGCTCAAGTGAGACACCCCCAACATAAGGTACTTTAAACCCTTATCCATACGCCCTTCCGGCATATCCTCCTCGGATTTTGGAGCGTGATCCATCAGCCAACTATGATGACTGCTTATATGCTTCTTCGAATCATAGTCCACATCAACTTCGTTGTGCCAGACTTGAGTGCTCATCTTTACTAAGTCCGGGGCAAACAAACTTATCCGCACATCCGGATGAAGCTATCTCGGATGAGGGATTATTCCAGCGCCACCTTTTGTAGTCACCACTGTTCCCAGGCCCTCCTCTGCAGCCTTTCCTTTGTCACGAACAACTGACCCTTTAGTGTGAGACGACTCAACAGGATCCGAAGGAAGCGGGTTGTCCAACGTACCCTCCAACACCTTGAGATACGGCCCGGAGCGAGACAGTGAACAATGCAGACTATGAGAAACTTGGCTTGTGCCACTATTAGACAACACACCAATGTGACGATCAGATTCCAGAACCTCAGGCGGATCTTCACAGGAATTTTCTATCAAAACGGTTCCGTGCGGATCGGCACCAGCAGAAGTCGCCACTGCAACCTGCATCAACTGCTCACTCAAAGCTTCCGCTTGCACGACACTAAGATTTGCCATGTCTTCAACCCCTGCTAATCACAGGTCGTCTTTCTCCCAGCTGGATACATCGACCTCCGCCCTGACATGCCAATTAAATTCACACTCTTTACTTACTGGAGCGGATCATTTTGAAGACGACCTAGTTCTAATGTGGGACCTCTTCGAACTCATAAAGGAGGCAAGCGTTTCAGACAGATCCTCCGTGTCAGACAAAACATGAGCCCTACCTCCAACGACTTTCCTCTTCCTAGAAAAGGCCCATCTTCAGACTTAACTCGCGACGTTTGGTAAATAGTGGGGGCCACATGCCAGTTGTCCCACAACCTACTGTGGATGAAATTAGTAAACTGTCCTGGAAAGAAACACATGCATCAACAAGCATACAATCAGCGTAACAGAATTAGAAGAAAAAACTACACTTACAAAGTGGCTTGAACTCCCGTTCGAGTGGACAACCCTTGAACTGGAAGTACTTTGAATCCGCAGGAGCCAAGAAGTAATACTTCTGCCAGGACTTGAAGTCATCAGGCAAATTCTCAAAGAAGCCAAAAGACATTATTTAACAGACAATGTTATTGTTGAACCGAGGAGAAGTGAAAAACTGGATCACTCGCGGAGTCACGCGGCGCCAACTTTTTTCGCCTTAATCAAAATGAGAAGAACAATCATGTACCCATTAGGCCCCAACTGGGCCGAAAAAATTCCAAGAAAGTCCAAGAAGTCCCATATCACATCCAGAATGGGAAAACAAACTCTAGTTTGGAGCATCCCGCGGTGCAAGCAGATGAACCCCATCGGTGGCAACATGGCCGTCTGATCATCCTTCAGAACAATCAATGGCAGGTCCTCGGGGACCCCGAACTTCTTACGAATTTCAGCAAGGCCAGATTTAGAAAACAACATGTCTTCGAAAAACTCAAGGCCCCTGGCCAAGGTTGCATCAACAAGAAGGTTTTGTTGAGCCATGAAGAAGATGAACAAAACAATATCTTTAAAAACAAAGAAAATGGAAGAGTTTGTCTCCGCACAACGGATGACCTAAATAGGGATGGGATTCCCGCCTCTTCTCCGCCGAAATGACACACGTTCAATTAATGAAGCGCGAAGCTCAAACAACGATTCAAACTCAATCATCATGAGCGGCGTATCTTTCAAGAAATGACTTAGCGAACCGATGTGATGGCCCACTAATTCGGAGGAGTAGCTGATGATACACTAAAATGGTCTCTACTCCATGCCATACACGTGTCATGATGATCTTGAGGAAAGATAGGCCCTAGCGTCGGCCCAATACTGATTCGGCGTAAGCGGTTCTAAACTTGCCCAATGCAATCCACCAAACGGACCCGAACTCTTACAGCTCGCTAAGCTCATGCGTCTCATAGCTATCCTCAATACCCGTAAGCCCTGCTAAGGCAAGTATCTCGAGGATCAGCTTTTGACAGGCAATTACAGCAGCGCTCCGCTTGCAACTAGGAAGCAAATACCAGAGTACATATCGCACAGGGAAACTTCCTCCTACGAATTATTTTCTGATTGAGAACTATTTCCCACGTATCTAGGAACACAGGGCTAACAGGGAAATTCCCTTCTTCAACACGACTACTAATTAGATAAGGATCTCCATGAAGATCTCCTTCCTAAACTACATTGTTGATGGCCTGGTCGAACCAGGACTTCTGCACTTTAAATAAGGCATGAGCTTGGTAAGCTAGAGTATGCTACAAATTCCCTGTTTACAGTATTACACATTCCTCAGATCCCTATCTGACTTTAGCATCGAATGCCATTGACCACCACAACGGTGGTCCGTGGCTCACGTGCGTTCCTCGTGCATGTCAGCAATTTTGCGGGTCAAAATCAAAGCAGGGAGCGGAAAACGACTGCATCAAGTAACATCAAAGAACAATTGTATGAGTCACTCTTCCAAAATTGCTCTTAAGATGCTAGTGACAATAAAAACATCACCTCTTAAAATAATCCAAATGAAGATGATTGTTTTGGCCTGTTTTGGTCAAAACAATAATTCTCTTGCCAAACCACAAACAAAATGTCCCCTTCCCAAATGTTATTTTCCAAATATCAGTTTCAAACACCATTTTTCAAACCATTATTTTCCTAATACAAATCAAATATCATTTTCCAACGATCCCACAAGCTATCTTTCACCCTAAATAATTCCACACAATGACAAATCTACCGAAAGAACTTTTAATTATTTCATATCATTCCAAACCATGTCATTTTAAATATGGCCCAAAACTCAATCTCAAACCTCCGTTATATCACAAAAAAACAACCAATTCACTAATCCACTACTGAAAGCAAACTCCATTATTCAAAAGACATTCAAAGTGTTTTTCATTATCTCAAAGTTTTCAAGATTCCAATATGGTGTCAAACAATATTGCAAGCATCCAAGGCTCCACCAATTCTATTTAAGAAAGAAGAAGCAAAGTTCGAGGCGTATTCTCCACTCCGGAGCAAGAACACCAAAACCTCTCAAAATCCCAAACTTTTCTTTGTATCCCCTCAATGTTTCAAAGTCTCAAATGTATTTCAAATAAAGAACATTGTAAGTCTTTACACATTTCTTTAATCAATGTACTTCAAATTTTATCAATCAATTTCAAAGTTTTTCATGGATCAATTTTAGTTTTCAAATGCCATTGTTGTTACTCTTTTTCTATTTCAATCACTTGCATATTTTATGTTATTCAATTATTTATTGTGCATCTAACCTCAGGTCTGTTGTCTCGTGAGTACAATTTTTAAGTGATTTTAACCGACAAAATTGAACCAACTGAATGTATATATATATATAACAAATAATATATATTATATATATAAATAACATAATATGTTTAATTTAGTCGGTCGGTTTTAGTGACATTGTAGTCGGTTGGTTCGGTTTGAGGTTTATATAAATTAAGATCGTGGCAGTTCAGTTTTCTTAATGTTTGATTTAAAATTTTGAAACTGATAAAAGTAGGTTCAGTTCTTGGTTTGGGCGTGGTTCAATTTTCAACCCTAAAAAGGAGCCACGTTGAGACTTGAGAGAGGGGAATGTAGTCGGTGGAACAATAAGAGTTGTGATTAGTTATATGTGATAGCAACATGAAGAAATATTAAGAAATAACTTTGATTCTCAATGACAAGTGAATGTGGAGATAATAGGAATGAGATTTTTGGCCATTTTAGAAATTACTTTTGATTGAAAAAATAAAGGATGGGATGACGTGGCTTGCCATTGCCTATGTAACACTTTTATTTATAAGGAGGATGCCATGTATGAGAGTGGATTTGGTCAATAGTATATTATAGATTACTCGGAGAAGAAGATTACTCATGTTATTGATTGAGGATTTTGTACAAAATATTTCAATTGTAAATTTTTGGATGTAGAATGTTTTGGGGTTTTAAATGCATAATTTTTTCGAATATGATATAATGGTTGCAAAAATTATTGTTTAAAATTGATGCACTCACTTACTTTTTTATTTGTTCATTTATATTTTTAATACGTATTGTCTTTTTTCAACCTTTGTATGTTTGATGAACTCATTGTTTCTTTTTCCATTTAGATTAGATGAATAAAGAAGAGATAATTTGTTTATAAAGATTTGCAAGTAAGACCATTCGGAGTCAAATTTGAGTTTCTACTTAATTATTCAAATCAATAGCACTGATTTTATTAGTAATACAAGCAACCAATAACATTGATGGTTGAATGTGTAGGGTTAACTACTTCAACCTCATCATATCTGGCAAACAAATTGTCTTTGATGTGTATTTCTTAGCTCAATCACAAACCCTATTATATTGTTTACTATTTTCTAGAATTAGTGACGATGGTTAGTGTCTTTTTTATGTTTGTACGCAAGTTTGAAATTTAACATCGTGAGACTTAATTTTATTTTTGTTATTTCATTAAGAACCAATTATGCTCATAAACGAGAAAATGTTACCACCATAGTTTTTATTGATAAAAATTGGTAAGTCGATGTTACATATTTAGGTTGGTGCAACAAAGTCGAAGCATTCCAAAATGCCGGTGCCATAAAGAGTTAGTGCAACCGAGCCAAATAATGTTCACTTTATTCATTTTTTTTTTCAAATAACTTCCCTCAATTCAATTATCAAAAATGCATATTGCACTATATCATTTTCCATACAAGAACTTTATTGTATCACCAATATTGGTATGTTTCCTTGAAGTCTCATGATGAAGCAAATATGTGTCCAAAGAATCCAATTTTAGGAAACTCATTCCATTTTATAGGCTAAAAAGGACTGATGAATAATTATCATATTCCCTTCCAACAATTATAAGGTCATAAGAATTTTCAAATGTTCGAATGATGCTTGTTATTCGGAAAACATCTGTTATTGCTTGTTCTTTATACTTTGTGCATTCATTCTCCATATTTTCGAGTTTATATTCATTTACTGAATTATCGTCCAAAATCTTCTCATTCTCGTTATTTATCGTGATGTTAGTTGGAATACGATGATGAACGACCAAATGTACATTTGGTGTTCAACCATTCGCATAACATAATATAAATCCTCTCGATCATCAAAACCACCTAAGAAGATAACACCAACAATGTAAGTCGACCAACAAGAAACAAAATAACTTAACATTGTTCAAACCCTTGTGATCAATAAGAATCCCTACATAGCATGGTGCATTACTATGCACATTTTTGTTTACATTCATGTGCTTGGAAAATTCCCTAGCTTCATCAATGTACCATTGCTTATAAAAAAGGATAATTACTAAAGATACATTATTATCAAGTGCCATCATACATACTTCTTCATGAGCCGATAAGAAAGGTAAGATGGTTATATAAAGATGTATGACAACAACAACTTGGTTTTGTTTCTCAAATATTCTAAAGCAATTGACTATGTGATTTGATGGGGTAGACCTTTTAGATAGTTTGTTAGATAACCATATAGCTCGATGAGATGAAGAATATAAACCCATGTTGGACTTTTTCTAGTTGGATTTGATGCCTCGAGAAGGTTGACGATGGCAGACACATTATTTTCGTTATAAATACATTCAAGCATGTGAAATTCAACATTTGACATTTTGGACTGTTTGATTCTTATGACCAAAGTGTTTCATCGAAGGGTTGTAGAACCATTGAACTAGAAGTGAGGTGACTGCTGCTACAACTAGAGCATAGTATATCATCTAGGTAAAACACCCAAATCAATAAATTGTTATTCATGAATTAAGTAGCTATCTAATGTTAGAATTCAAGATAAATACAATAATACGATAATATAAATGCTGAAAGAAAACAATAGTCAAGAAATACTTTGGAATTCAAATCTTACTTCATATTTTGTATCTTGGACAAGTGACTTTAGTGATTTTATGGAAGTGGTGATATTTGTAAGCAATAATATTAAAAAAATAATAGAAACTAAAATAAAGAACGATAGGAAATAAATGGTGGTTTTTGTTATAGAAGAGATATGGTGAGATTGCAATGGTATTTTGATTGATACAAGGAGAGAATATTTGGAAATATTATATACAATGATCTCGTCCACGTTTGGCTTTATATTATATGATCTTCCTCGAATAAGATTGAAGGTGAATGCTATGGAATATATGATATAAATCTAGATAGAAATGGAAGGAAAATGTTTGGAAAGATATAATTGTACACTGACGATCTCATTCTATATTTGACAAATAATAATAGATCATCAAGATATAATTGTACAATGATTTGATAAATAATAATACATCATCTTTCTCTAGTAAATTGTAATACCCGCCCAACTCACTTACCAATATACTTGCATTATTTTAGAAGTTAATAATATTTATTGGTAGTAATTATTAATTAATAATAATTACAAGTAATAATAGTTTATAATTTTTAATTTCAAATTTAGGTTTAGGCTAGTGGTGGGTAAGAGATAAAGGGTGGGTGTGTTTAGCTAATGCAACCCTAAATTTGTCTTTAAAAAGGATAAACCCTAATTTCTTTCCTCTTTGCATACACACAAAAGAATAAAAAAAAAAAAAAAAATTTGCGTTGGGAGGCATTAGAAGAAGAAGCTCTTGGAACCTTGCAAAGAAATAGTACCAGTGAGTTAAACTTTATGTTTTTTTTTTTATATTTCCTACTGTACGAACTCTACTTTTGTTTTCTACTGTACGACCTCTACCATTACATGTGATTGGTGATTATTTTTGGGTTTTGTATGGGTGATTTGACGTCTAAAAGAGAGGATGAAATGTGTTTTCTTTTATCAATAGGGATTGGTTACTTTGGTTTGTTTTACTTAATAGTGATGTGATGTAAGAATAGTTGATTTGATTGAGAAGAGTTTATTTAATTTGAGAAGGGTTTTTATGTTGATGATTTGATGCATAAAAGAGAGAGGATGAAAATTCGTTTTTTTCTTTATCCATCACTTTGGTTTGTTTTCCTTAATAATGATGGGATATAAGAATAGTTGATTTGATTGAGAAGGGTTTATTTAATTTGAGAAGGGTTTTTTTGGGGTTTTGTATTGATGATTTGATGTCTAAAAGAGAATGGATGAAATTTGTTTTCCTTTATCAATCACTGTTGGCCTCTTCAATGGGTTTAAAAAAAAATGGTTTGCTTATACAAAGATGAGAGAGTCATTATCATCATTGTTGGGTTAGGTGCACGATTTTTGAGAAAAATGTTGGTTACTGCATTCATCTTTGAATCTACTAAGTTTTAGGTGATATTTATAATGCATAAATGTGTGTATGGGTATTGATTTTTTTTTTTACTGTTTCATCATGTCAAATCAACATATGTTGATATTTGATGATCGACATTTACAAATACAGTTTTAAAAGTTTTCAGTTTTTGTGGGTATATGTGGAGGAAAATTGATGTCATGTTGCAACAGTGGACATGATTAAAATGTTGTGAATATAATTGTAGTAATATAAAATGTTGTGAATAATATTGGCTCAAATAAAATACTTGGTAAATGTTCTTTCTCCACAACTCCGGAAAAAAAAAAAAAAAAGTGAAAGAAAAGAAATTTTTGTATACAGACTTGCTTGTATACGTGTGATGGAATTATGGGTATGCAGACTTGCTTGCATATCGGTGCACCGTTCCATGTGAGTTCGGTTGTACGTGTAGATTTAGGAAGAATACTTGCCATGGATCGGACTTCGGGTGTGATGACATGTTCCTCGAGGTGGCACCCCACTTGGAACATGTACGCTCCGAGTGGTTTCGAAGGCAAGGGAGGCACACTTGGGTGAGGTGTGTTCGGCACAGGGGAAGAGTGCGATTGTGGAAAAAGAAGCCAAGGATTAGAAACCAAAAAAAACAAATAATTGAATAAAACCATTTAATTGAGCATGCCATTAAATTGTGTATAGATTATTTTAGCTTGTACTAGGTTAGCCTTGAGAGAAGAAACTAACAGCTCATTCGAACCTCGAATGAGAACTACCTGTCTTCCTCAAGGTGAAATTTGCATTTTGTCCTTTTATATTTAAATTGTTTGATTTGTAAGTTTGCTCACACCAGTATGATTATACTGACCCAGATTTTGTATTTTTTTTTTTACAAATTTGGGTACGTTCTTAATGAGCGTAGCCCCAGAGAACTATCAAGGTTAATTGGAGCTTAAGGAAGGATAGTAGCTGCGTGGCGATAGCTGAGGAGTCGACACGTTGTATTTTATTTTTTATCTATATTACTACTCCTAGGTAATCAGATGTAGGATTTGGATTTAAATACTCAGTTTTGGTTAGATATTTATTTGGGAATTTATTATTGAGATTTTTCATTTATTCGTTGTGGACCTCATTTTTTTTTAGGAAGAATATTGAGGGAGTTTATTAGTTGATTTCTGCCTTATGACTGTACCATTTAAAGTGTTCATGTTATGCCTTGGTTTTTGGACAATCTATTAAATGTCACGCCCCGATTTTTAAACAACCTAAATAAATAGATTGTCCAAAAACCAAGGCATAACATGAACACTTTAAATGGTACAGTCATAAGGCAGAAATCAACTAATAAACTCCCTCAATATTCTTCCTAAAAAAAAATGAGGTCCACAACGAATAAATGAAAAATCTCAATAATAAATTCCCAAATAAATATCTAACCAAAACTGAGTATTTAAATCCAAATCCTACATCTGATTACCTAGGAGTAGTAATATAGATAAAAAATAAAATACAACGTGTCGACTCCTCAGCTATCGCCACGCAGCTACTATCCTTCCTTAAGCTCCAATTAACCTTGATAGTTCTCTGGGGCTACGCTCATTAAGAACGTACCCAAATTTGTAAAAAAAAAAATACAAAATCTGGGTCAGTATAATCATACTGGTGTGAGCAAACTTACAAATCAAACAATTTAAATATAAAAGGACAAAATGCAAATTTCACCTTGAGGAAGACAGGTAGTTCTCATTCGAGGTTCGAATGAGCTGTTAGTTTCTTCTCTCAAGGCTAACCTAGTACAAGCTAAAATAATCTATACACAATTTAATGGCATGCTCAATTAAATGGTTTTATTCAATTATTTGTTTTTTTTGGTTTCTAATCCTTGGCTTCTTTTTCCACAATCGCACTCTTCCCCTGTGCCGAACACACCTCACCCAAGTGTGCCTCCCTTGCCTTCGAAACCACTCGGAGCGTACATGTTCCAAGTGGGGTGCCACCTCGAGGAACATGTCATCACACCCGAAGTCCGATCCATGGCAAGTATTCTTCCTAAATCTACACGTACAACCGAACTCACATGGAACGGTGCACCGATATGCAAGCAAGTCTGCATACCCATAATTCCATCACACGTATACAAGCAAGTCTGTATACAAAAATTTCTTTTCTTTCACTTTTTTTTTTTTTTTTTCCGGAGTTGTGGAGAAAGAACATTTACCAAGTATTTTATTTGAGCCAATATTATTCACAACATTTTATATTACTACAATTATATTCACAACATTTTAATCATGTCCACTGTTGCAACATGACATCAATTTTCCTCCACATATACCCACAAAAACTGAAAACTTTTAAAACTGTATTTGTAAATGTCGATCATCAAATATCAACATATGTTGATTTGACATGATGAAACAGTAAAAAAAAAAATCAATACCCATACACACATTTATGCATTATAAATATCACCTAAAACTTAGTAGATTCAAAGATGAATGCAGTAACCAACATTTTTCTCAAAAATCGTGCACCTAACCCAACAATGATGATAATGACTCTCTCATCTTTGTATAAGCAAACCATTTTTTTTTAAACCCATTGAAGAGGCCAACAGTGATTGATAAAGGAAAACAAATTTCATCCATTCTCTTTTAGACATCAAATCATCAATACAAAACCCCAAAAAAACCCTTCTCAAATTAAATAAACCCTTCTCAATCAAATCAACTATTCTTATATCCCATCATTATTAAGGAAAACAAACCAAAGTGATGGATAAAGAAAAAAACGAATTTTCATCCTCTCTCTTTTATGCATCAAATCATCAACATAAAAACCCTTCTCAAATTAAATAAACTCTTCTCAATCAAATCAACTATTCTTACATCACATCACTATTAAGTAAAACAAACCAAAGTAACCAATCCCTATTGATAAAAGAAAACACATTTCATCCTCTCTTTTAGACGTCAAATCACCCATACAAAACCCAAAAATAATCACCAATCACATGTAATGGTAGAGGTCGTACAGTAGAAAACAAAAGTAGAGTTCGTACAGTAGGAAATATAAAAAAAAAAACATAAAGTTTAACTCACTGGTACTATTTCTTTGCAAGGTTCCAAGAGCTTCTTCTTCTAATGCCTCCCAACGCAAATTTTTTTTTTTTTTTTTTATTCTTTTGTGTGTATGCAAAGAGGAAAGAAATTAGGGTTTATCCTTTTTAAAGACAAATTTAGGGTTGCATTAGCTAAACACACCCACCCTTTATCTCTTACCCACCACTAGCCTAAACCTAAATTTGAAATTAAAAATTATAAACTATTATTACTTGTAATTATTATTAATTAATAATTACTACCAATAAATATTATTAACTTCTAAAATAATGCAAGTATATTGGTAAGTGAGTTGGGCGGGTATTACAATATACACACCTTAAAAGAATCTCGTCCCGAGATTCGGTAGGATAAGGATTAGGCGAATAGTTCTGGGTGCATACGCTTTACTTTGTCCTCCAACTCCCAGGTGACATCGTTCTCCTTTTCACTCCACTGAACTTTGACCAAGTTGACTTTCTTACGTCGTAGTTGTTTCACGTCACGATCAATTATCCTCACCGGCCCAACTGTATAGGTCAAATCCTCATTCAGTTCAATAGTGGTAGGTTGAACAATATGAGTTGGGTCTTTCACACATTTTCTCAGCATCGAGACATGAAAGACATCATGAATCATCGACAAACTGGGCGGCAACGCAAGCTTGTAAGCTAAGCGACCAACACATCCGACAATCTCGAATGGCCCAATATACCGCGGGCTCAACTTTCCTTTCTTGCCAAATCTCATCACACCTCGCATGGGAGATACCTTAAGGAAAACTAAATCACCAACCGCAAACACTACATTTTTGCGCTTTTGATCTGCATAGCTTTTCTGTCTACTCTGAGCAGTTTTTATCCTTCCCCGAATAATCTCAATCTTCTCTGCAGTCTCCCTAACAATCTCTGGTCCCAACAATACGGTATCACCTACCTCTGCCCAACAACTAGGAGATCTACAAGGCCTACCATACAAAGCCTCAAAGGGTGCCATACCAATGCTCGATTGGTAACTATTATTGTACGAGAACTCCACCAACGGTAAGTGATCCTCCCAACTACCACCAAAATCCATGATACAAGCTCGCAACATATCCTCTAAAATCTGATTTACCCGCTCAGTCTGCCCATCAGTCTGTGGATGATACGCCGTGCTCATAGCCAAGGTAGTACCCATAGCACGTTGAAAACTTTCCCAAAATGCAGATGTAAACAATGGATCTCTATCTGAAACAATGGTAATAGGAACCCCATGCAACCTTACCACTTCTCGGATATACATAGCAGCTAACTTGTCAGTATTACGAGATGCACCAATGGGGATAAAATGTGCGCACTTAGTCAAACGGTCAACAATAACCCAAATGGACTCATTACCCCTCCGAGATCTAGGTAACCCATCAACAAAATCCATCGAAATGTGTTCCCACTTCCACATGGGTATTTCTAGAGGCTGCAATAAACCAGACGGCCTCTGGTGTTCCGCTTTCACTTGCTGACAAGTGAAACAGCGTGAGACATATTCCCCCACATCTCGTTTCATGCCTTCCCACCAAAAACTCCTTCTCAAATCATGATACATCTTCGTACCCCCTGGATGAATAGTAAATTTAGAACGATGAGCCTCGTCCATAATCTCCTTCTTTAATGCCGAAATATCCGGTACACAAAGTCTACCATGAAATCGCAATCCTCCATCTATGTCAACGGACCAATCAGTAGGGCAGTCATCCAACGTATCAATTATCAAATCATTTATTTTGTTCATGAGAAATGGGTCAGTGTGCTGCATGGAAATGACCCGGGTAATCAGGGTAGGTTTAACTGTCAGACTACAAACATAAGCTCCTCTAGTATGCGGAACAGTCAAAACATCATGAGCTGCAATAACCTCGAGAATCTTCCACTCTTGCACCATAAGAGCGGTCAACGCACTATGTTGCCTGCTAAGGGCATCCGCCACCACATTCCCTTTGCCTGGATGGTAAAGGATTTCAAAATCATAACTGCTAATGAACTCCATCCACCTCTGTTGCCTCATGTTTAAATCACGTTGTGAAAATATGTACTTCAAGCTTTTGTGGTCAGTATATAACTCAAATTTCTCTCCATACAAATAATGCCTCCATATTTTTAAAGCAAAAACCACTGCTGCTAATTCCAAATCATGCGTGGCATATCTCCTCTCATGTGGCTTTAACTGCCTAGAAGCGTATGAAACTACTTTCTGATCTTGCATCAAAACACATCCCAAACCTGTCCCGCTAGCATCTGTAAACACCACTAACTTCCCGCCACGTGTGGGAATGATTAAAATTGGAGCTGTAGTCAACCTTTGCTTCAACTCTTGAAATGCAGTCTCACAGTCCTTAGTCCATACAAACTTGACATCCTTTCGAGTCAGACTCGTCAAAGGTGCTGCAATCAACGAAAATTTCTCAATAAACCTCCTGTAATATCCAGCCAACCCTAAGAAACTCCGAATTTCAGTTGCATTAGTGGGTTGTTTCCATTCCTTAACTGCTGCAACTTTGTCAGGATCGACCGCTATCCCTTCGCTAGAAATCACATGCCCAAGAAATTTTACCTCTTTCTCCCAAAAATGACACTTACTAAATTTAGCATATAGTTTGTGATCCCTTAAAGTCTGCAACACTATTTTCAAATGTTCTCGATGGTCCTCCATGTTTCGAGAATATACCATAATATCATCAATGAAAATGACAACAAATTTATCAAGGTACGGACGAAAAATACGGTTCATCAAATCCATAAAGAAAGCAGGAGCATTGGTCAATCCAAATGGCATGACCGGAAATTCATATAACCCATATCGAGTCCGAAACGCCGTCAGAGGTATGCTCTGCTCTTCAACACCCATCTGATGGTACCCAGTCCTCAAATCCAACTGCGAAAATACAACCGCCCCTTTCAACTGATCTAACAAATCATCTATCCGCGGAAGAGGGTACTTATTTTTTATTGTCACCTTATTTAGTTCTCTATAGTCGACACACATCCTCAAAGTACCATCCTTTTTAGAAACAAAAATAGCAGGCGCACCCCATGGAGAATTACTTGGTCGTATAAACCTAAATATACACACCTTAAAGGATTAACCATAAAGTTACTCACAAATAAGCACATATATATATATAACTATTATAAAAAAAAACATATGAGAAAAATTTCCTTACCCCTTCTGGAGTAATTCCTCCAGTTGGACTTTCATCTCATCCAACTGCTTAGGAGCCAATCGGTATGCAGCTTTCGAAATCGGTGCTGCTCCTGGCAACAAGTCAATTCGAAATTCGACTTCTCTCTTAGGTGGTAAACCAGGAATCTCTTGGAATACATCTACATAATCCTTCACCACCTCAACCACGCTAATATCTTTCTCTGGTATATCCATAGAGTATAGAGTGCTTGTCATTGTGGAGTTCCCACAAGGTTCACAAACATGACTAACTCGCGGCAATCCTGGTGTATCTATCAAAATGGTTCTCGCGGCACAATCTATAGTAACATAGTTTTTACCCAACCAATCCATCCCAAGGATTACGTGAAAATTCTCAAAATTCATAACTATCAAATCCGCAACAAGTTTTCGACCCATTAAAGAGATCTCAAAATTTCTACAATACTCAGATAATGTGACAGTGCCTCCTATGGGTGTCTCAACACATAAAGGTTTTATAAGTGGCATAGCTTTAATATTTTCTTTTTCTACCATTCGCCGAGAAATAAAAGAATGAGAGGCACCAGAATCAAATAATACTCGCAATGGAAACTGAGTGGTAATGGTACCTTCAACATTCTCTTGCCCTGGTAGAACCGCAAATGCACGTGCTGGAGCTGGTGGGGCCTGCCTACCCTGTGGAGCGCCTTGCCAACTGGGACAATAACGAATGAGATGCCCTGGTTGGTTACATTTGTAGCATAACCTATCAGTGGGAGCCTGCCCTCGTGGTGCTGCAGGTACCTGAGGTCGAGGTTGCTGATATGGGCCTTGTGGGTCCTGATTCTGAAATGTTGGTCTCTGCCACTGCTGCCCTTGGGGCCTGTAGCCACCCTGCGGCCTGTAACCTCCCTGGGACTCAACTCCTCCCTGGGGCCTCTGCTGGAACTGACCTCCAGATTGGGACCTCGGCTGATACTGAAATCCAGGTCCTCGCTGATTCTGATCATAAGGCTTATATCTGTTCTGATCTCGGTTCCCAGATGAACGCGAGTTTCTAGATGACTCACCTCCCCTGCTCTTCTCTCTAGCCTCTCGAAAAGCAGCGTCTTGCTCTTCAAACTTGAGAGCTAAGTCTAAAACTCTGTCAAAGGGTTCTTTATCAAAGGGTAAAAGCGACTTTGACAAATAATGACCCAAACCCTTGATAAACTTCTGATTCTTCTTGGCAGGGGTATCAACCAAGTACGGAGCATACCGAGTCAACTCGTTGAATTTTGTCACATACTGGGTCACTGACTTTGTACCTTGCGTCAAACTAAAGAACTCTGCAGCTAGCTGAGACTTCACAGCTTCAGGTACAAACTGACAGTCAAATTTGGACTTGAAAGTCTCCCAAGTCATAACAGTCGTATCCATGCTCTCCTCCACAGAATCCCACCAATACCTGGCATTACCATCCAAGTTATGAGCAGCTAATTCTTGTTTCTGTACCTCAGTCATCTGCATCCGATTGAATATGGTTTCACACTTGCGAATCCACTTCTCAGCTGCAATAGGGCCAGTCTCTCCATTAAACCTCTGACCGCCTAAGTTCCCAAATTCCTTATTTCTCCTGGCAAACGGGTCACCATGACTATCCTGATGGTTGTTCTGCACAACCTGCAAAAGTTGCGTCATCATGGCTCCCACGTCTACCTGAACCAAGTTAGGACCCCCTCCCTGATCATTTGAACCATTTGGGCCACTAGCGTTATTCCGCTCGTTATCACTATTCTGTCCATTGGCCCCATTTGATCGAGTGTTCGCCATTACCTTCAAGCGAAAATAAATAATCGTTAATACTTAATAATCCAAACGTTCATAATCCCATTTCCACACTTCCAAGGATCACCTAGACCTACCCTAGATCTAGGCTAACCAAATGCTCTGATACCAAAAATGTCACGCCCCGATTTTTAAACAACCTAAATAAATAGATTGTCCAAAAACCAAGGCATAACATGAACACTTTAAATGGTACAGTCATAAGGCAGAAATCAACTAATAAACTCCCTCAATATTCTTCCTAAAAAAAAATGAGGTCCACAACGAATAAATGAAAAATCTCAATAATAAATTCCCAAATAAATATCTAACCAAAACTGAGTATTTAAATCCAAATCCTACATCTGATTACCTAGGAGTAGTAATATAGATAAAAAATAAAATACAACGTGTCGACTCCTCAGCTATCGCCACGCAGCTACTATCCTTCCTTAAGCTCCAATTAACCTTGATAGTTCTCTGGGGCTACGCTCATTAAGAACGTACCCAAATTTGTAAAAAAAAAAATACAAAATCTGGGTCAGTATAATCATACTGGTGTGAGCAAACTTACAAATCAAACAATTTAAATATAAAAGGACAAAATGCAAATTTCACCTTGAGGAAGACAGGTAGTTCTCATTCGAGGTTCGAATGAGCTGTTAGTTTCTTCTCTCAAGGCTAACCTAGTACAAGCTAAAATAATCTATACACAATTTAATGGCATGCTCAATTAAATGGTTTTATTCAATTATTTGTTTTTTTTGGTTTCTAATCCTTGGCTTCTTTTTCCACAATCGCACTCTTCCCCTGTGCCGAACACACCTCACCCAAGTGTGCCTCCCTTGCCTTCGAAACCACTCGGAGCGTACATGTTCCAAGTGGGGTGCCACCTCGAGGAACATGTCATCACACCCGAAGTCCGATCCATGGCAAGTATTCTTCCTAAATCTACACGTACAACCGAACTCACATGGAACGGTGCACCGATATGCAAGCAAGTCTGCATACCCATAATTCCATCACACGTATACAAGCAAGTCTGTATACAAAAATTTCTTTTCTTTCACTTTTTTTTTTTTTTTTTCCGGAGTTGTGGAGAAAGAACATTTACCAAGTATTTTATTTGAGCCAATATTATTCACAACATTTTATATTACTACAATTATATTCACAACATTTTAATCATGTCCACTGTTGCAACATGACATCAATTTTCCTCCACATATACCCACAAAAACTGAAAACTTTTAAAACTGTATTTGTAAATGTCGATCATCAAATATCAACATATGTTGATTTGACATGATGAAACAGTAAAAAAAAAAATCAATACCCATACACACATTTATGCATTATAAATATCACCTAAAACTTAGTAGATTCAAAGATGAATGCAGTAACCAACATTTTTCTCAAAAATCGTGCACCTAACCCAACAATGATGATAATGACTCTCTCATCTTTGTATAAGCAAACCATTTTTTTTTTAAACCCATTGAAGAGGCCAACAGTGATTGATAAAGGAAAACAAATTTCATCCATTCTCTTTTAGACATCAAATCATCAATACAAAACCCCAAAAAAACCCTTCTCAAATTAAATAAACCCTTCTCAATCAAATCAACTATTCTTATATCCCATCATTATTAAGGAAAACAAACCAAAGTGATGGATAAAGAAAAAAACGAATTTTCATCCTCTCTCTTTTATGCATCAAATCATCAACATAAAAACCCTTCTCAAATTAAATAAACTCTTCTCAATCAAATCAACTATTCTTACATCACATCACTATTAAGTAAAACAAACCAAAGTAACCAATCCCTATTGATAAAAGAAAACACATTTCATCCTCTCTTTTAGACGTCAAATCACCCATACAAAACCCAAAAATAATCACCAATCACATGTAATGGTAGAGGTCGTACAGTAGAAAACAAAAGTAGAGTTCGTACAGTAGGAAATATAAAAAAAAAAACATAAAGTTTAACTCACTGGTACTATTTCTTTGCAAGGTTCCAAGAGCTTCTTCTTCTAATGCCTCCCAACGCAATTTTTTTTTTTTTTTTTTTTTTTTTTATTCTTTTGTGTGTATGCAAAGAGGAAAGAAATTAGGGTTTATCCTTTTTAAAGACAAATTTAGGGTTGCATTAGCTAAACACACCCACCCTTTATCTCTTACCCACCACTAGCCTAAACCTAAATTTGAAATTAAAAATTATAAACTATTATTACTTGTAATTATTATTAATTAATAATTACTACCAATAAATATTATTAACTTCTAAAATAATGCAAGTATATTGGTAAGTGAGTTGGGCGGGTATTACATAAATCTTCAATGGCTAAATTTGAGATTCGATTTTGCTTCGAAAAAAATCGAAAAAGTAACTCGAGACATTGAAAAATGAAAACTATTAGAAGTGTATATCATTGGAAAAATAGCCATATTAAATATGATGCCATCAATGGAAGTACTGACAATTATAATTAATAGTATGCAATAATGCTTTTGTGATTAAATGTCCAGTGATTGGATTAAGTTTGATGCGTGAGTAGATATTTTATAAAGGTTAAAAATTCAAAAAGGGAAGGGAGTGATCGATTAAGCTTGGTTTTGCTACTATTGCAATTTGTGTTTCTTTATTGTGGTTAGGGTATTTCTTGTGCCGTTAGCACTTCACATACCTTTTTCTTGCTAAATATCATGTACTGGACACCCTTGCCACCATTCCCACTTTTGCCTTCAATTAGTTTTAAGTGCATATATGTTTATGTACAATGTACTCTACGGATAGAGGAATACATAGAGTTGAACATAGTAAAATAAGAAACTGAAAGATTTCGTTGAAATTGTTTGTTTGGAAATTTCTTTGAACTAGGTCAAATTTTGAATTGGTTAGGAGTAAAAAAAAATTAAACGCCGATTGTGAGTTCCCCCTCAAACTTTGAATTTGCCAAAACATGAAGTTTGGAGTTTTTGTTTAAATGTGCCATTAAAATGTCCGATTTATTTAAATGTTTGTATTGATCATTGGCTTTATGGGAAAGATCTTCAAAAATGCATTTCAATGATACCAAGTTTACCAAAATTTGACAACTACATAGATAGTTATGATTATTTTCATTTTGAGAAAAAAGAAAACACAATACTTTTTCTCTCCGCACATGTACATTCTACCAACTTTTTTTTGCCATTTTTTAATTTTCTTTGCCCTTTTACATGTTTTATAGTAATTAATATTTCATTATAGAAAATGAATCGTAACCCAAAACATATTTCCCAACTTTCAATCTTAGTTTATCTTTTATCTCCAATTCGTTATGATTTGAAATTTGTCATAGTCAGCAATAAACAGTAAAACACCACTTTGAATTGGAAGATGGATTTTTGAAACTTATTTAAGGTGACCTCTAATTGGGGTTTTTTGGTGATATAGGTTTTCTAGGGTTTGGGTTTATGTCTCTCAATTGTTGCAATAGTCTTATTTATTGTTATTGTTTCCCTCCTTATTTGTTAACTTTTAGTGTTATATTTGATTGATATCATTTCAATCCAAAATAATGGATTAAAGATTTGGTGAGGGCTATGCTAGAATGCATCAAACTGATTCAAAGATGACAAATAATTGTCATGTCAAGACAAAACCCATCTAGCCAACAAGGGATGTATCTGCATGGCATATTCATGGACTGTATATTTTCATGGTAGTTGTGGACTATAAGAAATTCTAATCCATGTATGTAGCGGAGTTGAAGGGGTGACTTATATAAAAGGTCATTACGTTTTGGAGGCGGAAAAAGTTGTAGGAAGATATGACAAGATGTTTTAAGATCAAATTATGCAATTACATTGTATATTCCGATCGACGAAAATACTCAGTAGTGTATGAGTCTTGTACTTTGATCATGATCATCCTATATTTAACGATCTGATTCACAGAGTACTATATTGCCTACTTTGGGCCCAAGGCTCGCACGACTTTAAAACCAGTAGTACTTTGTGGATCCAAACTTGCACATATATAACACATCCCCCTCACCCAGGCAATGTAAGACTATGATATCCCCTTTGTAGCTTGCCAACCCTCTTGGGATCCATGGGCTCTTGGGTTTCCCCCGCACCCTCCCCCTCAGGTCTGCCCACATAAGGGTATCACAGTCCACCCCCTTGGGAGCCCAACGTCCTCATTGGAACACTTTCGGCTAGGTCCGACTCTGATACTATTCTGTAACAACTCGATCAACTGAGTACTATATTGTCCACATTGGGCCCAAGGCCCGCACGACTTTAAAATGCGTAGTACTTTGTAGATCCAAACTCACACATACATAGCACATCCCTCTCCCTCACCTAGGCGTTGTGGGACTATGATCTCCTCTTTGTAGCTTGCCAACCCTCTTGGGATCCATAGGCTTTTACGTTTTCCCTGCACCCTCCCCCTCAGGTCCTCCCACAAAGGATATCACACTATGACGATGCATTATTTCTTTCCACAGATGTCTAGCATAAAACAACATATGTCTAACTAAACGATGCAGTACCTTGTGTTTCCTTTTGTCACTTTACATATTCGTCGTTGTGCATTTAATTGCATTATTCACAATAGGTGGCCAACTACACTAGTATAAAGATACAAAATTCAATTATAATGCTCAAATCAAAACTGCAATGTTAGCAAATCCAATTAGAAAACTTTCATTATTGGTTCAAGGTAGGGTTGAACAAAAAATCGAATAAGCCGATTAAATTGACTGAACCGATCAATTCGAATTTTGAAAATTTTAAACCAATAAGGTTGGCTTGGTTTTTTGTTCTTAAGTGATTTTAACCAATATAACTGAACCGAGGAGTATATGTAATATATATGATATGTAAAAATAATATAATATGTTTAATTTACTCGGTTGGTTCGATTTTATGTCAATCTTAGTAACATTTTAGGCGGTTGGTTCGGTTTGCTATTTATATATATTAATATTGTCTTGATTATCTTGATGTTCGGTTTTGGTTTGTCATTTTTATCAAACGGACTGATTCGGTTCGCTAGACGGTTTCCACCCAAAATCGAACCGATCCAAACCGCGAACAACCCTAGTTCAATGTTTTCATTGTTGAGTTGAAGTGGTAATTGTTGTGGCAACATATGTCCGAGTGGAAATGGCTGGTGAGATTGACATGGGTTGAGAAGATCATTTCTTTCTTTAGCGTCATTTAAAAAAAAACTCAATGAAAATAAAGATTGAAATTTAAGTATCGAGTTCAATAATAGTACCTGCATATATATTGCATCGCTATACTTTGTAGATTGAATATGCCCATAGTAGTTAATATTATGCTAAGCAAGACCATATTGTCCAATTGTATTTTATATAGGAGACAAGGAATGATAATGTCAAGGAATTTCAAAAGGAAACCAAGTGATATAAATGACCCAATCCAGTTAACTTCATCACGAAAAGCTCTTGTGATCAAGATAGGACTTGATACAATGTATAGGAAGTACATCGACAAAATAGTCTAGAAATAAGACACTCTAATTTATCCGTCAAGGTGGATCCATGGGTGGGCCATCTGGTATGGCCAAGCCTAGTATCATAGGTCCAAAGAAATAATGTACACCAATGAATTCTCCAATGTATGCAATTCCAGGAATCATAAAAAAATACGATAAATAAATGAGTATCCATTAGGAGAACATTTGATAGTCCAAATCACAACCTTTCGTAGGAAAATTGTTATGAATATGACAAAGACATACATACAGAAATTGAACCCACTTATCTTATCTGCTTCTTTTCCCCAATATTCCTTCACAGAGAAGGATACTATAATTATGATCTAACTAGTTATACCATTGATTGAGGATATAGATGATGCTAGGCGTCCTAGCTCTGTATTAAGGATCTTGAGGTTGCTCAAGAAACAACTTATTACTTGAAATGAGGTTTCATATGTCATTATAGCCATCACGAGAAATGTGGTGTGAAATATTTTCTTCAAAGTCGTTCCCACTTTTGTAAAACGACAGCCTTAGATAAAGGGCCAATGAAAGTGTAAAAACTAGTGGAACAATGAACATCGATATTCCTATGACCCATACCTTCTTAGATGATCTCAATATCGAACACATGTCCATTTTTTACTCCCATTAGAAATAGACGCCAAAGGTACCCAACAACTAAAACTTTATTCCTCCTTCAATTTAAAAGACAAGATCATTGGAATCTTTGAGTAACCCGAAACCGAGTTTTCCAATTATGTGATCACACTGTATTGACATTTTTACGCAGGAAAATGATCAAAAGTCAAATATAAAAATCATAGCTTTACAATGCATTTCCCTCATCTTTTAAAAAATATAGCCAAAATAAATAGTCCGAGCTAATTTATGTCAAGTGACAACCGTACAACGATATTACTAAGACATCGGAAGTGCATGAATACTAAACTTTAAACCTAATAAACCTTAAGCATTAAATAATCACTACACCAAATTGGCACTTTTGTAAGAACTCTCAAAACAATATCATTTTTGAGATGTTACAATCCACCAAACAATTTCAAGTCAAAACTAAATTTAGTCAAAAAAATGAAAAACAGTAACACAAAAAAAATGATACAATAAGTTGGATCACCATGAATAGTATCACTTTTATAACCATACTCTTCATGGTGATACAATTATTATATCATTTTGTTTTGTATAAATGTGTAAAATTGTTAGGTGGATTGTTACACTTCAAAAGTGATACTGTTTTTTGGGTTGTTACAAAAATGCCAATTTGGTGTAGTGAATAAATCATAATAAACCCTAAAATCATGAACATTAAATCATATATCATAATAAACACTAAAATCATGAACTATGTAACCTTAAGAATCCTAAACATAAGTCGAGCTTGAACATTTTCTATTATCAAGATCAACCAACATCAAATGTGAATCGAAATATCTTATGAAAACTCACCAACATTTATGCTACCACTGGAGTGAACCAAGAGGCTTGAGAAGAAACTCAAGTATTGCTCTAACTAAAGAAACCATAAAAATCTACACGAGGAAAACTTGGTCCAAATGTTCATATTTGTTATTAGAAAAAAAAATATTGTGGCTCAGTAGTAATCTCGGATTGATTAATGCATCTTATAAGTAGACTTTTGGAAAATAAAAGGGTATTTGGCGAATAGAGGAGATGCCTACATGAAAGACTAAGCTTGAGGCATTGTCATTTAGGGGAATATCCATGTTTTGTGTCGATTATTTAAGATGTTTCATCATGAGAACCAATAAATCTAGTTGTCAATCCATCTGAGTCAATTAATTTTTTCTTCTCGTAATTTTTTTAACTAAAGGCTATAAGAATCTAACCCAGGTAGAATTAAAAATAATCATAAATAAAACTTCCTATTTTCAATTAGGGAATTATTAGGAAAAAAAACCCATGTTTTAACAAAACAAAAACCATTTTAAAAATACCCCAAGTTTTTTCTAGATCGACTTAAAAACCCCCACGAAAATGTTGGAAATTTCGTCGCTCTAATACCAAATTAATGAGAATTCTGGTCCATTTGGATCGACTATAGACTCACAATTACATTAAGACACAACAATTACACATACAACATAGAATAATTTTTGCTATTTTCATCCTTGTGGACTTTTTCCAATAAGAGCGGAACATGTGGCTTACCTTATGATGCATCCAAAAATCGTCATCCTGTGAGTTTGACCTGCAAAACACTGTTAGACTGCAAGGACTACCTTTTTGGTGGCTAAAGACACTCCGATGCTTAAGTTAGTAACTTTGTTGGAAGAAGGATGTAAATCTGGACAAAACTTAGTTAAAGTTGCATACCCTTGTCAAATGTTGCCTTTATCTTTTATAATGGTCGTAGTTAACTCTCCGTTTGACTTAAGCATGTGTGGCCCAACGGAAGGAGGTGTTTCTGTAACAGTCTCCTCCTCAATGAAGATGCGTTCGTGGAGGCGTAAGCCCCTCCATGACTCTTTCTTGATGCAACGTTCTTCTTCGTTATGAGGGAACGTGTATCGGGCTTGGATTCGTTTGGACCTGGATTCGGATCCTGTTTACATTTCCTTAGTGATGGGCCGAGTTCGGGCTTTTATAGTTTGCCTCATTTTCTTGGGATTTATGGTCTGGCCCAATAGGTCGGGCGTTGTTTTCTCGTGATGAGTTTTCGTGCCACGTGTACGGCCGCGATGACCGATTTTTTTTATATATCATTAACTACTCCCCCCTTAGTTAGTGGACATGTTGACATGGCCAATAACTTTGGTGATGGTTTGCCTTTCGATGTCATCATTATCTTGTATTTAATATTGTCAGTTGCTTTTCGCAAGTTGGTGTCTCGATCCTTTGCTTGCCCGTTCGTCTTTCGTGCCCCCTTTTTATGGTTTTCTCATAGCAATCATTTCTCACACACTATCCAATGAGTTGTCTCTTCATTGCTTGGTTCTATAATGAAATGTGACGAATACATTTTCCCTCTTCACGCTACCTTTGAATTTAGGTTTTGTTTGTTCCTTCATTCTCTTCATCTTGATCGCTTCTTCGTTCTTCAACGATGTCTGTTGGTGACAAATTAAGTGGTAAGTCGCTAGCCCTGTGCGAGGCTCACTACTCTCCTAAAAGAGTTTCTCAGTCGACTCTAGAAACCCTTCGTTCTGATTATAATCTCCCGCCTGACCTCAAGATTATTTTTCCCTGACGGGGCATAGCCCTTGTAACCCAAAGGTTGGATACATCGCATTCTACTCGTGCATGTTCTCTTCTGGCATTCGATTCCCTGTTCCAGAGCTATTTTGGGAATATCTGAATTTTTTGGGCATTCCTCCTGCCGAAATGGGCCCAAATGGTTGGAAAGTATGATTTCTTCTTACGCGAGGGCTCTTCTGCTTGGTATTCCCTTAACCGCTAGGATCTTGCATTATGTGGTCAGTCTGTTGGTGTACAGGGAGATCTACTTCCTTCACTCCCCCGATTGTTTCAAGAATCTTAGTGATGACATTCGCGATTGGTCGCGGTCTTGGTTCTATGCTTATGTGAATTCTGGCTACTTCCAATTGCAAGGTCGTTGGATTTTTCAATCATTCCGAGTCCCCAATAGGCGAAATGATATTTATTTTATCTGTTGAGGAGCAGAAGATCAATGAACGATTCTCTAAGTTTTGCCGTTTACCCGTAGAGACATTTCTTTCTGAGGGCATCATGGAGCATAGTGGTTTATACACTATGAGTGAGGCAGAACGAGCTTTATTTACCGAATCTCATTTTAAGGTCTATGATGCTTGTGTCACACGTGCTGGTGTTAGTGATGCTAGCATTGATTGGGAAGTTAAGTTCGGTCCGAGATGTTACGGATCTCAATGCTCATGTTCTTACTTCCGCTCCTGCTTCGCGAAAGAAAAAACTTGTGAGGTCTACGAGTCCATCAAGGCGATTCCCTGTACATCCTGGTAGGGGTGGGCATCCCATCCCGTGATCTCGATCCCGTCCCAATTTTTTTGGGTTATATTGGGATTGATCAATCCCATCCCGACCTCATCTCGTCCCGATCTAGAGTGGGATGCGATTGGGATGAAGATTTTCAATCTAGCCTATCCCAAATTGATTTTTTTTAATATTTAATATGAAATATGTAGTATGAAACTATTTGTTGACATAACTTTTATTTGTTGTTTTATTTATTGACATGACTATTTTATTCTCACAAGCTTCCATGACACTCACCTAGATAATGAATCTAACTCAAACCTTCTCCCCCCCTTTTTTTCATTTTTCTAACTTTTGACAACAACAATGTGAGCTCCTCGTAGTTTTTAAATGACAAAGCCATTGATCATTTTCGTTAGCAATGTACAAAATAATGGTTATCTTCAATAGTGGTTCTAAAAAAATGGAGTAAAAGCTAATGAAATTGGAAAATAATAATCAATGGCTTAAAGTTATATAGTTGTTCTTTGATTTGTGTGTTTGGTAAATCCAAAATTTTCAATCTTGTATGTTAAATTTTCAATCCAAAATTTTAGTACATGTTCATCCCGTCCCGTCCCGTCCCGTCCCGTATCGAACTCGTTTGGGATTGGATGAGGTCGGGATGAGGTCTATCTCGTCCTGATCCCGAACAAATGGGATGGAATAGGGATGAGGTCCATCCGATCTCGTGCCCACCCCTAGATCCTGATCATGTCTCGAGAAAGAAACAACTTTCGAATCGTAGTTTTGCTCGATTTGTGACTTGTTAGAGTCCTTTTCGAGATATTGCTTCACGCCCGAGTCCTGCTCGTGATGATGCTGCGAAGGGAGATCGTGAATCTCTTCAGGAGGATGAGAAGCTGAGGCTCGCATTAAAAAGGAGCGAGAAGGAGACTACTCGTCCATTGGATGACGATGATATTAAGCTTTTGTCTGCCTATGGTGTTTCAGATACCGCCGAGTTGTCTAATGATGACCCTCGAGTCATTAATGAGAAAATGCTCTAGTTGACAGTGGAGCAGTCTAAAGATATTGCAGGTGGTCAGCGTTTCAGGGACCATTCTTCCTCTTCTTCCATTGATGTCAGCGAGGTATCCGGGTTTCTAGTTTTCTCTCCTATTCGACAGGTTTTTCCTGCTTCTGTAGCTACCGCCAGTCCTTTCTCTGCCGTGGATGCTTCTCGACGGTTGGGTAAACATGGTTTTTCCATTGTTATTGTTATTCCATCTGTTCTCACCCTGTCGGAGGTGGTTCTTCGATGCTTCCGGATCTTTGCGTCCTCCATCCACGGATTAGTTGGATTGAGCCTGGACCGAAGAATATTCGTATCAAGTCTGACAGTGTGTTCTGTTGGTTTACCCATCTCAATGTGCAGGACGGTGCACGTAGACTTGTAAATGAATGGTACAGGCGGTTGGTGGAGAGGCTTTTGATATTTGTGCTTGACTCGTTTGATCATATCGCCCGTGGTCTTAAGCAGATAATGGACAGGATGAATCATCTTGCTCACTCAGTGGTAATGGGCTCAGTTTATCAAACTGGTCGTGATCAAGTAGTTTTTTTGGATAGGAGGTTGGCAGCGCTATTGCTGGTATTTTCTCATGTCCTTTCCCAATTTGATGTGTTGAAAATGCAATGCGCGGGCTCGGAGAATATTGTCGCGGCTATTCGGGAATCTTTGACGGAGGCGAAGAATCTGCGGGATAAGTCTTATGTTGATCTTGACTCCTTGAAAACTAAGCTAGATGGGGTTTGCGATCGTCTTCACGATGTGGAAAAAGAGTTATCCACTGAAAAAATGACTTTTGATGAAATTTCTTGTTCTGGATTGGAGCAATCCCTTATGTGTGACGCTATTGAGGGCAAGTGGAACAGATAACTCCTGCGCTTGATGATGTCATGGCAGATGCTTCGAATATGCTCTCCGCTGCTGAAGAGTAGCTTGTCGCAACAAAAAATGTACTTGCTGCTGCTAAGGACATGCTTCGTGTGGTCGAAGCTGAAGATTGGAAGCGAGTTGTTGACGGGCGAGTTGAACTTCTTGATTATGTCGAAGGGCTCGACAAAGACTTGTCTAAGTATCGTCACTTGGTCGGTGAAGCATTTGAGGATGATAATGCCGAGGAACCTGCTCCAGCAACAAAAGAGTCATTGCCCCTACTATCATCAAGTATTTCAAAGCCGTTGATGCTCCCTTCTCCTGAAAAGGTTTCTTCTCTGGTTCCAACTTATACTGATCCTGCCATTGCTCATGTTTCCTCTTCTGCTTCTTTATCACCTTCTCCGGATGTAACAGAGTAGTGTTTACCAATAAAGATAAACTTTTGTTGTTTTTTTTGTAACTGTCATGGCTTTTGTGTCAAGTTCTTTTATAATTGCTTTCGTGCTTGTTGCTTGTTTAGCGGTTGGTCGCTGTTGTTCTTTTTGTTTGTAAAGGATTGCTTTCACCTGTATCTTTTCAGACTGCATTGACTCATTCTCTTAGCTCTGACTTTGTGTCTGCCTTTTCGGAGTCCTTTTGTTACTCCGATACTCTGTTTGACCTGAGGTCCTTGTTGATTCGGGTGTCTAACCTTTACTTCGTTAGTTTGACATCTCGGTCGATTCAAAGTTTTTTGTGTTTAGTTGACTCGGGTGTCCAACCTTTACTTCGTTAGTTCGACATCTCGGTCGATTCAAAGTTTTTTGTGTTTAGGTGACTCGGGTGTCCAACCTTTACTTCGTTAGTTTGACATCTCGGTCGATTCAAAGTTTTATTGTGTTTAGGTGATTTGGGATACTTCGTTAGTTCGACATCTCGGTCGATTTGAAGTTTTTTGTGTTTAGGTGACTCGGGTGTCCAACCTTTACTTCGTTAGTTCGACATCTCGGTCGATTCGAAGTTTTTTGTGTTTAGGTGACTCGGGTGTCCAACCTTTACTTCGTGGTTGATCATACCAAAAGTTTTGTGTGTCCGACTTTTATTGTCTGACGGCCTTGTACAACCAGTTTATTGACTTATTTAATTTCTTGTTCGTGCAAAAATTTGGAGTTCTTGAATTAGTAATCTTTATTGATGTTTCCTTGAGTATTTCATCAGTTTTGGCCATTAAGGCTCTTATACTGGTTCGTAGTATGGTTTGTTTCGTCTTCATTCGCTCGTTGTCAACCTTTGTATTGGGGGTTGGTACTCTCGTCGCTTTCCTTTCCTTTGCTTCGCGTTTTGTTTAGTGGTTTGATTCAAATTTGCAGTTGTTGATGAGGCATTTTTATTTGCACGGATTGGATGATGCAAACTTTTCCATGTTTTATGAAGTGTTTCATTAGTACCCTTGTTCTGATATAGATCTGTTCGAGTGAGGGGTTTGCCTAGCTTTTTGTGTGTTTTGCTTCCTCTGGCTATGCGGTGTGTGGTGTATATCAATTCTCTGGACTGTTCTTTTGATCCCACAACATTGTCTGCTTTATCTTTTCATTCGATCTGTTTTTCTGGAATCCCGATGAACTCGTCTAGTTGTCATTTCTGAGCCCAGTGTTCGATTTTGTCTTTTAAGTTGTAACATTCTTCGGTATCGTGCCCATGATCCCTATGGAATGAGCAATATTTGCTTTTGTCTCTCCCTTTTGGGTCACTTCTCATTCGAAGTGGCCAGTTAATGTCATCCCACTTAGCTATATGTTTTAGTATGTTTGCTCGACTTGTCTTCAGAGTTATGTATGGTTTGTACGCGGTCTTCATTACGTTCGTTACCTATTCGTGTCGAGCTCACATTGGTTGCAACCTCCCGAATTTCAGTCATCGCGAATTGCTATTTCCGCTACTTCGATGCTTCTTTGAGGGGTTGATACCTTCCCGTTGTCCGTTGTCTTCCCTTCTTTCTTCCCTTCTTGCTCGTTTTCTCGAGAAATTTTCTCTTTCTTGATCATTTTCCTTTCTTGCTGCTTTCATCTCTTCTAGGGAGATATGCTTCTGTGTTATTTTTAGCAGGATTTCCATGCTCCAAGTTAAGAGCATCAAATAAGGGGCCTCTCTTTAATTCGACCATGAAGGTTGTTGCGGCTGTGTCGTCACTACATCCGTCGACGATTGTCAGTTCATTGGTAAAGCGGGTGACATATTCTCGTATTGTTTCTTTGAGTTTCTGTCTGATATGCAGGAGGTAGTGTGGCCATTTCCTGATCCGTTGGCTTCCGATAAATCTGGTGATGAAAGCGGTGGCTAGAGCTTGAAAGGAATCTATCGATCTTGGTGGTAGACTATTGAACCAGTTCATCGCTGTAGAAGTGAGGCTGATTGAGTATGTTCTGCATAAAATTAATTCTGTGGTCTTCTTAAGGGTCATCATGTAGTGGAAGTGTCTCTGATGATTGGTCGGGTCAGGAGTACCATCATACACCTCGAACTTTGATGGAGTGAATTTTTCGGCATAGTTGTTTTCATGAGGGAATCAAAAAATGACGGTTTTGCCAATTCGTATTATACATTAGGATCCGTGACTCCTATTTTGAACTGGATTTTGGTAAGCGTTCCTTCATATAGTTGATTTCTGCCTCGAGAAATCTCACTGCTCTCGAAGTTTCCTTGTTGGGGTTCTGCTAGGATTTCGCCACTCTCTTGAGTTCGATTGGCGGAGTTTTGTTGTGGTTGTGCTTGAACTGGGTTAGCTAGTTGAGTATACTTCTGTGCGATCCTTTCTAGCATCATTGTTACATGTTCCATCTAGGTTATGAGCAAATCTACCTGAGGATCCGTGGTAGTGTCAATAGTTTTCTGGACTATTGCGTGTGGATTATCCTCATTCTTGGATGCTATTGGTTTGGTGATTCGGGTTGTATCTTCTCCTTCAGCCATTATTGATGTATCAGTGGGAGAGTGGTCGCGATCATTACCGGATTGGGGATCTGTAGTCTGCATCATTTTCTCCGATGGTTTGTGGATCTTTTTGTTAGATTGTGGTGAACTCTATCACAATTTGTTTTGTGTTTAGAAAGAGGAAACTCGTCGTTCCCCACGGACGGCGCCAAACTGATGCATAAAAAAATTGTCCTCTTGTGAGTTTGACCTGCAAAACAACTGCTAGACTGCCAAGGACCACCTTTTTTGTGGCCGAAGGCACTCTTATGCTTAAGTCAGTAACTCTGTTGGAAAAAAGATGTAAATCTGGACAAAACTTGGTAAAAGTTGCATACTTTTGTTGAATGTTCCCTTTACCTTTTCTAATGGTCGTAGTTAACTATCTGCGTGTCTTAAGCATGTGAGGCGCAACAAAAGGAGATGTTTTTGTAACAATCTCCTCCTTAATGGAGATGTGATCGTGGAGGCGTAAGTCCCTCCATGGCTCTTTCTTGATGAAACGTTCTTCTTCTTTATGAGGGAACGCATATCAGGTCCGGATTTAGGCTTCGATTCGTTTGGGCATGGGTTCAGATCCTATCTACATTTCCTCAGTGATGAGCCTAGTTTGGGCCTTTTATAGTTGGCCTCATTTTTCTTGGGTTTTATGGTCTGACCCAATAGGTCGGACGTTGTTTTCTAGTGATGAGTCTTTGTGCCACGTGTACAATCGTGATGACGGTCTTTTTTGATGTATCATCACCTTCAATATCAAAAATTTTCTGGTGGTTTTCGGAATATTGATATCTTCTTAAATATCACATAATTTAGTTTTCCAATAAATAACTAAAAGCATCAACTCATGTGTGGAAATCTAAAGCAAAAAAGACTTTTTGCATCCCCGATTTTCCCTTTCAATCGCATCCCTCCATACTGATTTGGGGAGGTAAAATTATAAGGTGGCCTCAAAGTGGAGGGGGGTGGAACTTTGATTGCCACCTGATAAGCTTGAATCACGCCAAAAAAAGAATAGGTTAATAGATAAATATGGGGCCCACCCTCATCTCTCTATTTGGAGCGGGACAATGTCCTTGTTGACACACTTCCGGCTAGGTCCGGCTCTGATATCATTCAGCTAAGAAAATCTAATGTCACAGCACTAAAGAAAAATAATAAAATACTACCATGGGAATTTATCATGCAAGGCATTGTAGAGTAGAACTCACAAATTTTAGATGTAACCCATAAACTAAACATTATTAAATTCACATAATTAATATAAAAGATGAGAGAATCACTCACTAACTTCTACTACTAAAATTTTGTTATACAAGGGTTTCTAAAATTGGACCAGTGACATTTTTCTCTACCTCGAGTGAGATCTAACCGTTGGATGAACTCCAAACCAATGGTATGTTTTTCATACTTGTGTTATGAATCTACGGATTTAATTTGCAAGTATTCTAACCTCTAGATGGTCTCGATCCACTGAAAATACTAAGACTGCGCAAAGTTGTCTTTATTCAGGATTTAAGTAAAAACCTAGTTTTAGGTTTTCTCTTTCAATTCATCTATTTCTTACGAAAATACAATAAAATTTCATATTTAGGATTTATATTTGTATTAAACCCTAATCTCAATCAATTGATTAATAAAAATGAAAAAGAACGAAGAAGACCCACCTTTATATATCCAAAATACTAACAACATACATAATAAAAAAAATCAAATAATAATCAATATCAAAGATTCAATAATTCGATAGAGTTTAACTCACAATTTTGTCGAAAATCACAAAGTTGAAGCAAACTTTTTCTCTTCGCCTCATTTTCTTCTACGTAAGTTTTTCTTTTCTTCTGTGTGTATCCAAAAGAGAATAGGTGGCTAGGGTTTTCTTTTAAAGGGTTTTCAATTAGGGATTTACTAACTTTAGCTAAACACACCCACCACTCCTCTTTTACCCACCACCAATCTAAACCTTGGTCCCAAAATTCATATCATAAAGTACTAACATATTTGTAAATACTACCAATTATAAATATTACCAATAAATAAATATTATTAATGATTAAAATAGTAACATTATATTGGCAAGTGATTTGGCGGGTATTACAATATACACACCTTAAAAGAATCTCATCCTAAGATTCAGAAGGTAAGAGAGTCATGCGAATATTAAAAATGATATGGCAAGCGAAATGAGATTTTAAAATATATTTTCAGATGAAAAATTTCTCGAATTTTGTACTCATATAAAAATTTCACATCAAACAAATCAAAACACCAGACATGCATACACACGAGGCTACTACATGCATATACCTATATTATTTTAACAAGAATTTAAAAATAATAAATTGGAACAATATGTACAAAAATATTATTAATGTCAATGAAAAGTACGGGTGTTACAATATATACAACTCAAAAGAATCTCGTCCCGAGATTCGGTAGAGGAAGGTAAGTAGGTAATTAATTATACAATAAACAAACTACCTTCCGAATGAAACAACACTAGAATGCAAATAATAAACCATTCCAAAAATAAATTTTCTACTAACCCTCCGTAAGAAACAAAACACATATCACGTAGACAAACAAATAGCTCATGCATATGCCCATAACTTCACGATGACAATCACATAAAATATATATTATAAATATTCAGTAAGTATAAAAATTACAGGGTGCTACACTCACCTTCCGACACCGCCCCAAAATCCAAATCTCTGCTCATTGTCACCTGTGGACCAATATCAGACTCGGAGTCTACCTCGTCACTATCGTCACTTGTACTTTCAAGCGTATTAATGTTCATCTTCTTTCTCCGAAGCCTACGCGACTCTTTAAACAATGAAATAGCCCTATATAAGGTTTCACCTAGCTTATGAATTTTCGCCGAGTCCTTGACCAACACAAACTCCCTGCTACCTGAATTTTTCATATTCAAACCTTGTTCCAACCCTTGAAGCTCAGTCGGACCTTGCGACGAATTAGCTTACACCTCCAGTTCCTTTGACAAGTCGTGCATCTTAGCCACATCAATCGCGCCTTCCATCTTGCCTGCAACGATATCAACGCCATCTTCCCTAGATCGAGCACTCCGCTCTACTTCGTCGACAACCTCAACTGCCAGTAGAGCTTGCCTGTGATCCCTTCTCTTCAACACCCTGAATTGCTTTTTCGATCCCACTAGTAGAATAACCTGCTTCCTTGCAATCGGACCTAAAATATTTTAACCTATGTTCAATCGACTTATTAATAGAATCATCTTCTCTATTCGATGTTTCCACTTTGTCAATGACTTGAATCCCTTGCTATAAAACCTTTCTATTTGAATTGTATTCTTTTTAGGCTCTGATTCTAAATTGATCAAACCAATATCAACCATCAAAATGTTCTCCTTCTTATCCTCTATTTCTAAGTTGGCTAAAGACTTGCTAGAAATCTTTTTAGGCTATGTTTCTAAACTGATCAAAGCATTATCAACTTCCAAATCTTTTTCCTTCTTACCCTCTGTTTCTACATTATTCAACTCGTTGATCAACTCCAACTCTTGCTTCATGTTGGCTAAAACTTCAAAAGAATTTTTTTGAACCGTATCCTTAATCTTGGGCAGAGACTTACTCACATTGTGCTTATTTACTGGCACGACCTAGCTAGAAACCTTGACTCCTTTGTCGTTCTTTGCTGCGCTAACACCAGCTTTCTCTGCTTTATTCGTTGCTTCTTTCATAACTGGCAGATAAACCTACTTCGACTATATGCCTTTCGGCTGCTTACCATTCTCTTTATTCCCAACAATCTAAAATTTATGGCTCCCTTCACTTTGCTTAATGTTATCCGGCTTTGCAAACTCTTGACGATTATGTTTTTTGTTTCCAGCGCGTCTCCTACAAGCTTCGTAAGTATTCCCAATCATGGAACAATTATCACAATATTTGAAGCCCGGATAAACAATTTTCTGCTAGAAACCCTTGCTCCCGGAAAACTCTAGCCAAATCCGATTAGGTAGTTCACTCGATAGGTCCATCTCCACACAAAACCTAGCTGCGTTAAGTCTAGTAAATCCAAGAGTGCTACCATCAATCCTCAGAAAAGAACCAATCGAGTCACCTACCTCTTTCAAATATAAAGGATGAAAAAATTGTATAGGTAGGTTCGGTAAATCTACCCACAAAGGGGCTAATATCAGATATTCTCTAAGTCTAAAACCCTCATCTAAAAGTTTTAAATTGAACACCCCTAATCATATACGAATCCCGCGAAAAATCTTTTTTAACCTCCACTTCTGCATGAAATCTTACAAGAACATGCCTCGGATCTAACAATCCCATTGTAAAGTCCCCCATGACTCCCAAAGTTCGATGAATCGTTTCTCTGATGGCCTCTTAAGAAGGACGATAACAAGAGAACTTAAGAACAATAATAGAGGATTCAACATACCTTTCATATCTTTTCGCTTCGAAAATGTTCATGGACAAAGCCGGACTACCCTATTTTCGAAAACGATTCCCCTTCATTGGCTCTTCGTAAATGGTAACCTTCTTCACGACCCCCAATGCCTGAAGAAAGGACCTAGTTGACATTGCAGCCTCGGGTTGTGCGCCTCCTAGCCCAGTCGAGTGGCCTTCCACCATAGCGGCTGGAGGAGCCGCCATGGGAAACCCGTGCAGATCCTTAACTTGGACGATCTAGATTATAACAAAAGGTAACGAATGGTGCAGATTTAGCTAGGCCAAACTGTTCACGAAAATCCCCCTGTTTTTCCAAAATCACCTAGGCAGAGACCTCACTTCCGTCTAGACTAAAGTGAGGGCTTAAAACAATCTAGAATCGATTCAATTTTGTTCATTTCAAACCATCCTCAAATGACGCAGCACAAGCAAAATCAATCTAGAATTGACAAAAAAGATAGAACACAAGGGTTTCCTTTAAATAATAATTTGATTGAATATCTCCTTGAATAATATATGAAAGCAATTTAAAGACATAACTCAAACTTTGGACTGTCCTAGTAGTATTTGAAAATCCAAAGTCTATTGGAAAATAAAACTATAATCCAGGAAAACTAAAGTACTATTGGAAAACAAAAACTAAAATCCTATTGGAAATCAGAAACTAAAATCCTATTCGAAAATAATAAAGTGTTGTTTTGGAAATCTAAACGACCTCAAACACCTAAAATCTGTAAATTTAGGTTACGTCCTTTTGTCTTTTGTTAGTCCATTATGTCTTCAATTATTTCAGCCATATGTACTATATCATCAAATCTCTTAACTACTTTGGTTAAGAGATGGTGTTGGGATACCAGGAAACAAATACTAGATTATAAGTCATACATGAAAACTCTCCTGGACAAACCTAAAATCCCCAAAATATATCAGAGTACAAGTCATGTATGAAAACTCTCTTGCATTTATGACTCTCAACAAGAAAATGATCTAGCAGGATATCTTTTCCTAAACTACGCCACCAAAGGCATAGCCGAACAAGGGCATGATAAATATGGCACAAGGTTGAGGAACAAAGGTAACCTACATAACCCAATTTACAACATTACACCCTTTTCAACCTTTGTTTGACTTAAGCATCAGAATGTCATCGGCCACCACAACAACGTTCTTTGGGAAAATCTATTCTAAATGTAAAACTTACTTTCTCATTGTAAATAGATTTTCCTACTTGGTTAGAGCTTGACAATAATGTCTTGCTTGGTGACAAATTTTGAGTCTCATAAAATCCTCCCACCACCAGCACCACCGAAACCAAAACTCCCACCACCATAAGAACAACTATATATTTGCACAGGCAACAAATCTTTCATGAACTGAACATGGCACTATTGTTGCCCACCTTTGCCCACCCTACAAAGGTGTCAAAGTTTTAGGTAAAACACTGATGATAACACCATATCACAATCTTATGTTATTTGTTAAGCACTTATTCAATGATTCTGTCAACAAGACGACGGGATAACGTTCTATTGGTACAGTTTAAGCAACTAATCATAACGACTTTGGAGATGAATTGGGATCTACGTATGGCTAATTGGTGCATATATTAGTTGGAAAACATCGAAATTCAAAAGTGAAGGGTTGAAAAACATATTTTTTGTACATCTTACATTTTTAATATATTAATGAATTTTGAGGGTATATGAAAATGTGAAAAAATAGATGTAAGTAGATAAATCTATTAAACATATTAAATGAAGCCTAAATACCAAGAAATGAAATAAACATGAAATCAATATATAATTAGAAAATCAGGGCGTGGTTTCAAAAATCAATATATGAGTAGAAGAAATGATAATTAGAAAATCAAGGGAGTGGTTTTAAAAATCAATAAATAATTAGAAGAATTGATAATACAAAAAACCTCGAAATTTACGAAAAATACTCCAAAATTCTTTGAAAATAAACCCTAAGAAACATGTAATTTTTGGTAGCTGGGTTTTGTATTTT
The DNA here is from genome assembly GCA_963556465.1 of Berberis vulgaris. Classification (NCBI taxonomy): domain Eukaryota; kingdom Viridiplantae; phylum Streptophyta; class Magnoliopsida; order Ranunculales; family Berberidaceae; genus Berberis; species Berberis vulgaris. The sequence goes on from OY747127.1 coordinate 19,946,178, forward strand.
TAGGGGAAAAAAAATTAAATTTATGAATTTTTTTTTTAAATTAACGAAAAAATCTCTAAAGTTTTCAAAAAAACCCTAAAAAAATTTAACTTTTAATTTGGCCCCTTTTCTTTTCGTAATTTCAAAAAAAACAAAATTTTCGTTGAAATTTCGCGAATCACATTCCTTGGTGCTGCCCATGACCCGTCTGTAGTTTCCGGCGCCCTAAGAGAGTCATCTACTTTGAAGGATCCTGCTCGCGGTTCATCCAAACTGACGCCTTGCTTGGATTCTCAGGCTCATTCCGCTTCCTTGTAGTCTGCAACTGACAAAGGGAAAAGGGAGTTGTGAGTTTCCTCCCTCATCAGAGGTCGTAATTGCTAGGGGCGCGAGACTCATCTCTAACCCTAAAGTTCTCCATTCCGGCCTAGTGTCAACTTTCGCAGTTCGGGCGCTATTCACCTCAGCTCTGATGGCTGACATGTGTTGCACCAGGAAGTTGATCAGATGAACGAATCTATGCAGCTTCTTAGGATTTTTTCCGTTTGGTCGAGCGTCCGCCGTTGGAGGAAATACCGGCGGGGGACAATTTTAATCAAGGGTTGAAACAATTCATGCAGGTGAGCTAACACTTGTTTATTTGTCCTTGGCCACTTAAATATACTTCATGATTGTAACCATGTATTCAATTTTCGATCAGAGGATGACCCATTTGACGTATGCTAGGATGTTGGGCACTAAAGTGGACTCTACACGGGACAAAGTCTATTCCATGAAGAGGTCGTTTGCTGAGCAACGGTTGCATCTTTTGGCTGCCCTTTTTGAAATGGATTCACTAGGAAAACAATTGACCATCTGTCGCGGCTTGGAGGCTCAGTTTTGGGATGCCCACGAGAGTCTGGACAAGGATTTGACTGCTCAGGCTAACCCGGAGGTCTAGCTGAAAGGAGTCTAGGAGAGTCTAGATGAGGCTCTAGCTGCTCAAACCGATTTGATAACAGAACTCGGGGGACTTCGGGAGGATCGAGACAGATTGATAGCTGAGCATATGGAAGCTGTTGATCGTTTGGCATATGCCCAGAAGTCTGCCAATGAAATCCAAAGTGCTCTGGATCATGAATGCGTTGAGTTTTCTCGGCAAAGGAACTATATGACGTTGTTCTGCTGCAAGTGTCTGAGAACGAGACTCCGAACACGCAAGTCGAGTTGTGGCTGAGCGCAGGCTGGCAGACTGCGAAAGTGGCATGTCCAGAATGCATGGAGAGATGTCTGTCTTGAAGGCACAGTGGGTTGTCAAAGAGAAGGAGTTCCTTGATGTCGCTGAGATTACTGACTTCAGCTAGGTTGTTGGTGGTAGGCTGAATTTGTTGGACTACATTGCACAAGATCATGAGGATTGGGACCTTTCTGCCTACAGATAGGTGGCCTTTGCTTGCTTTGAGGAGGAGGACTACTCGTTTTCTTCCCCGCAGGGTGGCCCTGAGGCCGATCCACCTATCGCAGAGATGACTTCAAGAACCTGCTGCAAACCCTGAGGTCATTCTAGATTCTGAGTTTCAAAAGGATGTTCCTGACTCTACTCCCACTACATGAGCGATTTTGCAATGATAAAAAAAATTTATTAATGAGAAAATTTTCATTTTTCTTTTTGGAATTGCTTGTAGTTGTCGTACTTGTCATTTGAATTCTTGTTTAGATTAGGCTGAATAGAGGCTGAGTAGGCGAGTGTATCTACCTCCATCTGAAGTAGGGCTTTAGTCTAGACTTGAGCCATTTCTTTGCTTATCCGAGCTCATATTCTATCAATAGTAATAACTTAGTATCCTGTGAGAGTTAAGTTGCAAGATAGTCACCTTTGTTTATGTGGGTCGTGTTATCTTAATGATGTAATTATTGTCTCCCTAAGTAGTTGAGCTTGTGTTGGAGTTGTCTTCGCGCAGAAGATTGTACTTCCTTGTTTGTCTCTAAGCTTTGTAGTAGTTAGGTTGACTGGTAAACCATCTTTCATCATACTAAAGTTCGGCACTGTATGTCTGCAGTTTTGTTAGTCCTAAGGAGGACTTTGAATCGAAGGGGAGTTGCTTCTTCCTTTCTAGTCTGGGCTCTTACATTATTCCCTACTTCTAAACATGAGTTGGGTTTCTGAGGAACAATCTATGCCCAGACGGGTTAGGCTCATGTACTCCTCAGGTTCAATCCTTGAGAGGACATGAGTTGGGAAGAAGTCATTTATGTCTGTCTAGGCTGGAATTTATAATATACCTCAATTTTGAATATGAGTTTTGTTACCGAGGAACAATCTTTATCTTAATGGGCTAGGCTCTTGTACTCCTCAGGCTCAATCCTTGAGAGGACCTGACTTGGGAAGAAGTCTTCCAGGCCAGTCTAAGCTAGAATTTATAATATATACCTCAATCTTGATCAGGAATTGGTTAATGATGAACCATCTTTGCTCGAAGGTTCATTCCTTGAGAGGACCTAAGCTGGGAAGAAGTTTTTCATGCTTGTCTAGGCTGGACTTTATAATATACCTCAATTTTGAATATGAGTTAGGTTATTCAGGAATCATCTTTCCCCGAACAGACTAGGCTTCTGTATTTCTCAAGCTCAATCCTTGAGAAGACTTGAGCTAGGAAAAAGTCTTATGTGCTAGTCTAGGCTAGAATTTATATAAACCTCAATTCTGAATAGGAGTTGGGTTGCTAAGGAACCATCTTTGCCCAAACGGGCTAGGCTCTTGTATTCCTCTGGCTCAGTCCTTGAGAGGACTTGCACGGGGAAGAAGTCTTTTACGTCCGCCTAGGCAAGACTTTATTTGCAATGAGTTTTTCGTGGACTGGGCTCGACCCGATGCGTTGTACCTTGGATCCTTGGCGGACTAGGTGACTTGTGCGGTGAGCCATCGTCACCTTCAGTAGGGCTAAGCCCAACCACTTGTGCGCCATTTTGGTCTTTGTAGTCGGACTCACTCGCTTGCCATTTTGGTCCTTGTAATGCAGGCTAGTTCAACAAACAATTCACAAGGAAGGATACAAGAGATTCGCCCAAAAACACAGAGAAATAACTCTAATGTTCAATTAAATTATTCAAATCAAAGGTATCCTACAATATTGAGGAAGAACCACTACAACACAAATGCCCAATAATAGCATTTGTTAATAGCGGTTTTACTAAATACGCTATCAAAGATCAAATTTTTGGCGTAAACAAAAATGAAAACGCTACAAAAAAAAGGCGGGATTTTTGGCGCTCGCTTCTGTCCTCCCTCGTTTTACTGGGTGCTCGAGTTAGATAGAGCTCGATGAAACTCCACCCTCCCCTCAATCTCGTCGTCTCCCTCACTGATTGCTCCTTCATCTCGCCATCTCCCTCCCTGCTCTCTCCATATCTCCATCTCCCTCACTGCTCCCTCCATCTCGCCATCTCCCTCACTGCTCCCTCCATCTCTCCATCGCCCTCACTGCTCTCTCCATATCTTCATCTCCATCTCTCCGTCGCCCTCCCTCTTTCGATATTTATGTTCTTCATTTCTGATATTTGGTTCTAATTTTGTTGGTTTTTCAGTACAATGAGATCCTTGGGAAAGGAGCTTCAAAGACAGTGTAAGAAACTTAAAACCCCATTTGTTATTTTTTCATCCCTTTTTGAGATTTTGAAGAAATTTCAGTTTTTTATGAGAACTTTTGCAGTTTTATGAGATGGGTATATGTTGATTTAGTTCTATGTTGGTGGGTTTTCTTCCTTTTTGGTTTTGGGTGTTGCAGTTACAGAGCTTTTGATAAGTTCGAAGGGATTGAAGTGGCTTGGAACCAAGTCAAGCTGTATGATTTCCTTCAGAGCCCTGAGGATCTTGAGAGGCTTTACTGTGAAATCCATCTTCTCAAGACCTTGAAGCACAAAAACATCATGAAATTTTACACCTCTTGGGTTGATACGGCCAATAGGAACATCTATTTTGTAACTGAGATGTTCACTTCTGGGACTCTGAGACTCTGAGACAGTAAGTTTTCATGGGATTTCATTGATTTCCATTTTCAGTGTTTATGAGTATGGTACTTGAGATTTGGAATTTAGGGTTGTAATGTTTTTTGTAATTTTGATTCTCTTTTGATTAGATATAGGCAGAAGCACAAGAGGGTAAACATTAGAGCAGTGAAGCATTGGTGTAGACAAATCTTGAAAGAACTAATAGTGAACTCCTATTTGTTAAAGTTTGCCTATAATCAATAGTCAGTGCCATGGAGAACTCCTATTTGTTCACGAATAACTGCAACTATAACTGTATGTTCTTTTGGAAAGGAATAAGGAGGTTTTCTTTAATTGTTTATTGTTTATTTAGTTTGTTCATTGCTTTCTATGAGATATTATTAACTATTCTTTTGGTGCCTAAATGGCTAAACAAGTCATGCCATTTCGATGGTATACAAGTAGCACATGTTAAGGAAATATGATGAAAGGGTCTTTCCTTGTAAGCAATACATTGCTAGTAAAGTTCCTTTTTTGTTTATTTCTTGTTAGGTTAATGTGACTCTTTCTTATATTAGTCCACAAGTTTTTCTCTACCTACTTAATCTTTTGATGCAATCTATATGTTTTGTTCCATTAAAAAAAGATTGGAACCAAGTGCAACTTCATTTTCAGTGTGTATCATGTCATTGGGGTGCAGTGAAGCGCCGAAGGGAGTTCATTTGGAGTTTCTTCTAGTGCTTTGTTGTAGTTGTATTAGTAGCAATCGGTTATTTATTAGCCTCTTATCTCGTCTTTTAAATGAATCAATTTTTACCTTTTCAGTAGGTAATTATGCTATTTTCTGTTTTTATTTTAAAACTAGATTTTCGCAATGCTAAGGTGATAAAATGTCTGTTTTGGCTTTCTTTTGTTTCAATATAATTTTGATTTCTTATTGGTGCCTTTCTAAAATAGAGTCTAATAGCAACTAATTTTGTTTATAATGATGATGCCATGAATGTTCTTGAATTGGTTGTCTTGCACTCTTGCCCTTTATAAGTCGTATTTGCATCATCACCCTGTTGTTGTATTTATTGTAAATTTTCACTTTCCTAAATTTCTGTATAGTTTCTATGAGAGGTATTAATAACAATTGAAATATTGATTCCTTTCTTCCATTCCCACTATGCTTGCGTACTTTTTAGATATCAGATGCCCTACGGGACGGTGCAGAAGGTTTCTTCAGGAACTATTTCCAAAATGGCATTATTGTTATCACTAGTGATTTTTTGCATTTATTTGTTCCGTAGTACAACTTCTCAACAAGAATCCTCTGGTCTTGGGAAGTTAGATATACTATTCCAATCTCAATGTTCAAAAATGTTTTTGTTCACACATATCTTAATATGTTGTTGCAGGTCAGCATCGCTTATATTACAGTTGCTACTTTTCTTCTCGAAGCTATATACTCAGGTGTTGCTGGCTATGTTGGTATGTGGGTGTCTATACGTGCCAATGTTCGCGTCTCCGGCGCTGCATATATGCATATAGACACACATATATGCATGTGCGTACCATTCATCGATTTGTGTTTGTGATCCTTTTGCAGCACGTGTGAAAAATTTGTTGTTGAACCTTTTAATAATAGGTAAGTTTACAACTTATTGACAAAACATTACGTACTCATGTAGTGTCTCTTCTCTTGGTGGGTTACGGTTTTGGAGCTTCCTTTGTTGCCCTCTTTGCCCAGTTGGGTGGTGGAATTTACACTAAGGCAGCTGATGTTGGAGCCGATCTTGTTGGAAAAGTAGAGCAGGGAATACCCGAAGACGATCTTAGGAATCCTGCGGTCATTGTAAATCTGGCAAGTTGATTGTTCTTTTATGACTAGGATACAATTTTGCATAGTGTTGCGACTACATGTCATGTTATTTAGTCCTTTTGACATTATGTTGTTATCATGGTATACATTTCGATAAAAAAGTTATTTGTTTTGGCTAAGCTATTTAGCATTTTGTTCATTGTTCTTTTTGAATAGTTTATGAATGATTTTTGCTATGGAGATGCAACTATGTTGCATAAAACTCCTCGAAGTGAAAATTTCAATTGTTATTGTTATAATTCAATACTTAAGAATGGCGAGTCCGGATATTCAAATTCTTACATGTGTTCGCCATTGTTTAGTACTTGTTGGCCATTGTTTAGTCCTGATTTATTTTGTTGAAATTTATGCATTGAATTGCATGCACGAAAGACAAATCTTGATAGTCTGTTGGTTTAGAACAATATTGTTTCTACCGCATTTAAATGATAGTGTGTAGATATATGGTTTTGTATTACGAATTGAACTGAATGGCGAAAGCTGGGTTTTGGTATAGTCCATTGGTGGTGATTACATTTAGCATGATGAATGTTTGACCAAAATTTTTGTACGGTTTCAAATTGTGTTTTTATACTGAATTTTGGTTGGTGGATAGATGGTTATTTACATTTGGTGCTATTTTGTTGTGTTATGCAGGGATTTGCAGTCTTATGGATCATCTCTTAGCATATTTTAGGCACTGAAAGTACTTTGTTTTTGGTGGATAATCAACCATTATTGACAGACTTAGATTCACGGGCAGCACACCTGTGGCAATTGATAGTTACCAAGGTTGCAAATGAAACCACTTTGATGTCATATTTACTTTTGTTTAGAAGGCAAATGTTTTCAACTTAAAAAAATTGATTTGTGTTCGTATGCAGTCCAAGTTGTCCCCATTCGCGAACAATAGAGCACGGCGGGGGAAAAAGAGATGTGAATTAAAGGATACGAGTATGAAAATAGCATTTCTTCATGGTTCTCCGGGTCACATTATGAGCAGTCTTCAAATAGCATTTCTTCATGGTATAGCATTTCGACAGTATAGAGCAGGCTTCAAATAGCATTATGAGCAGGATATGAGTATGAAAATAGCATTATGAGCAGGCTTCAAATAGCATTATGAGCAGGATACGAGTATGAAAATAGCATTTCGACAGTATAGAGCAGGCTTCAAATAGCATTTCTTCATGGTACTTCGGGTCACATTATGAGTTTCTTCTCTTGCAGAACTATCTTGATTCTATCATAGGTACAACTCTCAACTCTAACTATTTCCAGATTTTGTTACAAGTAGACTCAAATTCAAGCTATAACAGACCAAGCTTCCCAGTAGTTTTATCCATGGAACAAATTAGACTTGGTTTAAGATCATTCATATGCATCCCACCATAGTATGAATAAGTTTTTTTTTTTTTTTTTTATGTTTTGTTTTGTTTAGCACCCACTTGATTCTCTTATTACTCAGTTGCTGACATTGTCTTGTGGTACTTTATATGATTCGTGTTATTAACAGTGATCATATGATCATTTTATCAATTTCTTCCAAAAGACATACATTCATCTTTGATTGTTGCAACCATTTCTTCAAGGTAGCACTGGTACTTTAGAAAAACTCACTGTGTCTGACACGTGTCGGAAGTCAGACAAAGACATGCCTATGATGGAAACACTTAGGTCATACCCACATTCATCATTTCTTCTCTTGCATTTTTAGTTGTCTTGATTTTAGCATACGCTGTTTGGAATTACTGTGATTTTTGTTTTCCTTTATTTTCTTCTTGGAACGACATCCTCAATCTAATAGGGACCATGATCCTATGTGGGGCTAGTTGGGAAGTAAGGTTTAATGATTAGGGTAATTAAAAGGGTGTGATGTTGAAGACCTATGATCGTGATGTGTTCTCCCGTCATTCACATAAGTAAAGGACGTGGTTAGGTTTGATTCATGAGTGTATCCACACAACGTGGGAATATCTTGCAAATTCTATGCCACTTGCCATCAAGAACTAGGGCCAACACCACCATGAAACCGTCACGCATCAAGAGCATGAAACGTTCTTTGTTCCAGCACCCAAAACTGCAGCAACCTTGAGTAACAAAATCTGCAGACAAAGTGTATGACACTGCAAAAAACATGGAAGCGATGCTTTGTTTACTTTGTATCAGACCCTGCAAAAATGTAAAACTGAGTACAAATATTTTGGACAGTAAATGGACAGTCCAAACAGTCCTAGAAAACATATCGAATTTCACTGTTACCTGGATCTCCTCAACTAAAATTCAACCTACTTTTATTCAGTTTATTTGCAAGTAACGAAATATCATTTTGGATGTGGTGTTTGGTGATGTGCACCAGACTTCAATTTGCAAATGCATAATGTACATTTTGTCTAAGAAGACGATTGACCACTTGTTAGTTTAAGTGGCCAGATTGGTTAATAAAGAGTTTCTATGACATACAAATGTGGGCCTAATACTAACAAGCATTTACTCTTCTGTAGGAACTCAGTACTTGAGTGAGAAAGAATAGCAGAACGCATGAAAGCTTTGCAGGAACTGGTTCCTAGCTCCAATAAGGTAGTTTTCTCTTTTGTAGTCATTTTACCCCCTTTAACAAGCTTAGGTTGCAGCCTTGCAGGTGCCTTGTTTTTTTTAATCAAACAGTTTATATAGTTTTCATTTATTGTTCATAATTGAAACTGTGAGTACTAAATGGTAATAGACCGAAAAAGATGCAACTTTTGGTTAGCTTCTGCGGGCACTTTACCAATCTCAACCTTTGGTAAGTATACCAAAAACAAAAAAGAAAAGGAGAGTATCTTATTGAGTTTTGAATCTTTCATTGCTCAAGATTTCATTCAAGCTTATCTCCATTCTTTATAATCTACAAACTCAACGTCATGAAGTATAATATTCTGAACCTAGATGGTCTATTACAGTGTTTCTGAGATGGTGAACCCAATTTGTCTTACAAAACATTTAACTTCAATGTGTTTCAAGGATTTGTGTTGTGTCACCAATTGAAGTTTTGTGCCATGAGTAAGCACCTATTTGGATAGTCCTAATGGCTGCTGTGCACTTAATTGGTCCACATTTAGTTGCAATGTCATGGGCATTTGTTAGGTACTTAACATTATTAGTAACGTAAAGTTGGGCATACACGTTCGTGCAATTACGTTCTTATTTTTATCGAGTATACACAAGAACAAGATGTGGTAGAAAAGCTGATAGATGTCTTTTGATTATTGTTTTTGCTCAATTCCAGGGTCACTCTGAGAGACTAAAACATTGGATGATCAATGCTGCATTGGTGTTCTCTTCTTTTATGTTCTGGTACGGCATTAATGTAGATTAGTTACTCCCTCTTTTTTTCTCTCCCTTGGTATCTATGTTTATGTACATGTCATATTACTTTGCAATGTCAAATATATTGCAAAAGCAATAGCCTCCCATGGAGTAGCTTCATTCTTTGTGAGAATGGACAGGGCATATGCTAAGTCAGTGCTAAAAATAGCCTTATTAATACAGTGTTTTTCCATCAGATTAAGGGCAGTTTCGATACCATGCAGTTCGTGCATAATTACAGAGTGTCCAGGCGATGATCCTGCACATGCTGTTATGACTACATCATGTTCATCTCTTAAAACAGCTCCATGTGGGTATCAAGGATCCTCTTCGTCCGGGCGTCAAGGAATCCGTTGCAGTCTGTAGATCAGCTGGAATTACCGTGCGGATGGTTACAAACCGAGGAAGCAGTGGGGTTGATTTAACTGCAGCTGTCCAGAAATGAAACTGTGGTTAGTTAAGCTGTGATCAGCTGTCTCATAGATCTCATACTGGGACATTGTTTGAGCGGTTGTCCATTGGCAGAACTGAAACTGTATTTTTTAAACACAGAGTCCTGACTTGATGTAATACAGTTTATTAATTAATTACATTAATTCATGGAAATGTTTAACTTTGGCACATTTAAATTTTTATTTTCTAGACATAAAACTTATGAGATGTAATAAAAAGTCATTTGATAGTTTAAAAAAAAAAAAAAAAAAAAAATTGCTATGTATACTTACCATAGCGTTTTTAAACCGCTATGGTAGATTTCCATAGCGTTTTTAAACCGCTATAGTATCCTCTACCATAGCGTTTTTAAACCGCTATAAAAGCCAAACTTACCATAGCGTTTTAAAACCGCTATAATAGCCCCTGGGTCTATTATAGCGCCGGCTGTCATAGCGTTTACTAAAACGCTATGGTATCCTACCATAGCGTTTTTGAAACGCTATGAATCAACATTTTTCTTGTAGTGAACTTTATTTATAGTGCTCAAATAACTTGAATAATAAGCAGCCTATTTCTAAAATAAAAAGTAGAATCAAATACTAAAATAACAAGCAGTCTATTCCTAAAAGAAAAAGTAAAGCCTAATCCTTAAAAGAAACTAAAATTACTCATAATTAAATTGAAAGATTACGAATAAGTTATTTAGCATATAACTTTGAGAGCAAATTAGGAACCCTAGAAACCCAAATTAGGAACCCTAGAAACCCTCCTGCATCAGTCGCCCTGGGTTGGAAAGAACTTGTCCTCGAGTTCACAACAGCTTCATCGAAATCCTCTGGCGGAAGCCCAGGAGGAAGATCCTCTGGCACCAGGTCAGAAAACTCTGCTAGCTCTTGCTGGCGTACTGGATTGTCTTTCATTTCCCTTCTCTTGAGCTCCATCTGCAAACCTAGCACATACTCCTTTACTATAATAATCAATTCCTTGACTTGATCAACCTCCTTCCTCGACTCAACAACAATAAGTGGTATAGTGCACAAAATACTTAGAAACAATCGTACAACCTCCATGAACTTCCCATTAGTAGTGGCTCTGTAACCAGCCTTCAGTCTGTCTTCCAGCTGGGAGAAGTTGTACACAAGTGTTGGTGGCCCCCTTTCATTCAGGCTCGCCAATGCACTCCACCCGCTCCCCACCGCAAATGAAATCACTGGAGAGAGGGAAAACATGCATATGTATGAATGACTTCCATTGGGCAGATCAAGAAGCATGGTCTTCAAAGGTGCAAAGTTTGTTATACCGAGTTGTCGGTTCAGCAGCTGTATCGTTGTATCAAAGTTACCAGCTGCTGCATACTTTGCAGCAATAACTAATTTTTGGATCCAGATCTGGCTTACAGGCGTGCCTTGAGTCGGGGTGACAAATACTGAAGAGCGGGTATTCATAGTAGCCCTTGGTGTATCAACTTCTGGTGGCAGCTCCAAGTCCTCAAGGTCCCAACCTCCTTCCCCATCATTTTCTTCGTCATACACAGGTACACTATCACCGTTCGCCACAATTGTTTCCTCCTCCATAGCCACATTACTACCAATCTCCACCACCATTGTATCCTCAACTTTCATACTCTTTTTCTCCCTGTTTCTCTCTTTCACTATTCTCCCACCACTAGAGGATTCATCAGTGTCTGTACTAAAACTGACTTCTATATCTTCCACCTCCATACCCTTCCTTTCAATTTCAATCTTCAACCTATGTGCAATCTCAGAAGCCACAAAATTAGTCAGCTCCATATGACGAACCAAATTAATATCCTTCCAAGCCAAATCCAATCTATTCAAAGCCTCAAAACACTTTGCCCTCTTCAACAAGGCTTTACTATGCCTAGGGAAGACTTGTATAGCCAAACTGCACTCATTAATTGCTCGCGTATACTCCCCGATACCCATTGCCATATAACACCCAACCATATTAGTCCTTAGATAAGCTACATTAGGATGGTTCCCAGGAAGCAATTTCAGGGCTTTCTCATACTTCAACATCGCCCCTTCATGATCCCTTTTCTGAAACAACTCCTCTGTGTAATCGTCAACTGATTTGTGTTTTTCCTCAACGAGTGAAGTCACTGAAATAAGGTTTGAGTGTAGCCGAAAGGAAGGTAGTGACCCTTCATCTTCTTCTTCATCTTCTCCCAATCAGTGATCTTGGCCTTGCCCTGCCTGTCTCGTGATCGCCTCAAATGCTCCCACCACGCAGATGCTATGCCTTTGAGTTTGATGGCGACCAATTTCACCTTGACACTATCTGGGAGTTTCTTATACTCAAAAATACGCTCTACTTCATTCAACCAATCAACGAATCCTTTGGCCTGTAACGTACCCGAAAACTCGGGCAGATCCATTCTGAATCCGAGGTCTCCATGATGATCCTCCCGACCACAGTGCTCTCAGAATCAAACATGATTCTGATACGGGTTTTCAAAACTGGAATGAGATTTGTGATCTTCCATATCATGATCACCGAAATCATGTGTCGTTAGACGCCGGGTTAACTCTGCAACTTGCATCCGTAAATCCTCAATCATCACATCTTGAACGTTACGATCACGGTTTGGGGCTTCCTTGTTCGGAACCTGCCTGCGACGACCACGACCACCAGCCATGGAAACTGATGAAATCTCACCCCAAGAAGATGTTGAAGCTCTGATACCAACTGACGCCGAGCAGAATAGCGATTACCCTGCAGGCTAATTCAACAGACAATTCACAAGGAAGGATACAAGATATTCGCCAAAAAACACAGAGAAATAACTCTAATGTTCAATTAAATTATTCAAATCAAAGGTATCCTACAATACTGAGGAAGAGCTCTATTTATAGTGCTCAAATAACTTGAATAATAAGCAGCCTATTCCTAAAAGAAAAAGTAGAATCAAATACTAAAATAACAAGCAGTCTATTCCTAAAAGAAAAAATTAAGCCTAATCCTAAAAGGAAACTAAAATTACTCCTAATTAAATTGAAAGATTACGAATAAGTTATTTAGTAAATAACTTTGAGAGCAAATTAGGAACCCTAGAAACCCTCATGCATCATTAAGCGCCGTTACGTGGTGGTAATGGCATATATGATTTGACGGATTTGATGTTTCATTATGGAATTCGAGCTTTGGCAAGACAAACTTCTTTGGTAGTGGGGTGTTCATGATCTCCTCCAAGAATGGAGGGATAATGAGGTCGTATAAGACGTCCGGATTGATTGCCCTTAGTCAGAGTAGATTCCTAACCGTGGTACAATCTATTTTTTAGGCGTGGTTCCTGTGATCCTCGTCGTCCCTTAAGATCTACTGTCAGCCAGCTCTTTGATCCTCTTTGGGAAGTCACTTTCCTGGACGCGTTCAGGCGTCTTCTTTGGTGTGGGATCTCCGCCACTTTCGGGTGGCTGCTGTTGATCCTAAACGAATATTTCCACCACCCGCGCTAGATGATCCTTATGAAGCAGAATCTGGTCTATGCGGGGGTCAGACGCGGCTGCCTCAGTGGCTGGGTCGTGCGACTACTTTATCCCCTTAGTTGGATCAGCTCGGACCTGTGGTGGGGCTTCTTTGGCCGGAGGGTTGTCTAGTTCGGCATTGTTAAATGCTCGAGACCTGGTGTTGGTGACCATTTTTTGATGTTTTAGCTATAAATAACTTCATATGTTTGTTTCAGGGAAAACTTATCGTATCTTTCCCACAGACGACGCCAAACTGATGTCTTCAGATCTGTCATTCCTGATCTCGAGACTGCAAAAATGAGCAACGATTAAGCCAGGAACCACCATTGTGGTGGCCGAAGGCACTCTGATGCTTAAGTCAGATATCGATGCAAGGAAGAGTGAAGACTGTATGTAAATTGCAATATGTATGTGTACCTTTCTTCTTCCTTTCATCATCTCACATAGTGAGTATTCCCTCTCTAACTGTCCATGCGATCGATGGCGTGATGGAGGGACGAGATCTCGCATAAGATCCTACCTGTACATGACTGAGTCTCTTCGGTATTTAGCTATGTTTAGGACATAATGCTTGATTGGGCTAAGAAATGATTTCGTGCGAGTGAATCTCAAACCCGTGACAGCTTTGAGATCTGTGTTTGGGCCTTATTGTTCTAGGCCAAACCTTAAGATCCATGCCTCTTATGTTGTCGTTTCTTGGGCCTGGGTACCTGACTTACGGACTGAACAACAGTTTGCACATGGGTCTGCTTGGGACTATGCCGAAGCCTTTCTCGTGTTAGAGTTAGCCCATGTCATATGTACTACTGTGATCGTATGACTGATTGATGTCTCATCAAATATAATGTGAATAATTGTCTCACTTTAATTTGGAAGACTCATATTTTTACCCTGATATACATAGATGAAATTAAATACCATTAAGTCTGATTTTCCTATATAATGAGATAATAATTTTCTCAAACTAATTTGTATGACTTATTCTTTACCATGATAGATATAGGAGAAATTAATATAAGTAACTCTGATGTTCTTATATAATGTGAAACCATTGTCTCACTTTAATTTGTTAGACTCATTTTTTAGACTGATATACATAGAAGAAATTGAATACCATTAATTATGATTTTCCTATGTAAGAATACAGTTATCTCACTTTAATTTGTAAGATTCACTTTTTATCCTAATATACATAGAGGGGAAATATCATTAAGTCTGATTTTTTTTTATATATACTATAATTGAACAGCGTAAATGAAAGTTTGGATTTAGATTTTCAGCGATTTTTGTGTGCCTTCTCTGCTGCATTGGATTTAATGTTTCTCTATTTGGTACGAAACAACTTTGACATGAATAATCTGGTATGCTCACACACCTCAGAGTTGTTGGTTTCTCATTACGTCATTTGAAATGATCTTAGTTTTGAGCAATTGTTTTATTGTGTTATGCGTCGTCTTATGTGCTTAGACTTGCCATTGTAAATGTTATTTTTCGCTCACGCAATGGCTGCCATGTAGTCACAGTGATTAGTCCACCAATTGTAGCTCAGTTGGTCGGACATCCACTCTTCTTGTGAGAGGTTGCGGGTTCGAGACTCACCAGTTAGGATTTTGTGAGTTTTCGCCCGATTATTAGGAGCATATTTGCTCCGTCGTTGATTATAAGCCTTCGGTTGAATGCAGCTGCTTAGATGGACTAGACCGGAGTGAAGCGAAAGTGAGTCTTCATGCAAGATGGAGGCGATGGACCGGAGCGAAAGCAAGTCTCTATGCGAGATGGAGGCGATGAGGATATTAAGTGGCAACAATATTGTAGCCTTCGGGCCTGGTTTGGTTAACCCTATAGGGTTAGTAATGTAGCCTTCGGGCATGAATTAATAAATAAAGAAAAAGGGTCAACGACCCAATTTTTTTTATAAAAAAAAAAAAAAAAAGTCACAGTAATTACATATAGCAGTCACAGGTTGAGGCCATAACGAAATATCTTCTAAAAAATTTCTCAGCCAATCTGCTTCTTCAGCAATCTAATCTAAGGTTATAAATTCAGATTGCATTGTAGATCGTGCTATACACGTTTGTTTTTGTGATTTCCACGATACTGTTGCCCCACCAAGTGTAAATACATATCCACTTGTGGATTTTTCCGTTTTACTTTATTGCGTTGAACTCAAAAGTGTTCATTCCCTCACTCTTGCGGTGATCTTCTTGAACCCTTAATTTGAAAACCAAATCCTTCATTGTCATATCAGTTTTCTTATGTTTGAGATGGATCTTGAAATTGCTCCAAGATGGAGGCAATTTCTCAATGACAGCTCCGACTGCAAATTGGTGTGGGAATTCCATTCCCTCTGCAACAAGTTCTAAGATCAGAATATGGAGTTCCTCAACTTGGTTCACAATAGTCTTCAAGTCTATCATTTGGTACTTTAAAAAATTTCTAATGATAAACTTCTTTGAACCAACATCGTCAATTTTATATTTATTCTCCAGGGAATGCCAAAGTTCTTTTGCTGTTTTGTATGATCTATACACATCATACATCGTATCATCGAGACTGTTTAGGATATAGTTCCTGCATAAAAACTCACTATGTTTCCATGCATCAATTGCATTAAACTGATATATGGAAATGTCATTTTCTTCAATGACATGAACATCTTCCTTGACAATATGAGCAAGGTTCAAGGTTGTTAGATAGAAAATTATCTTTTGTTTCCAGCATTTGAAATCCATACCCTTGAACTCGTCTGGTTTCTCAACATGGGGTTTGACGCCATTAACTGATTGTTCCATAATTTTGTCTATAGATTGTTGGAGAACAATAAGAATAGTGTATAAATTTATTCGAAATAAATAATATAACAATACAAAAATTATTTGCATTATAAATCAATTACAACTAAATCAAATCAAATAAATAAATCTACTAACTTGTATTGTAGATAGAGGCTTGCGAAATCACTATCTTGAATTGGCGGAATTGGTACGTCTTGATTTGTAGATAGAGGCTAGCGGATACGCTATGTTCTATTGACAGAATTCGCCCCTACTCAGTGCTGTAGTTTTTTAGGCGTCAGACTACCAGGATTCAACTATCTAATACCAATACCGTAACACAAGGGTGTTGGCTCTGGAAAATTTACCGAATGTGATCTCTCTCAGAAGTGAAGAAGTATGAATTACTCTAAAAAAATTAATGTGATTGAAGAACTTGTTTTTCTCTTCAATATATAGAGAACAAAAGGGTGTATTGATCAGACACATCCTTTCTTAATTCAAAAGACTTATATTTTCTCTTCAATATTGGTTACTTGCTATACAAACTCCAACAATACCTCACATTTGTATAATAAATATAAAAAGTTATCTTCTGGAAAGAAACTTAGACATAATATGCATCGGGAGAGGTGTCTTTTGGACTTGAACCTTCCTTAGTGAATACTTATCGGATTATCCGGTGACGCAGTGTGTATAGGAGACATTGAACTATTCACCATGTTTAGTAAATCAAGACAATGAGCATCACACATATTATATCTTCACATTTTTCAATTCATACGGTTGTGTTCATTTTGGTCTTGAACAAATCCCGAATTCATGAGAGCTTTAGAGAACTCAGCCATATCAATTCTCATAAATGCGACCCCACATTTACTCCTTTATAGGTGACACTTAGATTATTAATACCCTATTGTATTCATCTTATCTCTCAAGATATTAGTGTCATTAAGAATAAAGAAATATTCACCCTGTTCATCACAAGTAGTATACATTTCTTCTCATAGGAATGAGTAAGTGTGTACACTCTATTATTTGAGTTTCACCTAACTAGTTTGCCTTTTTGAACCTAAGCCTTGGAACTTCATTTGGCTAGGTTAGGTTTTCGCCAGGTATTCTCCTCATTGGATTGGCTTTAAGCCCATTCTCCATCGATAATTTTAACACTTGTTCTTTTGGTATACCGTTTTGTAAGTTGATCATCAGTATTCTCCTTTGACTTCACATAGTCAATTGAAATGATCCCAGTTTTGAGCAATTGTTTTATTGTGTTATGCCGTCGTCTTATGTGCTTAGACTTGCCATTGTAAATGTTATTTTTCACTCGCGCAATGGCTGCCATGCAGTCACAGTGAATATATATAGCAGTCACAGGTTGAGGCCATAACAAAATATCTTCTAAAAAATTTCTCAGCCAATCTGCTTCTTTCAGCAGTCTGATTTAAGGCTATAAATTCAGATTGCATTTTGGAACGTGTTATACGCGTTTGTTTTTGTGATTTCCACGACACTGTTGCCCCCACCAAGTGTAAATACATATCCACTTGTGGATTTTGCCATTTTACTTTTTTCTGAATGTTGTACTTAGGCTTGGACTTGTTTCCATCCTCAACAACATTGGCTTTAGCGTCGAACTCAGAAGTGTTCATTCCCTCACTCTTGCGGTGATCTTCTTGAACCCTTAATTTGAAAACCAAATCCTTCATTGTCATATCAGTCTTCTTATGTTCGAGATGAATCTTGAAATCGTTTCAAGATGGAGGCAATTTCTCAATGACAGCCCCGACTGCAAATTGGTGCAGAAATTTCATTCCCTCTGCAACAAGTTATAGGATCATAATCTGGAGTTCATCAACTTGGTTCAAAACAATCTTCAAGTCTATCATTTGGTACTTTAAAAATTTCCTAATGATAAACTTCTTTGAACCAGCATCTTCAATTTTATATTTATTCTCCAGGGAATGCCAAAGCTTTTTTGCTGTTTTGTATGATCTATACACATCATACAACGTATCATCGAGTCTGTTTAGGATATAGTTCCTGCATAAACACTCACTATGTTTCTATGCATCAATTGCATTAAACTGATTTGTGGAAATATCATCTCCTTCAGTGACAAAAACATCTTCCTTGACAATATGAGCAAGGTTCAAGGTTTTTAGATAGAACAACATCTTCTGTTGCCAACGTTTGAAATCCATACCCTTGAACTTGTCTAGTTTCTCAACATGGGGTTTGACGCCATTAACTGATTGTTCCATAATTTTGTCTATTGATTGTTGGAAAACAATCAGAACAATATATAAATTTATTTGAAATAAATAATATAACAATACAAATATTATTTGCATTATAAATTGATTACAACGAAATCAAATAAAATAAATAATCTACTAACTTGTATTGCAGATAGAGGCTTGCGAAATCACTATCTTGAATTGGCGAAGTTGGTACGTCTTGATTTGTAGATAGAGGGTAGCGGATACGCTATGTCCTATAGACAAAATTCGCCCCTACTCAGTGTTGTAGTTTTTAGGCGTCTGACTACCAGGATTCAACTATCTAATACCAACACCATAGCACAATGGTGTTGGCTCTGGTGAATTTACCGAATGCGATCTCTCTCAGAAGTGAAGAAGAATGAATTACTCTAGAAAAAATTAATGTGTTTGAAGAACTTGTTTTTCTTTTCAATAAATAGAGAACAAAAGGGTGTTGATCAGACACATCATTTCTTAATTCAAAAGACACATATTTTCTCTTCAATGTTGGTTATTTGCTATACAAACTCTAACACTTATTGCAGAAGCATTGGAACCGTGAGATAGGGCAGCACAATAATGGGGTGTTTGTTAACAGATGTTTACATTGGAGAAGCATGGAGATGTTTCTATCACTGCTTCCAATGTTGCAGAGGAAAGATTTAAGAATGTTCCTGCTGCTCGTGATTCTGTTAAGAAAATTTATTGTTCTTTTTTATTTAGGAGTGATAAGAGGTTGCTTTGTGATAGCAGATCATGGAGAAAACCATGTAAGAGGTTTGGGTAATGAAGGAATATGGTATGAAGGATTTGTTGATTCTTGAATACTTTATTGCTAAGATTGATAGTTATAGATGATTAGCAATCTTAGGATTACAGAAGAATGACAATGTTCTACTAAAGTGTGGTTTTGAGGCGTTGTATTCTTACGATCCTAAAATTAGGATGCATAACCAAATCTTCTATATATGTTTCACTCATTTGGTCATGTTTATCCAATGATCGAGAATGTTTATTTTGGTTTGTTACTTTTCAAGAATATCTAAGAAACTATCCTATCATTGGGAATGCAGAAATTCTAGGGGGCGAGGGAACACACGAGGGAGAGGGAGTGAGGGATGGGTGTAACTTTCTCAAAGAAACTATCCCTCGCTCCTTAGAAGGGCGGAATGTTTGGTTTTGTTACTTTTTGTGTTGGCTTTCTGATGTTGCCCTTTCTATTTGTGATTTGTGATTGTTAGAAAAGTACAATTTAATTTTCTGGGGTAATGGGCAGTTGATGTTTTGGTTGGATTGAGCTATGGGATTTATGGTGCATATAAAACCAATGTCCGTTTTCTTACTTAAGGAGTTAGGGTTTGCATGAGCTTAGCTAGTAGCTAGATTGTGTGGCGTCCTTTTAAGAGGATAAGATAAATCAACCAGACACAAACACTAAAAATCTCGCCTCAGTTATTGAATGACAAGGAACATTATATGACCACAAGATGATTAGTAGCTAGTGACGAGGATTAGGTAAAGCCTCATGCAGACACCTGGATACTTTGGCAGTTGAGAAACAAATAACTTTTTCCATATGGTGATAGAGTGGGTGATACAACCCTAGTTAGTCTAACTCAGTGCATGGAAACACAATCTCTTTTATATTTCGATGTAGGGCTGAAAACCGAACCATCGGTTCGGTTTTTCACCTAAACCATGAACCGAACCGATCTAGGTCGGTTTTAAAATTTTCAAACCGAAACCGAACCGACCATTAACAAAACCGATCCGAAACCGAACCGAATCTAATTTATACAAACCGAAACCGAACCGAACCGACTAAAATCGAACCAAAACCGAAATAAAACCGAACCGAACCGACTATTTTAAACATATTATATTATTTATATATAAAATATATATTATTTATTATATATATTCGGTCGGTTCGGTTTGGTCGGTTAAAATCACATAGAAATCGAAAACCGAACCGACCACTTCGGTTTTGAATTTTTTAAAACCGAAACCGATCCGAACCGAATTTAAACCGAACCAATCGGTTCGGTTTTGATCGGTTCGGTCGGTTTAGTCGGTTTGATCGGTTTTTTGTTCAGCCCTATTTGGATGGCATCAATTGGTCACACAACGTTTGGTTGTTGCATTAGGTTTTTTATTTTTATTTTTTTTATCCCTTAATCCTTCCCACCCCAAATGTCGTTGGGTTCGATCCTGTGACCTAGTGATACTATCCGCCACTGCTCAACCACTGAATCCCTGCTTCAGTAAATCCTTTGAGCATATATATATATATCCTTCGAGCTGATTACACTGGACACCGGAAAATCCCCTCTATCAAAGAGCATAAAAATTATATCCTAATTAAGGAATACTGCAGCTAGAGTCTTTTAGTTCAAAAAAAAAAAAAAAAAGTAAAGTTTGGCAAATCACGATATCCATAGACTGCACCACCACCACTATTAGCCAAGTAAATCATTTTCACCAAAAATCCACTGTTATACTCTGTTAAAACTTTTCTAAAGCCTGGGGTTCAACCCTGAAAACCTGAAAGATCAAATAAATCAATTCAATTCGACATTAAGAATGGTCTACTGTGTGATAAATTTATATTTCCAATGAGAAAATTAAATCAGGAATGCTAATAAAATTCTTATCAATTTTGTCGAAGGATGAAAAAGGAAGTTACTGATCAATAGCCCAATTATACTGATCCCGTGTACTGTACATGGTTACAATAAGTATCTGATTGTGAATCTTTAATACAAAAAGAGGAAGACAATAAGATTTGTGTATACATGTAAGAGTTTGATTTTGCAAACCAAGTGGATCCCATAGGCTTACAGATTCTGGGGGAACAAAATCTATATCAATAATGGTGTTGCCGAATTTATTTTAGCCACGTAAGGCAATTCATTACACTCGTAATATCATGTCTTCTACCAGGAGATTCGTACCTGAAAATACCTGATCAAACACTTGGACATGGAACTTATCTTCACTCACCACACTTATTTATGTTGAAAGAAAGAGAAACTAAGCTATAGTGAAAGAGAGGAAGAGCAGAGATCATGGCGAGCCAAACATCACCAACCTCGATGACGACGATTGAGAGCCTACCTCCAGAAATCATTTCAGATATCATTTCAAGATTACCGGTTGAGTCTATTGCT
This sequence comes from Berberis vulgaris, assembly GCA_963556465.1. NCBI lineage: Eukaryota > Viridiplantae > Streptophyta > Magnoliopsida > Ranunculales > Berberidaceae > Berberis > Berberis vulgaris. The sequence continues at coordinate 19,967,448 of OY747127.1, forward strand.
GAAAATAGGTGCGTATGTAAACTGTGGTACAAGTCGATAGTTACAGATCGTCGTTCCTTGATGATGCACTATGCTAAATTGTGTCAAAACCCACTCCCTACTAGTCTTATCATCTTTATCTTTGATAACAAACTCGGTCTTCTTTATACACCCAATATCGACAATTGTGAGAATGCTATCAAGCTCAAACAGTGTCCATTGGCACATAAGCCTTGGTTTCGAGTCTCTGAAATACTTGGTTCTTGTAATGGACTGATTTGCATATGCTCACAGAAAAATATCTTGATTGTTCTGAATCCTTTGGTTGGCGATTGGATCAGACTACCAGAAGCTCATAAGCCAGATATAAGCTATAGCCCATATGGGTTTGGTTATGATTCGAAGAATAATGTGTATAAGGTGATTAGAACGTTTCCTCATCCATCTGAATATATGAATTTAAAAGTTGAAATAATTACGCTTGGAGATAATTGTTGGAGAAGCATTGGAACCATCACAAATAATGTGTGGACAAATAGTGGGGTTTTTGTTAAGGGATGCTTGCATTGGCTTGCTGCAAATAGTGGAGATACTTTTATCCTCGCTTTTAATGTTGAAGATGAAAATTTTGGGATGGTTCCAATTCACGATTTTGATAATTCCTATCAACATTCTTTTGAATTGGGAACGCTAGGAGGGAATCTTATGATAGTGGATCATGTCGATAATGATATACAAGTCTGGGTTATGAACCAATACGGTGTAAAAGAGTCCTGGGTTTTGAATTTCATTATTCCTCAGCAGTCAGATAGATGGTTAAAGCGAATTTTGGGAGTGCAGACGAATGGGAATATTCTCATGCAGTGTGGGGATGTCTATGATGCCTTGTATACTTATGATCCTGAAACTTGGACACATGAAAAGCTAAACGTGCCAGGTTTTCCAAATCACTTCTTTATACCCATTTGTCATGCAGGAAATCTTATTTCGGTGAAGGATGCCTTCACTCTTGTGGATGAACTATGATCAAGGAAGTTAACAACACTGAATGTTGGCTTTCTTGTATGTTCAGGTGCGCAAATCTCCCTGCTTTATGTTGTTAAAATGGAAGAGCAATTTAATTGTCAGATTGGCGAGCTTATATATATATATTGAAATGCAAACGGGATTTTAAGGACTCCCAAACCTTTATACGCTTTTATATATATATATATATTTTAATCCATGTCAAAAGCCTACATCATATAATGGTAAAAATTTTAGCTGAATCAATTGCATGTTCAATTCAATGTATTCTCAAATGCCTCTGTAGGTGCTAACGTTAACCTTGTTATTACTTATTGCAGTTGCAATTGTTAGTGTTGGCGCACAGGTCCACTCAAGCTACATTTTGGAATTCTTTGCTGCAAGATCAAGTTAGTTTTGTTGTAAATGTAGCATTGTGAGCTGAGTGTTATTAATCTTCTTTTCACCTATGGACTTGTAGTGTCCCCTTTTTTTTTTTTTTTTTTTTTTCCGAATAAGCTGAGGATAGTCCTTCCTTTAGAAACAAAACTCTCAATACAAGTGTCATTTTAAGGAGTATTCAGGCTTATACCACAGTAGTCTTCAATATCATTGTCTTTACATACTTAACATATATGATAGTGGCTGCTTAAAATTCTGTGCCTTGCGTGGCATGAGCACAGTACGACTTTCTTGATTAATGACTTGCGAAATACCCGAAGAGAGGCACTTAAATCTGCCCATTTACTAGAATATATGCTTGGTTTGCCTCCTTATATTGCTACACAAAAGTATGCTAGTATATCCTCAGTTCATTCTTTGTTTAGATGATGCTTATCGCATTTTATGTGATTTTGTTGGGATTGCAAAAGCATAGTTTTTATTAGATCCTAGAACTATGCTTAGATTGGAAACTATGCTAATAAAAACTAGGGTTCAAACCCTTCCAAGGGATTTGATATTTGGTTGAATGAGAATAATAACAAAATAATTAAGTAGTTTTATTAATGAAACAAAAATCATTGTGGGCTAATACTAATGATATATATATTTTGCTAGTTATCATCATTTTTTTTTAAATATTAATGAATCCAGTTTGTGGAATAATCACGAAAAAAAAATACCAGTGAAGCAAGAGACTTGGTTCTTATACCTGTTTGTTGAATTCAGAGTTTCACCTTCCATACTGTAGTTAATTTTTTTGTTTTTAATTTTTTTTTTCAATTTAGATTCAAAGTACATTTAGTTGGGGACCCAAATAATTCAAACTATTTGTTTTTTGAAAATACGTTTGAAATAAAAAGCTAAAGGCTGAATCTGAAACTAAATTGTTTTAAATTTATGACTGATTAAAAGGTAGTTTGTGACGCCGGACAGAATAGCGATTATCCTGCAGACTGGTTTCAACAGATAATTCACAAGAAAAGAACACAAGAAGATTACCCAAAAACACAGAGAAACACCTCTGATGTTTAATTCAAATTATTCAAAACCAAAAGTATCTCAAAATCAGCCCACAAGCCGAGCTATATAGCTAAAATTCGACATTATTAGAATTTTACCAAAAATAGAAAAATCCCAATAATCATGCTAAAACGAAATACGTAATAAAAGAAGTAATCTGCCAAAAATCTGGCACAAATCGGGTTCAGAATCACTTCCTAAACGATAAATAAAATATTACCATAAAAGGAAAAATATTACTAAAATTGTGAATTCAGAAGGGAAAACAATGGATTTTGACCTTGAAAAGATATGCACCGAGCACTGCTCTGTGGCTATGACGTGTGCGCCGAAAAGAGCTTTCCAAATTGGGGTCATATGCTCAATTCTGATACTCGTAGACAAAGTTATGGCCAAAATACCGAAACGCACCCAAAACTGCCTCAATTAGGAAAAAGATCACGATTTCTTGCCATCTTTGCGCTGATCTGCCAACTCAAGGTATCTCAATGCCAACAACGTGCTATCTGACAACTCAGCATCATCTGACTCGGATCCTCCTGCATGAGTCGCCTCGGGTTGGATAGAATTCGTCCTCGAGTTCACAACAGCTTCATCGGAACCCACAAAACAAGGACTCGGGTACTTAACTTTAAAGACATCAGAAGTCCTCAAATGACTGGGGAGGTGCAATCTGTAGGCGTTATCATTTATCTTCTGCAGGATCTCACAGGGTCCAATCTTCCGCTCCTTAAGCTTATTATACTCTCCAATAGGAAAACGATCACCACGAGTTAATACTGCCCAAACAAAATCACCAACATCAAAAAGTACCTGACGACGGTGACTATCGGCCTGAACCTTGTACTTGGAATTACTCTCGTGAATGGCAAACTTCACCTGCTCATTGATACTTCGAAGATGTTCTGCCATTGCATTTGCCTTGTGACTCAAACGACCCACACGTGGAATAGGGGCCTAGTCAAGCACCCCAGATGGATTCTGGCCACAGACAATCTCAAATGGGCTCATTCCTGTGGTTATGTTCTTTGACTTGTTATAGGCAAATTTTGCTTGAGGTAATGCCAAATCCCACTGCTTCGGTTTAGTTCCTGCCAAACTCCTCAAAAGGTTCCCCAACTCCGGTTCACCACCTCGGTCTGACCATCCGTCTGGGGGTGGTAGGCGCTGCTAAAATTCAATTTCATCCCCAGTTTCTCCCATAAACTCCTCTAGAAATGACTCATGAACTTGGTGTCACCATCTGAAGTAATGGATCGAGGAACACCATGTAAACGCACAATCTCCCTGAAGTAAAGACGGGCGATACGGGCGCATACATTGTTTTTCTGCAAGCTACGAAATGAGCCATCTTGGAAAACCTGTCAACCACAACCAAAATAGAATCCAAGTGACGCCGGGCAGAATAACGATTATTCTGTAGGCTAATAGCAACAGATAATTGATAGGAAAGAACACAAGAAGATTATCAAAAAAACACAGAGAAAATAACTCTAATGTTTAATCAAATTACTCAAATCAAAGGTATCCCTAAAATAGCCCACAAGCCGGGCTTGGGCTTTATAGCTAAAACTCATCAATATTGGAATTTTACCAAAAATGGAAACACCCCAATAATCATGCTAAAACAAAATACGTAATAAAAGAAATATACTGCCAGAAATCTGGCCCAAATTGGATTCAAAATCACTTCCTAAACAATAATTGAAATATTACTATAAAGGGAAATAAATTACTAAATTTGTGGATTTGAAAAGGGAAACGGTGGATTTTATCCTTGAAAAGATGTGCAACGAGTGTGGCTTATTGACCACGACGTGCGTGTTGAAAAGATCTTTCCGAATTGTGGTCGTTTGCGCGATTCTGATACTCGTAGCCAAAGTTATGGCCAAAATACTAAAACGCACCCTAAATTGCCAAATTTGAAATAGAATTATGATTTCCTGCCATTCTTGCGCTGATCTGCTAATTCGAGGTATCTTAGTGCTAATAACGTACTATCTGACAACTCAGCATCATCTGACTCGGATCCTCCTGCATCACCAAGGCTCATTGGGTAAGGGGTAAGCCCAACACAAAGTCCATACTGACATCAAACCAAGGGGCTTTAGGTACAGGTAAAGGTGTGTAAAGGCCCACATTAGTGAGAACTCCCTTGGACCACTGACACACATAACAACGCTCCACATAATGAGCCACGTCATTGGTCAATTTGGGCCAATAATAGTTAGAAGAGATCAAGGCCAACATCTTATCTCGCTCAAAGTGACCATCGTTATGAAGTTCACTAATAATCTGTCGTCTTAGTGAACAATCTGGAATGCACAACTGTAATCCCCGAAACAGATAATCATTATGCAAAATAAAGTCATGTCGTTGGCCATCAGTTACCTTCTGAATTATCCTCCCGAATGAAGGATATGCAACATACATATAAGAGAAAGCCTCAAATCCTACCACTCTGGTGCTCATGGTGGTGAGGAGTAACGTACGACGGCTCAGTGCATCTGCGACACGGTTCAGACTCCTTGCTTGGTGCCTCAGCGCAAACGTGAACTCCTGTAAGTATGCTACCCACTTGGCATGTCGTATGCTCAGCTTATGTTGGCCATTGATGTACTTCAGGGCTTCATGATTAGTGATAAGAATGAACTCTCTATGTACTAGGTAGTGACGCCAATGCTTCAGGGACAGAACTATGGCATAAAACTCCAGATCATAGGTGGAATAATTCTTTTTTGATCTTGATAGCTTCTCACTGAAGAAAGCTATTGGGCGCCCCTCCTGACTAAGAACGCCACCAATGCCAACCCCAGATGCATCACAGTTTACCTCAAACACCTTTTCAAAATCAGGAAGTGCCAAAACTGGTGCCTCTGTCTCTTTTGCTTGACCAGTTGAAAACTGGCCTCCGCCTCCTCAGACCACTGGAAATCACGTCCCTTGAGGCACTCTGTGATAGGAGCAATCAGAGTGCTGATGTTTCTGATGAACCGACGGTAGAAGGACGCCAATTCATAGAAACTTCTAACATCGTGTAAGGTTTTTGGTTTGGGCTACTCCAAGACCGCATCTATCTTTGACTGATCTGCATGAACACCATCAGCAGACACAACAAAACCAAGAAAAGTTACAGAAATAGTGAAGAAAGAACAGTTCTTCTGATTGATGAACAGGCTCTCCATCCTCGACATATCAAAAACAGCACGGAGGTGATCAAAATGTGACGCCCATGTCGAGCTATAAATGAGGATGTCGTCGAAGTAAACTACAATGAATTTCCCTATGAAATGTCGTAAAACCTGATGCATAACTCTCATAAATGTGTTGAGCGCTTTGGACAGTCCAAAAGGCATGACCATCCACTCATACAACCCATGTTGCGTCTTAAACGCTGTCTTCCACTCATCTCCAGGCTTTATTCTAATATGGTGGTATCTGCTTTTAAGATCAATTTTTTAGAAGACCTTAGAACCGGACAGCTGGTCTAACATATCATCCAAGCGGGGAATTGGAAACATGTATTTCACTGTAATCCTGTTGATTGCTCTGCTATCAACACACATACGCCAAAAGCCATCTTTATTCGGCACTAGCTTAGCAAGAACTGCACATGGGCTCATACTCTCACGGATGTAGCCCCTCTCCAACAACTCTACCACCTGTGGCTGCAACTCGTTAGATTCCTCGAGACTGAGGCGATAAGTCGGTCGATTAGGCAAACTGGACCCCGAAACAAGGTTGATCTGATGTTGAATATCCCTCATAGGCGGCAGCCCAAGAGAAAGATCCTCTGGCATCAAGTCGGGAAACTCTGCTAGCAGCTTCTGCACCTCTGCTGGCTAATCTGGATTCACGTCTGCAACACTATTCCTACAAGGTAGCAGAGCATAGACCACGTCTCCACGCTCAATCTCACCCAAAAACCTAGACATAGAAAGTAGGTTAGTATTATTGGCTACCGGGGTAGAAGTGGTTCATTCCCGACGAGGTGCCAACACAATCTTCTTCCTTTTGATGCTAAGGGAATATGTATTTTTCCGCCCATCATGAATAACACTGCAATCATATTGCCAAGTCCTGCCTAACAATACATGACAAACATCCATAGACACAACATCACACCAAGCATTATCAAAATATTTCATGCCGATCGAAAAAGACACTAAGCATCGCCTATCTACTGTTATCTCAATGCCTTTATTCAGCCACGACAATTTGTACGGCTTGGGATGACGATCTGTCTTCAACTGCAATTTTTGGACAGCCTCTTTAGCCACTATGTTCTCACAACTGCCACTATCAATGATCATCTTGCAGACTTTATCTGCAACTGTGCAGGTCGTGTGGAAAATATTGGTTCACAACCAATTGTCTCCTGAATCACCCTTGGGAGTCATTAGACTCTTACGAACGACTAGAGTTTCATGGCCATCTGCATACAACACATATCTATCTTCATCATCGTCATACACAGGCTCTCCAAGCTCCTCAGTTTCGTCTACCACGTCTTCCTCAATAAGGAGATTGTTACCCTTCTGAATAGCAGTCTTCCTGCACTCAATCACTCTATGTCCATGTTCACCACATCTAAAACATCTAATATTTGAGTTAGAATTACCCTGCGGTGGCTGCTGGGCAGGACAGGATTCTTGCGGGCGAACTAGCCAACTGCTTTGATCACTTCTGATCATTGGCCTCCTGTTCTGCTGTTTTTCCACAGCAAGTGCACGCTGGTATGCTTTAAAAACGGTCCACAGCGAGTGAAGGCTGAGGACATTCTGCAAGGGCTGTCGTAATCCTCCCAAATATCGTGCCATAATCTGCTCTTCCGTCTCAAATAAATCATTTTAGCTATCAATTGATAGAAATCCTTCGTGTAATCATCAACCGATCTCGTGCCTTGCCTTAACGAGTGAAGTCCCTGAAAGGAAGGAAGTGACTCTTCATCTTCTTCTTCATCCTCTCCCAATCAGTGATCATGCCATGCTTGTCTCGTGATCGCCTCAACTGCTCCCACCACGCAGATGCTCTGCCTTTGAGTTTGATGGCGACCAATTTCACCTTGACACGATCTGGGACTTCCTTATACTCAAAAATACGCTCTGCTTCATTCAACCAATCAACGAATCCTTTGGCATGTAACGTACCGAAAAACTCAAGCAGATCCACTCTGAAATCGAGGTATCCATGACGATCATCCTGACCACGGTGCTCCCAGAATCGAGCATGATTGTGATACGGGTTTTCAAAATTGGAATCAGAATCGTGATCTTCCATCTCACGATCACCGAAATCCTGTGCCGTTAGACGCTGAGTTAACTCTGCAACTTGCCTCTGTAAATCCTCAATCATCACATTCTAAATGTTACGATCATGGTTTGGGGCTTCCTCGTTCTTAACATGTTCACGACAACCAAGACCATGATCACCAGCCATGGAACTGATGAAATCTCATCCCAAGAAGACGTTAAAGCTCTGATACCAACTGACGCCGGACAGAATAGCGATTATCCTGCAGGCTAGTTTCAACAGATAATTCACAGGGAAAGAACACAAGAAGATTACCCAAAAACACTGAGAAACACCTATGTTGTTTAATTCAAATTATTCAAAATCAAAAATATCTCAAAATCAGCCCACAAGCCGGGCTATATAGCTAAAATTCGACATTATTAGAATTTTACCAAAAATATAAAAATCTCAATAATCATGCTAAAACAAAATATGTAATAAAAGAAATAATCTTCCAAAAATCTGACCCAAATCGGGTTCAGAATCACTTCCTAAACAATAAATGAAATATTACCATAAAAGAAAAAAATTATTAAAATTGTGGATTCGGAGGAGAAAATAGTGGATTTTGACCTCAAAAAGATGTTCACCGAGCTATGCTTGATAACTATGACGTGCGCGCCGAAAATATCTTTCCGAATTAGGGTCATATGCGCGATTCTGATACCCGTAGCCAAAGTTATAGACAAAATACCGAAACGCACCCAAAACTGCCTCAATTAGGAAAAATATCACAATTTCCTACCATCTTTGCGCTTATCTGCCAACTCAAGGTATCTCAGTGCCAACAATGTGCTATCTAACAACTCAACAACATCTGACTCGGATCCTCCTGCATAGGGGTGGGCACGGTCCGGATAGGTTCCAAATTTGGAGGAACCTAACTCGAACCGTTTAAAATTAACGAATCCGGTCCAGATCCCCTCATTTTGAACATTGGAACCGAACCTAACTCGAACCGTTTGGAACGGTCCAGTTCCTACGGTTCCAAATCTAAATTGATTATGTTTTACACAAGCAAATGTCACACTGCATCTGTATATGATAGATTATAGTTACTCAAATATAAGTTGATTATGTCTTACACAAACTGCAAGCAGCAACAGGCCAGCAACAACTGCTACTTACACAAGCTGCAAGCAGCAACAGGCCAGCAATAACTGCTGCTTACACAAACAGCAACAGGCCAACAACAAGCAGCAACACAGGCTAGCAACATCAATCTGTTGTGGTTTAGTTGGTCAGGATACTGAACTATCACCCGAGAGACCCGGGTTCAAGTCCCGACAACTGAATCAATTGTTTTGCCTTTTAAAAAAAAAAAAAAAAAAGGCCAGCAACAAGCAGGCAGCAGCAACACATAATTCAGAGCTACAAAATCTTCCAATTCAAACTAAAACTGCAAGCGCCTCATACAGAATTCGAGTGACTGGAACCATACTCTCAATTCCTCCATTGTCTTTTATTCATATGGGTTTTGTTGTATTTTCAACTAGGTTTGCAACAAAATATCACCTTTAAAAAAACAGATAAGATCAAATACCAGTTATATTTATTTTAGTGTTGGGTTTTGTGTGCAAGGTAGTCCATGACTCCATTATGAGATTACACCGAATGTTTGACACCAAACGAACAAAAACAGGAAAACCAAAACATCGATTATCGAACATTTATCCTCAATTTCATCATCTAAAAACTATTTTCCTCGTCTAAACCTATACTATATTAATATATCAATCAAAGTATGTAAGAAATAATAATTGCCAAAGATCAAGAAAATACCCATATCCGCAACCAAAAAAAATCAGAAAATCAATTCGCTTTGCTTCTCTCCATCGCCTCAATTTCCGCTTTCTTCATCTCCTCCTCTTGTGCAACCTCAAGTGTCTTCTTATTCCGCTCTATCGCCGCTGCCACCTCCTGTGGCATATACTTCTCATCATGCTTTGCCAGCACCTCCGTGGCCGAAAAGTAACAATCCAAGTTTCTTGCTTTAGCAGCAATTGCTGCCTTCCCCGCCACCACAACCTCCTCCTTACTCTCTTCACTATTGGGTTTAATAAACCCCTCCACCACCACGGAATGCCCCTCTCTAAACAAATCCGGGTGCAGGCCGTGCGGCTACAGAGAAGATAAGGGAAGAGTAGACCGGAGAGGAGAGGATGCAGCTTGCGGGTTGTGCTTGTGCGGCTACAGAGAAGAGGCTAGTTTCGATTTCTATTCTAACTTCCTATTTAGGTTAGGTTTAGTAAACTAAATTGTAATGTAATGTAAATTGTAATTGTGATTTGAAACGGGTTCAACCCGGACCGTTTCTTTTTAAATAATAGGAATCGAGTCCGGACCGTTTTATAACGGATCCGAACCGATCCGGACCGTATCTAAAAACACAAAATTAAAATTCGGACCGTTTAGAGAAAAACGCTCCGATTCGGTTTGAATCCGCGGATCCTCGACCCGTTTTTCCACCCCTACTCCTGCATCAATTTGGCACAACCTTTCTTCTACTAACTTTAGAACAAGAAGAAGAACTTCACTGATTAGATTTTTTTACAGTGTTCCTTAGTAAGCAGCAAAAAGGTAATAAATTTATCAACTAATCTTAGTGTGTTGGTGAATTTACCAATTGCTATAAATGGTCGATAAGGTAAGCCTTTTGAAATGCTCCACATGCGCCATTTGTAAGGTCATGTTGACTTGTTTACTCTCTCACAAATACCTATTGCCACGGACACTTTTGAGTGAAGGAGCTTGGACGGGAGATCTGTCCCCTGTTTTGTCACGCTTGCGTTTCATGAATTCATGGTCAAAATACTAGTATGTAACTATAATACGTCATGTTATTCAAATTTTATTGTTGGGTATCAGTTTAGGGCTGTTGACGGAAATATTGACATTTGAACTAGCCAGATATTTTTGATAAATCTTATAGATAATATTGAAAGTTGAAAACAATAATTATATAAAATTAGTCCATGTAGGTCAACTGAGGGTAAGGGCTGAGTAGGACGAGTTTCTGGTTTGTGTGGCGAGTCACCTGGGGTGCTCCATTTGGTCGCTTCCTTATGAAAGCATCAATTTTTATATGGGTATAGACTGTCTCTCTTTAGTCTTGGTGATAATAATTCTTTACATTAGGCTGAGATCATTGATTATAAATCATAAATTTGACTCATATTCTTACTCATAATCATTTAATCTACCCAGTGTATAGGAATCATGGTAAATATGATATTTATTACCTTCGAGAGCTTTAACTGCGTTAAATGGAAAATATGTAATAATACAAGTAAAAAGATTAATGACTCAACAACATTTGAACCCTTAATGTTTTAGTAATAAAGTAAAATTTCTTAACCCCATAGTTGAACTAAATGATGTAACGTCTGCAATTCTTTTGTCAATATTATGATAAAGCAGAAAACCTGCTTAAAAGTGAAATAAGTATTTGCATATAAATCTGTCATAGGAAACTGAAAATTTTGAAAGAGTGCAAAACAAGAGATCATGCCAAGCCTAACATTGCCAAATTTAATGAGAACGATTGAGAGTTTGCCACCAGAGGTAGTCCAGACTGCAAATCAATTTTGTATGTTATCATTGAGCCGTCATGATAGCACATCATGTCGTGGTCCTGGATCGAGACTACAATCGGACAAATGCAGTTGAAATAAATGGGGAAGGAAACCAATTGCTTGGACGGAATTAAATGTCTGACTAAGATTCACACCACTCATGCCAAGGTACTCAAGATTGGATAAATGGGACATCCAATGCAAATTATCAACACTCAACTGGGGGTAAACAGAAATATCATCCAACATAACTCTGTTGGAAAGTAGGTCAAGATATTGCAAGGTGGATAAATTTCCCAGCTAATCAAAAGAGAGATTAATATATCTCAATCCTTCAAAGGATGCAAAGAATGCGAAATTTTGATTCCAGAGAAATTATTCCAACTCAAGTCCAAGTATTTCAAATGTTTCAAGTGGAGTAATGGATAATTTACTTGGAATATATTGGATCATGACCATTGTTAAGGTCCAAACGGGTCTCATCCATTGGATATGGGTTTCAGAGGTCCAACTTGACTACATGTCCAGTTTTGTTGTCGCAATGGATTCCCATCCAGTTACAGCAATCTTCACCCTCCCAAGAAAACAACCTATTGGAAGGATCAGTAAGGGAATGCTTGAATTCAAGAAGAGCATTTCTTTCGATTTCCTTGCAACCCAAGTTTGAACTGCCTACACAGCACCAATAGGAGCACATGATGGTTACAAAGTACCATAGAACAAACAACAACATTTTGTTCACAATAATGTCACTAAGATAAGATCTCCCCATAACTGAAAAATCAAACACTAGGTTCTACTTCCTTAGTGAAATGTAAGGGAGTATGATAAGGTGGTGCTTACTTATAAACATTCTGATGATAAGGTTTATGCAATTAGTTTCAAGCTAGTGATGGAAATGTGTTTGGTGGTGGTGTCCTCACAATCTAAACATTGACTGACTTTGTTTGGGTCCAGGTCAAGCTATTATGATAAGGACATGAAAGGCCATGTGAATAATCAAGTTTCGATGACCTTTGTATCCGGGCACAATTTCATTCTATGCTTTCCTGGAAGATGCCTTTTGCAGTAACTTATGAATTCTAATTAACCTGTGAAATGTCACTAAGATAAGATTTCGCCATAACTGAAAAATCAAACACTAGGTTCTACTTCCTTAGTGAGAGTAAGGTAGTATGATAAAGTGGTCTTTTTCTATAAACTTTCTGATGATAAGGTTTATGCAATTAGTTTCAAGCTAGTGATAGAAATGTGTTTGATGGTGGTGTCCACAATCTAAACATTGACTGACTTTGTTTGGGTCTAGGTTAAGCTATTATGATAAGGGCATGAAAGGCCTTGCGAATAACCAAGTTTCGATGATTTTTGTATCCGGGAACAATTTCATTCTATGCTTTCCTGGAAGATGTCTTGTGCAATAACCTGTAAAATGGTTAATACGAATATCATGTGTGAAGTTTCAATACTTAAGCGTGTATTGAATTATCACATTGAAACTTCAAATTTTCACACATGATAATTACTAAAGATTTGTTATAGTATAACTAGCCTTCAATTTATAATTGTTATAAATTTGATGTGGGGGGTCCTTCATGCATTAGCATTGAGGTAGGGATGGCAACGGGGCGGATTTGAGCAAATCCATCCCCGATCTGTCGGAAACAACGGATCCCCAAATCCGCCCCGCCAATCCGTTTACAAGTTTATTAAAAAGCCGCCTCCGCCCCGCCCAAAATATCCATTAAAATTTTTTCTTTTCATTCATACAGGTAAGATACTTCTACATACAGTAAAAATACTTCTACACTACAGATCATTTATACATACAAAAAAATACAACAAATTACAAAAAAAAAAAAAAAAAATCGATCTAAAGATCTGATCTAAAAAAAATTATAACAAATTCAAAAAAAAAAATCGATCTAAAAAATTCGATCTCTGAGATCAGATCAGATTCGATCTCAGATCTTGATCTCAGTCTCATATCTGATCTTGATCTTGATCTCTGATGGGGGAGAGGAAGAAACCCTTTGTCTTTCGATCTCCAAGCTTCAAATCTGATCTTGGCTGTGAGAGGAAGAGATCACGGCGTGAGGGAGGGAGATCTCTCTGTGAAGGAGATCGCGGCGTGAGTGGAGCAGGGAGGATCTCGCGGTGTGAGGGAGCAGGGGGGCAGATCGCGGCGTGAGGGGAGCAGGGAGGATCTCGTGGCGTGAGGAAGCAGGGAGAGAGATCGCGGCGTGAGGGAGGGCGAGGTGGTGTGCGGTGTGAGGGAGGGAAGGAGATCGCTCTATGAGAGGGAGAGCTTGGTGAGGGAGCGATTAGGGATGGCAACGGGACGGATTGGGGCGGATTTAAGCAAATCCATCCCCGCCCCACTGAGGATTGTGGGGCTCAAAATCCGTCCCGCATATCCGTTTATTAGTATTTTTTAAAACCGCCCTCGCCCCAGACGGATTTGCAGATATCCGCCCCGCCCCGGATATCCGCATAAAATAGGTTTCTAGATGGGTTTTGAATCCTCGCCCCAACCGATCCGCCCCGCCTGACAATACAATTTTACATAGGTTTTAGTTTTAGTTTTTATTTTTTATTTTTTTTTTGAAAATGGTTTAGTTAATACTTACTTTAGGGATAAGGGTATTATAGTAATTTGAGAAGTATGAACGGATATCCGTGGGGTGGATATGGCTAAAACCGTATCCACCCCGAATAGTCAACGGATATTGTTTGGATACCCGAAAACACCCGAAAACCCATTCAGCCATATCCAAATCCGCCCCATACGGATTGGGTGGGGCAGATATCCATAAAAATCCGCCCCACTGCCAACCCTAGGAGCGATTGGTGTGAGGGAGCGATTGTATTTGTGAAAAAAGAATTAATTCCTTTATATAGATGAATGGTACTTTTGTAAATTTGTTGGTTAAATGGATATCCACGGGGCGGATATGGCCAAATCCGTATCCGCGCCGATTAATAAACGGATACAGATCGAAAATCCGCCCTACTGCCATCCCTACATTGAGGAGGATCTAAAGGAGTGAACCAAACCAAAGAAACAACAAAACATTCCATAACTGTAAATCATTCTAGACTTCAATGTAACAAAGATCAACATGCATATAACCCCTATAGTTTTGGTGATTGCTCTTGGTAAAAATTGTTGGAGTTTGTATGGCAAATAACCAATATTGAAGAGAAAAGATGTGTCTTTTGCACTTGAAGAGAAAAGATGTGTCTTGAATTAAGAAATGATGTGTCTGATCAACACACCCTTTTGTTCTCTATATATTGAAGAGAAGAACAAGTTTTTCAAACACATTAATTTTTTCTAGAGTTATTCATTCTTCTTCACTTCTAAGAGAGAATGCATTTGGTAAATTCGCCAGAACCAACACCCTTGTGCTACGGTGTTTGTATTAGATAGTTGAATCATGGTACTCAAACGCCTAAAGAACTACAACACTGAGTAGGGGCGAATTTTGTCTATAGGACATAGCATATCCGCTAGCCTCTATCTACAAATCAAGACGTACCAACTCTGCCAATTCAAGATAGTAATTTCGCAAGCCTCTATCTGTAATACAAGTTAGTAGATTTATTTATTTTATTTGATTTCGTTGTAATCAATTTATAATGCAAATAGTATTTGTATTGTTATATTATTTATTTCAAATAAATTTATACATTGTTCTGATTGTTCTCCAACAACAAGTACTTTTATAGTGTGTAAGTATTTCAACATGCAACTTATCCCATTGAGGTAGATCGTGTTTAATTCTAATAATTTTATATTCATGATTAGTTGAATCACAACCATATCCACATCATACCAATCTATCAAATTGAGGAGCATTGGAAATTTGGTCCAAACTCCAGTCAAAGGATTTTAAACAAAGAAGATTTTAAGCTGGCGTGCTAATTAAATCAATCCGTTATTAAAACCAATTATGTATGAGTTTTCAAAACAAATAATTGTCCGTAAAGTGGAAGTGCTTGAGCTTGATGACTTTGTCACACGTTTCCATGTCGGGTATATACATAAGACAAAGTTTCTCAATAAAAGAGAAGATGGTGAGACTAGTAGGGTTTGGGTTTGGGTTTTGGATAATTTCACGAAGTGCATGATGGAGTGAAAAACCACGACTTTCAATCAAGTTGTGCCATAAGTGGCATACTTACCTAACTTGAGCAACAGAGGTAACTATGAAAGGATGTCTGCATCAGTTACCTCTGATAGCAAGCTCTGGATCAAAGTCCTCATCAAGGTGAGTAATTGACTCTCCATGATAGATCTCTAGTTTGCCTCTAGTAAAGATCTCTAGTTTGCCTCTAGTAAAGAATTTAGGATACATAATTTTCATTTCCCATTCAATATCAAAGTTGGTTTGGGAAGAGTTTTGTAGGCTTAGAGGAAATTTAGTTTTTTTTATGTTAGTACTTTCAATTTTCAATTTTTTTAATCGGGATAAAGTCGTAATGTACCACCGAATAGACTGTAAATCTCATTTGATATTTAATAAAGGTCTGGCATCCTACAGCTGCCCCTCCCTCCCGGAGTTTTTTTTTTTAAGTGGATAATTGTCTCACTTTAATTTGTATAAGACTCATTTTTTTAGCTTGATATACATAGAAGGAATTAAACACCATTAAGTCAGATTTTCTTAGATAATGAGATAATAATTTTCTCAATCTAGTTTGTATGACTCATTCTTTATTGCAATCTATTACTCTATAATGAAAATTTGATCCTGGAACAGTGTTTGGCGTGTGTCATGGAAATTTTTTTTATTGTCAAAAACGCGCTCTCCCAATTTTCAAATTTCCCAGCATATCCCTCTCCATCTTCTTTAACCACCACCGCAACTCAAAGGCGATGAACCAGGCTTTGAGATCTGACAGAGTTGTGGAGACGATCAAGAAGTTCGACAAGGGGTCAAACAAAAACACAAGGTTCGGACCGATGGTAATCGCGAGGAAGCTGGAGGAGGCGGTAGAACCTACAGCGATGGACAAAGTCTCAGTAGAGGACGAGGCTGGAGAAAAGCTGAGCCAGACGGAGTTGGCAAAATAGTTAAAGGCTGGAGTTGTTCCTGTTATGGAAAGATGGGGAAGAAGAAGAAAAGTATTTAGGGACCTTTCATCATTCTTGAGATGTGCATTAACATAGAAATAATTTTTTTTTTCATTTTATACTTTCTTAAAAAAAATTAATTTTTTCACCAATGTAATGGAGTTTTTTCCCAAAATAAAAGATGAGTAAAAGAAATCTGTTTTTTAAATATATTTTTCATTCATTTATATCAAAAGTTGAATATATTTATAAGTTATTTTGAAAATATTTTTGTGATTTCCAAACATTTTTAAACCCAAAATTCGCATACATCATTACATCACGGACCAAAATGCCTCTACATTGTTTACATATTTACTTAATTGCCCCTTTTTCCAAAGAACCTCAAAGTTATTGTTCATTCATCTTCCCTGTTTGATTCACGATCTTGCCAAACTACATTCTCCACATATTTATGTGTTACTCACGACCTCCTTAGATCTCCATCAACACCTATTGACCACGTCTACCATTCGATACAATATCTTTTTATGATTTATCACCTTTTGAGCTTTCACACTATAAAACGAATGTTGACTATTGAGTAGTAGGTATGGGTTGTGGGTTGGGCTAGCTTTTTTCCTAACTAACCCACTACATGATTTTGCACTTATTGAATTTTAATGTAAAATAAAGAAATGCTGCATATATGTGCACATAGAGCGCGTCCATTTCTGGTTGATATAGAAGAAATGGATACGAATATGATTTTCTTATATAATGAGACAATAATTTTCTTAATTTAATTTGTATGACTCATTTTTTACCCAGATTGATATAGACAAAACGAATACTAATAAGTCGGATTTTCTTATATAATCTGAATAGTTTGTTGGTCCGGGGGTGAAGGTAGTGAAGCCCCCTGAACTATCTTACAGTATGCACACGAATGTCCCCGACTTAGAAACCTACTACCCCCGGGTGTGGGGTTTTTACGAATTGAGCACAGCTGCCCCAAAAGCCTTGTCGATGTTGAATACATGTCCAATCCTTTATTAACTTCACACGATGTTGTTCCTTACCCGATGTTGTACTAAATTTGCATTCTCAACTCGAGCCAACATCTCCAATAATGGTTTAGTGACAACAAATTTGTTACACGCGGAATCGTGGCAAAATATCGAAATGCGAGGTTAATTAACAAATGATTAATACTGGAGACCAAGGATTGTGATTTCGCAAAATTATACGAAAATTTGCTGAATTTTTTTTTTAAATTACAAAAAAAGGGCAAAAAAACAAATTACATTTTTTCGAGAGTTTTTTCAAAAATTTCAAATTTTTTCGAGGCTTTCGTTTTCTCGTAAAAGTACAAAAAACAGCTACTAAAATTTACATTTTTTGAGGATTTTTCAAAAACATTTGGGAATTTTTTGTAAATTTTGAGTTTTTTCCTAATTATCATTTATCCTAATTATTTATTATTTTTTAAATCACCCCTAATTTCAGTATCAATTCTTCTACTTATATATTGATTTTTAACTATCCCTTGATTTTCTAATTATAGGTATTTTGGTTTCATTTAATGTGTTTAATACATTTATTTACTTGCATATTATTTTTTCTCATATTTAATATACCATCAAAATTCATTATATATTTCATTTATCCTCGAAATTTTTACATTTTTTCTTTACACACCGAAATATTTCTTAAAATCAGGAAACCGAAATTAACTCAAAAAACAAAATCACAATGAGAACGAGCGGGTTGCTGGCACCAAATTGGTGGAGAATTCTGATAGTCGGCCTGGATAGACCGAAGGTTGCTTGACTTTTGGCATGATGCTTATTGTATGTCTGATGTGCAACCTGTTTTCTCTACCAGTGGGCACGAGGATGTGGTAGGGGGCACGAGGATGTTGTTCTTTCTCATGAGGAGGAGAGGGCTAAAACCGGCTATATCTCTCTGCAGCTTATTCCCTTTTCAGACGCACTTACTGATTCATTTATCGAGCGCAGTGGTCTGTTCTCTGACAAGGTCGATAGGGTGGGTTGAGCGCTAACTGTTCTGACCGGTTCTTCTTCTAGCGCTAGAGCATGTGAGACGCATAAGAAGATAGTTGCGAGGGATTCTAATCTATCCAATAGGAAGGTTGTGGAAAGGTTGCTTCCCTCGGCTCGCAAGTCCAAAAAGGTCAAGGTGGGGCTGCTCAGGTTGCACTCTCCACTCCTTTGTATGTCACAGAGAGGGAGCTTGTCGAGCACTCCCAATCAGTGGTACCCTTCCTTACTTATGAGGAGACGTACTTGAGCCTGACAGTCTACCTCCTTGTCCTCCCGCCTCGATGTCTTCTTTCGAGGGGGGCACCTAAGTTTTGTTGGGGTGTAGGACCCCAATATTCTAAATAAAAAACAACTCGAGCATGCCAATACTCGTATTCTTGAGGCCACAATAAGGCTTTCCATTGGTGGTGACTCAGGCTTGGGGTTTTGTGCCTTGAGGGTGCTGCCCAAGGATTGTGATTTCGTTTTTCGAGTTCATTTTGGTATCCTGATTTTAAGAAATATTTCGGTGTGTAAAGAAAAAACGTAAAAATTTCGAGGATACATAATAATAAAAAAATATATATATAATGAATTTCGAGGGTATATGAAAATGTGAAAAAAAAATAGATGCAAGTAAATAAATCTATTAAACATATTAAATGAAGCCTAAATACCAAGAAATGAAATAAACATGAAATCAATATATAATTAGAAAATCAGGGGGTGGTTTAAAAAATCAATATATAAGTAGAAGAAATGATAATTAGAAAATCAAGGGAGTGGTTTTAAAAATCAATAAATAATTAGAAGAATCGAAATTTATGAAAAAAACCCCAAAATTTAAGAAAAAAACTCCGAAATTCTTTGAAAATATACCCTAAAAAACATGTAATTTTTTGGTAGTTGGGTTTTGTATTTTTAGGGAAAAAAATGAAATTTATGAAAAAAAAATTGAAATTAACGAAACAATCTCTAAATTTTTCAAAAATTGTAACTTTTAATTTCGCCCTTTTTCGTAATTTCAAAAAAACGAAAATTTTGTTGAAATTTCGCGAATCACATTCCTTTGTGCTACCCATGACCTGTATGTAGTGTCAGGCACCCTAAGAGAGTCATCTACTTTGAAGGATCATGCTCGCGGTTCATCCAAACTGTCGCCTTGCTTGGATTCTCTGGCTCACTTCGCTTCCTTGTAGTCTGCAACTGAGAAAGGGAAAGGGAGTTGTGAGTTTCCTTCTTCCTCGGAGGTTGTAATTGCGAGGGGCGCGAGACTCATTCCTGACCCTAAAGTTCTCCATTTCGGCCTGGCGTCAACTTTCGCAGTCCAGACGCTATTCACTTCAGCTCT
The DNA here is from genome assembly GCA_963556465.1 of Berberis vulgaris. Taxonomy (NCBI): domain Eukaryota; kingdom Viridiplantae; phylum Streptophyta; class Magnoliopsida; order Ranunculales; family Berberidaceae; genus Berberis; species Berberis vulgaris. The sequence goes on from OY747127.1 coordinate 19,987,218, forward strand.
GATGGCCGACATGTGTTGCACCAGGAAGTTGATCAGATGAACGAATTTATGCAACTTCTGAGTATATTTTTCCCGTTTGGTCGAGCGTCCGCCAATGGAGGAAATACCGGCGGGGGACCATTTTAAACAAGGGTTGAAGCAACTCATGCAGGTGAGCTAACACTTGTTTATTTGTCTTTGGCCACTTAACTATACTTCATGATTGTAATCATGTATTCAATTTTTGTTTGGGGGATGACCCATTTGACGTATGTTGGGATATTGGGCACTAAAGTGGACTCTACGCGAGACAAAGTCTATTCCATGGAGAGGTCTTTTGCTGAGCAGAAGTTGCATCTTTTGGTTGCCCTTTTTGAAATGGATTCACTGGGAAAATAGTTGATCATCCATCGCGGCTTGGAGGCTCAGTTTTGGGATGCCCACGAGAGTCTGGACAAGGATTTGACTGCTCAGGCTAACCCGGAGGTCTAGCTGAAAAGAGTCTAGGACAGTCTAGATGAGGCTCTGGCTACTCAGACCGATTTGATAACATAACTCGGGGGAGTTCGGGAGGATCGAGACAGATTGATAGCTGAGCAGATGGAGGCTGTTGACCGTTTGGCATCTGCCCAGAGGTCTACTACTAAAATCCAGAGTGTTCTGGATCATGAATGCGCTGAGTTTTCTCGGCAGAAGGAACTATATGACGTTGTTTTGCTACAAGTGTCTGAGAACGAGACTCCGAACACGCAAGTCGGATTGTGGCTGAGCGTAGGCTGGCAAACTGCAAAAGTGGCATGTCCATAATGCATGGAAAGATGTTTGTCTTGAAGGCACAATGGGTTGTCAAGGAAAATGAGTTCTTTGATGCCGCTGAGATTACTGACTTCAGCTAGGTTGCTGGTGGTAGGTGGAATTTGTCGGACTACATTGCGCAAGATCATGAGGATTAGGACTTTTCTGCCTACAGGTAGGTGTCATTTGCCCGCTTTGAGGAAGACTACTCATCTTCTTCCCCGCGGGGTGGCCCTGAGGTCGATCCACCTATCGCAGAGATGACTTCCAGAGCCTGCTGCCAACCCTGAGGTCATTCTAGATTCTGAATTTTTGAAGGATGTTCCTGACTCTACTCCCACTACATGAGCAGTTTTGTAATGATAAAGAAATTTTATTAATGAGAAAATTTTCATTTTTCTTTTTGGTTTTGCTTGTACCTGTCGTACTTGTCATTTTCAATTCTTGTTTAGATTAGGCAGAATAGAGGCTGAGTAGGCAGGGGCGGAGCCAGGATTTCAGATAAATGGGGGCAAACACTACATAACTATTTACGAAAATACTAAAAAATTGGGTTTTTACAATCATATTTTGCAATCAGGGTGACATGGTGTGATAGTGAAAAAATGATGATTAATTCAACCATACAAACAATATACATGGCATGATTAATTCAATTGTAGCTAGCTAATTAAGAGCTTCTCTTTTTTACTTGAAGAAAACAGAAGCGGGCATAGTGGTATAAGATGAGAGTTGGAGAGGAGCAGACCTCTGGCTTTCTTTCTGGCTTTGAGGTAGCAGGATGGTATAGTCCAAGTCCAAGGAGTAGTAGCAGTAGTACCTTGACTGGACAGGATGGATTCAAGTGAATTTGTCGGACAACAATTTTATTTTTGGAATCCTCTTCTCCTCTTGTTTTATCTGTCCGTCTGTCTCCTCTTCTTTGAAACTCACTCCTGAGTCAGAGCCTCCGAGGATAACACTTGCACAACCAACCCACTCTCTTTTGTCTTCTTATTCTTGTCTATCTTCTCGGAATGGAAATATATGTGTGTATAGAGAGATAGAGCTTTCTCTTTTTGGGCTAGCTCAGGTGAAGCATACAAATAACAGCTTAGCTGAATCGATCTACGACCATCGGGTTTTTCCAACCGCCCCAAATCCAAATGATTATTTTTAATTTTGAAAGATCAGAGATAAAGCAAAGCAGATAAGATCCCAACCCCCAAATTAATCTAATGTGTTAACTAATCCCTTATCATTCTTACCACCATATGCTAACTGAGTCTAAGGTAAGATAATCCTAATTCTTTCTTTTCTTTATTTTTTTTTTAACAAAACAAAAGATTACCCATGATGATGTAAAATTTCCTCAGTCGGTCCCCAACCCAATTAAAATTTTTAATATGAATATGATCACATGGGAAGCAAACCCACCATGTATGGTACCTTTCTTTTGGTTTCTTTGTTGCTCTCAGCGTGTGTAGGAGGTGAATGGATTAAAATGAGTTGATAAGAATTAAGAGAAGGAGGGAGAGATTAAAAAAAGAGAAAGACAGAGATAGGGTGGGAATTTAAAAAAAAAAGATATTAAAAAAATAGAGAGATTGAATGGGATTGGGATTGGGATTGGTGAGGGTGGAGTTAAAAAAAAATATTTGTTGTTTTAATTTTTAGTGGAATTTAGTCAAGATTTCATAAAGGGGGGAACATAAAATTTTAAAGGGGGACAATGTAAAAAATATGAGTAACTTAGGAAAAAAATTTAAAAAGATAAGGGGGGCAATTGCCCCCCTTACCTAACACATAGATCCGCCCATGTGAGTAGGCGGGTGTATCTACCCCCATCTAAAGTAGGGCTTTAGTCTAGACTTGAGCCCTTTCTTTGCTTATTCGAGTTCATATTCTATCAATAGTAATAACTTAGTATTTTGTGAGAGTTAAGTTGCAGGATAGTCACCATTGTTTATGTGGGTCGTGTTATCTTAATGATGTAATTATTGTCTCCCTAAGTAGTTGAGCTTGTGTAGGAGCTGTCTTCGCGCAGAAGATTGTACTTCCTTGTTGGTCTCTAACCTTTATAGTAGTTAGGTTGCCTGGTAAACCGTATTTCATCATATTGAAGTTTCGGTACTGTATACCTGCAGTTTTGTTAGTCCTAAGGAGGACTTTGAATTGAGCGGGAGTTGCTTCTTCCTTTCTGCTTCTAAACAGGAGTTGGGTTTCTGATGAACCATCTATGTCCAGACGGGCTAGGCTCATGTATTCCTCAGGTTCAGTCCTTGAGATGACAGGAGATGGGAAGAAGTCATTTGTATGTCTAGGCTGGAATTTATAATATACATCAATCTTGAACATGAGTTTTGCTACCGAAGAACAATCTTTATCTAAATTGGCTAAGCACTTGTACTCCTCATGCTCAATCCTTGAGAGGACCTGAGGTGGGAAGAAGTCTTCCAGGCCAGTCTAGGCTAAAATTTATAATATACCTTAATCTTGATTAGGAGTTGGTTAATGATGAACCATCTTTGCTCGAACGGGCTAGGCTCCTGTACTCCTCAGGCTCATTCCTTGAGAGGACCTAAGATGGGAAGAAGTTTTTCATGCTTGTCTAGGTTGGACTTTATAATATACCTCAATCTTGAATATGAGTTGGGTTATTCAGGAATCATCTTTCCCAGAACGGACTAGGCTCATGTATTCCTCAAGCTCAATCCTTGAGAGGACCTGAGCTAGGAAAAAGTCTTATGTGCTAGTCTAGGCTAGAATTTATATAAACCTCAATCCTGAATAGGAGTTGGGTTGCTAAGGAACCATCTTTGCCCGAACGGGCTAGGCTTTTGTACTGCTCTGGCTCAGTCCTTGAGAGGACCTGCACCGGGAAGAAGTCTTCTACGCATGCATAGGCTAGACTTTATTTGCAATGAAATGTTCGTGGACTGGGCTCGACCCGATGCATCGTACCTTGGATCCTTGGCGGACTAGGTGACTTGTGCGGTGAGCTATCGTCACCTCAGTAGGGCTAGCCCCAACCACTTGTGCGCCATTTTGGTCCTTGTAGTCGGACCAGATTATCTTAGGAGTGGTGAGTCATCCGTGGAATGGACTCGCTCACTTGTGGTGGACTATCCGTGGACTGGGTCGGGTCTGCTGGCCTGCCATCGTGGTCCTATGATCAGACTAGGCTATCTTAGGAGCAATGAGTCATCCGTGGACTGAATTCGTCCACTTGCGATGGACTATCTGTGGACCGGGTTCAGTCCGCTTGCGGTGAACTGTCCATGGACTGGGTTCGATCCGCACTTGCACTACCTTGGCTCCTGAGGCAAACTAGGTCACTTATGCGACAAGCTGTCGACATCCTGATTAGGACTAGGCTCGACCACTTGTGCACCAATTTTGTCCTCTATTAAAAGGGTTTGTTGGACGATGAGTTGTCCGTGGACAGAGCTCGACTTGTCGTATCATACGTCGGCTCTTGAAGCGGGCTCGGCCACTTATGCGGCGAGTCGTCGTTGCCTTGAGTGGGGCTAGGCTCGCCCGCTTGTGCGCCATTTTGGCCCTCATATTAGGTTTGGGTCTTCCTCTATAAAAGGAGTTGAGCATGGAGTATAGTCGTTTTAAAGAGATTACCTTTATTGTTCTTCTTCAAAAGTGTTACGTGTTACTCCCGCTGCTCCTTACCAATAAGCTTTTGGCTTGTTGGTTCATCTCTTTTCATGGGGACTTGAGCCGTCGTGGTTACTTACCTAATAGCTTCATTGCCACGTAACGACATTCCCTGGCGAAAAAATGATCTCCCTTGATAGCTATTGTCTCTCCATTGACATGGTACTTGAGGCACTGGTGTTGTGTGGAGACCGATGCTCCTATCTGGTGGAGCCAAGGTCTTCCCAAAATTATATTGTATGCGAACAGGGCATCTACCACAATGAACTCCGTCATATAGAGATTCACTAGTTCCCCTGCTCCTACGGATAGGTTGATGCTTCCGACTGAGTAACTTCGAGCACTGCTGACGCCAACTTTCACCTAGTTGTCCGATTTTAGCTCTTCCTCTCTCAACTGCATCCTGCGAAATGCTTTCAGAAACAGGATATTGGCTGAGCTCACCGTGTCCACTAGCGACATTTTGACGCCCCATTTTGATATTACAATCGTGATAACCAGAGCATCATTGTGTAGGGAGTAGACACCTTGCATGTCCTGCTCAGTAACGTCAGGTTCGAGGTTGGGTGTTCTACCCGAGCATGTTGGACTGGGTGGTATCCGCAATGGAGACCTGTCCGCAACTTTCGAATTGCCCGCTTTCTTGACCGATTGGATTTTTCTGGTCCATTGTGCATACTGTGTAGGACATAGATGACGTCTGCAACGGCTTCTGGGGTCATTTCTTTCTTCTATTTCTCTTGGGGTTGTTTCTCGTCAGAATTTATGAATTCCTCAAGTGTTACCCTTCGAACCCAGTACTTTATCTTGTTCTGGAGACTTTGGAATTTTTGGGTGATGTGACTGTGGTCCTTATGATAGGCATAGTATTTGCTCCTATCACGCTTTGAAGGATAACTTTTGATATTGGGAGGCCACTTGATGTCATCCTAGTTATTCATGGCGGAAAGGACTCTATCCAAGCTGGAGTTGAGTGGAGCGAACTCAATGAACCTTGACTAATGTAGTTGGTGTCCAGTCAGGTTTTGCTTTGTTGGACTCGGTTTTGTTGTCATTTTTCCTTCTATTTAATTTGTCCTCCTCTTCGCGCATTTTTCCTTTCCTTTGTCCCGGGCCCTGGGGACCTGCTTGGCCTTATTTTTGCCTCCTTTTTTTTGTGGCCAGCATCTTTTCCAGAGTGATATATTTTTGCGCACTTTTCAGCAAGTCTGCCATATCCATTAGGGGTTCCAGGGTGAGGAAGTTGTAGAACTAACATTTTCGGAGGCCAGAAGATAAGGCGGTGACCAACGTGTCATCGCTGCAACTGTCAATTAAAGTCAGCTCATTGTTGAAACGAGTGATGTACTCTCTGAGGGTCTTGCAATGTTTCTGCTTGAGAGTTAGTACGTAGTGAGTTCATTTTTCTGATTTGTTGGCTTCCTACGAATTTGGAAATAAACGCATTCGCCAAGACCTAAAACGAATCGATAGATCTTGGCTGAAGACTGTGGAACCAGATCAGTGCAGCCTTCTTCAGGCTGGTGGGGAAAGTTATGGACAGGATGGCTTTTGAACTTTCCTTAAGCGTTTTTACGTGGTGGTAATGGCACAGATGATCCAACGGATTTGATGTTTCATCATGGAATTCGAGTTTTGGCGAGACAAACTTCTTTAGTAGTAGAGTGTTCATGATCTCTTCCAAGATGGAGGGATAATGAGGTCGTATAAGACGTCCGGATTGATTGCCCTTAGTCGGAGATGATTCTTGACCGTGGTACAGTCTATTTTTGAGGCGTGGTTCCCGTGATCCCTTAAGATCTTCTGTCGGGCAACTCTTTGATCCTCTTTGGGAAGGCGTCTTCTTTGGTGTGGGATCTACCCGGATCTCCGCCACTTTCAGGTGGCTGCTGTTGATCCTAAACGAGTATTTCCACCACCTGCGCTAGATGATTCTTATGAAGCAGAATTTGGTTTATGCGGGGGTCAGTCGCGGCTGCCTCAGTGGTTGGGTCGTGCGACTACTTTATCCCCTTAGTTGGATCAGCTCGGCCCTATGGTGGGGCTTCTCTGGCTAGAGGATTGTCTAGTTCGGCATTGTTAAATGCTCGAGACCTGGTGCTGGTAACCATTTTTCGATGCTTTGCTTAGCTAGAAATAACTTCATATGTTTGTTTCAGGGAAAATTTATCATATATTTCCTATAAACGGTGCCAAACTGATGTCTTCAGATTTGTCCTTCCTGATATCGAGACTGCAAAAATGAGCAACGATTAAGCCAGGGACCACCGTTGTGGTGGCCGAAGGCGCTCTGATGCTTAAGTCAGATATCGATGCAAGGAAGAGTGAAGACTGTATGTAAATTGCAATATGTATGTGTACCTTTCATCTTCTTTTCACCATCTCACATAGTGAGTATTCCCTCCCTAATTGTCCATGCGATCGATGGCGTGATGGAGGGATGAGATCTCGCATAAGATCCTACATGTACATGACTGAGTCTCTTCGGTATTTAGCTATGTTGAGGACCTAATGCTTGATTGGGCTAAGAACTGATTTCGTGCGAGTGAATCTCGAGCCCGTGATAGTTTTGAGATCTATGTTCGTGCCTTATTGTTCTAGGCCAAGCCTTAAGATCCGTGCCTCTTGTGTTGCCGTCTCTTGGGCCTAGGCACCTGACTTACGGACTGAACAACAGTTTGCACATGGGTCTACTTGGGACTGCGCTGAAGCCTTTCTCGTGTTAGAGTTAGCCCATGTCATATGTATTGTTGTGATCGTATGACTGATTGATGTCTCATCAAGTATAATGTGAATAATTGTCTCACTTTAATTTGGAAGACTCGTACATTTACCCTAATATACATAAATAGAATTAAATACCATTAACACACTAGAACTGGAGCATAATATGAATATAGTATGAATATGAGCTCACAAAAAATGTAACAGTTGAACATGCATGCATGTTTTTCCTTTGTAAACTTTTGACAATTTGGGGTGGTGGGTCAAAAAGGATTAATTTCTCATGTCCGTAGACTTGCTTTCATATGTGAATTAATGTTTCACGTTTTGGTCGAGTTAATTGATAGTTATTTCCAAAAGACTTTCAAGTTATCACTCTTTTAATTCCATGAAGAGTACTTGAAGTTTCCCCATTGACTTTACATGTACTGCTGGTCTCTAGTGAGGAACTCAAATCAACTCCATTCCAGGTAGTGAGAATTCAAATGGAACTTGTTAATTTATGAATGTGTTATAAAAAAAATAAAAAACAAATAAGTGTGATGCATGCTAACATTGACGTCGCACAGCACATCCATTTCAAATTCTTGGCGTTTCGTTTCCATTAGGGTGAGGATGGAGCGACACGAAAGCTGTCCAGTCAACCAATGAAGGGAGGATGGGCCTCTGCAGGCTGGATAGAGCCAATCTTACCTCTTTCTTTATGTTTCCCACCAAAAAATGCAAGGAAGTCTACCCTCGATCTCTTCGATAACTGGATTCATAGCTATTAGAAATTGTGATCAACTGTTAAAAATATAGGAAATTGGATAGCACCAGATGTAGGCCGAGACTATAGAGTCCGATCTGAACCTTCACTTTCACCTGAACCTTCCTTTGCGAATTATAGTGATAAGTGAGATAGGATATTTACAAGCCAAACTTGAAGACTAATAAAGGTGTATTGTATATGAATTCTTATGGAATTGATAAATAATTTGAAAAGTCCACGGACTCTTTAAATTGTCCACAGACTCTTTAAATTTTCCACGGACTTCTGCTGATTTCTTAAATCCATAGACTTTTGTTACAAATTTTCTAGAGATTTATGAAAATCCACGGACTTTGTATAAACGACTTTTACAGATTTCTAATTATTTGTAAGATAAAAAAGAAGTTGGTAAATAGTGATGAAACAAAAAAACGTCCATAAAATAGAGATACATGTGCTAAAAAAACTAGAAAAAGAAAATGTTGTTAATTAACATCTTTAAAATAAGAAGTAAACGTCCATAAAATTGTATTATGATCATTCTTCTCCTTCATGGTCACTTTCTTCATTATCATTGTTAGCAACGTTGATGTTTGCTTGAGCTGCTAAGCAGCCCACATTTGATTAGCAATATTGATTAGCATTTTTTCTTTGCTGCTCTTGGGTTTGAATATCATCTCATTCAAAATTATCTTCATCATTCTCTACCGGATCATTTTCTGGTTCAGGAGGAAATTCATCTGAACGACATTCTTGTCGAAGAAAATTATGCAATCCTGCACATGCCAAAACAAGCTCCGCTTGTGTCTTGTAAGGAAATGGTGGTGCTGATTTGAAAATTGTAAACCGCGACTTGAATATTCCAAATATTCTCTCAATTACGTTCCTCAATGAAGCATGATGAAGAATTGGTATACATTTTGGACTTTGCTTTGAATTTGAATATTTTCTTTCCCATTTTTCTTGTTATATCCTTATTTTGGGCCAGGAACATACGCATAGGATGTGAAAGAATTGAAGTTTGTTTATTCTTTGGCTCCAATGCTACCTAGCTTAGTTGGTGAAGCTAGTGGTGGATGGCATCGCAAGTCGAGGTTCAAACCCTGCAACAACATATTATGGTGGGTCTTGACAAAAGTAGTGTTCTAAGTATAGTTCATGGTCCCGTCCAAAGTAATGTACTTCACATCTCAGTGAATCCCCATCCTCTATTATCTGTTGAGTATTCTGGATTCACTTGTCAGTCCTGCACATACAAAAAGGAAATATAGACACTAAGTGGGGCAAACAGACTATCCTCAGAAATCATTTCATCAGCTCAATCAACCTCCATGCATTATGTCGCTCCCTTCTAGTAGTAACTCTTTTTGTATTAAAATGCAGTCGTAAATCTTATTCAATCTTTAGTTTGTTTTCTGTCAAACTTATGCCATCTGATGTTTGGTAGCCACTCTGAAACATCTTCCAAATCTTGTAGTGCCCAGTAAGCCTTGTCTGATTAAGGGGAAACTGGAATTCTGGAAAGATGGGAAGAAAAAATGCATGTGGTGGTTTGGAAATTGAGGTTGTAGGCCTAGGGTGCCACCCTCCTGCTAGACTATCAGGACCATATCGGGAGTCTTTGTAGGAGTATATTTGACACAAGGATGGAGTTTTATTGAGGGGCATCTTTTTCTTTTGGGAATGGTGTTAAGTTGAAGTTTGGACCCTTTGGCTTTGATGTGTGGGTAGGGGAGCCTTATTAAAAAATTTGTTCCTTAAAACTCTTTAGAGTTTGCTTGTATCCAGAATGGTGGTTAAGGACTTTGTGATGGGTGGGGGAGGAAGGTGTGGGGTGGAACCTTTGTTTTTGAAGGCTTATGATTGTATGCTTTCATTTCACATGAGTATTTCAGAGGAGGATCAGAAGATTGGTTTTGGATATGGGCCAAGGAAGTGTTATATGTTCTTGCTTTTATGAAAATTTGCCCCATGGGTCTGTCCAAAATCATGTGTTCAGTGATCTTCTCTTGGTTTGGTTTGTATATTGCCCACAAAATCTAGATACAATACACTCCTCTAAGTAATATGTTGTACACATCAATGGAGTTTAGGGTCAAGAAAGATATATAATTATAACAGGGCCATGATGAAATTGGAGTTTTTGGTGTTTCTGGCAACAAACTTTGTGAATTGATTAGCTTGACCAGATCACCTCACCCCAATCTCTAAGCAAATGCAACCAAAGAGGGCCACTGCCACCACGCAAAGGCTTTGTCCCACCTTCTTCTTTTTTTTTTTTTGTGTGTGAACAAGTGGAATACTGTCCTAGGAGGAACATTAATTTGATTCAAGTTCGTTTCTTGCCTTTTCATACCCACATATTCACTGCATGTTTTCTTTCCTTTTCATCACTTTTTTTTTTTTATGAGTAATATGTCGTCCCCTGGCTGGAGGTAAATTGATGCATAGAGATGTGTGATCATTTACAAACAATTACTTGTGCATATAAGTTTTTGTGGTGTTACATGCATAACCATTCACATGCCATCGGTGACTTACCGAGGTTTTTAATGGATTCCATAATCATTAAAATGCCATCGGCAGGTTTAAACGTGGAATTGTGTCATTAATAAGTATTAATAGTTTAGAGAAGAGGCTTTACTAAAAAAGAATAAGATCACATGTGTTAAGTGGATTATCACGTTGGAAATTCTTTACACTTTTTAGGTTCCCAATAATGATAGCTTTGTAGGAAGTGAAATCAGACACTTATCAATAGTGACAATCCAACTGGGAGAACCTCAAAAAAATTTCCAGCTTCTTTAACACCCCCAACTAATACTATCCCTTGCTATCAATAAAAAAAAGATATATATATATAACCAAACTTTTTTCTTCTTTTTCCTCTCTCATTCTTCCCTCTCTACTTTTTCTTTTTCATCAAGTATCACCACCTACTGGTAACATCACCACCTCACCGGCACCACCACCACCACGCCACCGCCTTCTTATTCTTTTTTTCCCTATAGCCCTCATAGAGGACTCCACCTGAATAGTTTCCCCACTCGTGGCAGTCACTGCGAGGGCAGAGGCTCCTGCAAATGGGAATCCATCCTCGTAGATACCTCTATACGTGGGGGTTTTCCACTCACATGAGCCTCTGTGAAGGCCAAATTTTGTTGCCCTTGCAAAGGCCATCGAGTGGGGAATTTATCATCGCAAAGTCCTTGATGACGGCGATGGAGAAAAAAACTGAGAAGATAACAAGAAAGGAGAAGAGTGAAGCGGTAACAAGGCGTGGTGGTGCTGCCGACGGTGACGAGGCGTGGTGTTTTAGTGCTGTCAGCATGGTGGTGGTGTTTGATGGAGAAGAGAGAGAAGTGGGGTTTTTTCCAGAGAAGACTGGGCAGGTAGGTGATAATCACATAATTATCACATTTTTTACCTCTTATTATATTTTTGTTAATCCTTGTTTTATTTTATTTTAAATTAATTATTAAATTTTTGTGTTTTTGTAGAATTCGAAGCAATAATGAAGAAATCAAAGAAAAATGCCCATGACCTAAACTCAAAACCAAATCCAAAACCAAATCCGTAAATCCAATGCCAAACCCAATCAAACCCAAAGCATATTCTCTTAATTATCCAAGATTCTAGTTTGGTTTAAGCCTTAAATCACTCATTGAACCCTCCCCTTAACTTGTCCAAGTTCATTTTCTTAATTCTCTATAAATACAATAGAAATGAATAAGAAAGGGGAAGAAGATAAGGGAAAGAAAAAAAAATACATAATACCAAAACCTTTTCTTCACAATTTGTGATTCTCATCACCACCTCCTCTTCTTCCTCCACCATCAATCTTCACCTCGCCACCGTCCAGCAGCCAACCACCGAGCACCACCATCATCCATCATAGTCCTCGCGCAACAAAACAGGGAGCATCTCCCTGTTTTCTCGTCACGTTCCTCTCCCTCCCCCTGTTCCATCACGCCACACAGCCACCACCACCAGAGCACGACCCCTTGTCCTCTCTTCTCCACCTCGCCTTCCTTCCTTATCCATATCTCCCTGCTCTCTCTCCCGTTCCTGTCACAGACAAGAAACCAACAGGGAGGACTCCCAGTCCCTGTTTCTCCCTCTCTCACGAACCCAGCCTCTCATTCACCTCTCTTTCTTACAGGAACAAAAGAAGACGAAGGAGAAGCAACAACGCGAGCCGCCATCACCGCCACCAGAGCCACTTCCCACCGCCATCACCCACCACGAAACAGAGCTCGCAAGAGTACCGGAGCCGGTCGGAGGAAGAAAAAGCTCGCAATGAGCGAAGAGGAATCAGCAGCCGGAGTTATTCGGAGGGAGAAAGAGCTCGCGAGGAGCGCGGCTCGCTGGAGACGAAGGCGCAGAGGACGTGCGGTTTTTCTGGCGGGAACCAACTGTTTTTCAAAATAGTTGGCTATTTGCACCCATTGGGATCTGCTGAGCCACACTGGACCTGTTCCTGTTTGCACCCTGCTGAATGCTCTATAACAACACAGTGAATTAAGTCTCAAACTCTAGGATTAATTTCATTTTACTTTATTATTCCATTATTAATATTAATTGATTCGCGATTTATAATATTTTACTTTCACCTAATATGTCATGCATCTCAGGTTGTTAGAAAAATAGTATGTTATAAATCAAGCATGTTTTAATTGAATAATTAAACTTGTGATTAATTGTGCCCTAACAAGACAATTAATGCTAGGAGTTTATACATTTCTAGAGTCATTTATTTGAAATTGGAATAATAAGAAAAATTGAATATAATTTTAGGATCTTGAAAAATATTTTGCAAATTGTGGTTTCTAGAGTTATTTTTATTACTTTTGTTTAACTCGGATTTTTAAACACTGTAACCCCCATTTTCTCCAAATTAGTTTAGGTAAATTATTATATTCAATTTAATCCACCTTCCTCGTGGGATCGACCCGTACTTGCCGTTGTCTACCAGTTAGACACCGTGCACTTGCGGTTATTACAAGTGGGTCAAATTAGCTTGTTTGTTTAGGCCAGTTAAATCCGCAACAAGTTTTTGGCGTCATTGCCGGGGAAGGTAGCGATGTAATTGAATTTAAGATTTATTTTCACTAATTTAAAAAAAAACAAAAAAAAATTTCAGAAAAAAAAAAAACAAACAAAATTTTATTTTTATTTTGTTAAGTTCTTTTTACACTCATTTCGTGTTATTTGTTTGATTTTGTAAAATACACGCTTCTCGAGGAAATTGGATGATCCTGCAAACATCAAGCAAATTAAAAAAAATTTATTTTGTGAGGGGAGTTTTAATTTTATTTTCACCTCGTTTTACAAGTGTGTGGTGTAATAATTTTTGTAAACTCTATTGTTTTCCATTTTTAATCACCTAAAAAAAAACCCAAAATTTTCCAAGTCAAAAGAAATTATAGGGAAACAATTTTAATTGTTACCCAATAATTTTTTTTTTATGATTTAGAAATCCGACTTCTAAGACCAAGACCAATAATTTGATTGCATATGCTTGTGTGCTAATTGAAACGGATAAAAAGAAGTCGGACATTTTTTTTAATTGTGCTAACTTTTTGTGCAGAACGGAATACGCACACTGTAAGTACTTCTATCACACGCAATGTATTAGCGACACGGGTGCTTTGTGTAATTGTTTGAAATTGTGTGATTGGTTGTTTAATTTCTGTAATTGTGGATGCTAAACTTTAGTTATTCATAATAATCAGACCCAGCTTCTAAATAGAAACTGGTGGGACTTGATATTCCCACCTCATCACTCCAGCTGTGTGCAACCAATAGCCAAACATAATTAAAATCAGTTAGCAAGTTAGATAGAGCCATCTTTTAGGTACGGTGTTTATAGGACAACCAAGACCAAGGTGAATCCAATAATTTTTGTGTTGACCAAAGCTAAAAGTGACGATGGGTTTAATCATTCAATGAACTCCGAGAGGCCACTACCACAAGGGTAATTTACCTGGTACGCCGAGTCATAAGTAAGCTACGATCCACAAGAAGAATTGGTGTAACTAACAGTTTTGGGTTAGGAACACAAGCCTCAAGTGTACATTTAACATCACATCTATTGGCTTACAGAGCGGTAGCACAAGGAAGCACTTAATTGGACCATTGTGACCTCCTTCTCTTGTGCGATAATCCAGTTTCTTTGAAACAAAACTCTAGCCTACTGATTTTAAACTTTGTGGTGTAAAGTATACACTCTTAGGATCATCTTGTAGCACCCATTGCTCTGATATAAAGATTACATAAGAAATAATCTGTCCCCCAAAGATTAAAAAAAAATTAATCTCAAAAACATTGATTGCTTAGGGAGGCATTTTTTCTTGTGCATCAATTGGTTGCTGATTGTGTTTGAGTCTGTAAGTGATTTTTTTAAGGTTAGTAAACATTTCAAACCTCACTTGGTGTAGACCTGTTTATGCGTCTTTGGGAACAGGATTCGAGAGGTAGACTAATTCGAGAGGATCCTGTAGAGTTGTCTGAAGTCCCCATTGACCTTCTAGAATCGTTCTCCTTATCGAGTGAGACAACTGAAATGGCTGGGGAGAGAGCATTTAAGGATTATTTCTCTCCACGTTCCAATAACACCCCATCTTGCATTGTATTACCCGAGACCACTGCAAGTAGCTTTGAGCTAAAACCATCAATTATCCACCTTTTGCCTTCCTTTTATGGTCTAGAAAAAAAGATCTCTATCTTCATGTCAAAGAGTTTCTTGACATTTGTGCTACTTTGAAATATCCCAATTTTTCTGATGATTCAGTTCATCTTAGGTTGTTCCCCTTTTCTTTAAAAGATAGGGCGAAGTCATGATTAAACTCCTTAGAAACTGGAACCATCGACACTTGGGATGCCCTATCAGGAAAATTTTTGACAAAATATTTTCCTATTCATAAAACAAATGCGATCCGAAGAGATATATCTAATTTTCAACAGAAAGAGGGTGAGCATTTCTATGAATGTTGGAAAAGATTCAATGAACTCATTGCTAGGTGTCCCCATCACGGCTTTCAAAAGTGGCGCTTGGTTCAATACTTTCAAGACGCGTTAACCCCTCAAAACCTTAGAATGATTGACGCCACTAGTGGTGGGTCACTTATGAAGATGAGTGCTAATGAGATTTGGGAATTCTTTGAAGCTATTTCTGAAAATTCTCAACAATGGAATTATTCAAGAAAAGACTCGGATAGGCGAAAGGGTGGTTTGTATGAAGTAAGGGATACATCATCTACTCCTCATCTTCCTCCTTCTTCAAGGTTGGAAGCAGTTGTAATGATAATGGCACAGAAGATTGATGCATATCTGGAAAAGTCTCAGCCATCAGTCCAAACCAATGTTCCATCCGAGGTTTGTGCTGCATGTTCAAGTTCTAGTTATTCCACATCAGACTGTCACTTGAAAAATGAGTACCCTGCTTATTTTGCTGAGCAAGTCAATACCTTTAGGCAATCTGGTTATAATCCACACTCAAATTTTTACAATCCAGGTTTAGCCAAACACCCTAATCTCTCATGGGCCCATGGTCAACATCAAAGAGACCCAGTCGTTATCCCTCAAGCTCCTCGAACTCCAATTCCTGCTAATAGGCCGCAATTCAATCAAGATGTACCTCCCTCTAACACTCAGAGTTTACAGGATACAGTGAACCAATTTATGCATAGAACAGGAACCATGCTCGAACAGAACTCTCAGGCTATCACCGAACTAAGAGCTACTTCTCAACAACAATCTCAAGCCATCCAAAAGCTTGAGATGATTGTGAGTCAAATAGCAAAATCCTTTCCTGAAAGAGAAGCAGGAAGATTCCCTGGTCAACCCATTCAAAATCCTAAGGGCCAATTCGAAATAGGCAATGCATCTCAGCCATGCAATGAAGATGTTAAATCTATCATCACCCTTAGGAGTGGAAAACAAGTTGACAACCAAATTAGAATGCCTAATTTGATTGATCCTGAATCCCAATCCACGCCAAAGCAAGTCACACCTCCATCTAAGAAGGAGGCTGATAAAGCCTCATCTTCTCAAGAGGATCATCATCTTGACTCTGATCCCACCAAGGCATCCTATATGCCTAGAGCACCATTTCCATCGCGGTTAGTTCCGGCGAAGAAATGAACAAATGCCAACGATATAATGGAAATTTTTAAACAAGTTCAAATCAATATTCCATTACTCAAGGCCATTAAGCAAGTTCCCTCTTATGCCAAGTTTTTGAAGGATTTGTGTACACAAAAGCGAAAACTGAATGTGCACAGAAGAGCCTTCCTAACTGAGCAAGTCAGCTCCATCCTTCAACACAAAACCCCACCTAAGTACAGAGATCCTGATTGGTGATCATATGATTGGGAAGGCACCGTTAGATTTAGGGGCAAGTGTTAATCTATTGCCATATTCAGTATATGTGAAATTGGGTATTGGTGAGTTGAAACCAACTCAAGTGACACTGCAATTGGCATACAGATCTGTCCGAGTCCCCGGCGGTGTGATAGAGGATGTGATCATTAAGGTTGACAAATTTTATTTCCCTGTGGACTTCATAGTCCTTGACACACAACCTGTTCACAATCCCTCTAGTCACATTCCAGTTATTTTGGGTCGTCCATTTTTTGCCACATCCAATGCTATCATTAACTGCCGAAATGGAATCATGAAATTATCATTTGGTAACATGACCGTCGAACTCAACGTATTCAATGTAAGTCAACAACCTCCCGAGTCTGAGGATTCCTTAGAGGTTAACATGATTGAGAGTTTGGCGGAACATTCATTTCCTCAGTTTAATGATCCTTTAGAGGCTTGTTTGACTCATTTTAAAATAGATTTCGATATTAATGATTCCATCAGGGAAGTCAATGTTTTGCTTGAATCTACCCCTATAATGGAAACCAGTTATAAATGGAAGCCTAGGGTGGAACCTCTTCCACTCAGTGAGTCAAAATAAGTCCCTTCCGTTGAAAAACCACCCAAGCTCGACCTAAAAGTATTACCTGACAACCTCAAGTATGCATTTTTAGGTGTTGACAATACCTTACCTGTTATTATTTCATCTGCATTGACTGAAGAATAGGAAGGAAAATTGTTAGATGTTTTAAAAGAACACAAAACAACACTTGGGTGGACTATCGCGGATATTAAAGGAATAAGTCCAATCATTTGCATGCATCGCATTCATATCGAAGATAATGCCAAAGTATCGCGTGAAATGCAACGTAGACTTAATCCTAATTTAAAGGAAGTTGTCCGAGCTGAGGTGCTCAAATTGTTGGATGTGGGTATAATCTACCCAATTTCGGATAGTCTTTAGGTCAGTCATGTTCAAGTTGTCCCAAAGAAGTCAGGGGTAACGGTAATCAAGAATGACAAAAATGAATTAGTACCAACCCGCATGACCACGGGGTGGCGAGTATGTATTAATTACCGTAAGTTGAACTTGGTCACAAGGAATGATCACTTTCCTTTTCCTTTCATTGATCAGATGCTTGAAAGATTAGCCGAACATGATTACTATTGTTTTCTTGATGGGTATTCCGGTTATAACCAAATCCCCATTGCACCCGAGGATTAAGAGAAGACCACATTCACTTGTCCCTTTGGTACTTTCGCATATCGGAGAATGCCCTTTGGATTGTGTAACGCACCCGCTACTTTTCAGCGGTGCATGCTTAGTGTTTTTTCCGATATGGTTGAGAGGCTCCTCGAGGTGTTTATGGATGATTTCTCAGTATTTGGTGATTCATTTGATGAATGTCTACATCATTTAACTTTAGTGTTAAATAGATGTGTGGAGAAAATTTTTGTCTTAAATTGGGAGAAATGTCATTTTATGGTACGACAGGGCAATGTTCTTGGACATGTAATTTCACACAAGGGAATTGAAGTCGATAAAGCCAAAATTGATTTAATTTCGAGTCTTCCGCCTCCAAAGACGGTTAAGGAAATTAGATCTTTTCTAGGCCATGCTGGATTTTATCGGAGATTCATCAAAGACTTTAGCAAAATCGCTCGTCCTTTATGCAATTTACTTGCTAAAGACGCAGTTTTTGTTTTTGATGAAGATTGTTTGAAAGCTTTTGAGAAGCTTAAACAATTATTGACTTCAGCTCCAATCATCCAATCTCCTAATTGGAACTTTCCCTTTGAGCTTATGTGTGATGCTTCCGACTTTGCACTCGGAGCTGTCCTAGGACAACGATTGGACAAAAAGCCACATGTCATTTATTACGCTAGTAGAACTCTACAAGACGCACAACTTAATTACTCCACCAAAGTAATTATTTTTACTGATCATGCGGCGTTAAAGTATCTTTTCTCTAAAAAAAGATGTTAAACCTCGCTTAATTCGATGGGTCCTATTGCTACAAGAGTTTGATATTGAAATTCGGGACAAGAAAGGTTCGGAAAACGTTGTAGCTCACCATTTATCTAGACTTCTGGTAGAGTCATCTAGCGAATATTTACCATTGAATGAGTCATTTCCTGATGAGCAATTATTTGCTCTCTCCCAATTACACGTCAACTTCCTTTTAAGTGGTCTAAACAAGATAGATCCAAATTTTTTGCTGAGGTTAGACATTTTTTCTGGGATGATCCATACTTGTTCAAGTATTGTCCTGATCAGGTTATCAGGAGATGTGTTCCTGAGAGTGAATTTAACAGCATCATCTCATTTTGTCACGAGCAAGCTTGTGGTGGTCATTTTAGCTCTAGAAAGACAGCTGCAAAAGTTTTGCAAAGTGGTTTTTATTGACCTACCCTTTTTCGAGATACTCATACCTTTTGCACCACTTGTGATCGATGCCAACGAATGGGTTCCATTTCTCGTCGCAACATGTTGCCCCTTACTAATATTCTTGTGGTTGAAATTTTTTATGTTTGGGGTATTGATTTCATGGGACCATTCCAGCCTTCGTTTGGCAATCTTTTCATCCTTGTTGCTGTGGATTATGTGTCCAAATGGGTAGAAGCGATACCATGTAAAACGAATGACCACAGGGTTGTGGTAAGATTCTTGAAAGATAATATTTTTTCTCGTTTTGGTATTCCGCGTGCCATTATAAGTGGCGGTGGTTCTCATTTTTGCAATAGACTGTTCGAGCTATTAGTAAAAAAATACTCCATCACTCATAAAGTTGGCACCTCCTATCATCCACAAACAAGTGGGCAAGTTGAGATTTTCAATCGGGAGATTAAAAACATTCTAGAGAAGACAGTCAGACCTGATCGTAAAGACTGGTCTCAACGTCTGAGTGATGCTCTCTGAGCTTATAGAACAACATTTAAGACCCCGATTGGAATGTCTCCATATAGGCTTATTTTTGGAAAAGCATGTCATTTGCCTGTGGAATTGGAACATCGTGCATATTGGGCCATCAAGACGTTCAATTTTGATATGGTCAAGGCTGGATCGCATCGTAAGCTTCAACTTAATGAGTTAAAAGAGATCTGAAATGATGCGTACCACAATGCCAACATCTACAAAGAACGAACAAAGATATTTCATGATAAATCCATTCTTCATAAGTCCTTTGAACCGTCTCAAAAAGTTTTGTTGTTCAACTCTCGGTTACGACTTTTTCCTGGAAAGTTGAGATCTCGGTGGTCTGGACCTTATATTGTGAAAGCAGTGTTCCCACATGGAGCTGTGGAGATCGTTAACCCTAACGATGGCCATGTATTTAAGGTAAATGGTCAATGACTTAAGCCATTCTTAGAGTTACCTCGATTAGAAATCGAGGTTGATGTGATTCTATTAGAGAACCCTGTGTATCAGAATTGAGGATCTTTTGGGTTTTGTCGAGCTGATGATGTTAAACCAAGCGCTACTGGGAGGCAGCCCACCTTTTGTTGTAAGAGTGCATGTTGAGTGTGTATTTTATCTATTTCTATTAACTAATCCACAATTCTTTTGTCTCTGAGCTCTCATCGGTGGATTACTTGTGGAAATTGGTAAAATCTTCACCGCGGTAATAATGTTCTAACCTCCTCTCATGTACTTATTTCATTCATTTGTAAGAACTATTTTGTTAAACATTGAGGACAATGTTTGGATTAAGTTTGGGGGTAGGGTTCATGAGTCGGTGAATTTTTCGTAGTGTTTTCTTTTCTTATTCTTAAAAAAAAACAAAATTTGTGCTTTTATGTCAAGAAAACTTGGTATTTTGTGATTATGGAAATGGATTTTAAATGTTTTATGCTCAAGAAAATGCAAGCCAACTTGACATATTGGTATAATGATAAAGACTGAAAGTTTAATATGATCCTTAAGTTCTTTGCACCATGAGCCATGTTAGCATAACTTGAAGTTGATGAGTGAAGTATATACTAAAAAACCTTAGAATAATAGTGGAGACTTAACCCTGAAAGTTTTCAACCTTTCTATTTTTCCGAGGGTTATACATAAACTCTGATTTTTCTTGAGTCCGTATTATCTCATTGATGATCTCATTTTTCTTATCAATTGCTTTGGGAATGACATCAAAATTGAATTATTACACTGGAACTTCTTGGCTTATTCAGTTGAGATGTCATAATACTGACCCGAATTTAGGAAATGATCTAGGCATTTTTTTCTTTTCTTTATTTAGACCATTAACTAGCCTTTTAACTTATCCATAACATTAACCTTTTTGTAGCCTTTTGAGCCTTAGAATAACTTTTATTTGTTAACCCATTAACCTTTACCCAACTTTTCTGGGAATGTGTATGGATGGATATACTTGGTGTAAAAGGGCATTAAAGAGCAAAATATGAGATATTTCACAAATTCTCTATGTGAAAAAAAAAAATGATTCCTCAATGAGGATAAAGATGTGAGAATGAAGAAAAAATTGATGGTGCGCCCTAATTGTTCGTGAATGGGTGTATACATTCCTAGAAATTTTTGTTAGAATCTTTTGACATTGCTTATTAACCATTACCCAAGCCCCATTACAACCCAACAAAGTCCTAGTTGATCTTAGGTAAAGGTTGGTTCCGTAGATGTGGAGATTTAATAAACAAGACCTATGGTGTTTGATTCAACATTCCCAAAAGTAATTGATATTCTGTCCATGAGATCATGTTCATTCCATTCTTGAAAAGTCCATTCTTCATAATACTATATGTGAGATTATTGTTTTCCATTATTTACTCTTTCCTCACATATAAACTGAGTGAAATACCAAATCTCTGAGTGCTTTATTATGAGTGACATGAGAGGTTTGAAGTCAAAACAAACTTTCTACAGGATATTTAGTCATTATTTTAATTTGAAATGAAAAGTTATGTTGATAGTGTTTTTCACACACACACACATTGAGTTGAGGATGAATTTTTTCTAACTTTTGGAGAATATTAAATTATTTTGAGATTTGTTGATACACGAAAATGACACTGTTGGTTTCTTGCATATCTTGAAGTTTTAAAATAAACACTGTTTGACCAAGTTTTGTTGAGTCAGTAATGTTTGTGGGTAACATTTTCTGGAAACCCTCACGAGACTATAACTCGTCCCCTAGAGGTAATCTAGGGGTTCAAAGCCTTGTTGCACGTTTTCAAAGGTAAGTGCAATCGACAATGCCTGCGAAAGTGAGTTAGGATTTTCTTTTCGGTTTTCTTCTTTGTTTTGCTCGAGGACTAGCAAAATATAGGTTTGGGGGTATTTGATAATCACATAATTATAACATTTTTTTACCTCTTATTATATTTTTGTTAATCCTTGTTTTATTTTATTTTAAATTAATTATTAAATTTTTGTGTTTTTGTAGAATTCGGAGCAATAACGAAGAAATCAAAGAAAAATGCAATGAATAAATCACAGACAGTGACTTCAGAGGAAGTGGAAGTGAGAATAGCCTAAGCCCATGACCTAAACTCAAAACCAAACCCAAAACCAAATCCGTAAACCCAAACCCAATGTCAAACCCAATCAAACCCAAAGCATATTCTCTTAATTATCCAAGATTCTAGTTTGATTTAAGCCTTAAATCACTCATCGAACCCTCCCCTTAACTTGTCCAAATTAATTTTCTTAATTCTCTATAAATACAATAGAAATGAATAAGAAAGGGGAAGAAGAGAAGGGGAAGAAAAGAAAATACAGAATACCAAAACCTCTTCTTCACAATTTGTGATTCTCATCACCACCTCCTCTTCTTCCTCCACCATCAGTCTTCACCTCGCCACCGTCCAGCAGCCAACCACCGAGCACCCCCATCATCCATCACAGTCCTTGCGCAACAAAACATGGAGCATCTCCCTGTTTTCTCGTCACGTTCCTCTCCCTCTCCTTGTTCCATCAAGCCACACAGCCACCACCACCACCGGAGCACGACCCCCCTGTCCTTTCTTCTCCACCTCGCCTTCCTTCCTCATCCATCTCTCTCTCGTTCCCGTCACAGACAAGAAACCAACAGGGAGGACTCCCAGTCCCTGTTTTTCTCTCTCTCATGAACCCAACCCCTCATTCACCTCTCTCTCTTACAGGAACAAAAGAATATGAAGGAGAAGCAACAACGCGAGCCTCCATCACCTCCACCAGAGCCACTTCCCATCGCCATCACCCACCATGAAACAGATCTTGCAAGAGTACCGGAGCCGGTCGGAGGAAGAAGAAGCTCGCGAGGAGCGAAGAGGAATCAGCAGCCGAAGCCGTTCGGAGGGAGAAAGAGATCGCGAGGAGCGCAGCTCGTTGGAGACGAAGGCGCAGAGGACGTACGATTTTTCTGGCAGGAACCAACTGTTTTTCAAAATAGTTGGCTATTTGCACCCATTGGGATCTGCTGAGCCACACTGGATCTGTTGCTGTTTACACCCTGTTGAATGCTCTGTAACACCACAGTGAATTAAGTCTCAAACTCTAGAATTAATTTCATTTTACTTTATTATTCCATGATTAATATTAATTGATTCGCGATTTATAATATTTTAATTTCACCTAATATGTCATGCATCTTAGGTTGTTAGAAAAATATTATGTTATAAATCAAGCATGTTTTAATTAAATAATTAAACTTGTGATTAATTGTGCCCTAACAAGATAATTAATGCTAGGAGTTTATACATTGCTAGAGTCATTTATTTGAAATTGGAATAATAAGAAAAATTGAATATAATTTTAGAAGCTTGAAAAATATTTTGCAAATTGTGGTTTCCCTCCAACTCTTTTCTTTTATTTATTGTTATTTTTATTACTTTTGTTTAACTCGGATTTTTAAACACGGTAACCCCCATTTTCTCCAAATTAGTTTAGGTAAATTATTAAATTCAATTTAATCCACTTTTCTCGTGGGATCGACCCGTACTTGCTGTTGTCTACCAGTTAGACACCGTGCACTTGCGGTTATTACAAGTGGGTCAAATTAGCCTGTTTGTTTAGGTCAGTTAAACCCGCAACAGTAGGAGGAAAAGAAATATTGTGTGGAATGGTTTTTTTTTTAAATTGATGGTGTGATTGACAGTGAAGGGGCGTGGCATGGTGGTGTTGCTAGCGGGCTAGTGGTGCTTGATGGAGAAAAGATGAGTATAGAGGGAGGGAGGAGGGAGGAGGGAGGAAGAAAGGAGAAGAAGAATATTGTTGAGTTTTTTTTTTATTGGTAGTGTGGAAAAGAAAGGTGGTGTAGGACAATAGTAGTTGTGGTGTTAAAAAGTCACTGCCGACAAGGGATTGCATGTGCAGTGCCATTGGAGGACTTTTGGGTTTTAATAGGAATAGAGGATTACATAGGTGTCAATAGAGATGTTTGTCTCCCTCTCTCGTAGGGGTGGGCACAGGACGAGTTCGGACAGGATGAACCTCATTCCGATCTCATCCTGTTCCTTTAGGATCGAGATGGAACCTCATGCCGACCTCGTCTCATCCCAAACGGATTCGGGACGGGACAAGATCAGCAGGTTTTAATTTGTAAGTAGAAAAAAATACAAAATATTATAACAATAAGACTTTACTAAAAAGATTTTAAGTCTACAACAACGGCGATACCAAATTTATAGTGCCCTCTAACTCAAAGGACCAGTTACAACAATTAGGCTTGAATTTTTGTACACCATTGCTTACAAAGAAAACTCACAACCATGGTGCTCGATACATATTGAAATTTTTTTTTTTGGAAGGCGAGCTGGATTTTTAAGGATCCCATAGCCTATCAACTGGGCGACCTATAGGTCAACAACACCCATTAGAAAGTAATCATGCCGCATGTGGGATTCGAAGCTAGGACGTGGGGGACAAACCCACACAGCCCTAACCACTAGGCCATATAGCAGTCAACATTTGATCTATGATAGAATGACTGAACAAGAAATCCTTGTAACTTGTAGTTAGGCTGATTTTCATTTAAAACAAGAAATAAAACAACACGAGCAGTTGGTCTGGTTTCCATTAAAAATAAAAAAAAATTTGCGCCTTGCACTATAACTAACAAACTATGAAAGGTTTGATGACAACAAAAAATCAATCTACAAATGGACGCATACATCTAATATGATTAATTAACGTGTATAAGTATATAGTCAACTATGTGCCAAAGATGAAGTCCCCAAATCTATAGCTTTTTTTTCTTCCTACCTGCAAAACAAGTATTATGGAAGCATATTTGTGGGAGCAAAAAATAATCCTTAGCCCAATGGGATAAGGAAGGTCAAAGATTTGGGATGTTTCCGAGAAACTCGAAATTACCCACGAAAGTTATAAATAGTGAAAGCCCAAGTTTGGGCCCAATGTAGCCAAGTCTGGGCCCAATACAACTTAGTAGATCACTCTTTTTCAGTAGAGGAGTAGTGTTCGGCACAAACCACCATGCTCAGCTGAGCACACAAACTTACAAGAGAGATGTCTCCAAACAATAAGTTACAACCACTAACAGGAGGTTACAACCATCTACGAAAGTTACAACTACCTAAGAAAAGTTACAACCACCTGCAAGCAGATGACTCATTCATTTGTCACGTGTATCACTCATCTACCACGTGTATTACTCATCTGCCACGTGTCTTACTCATCTGCCACGTATCTCACTCATTTATCACGTGTCTCACTCATCTGCCAACAATTTACTCATTCTGCCTCTATAAATAGCCAAACACAAAGCCATCCGGAGGTAACTCTTTCTTGATTCACAATTCTCTCTTCAAATACAGAGAAAAAAATATCTTTGTAAAGGCATTTCTCTAACTTTGGCATCGGATTCCCCGTGGCAGACACCATACCAATGTAAAAAATTAATCTTTATCTTATGCAAATTGTTCCGCACGATCAACACGTTATCCGATGGAAATTTGCATCCACAAATTGGTGATTTCAATGAAAGTTGACCACCTCTTCAACATGAAGAAAAAATCAAATGAATTTCTTCGAGACTTCATCAAAAGATTCAAGGCAGAAAAGGCGAACATAAATGGGTGTGATAACCAAATTACATCCTTAGCTTTCAAGAAGGGTTTGCCCATAGATTACCTATTGTATGGAAAATTAACTATGAAATCGAGCAAAAATTTTACTGAAATCTTCGCCATGGAAAAACGCTATGCATTGTGGGATGACGAAAAAAATAGTGTTAAGGCACCGAATATACCTGAGAAAGGTAGTCAACCTGCACAAACAAATACAGATCAGAAGGAGGATAGAAATAACAAGGGTGATAAGCGTAGACCATGTTCCACAACAAGAGACTCCTTAGCCAGTAGAACATACACATAGTTCACCGTTCCAATCAATCAAACTCTTCAGTGCAAAAAAAATCTGATGATTGTGGCAATCGACCATTTCACAAAGTGGATTGAAGCTGAGGGGTCCTAGCTTTTTTATTTTTAACCTTTAGAAGAAAAAATGCAATGTAGATATAAGAAAAACTTGATTGTATTTTATCTCTTCAACAAGAGACTCTTTATTCCGATAGAACATACACAAAGTTCTCCATTCCGGACAATCAAATTCTCCACGAGAATAACCAACCTTGGCTGAAGAGATCACCACCAATGAAAGGAGATCCTGAAAAGAAAAGATCCGAACAAGTATTTACATATACCTTAGTAGAGGATATATTATTTTGCTTCTCAGCAGAGAACACACCTTCTATAGTTGAAATAGTGAAATATGAGAATTCGTTCTACATGTCCTTCAGCAGAAGACATTAAGAAATACAAACATTTTTGTACACCTCAGTATAAGATGACACTCTTTGTGAGTGGGTAATTCAATGCATAAAAACATCTTACTCAAGACTACTTAAATCAGTTTAAGTTTAGTCAAGTGGTCAGCAGCCACATAAGCAAAATGCCTCAGTAGATGATCACACCTCAGTAGAGAATGACACTCCTAGTGAGTGGGTAATGCAATGCATAAAAACATCTTACTTAAGACTACTTAAATCCGTTTAAGTTTAGTCAAGTGGTCAGTAGACCACACAAGCAAAATGCCTCAGTAGAGGATGACACTTTCCGTGAGTGGGTAATTCAATGCACAAAAGCATCTTACTGAAAACTACTTACATTCGTTTAAGTTTAGTCAAGTGGTCAGCAGACCACACAAGCCAAATGCCTTAGTAGAGGATGTCACTCTCTGTGAGTGGGTAATTCAATTAGTCAATCACTGAGCATAAAAACATCTTACTCATGACTACTTAAATCTCTTTAAGTAGTTAGCAGATCACACAATATTTCCATGGAATTTCCAAGATAAATAGATTTGAATCCTTGATTAATTTCCTCAAGTTATGCTTAAATTTTGACTTAAACATAATGAAAACTCATAAAAGAGGGCAATCAAGCTTTTGTACCCTTAATGCAACTATTTCTAAGTCAGCAGACCAACAAACATACACAAAGTTTGGGGATCATAAAAGCAAATAAGACCACTACTTGACACGAAGTCACCATCAACTCCAAAAAATTCAAAGTCTTAATAGTAGAGCAGCAGCTTTGGATCGATTCTTGAGTAGATCAACAGACAAATCCAGGAGATGACCTATACATCTACTTAGCAGTTTCAAATGTAGCAGTTAGCTCAATTTTCATTAGCAAAAGTTAGGGGCACAACTTCCTCCCGGATGCTTGTCAAAAACTCATGAAATGGGCGATACAATTGAACCAATATGACTTGATCTGCCGACCGAAGACAACTTTAAAGGCTCAAGCTTTAGCAGAATTCATTCCCTCCTCAACCAGGGAAACCAAATTAGCCAGCAGATCAGTGTCACGTCCTTCAACAAAATCTACCGGCCGAGAACAACTATAAAGGCTTAAACCTTCTTCAACTGAGGAAACAAACTCAACTAACATATCAGTGTCGCGTTCTTCAACAAATGAAGACTCCTCAAACTCATTCTAAAACAGGGGCAGGTCAGGCCAAATATATGTGACATTTATATGTGGACGAGTCATCAAATCACCAGGATGCCGGAGCAGGACTAGTTTTATTCACCTAAGGATGCTTTTCTATTTGGACAAAGTCCAAGTACCCATGAAATGAGTATGTATGACTCATCTGGTAGATCACCTCATCTGCAGCAAAAGCCTCCACATGCAGATCATTTATCTTTCGCAGATTACATTTCAACAACAATAGATGCCTTTACATGCAGATCATTTACTTGTATCAATAGAGACAGATAAGTCAGTAAAATCAGAGGCATTCTACTTCTATTTTTTGCGGGGCTCCTCAGTGAAAATACATCTCATCTATTTTTAAGTAAGAAGGAAAGGAAAACCGGTCAGCTCAAAAGCGAAGGAGATGAAGGGAATCTGTGGGAGCAAAAATAATCCTTAGCCCAATAGGATAAAAAAACCCAAAGATTTGGGTTGTTACCGAGAAGCCCGAAAATTCCCACGAAAGTTACAAATAGTGAAAGCCCAAGTTTGGGCACAATACAACTCAGCATAACAATATTTTCTCAGTAGAGAAGTAGTGTTCGGCACAAACCACCATGCTCAGCTAATCACCAAGCTTGCAGGAGAGGTGTCTCCAAACATGAAGTTACAACCATCTACGGAAGTTACAACTACTTAAAAAAATTACAACTACCTAAGAGAACTTACAACCGCCTGCAAGCATATGACTCACTCATCTGCCACGTGTCTCACTAATCTGCCAGTAGTTTACTCATTATGCCTTTATAAATAGCCAAACACAAAGCTATCCGGAGGTAACTATTTCTTGATTCACAATTCTCTATTCAAATACAGAGAAATAAATATTTTCTAAAGTCATTGGTCTAACTTTGCCATCGGAGTCCCCGTGGCAGACACCACGCCGGTGTAAAAAATTAATCTTTATTTTATGCAAATTGCTCTGCGTGATCAGCACGTGATCCAATGGAAATTTGCATCCACAATATTATCAAACCAAAAAGATCAGTTATTAATAATAAACTTGTTGCGAAATTTTATTAACCTAAATTAATAAGCTAATAAACTCACTTGTAATAACAGCAAGTGCACGGTGTCTAACTGGTAGACAACGACAAGTACGGGTCGGTCCCACGAGGAAAGTTGATGCAATTGAATTTAATAATTTAATTAAACTAATTTGGAGGAAATGAGGTTACAATATTTTTAAAACTAAACTAAAAATAAATTAGAAATAAGAAAAAATAAAATAAAGGAAAATATGGATGTTGTGGGGTTTGGACTCACCGATGAGTTAGCAAAAATATTTAAATTTAAATTACTGCAATTATAAACGAGAAGCTTTAGGGATGATGATCCCTTGCTTACACCGAAGATGTGATCATTAAAATCTAATTCCAATCATATTAGGTGTCTGTCAAACATTAACAATTTATCTCAAACAAATACACTATTACCAAGCATTAAGTGTCTTTTTAAGGCACACTTAATCAAAGTCTAAGCTTAATACTTTTTAGCACATGCTTTTAATATTGATAAAATGTGAATCTAACTACCAAACATATCAATTTTTTAATCGAACATGAAAGGTGAAAGCAATTTATCAATTTTCAGAAATAAATTGTTTATCAATTAAGCATTTAAGTCAGTAAAATAAATTATACAACCCTTTTTTGTTTGTCGCCGCCTCGCTGTGGTGGTACTCAGCAGATCAGCAGGTGTTCCGAACACAAATCCCGAGAAAAAGTTGCAAATTGCACTGTGGCTGCTCAGAGAAATGCTCGGGGTGCAATTAACGTCATCACTAGCCCAGCTGGGGTGCCCTTATCACTTCTTCTTCGATTTGAATCAGGGAGATGGCGGGAATGGCGCTGATGCAGGAGCCCGCGAGAGAGAGAGATCACCGGAGGATTCGGTGATGCTCTGGAGGAATCGACCGAGATTTGAGGATGGAGGAGATTCTCCGGTTCTGATTTGCGGCGTTGTGGCTGCCCCGCGAGAGAGAGAGAGATAAGCAGGATGGTGTTGATGCAGGCCTGTTGGACGTGTTGTTCCTGTAGCGGTGATTGTACGCCGCTGATGCGCCGCTCTGTGGTGTGCGTGGTTGTGATGGTGGTGCTCGGTGGTTATGGAGTGGACAGGGACGGTGGCAGAGTGAAGATTTTATACGAAACAGGGTTGTCACGCCCCTGTTTCGTGGTGGTGGCGGTGCTCGGATGATGGTGGTGGCGGTTGTGATGTCTGGAGATGGTGGTGGCTCTGGTAACGGTGATGGCAGAGTGATCTAGACAGAGAGTGGGTGAGAGATGGATGATGATGGGATGGGTGTGATGAAAATAGATGTTTTGATTTTCTGTAATTTTTCTTTTCCCTACTCTTCTTCCATTTTCTTTTGTATTTATAGAGAATGAATAAGATGAATAGAGATGAGATAAGGGGATGATTCATGGAGTGAATCAAGGTAAAATCAAGGTATAATTGGGAGAATATTCTTTGGGTTGGATTGGGTTTGGGTTTATGGGTTAGGTTTTGAGTTTAGGTTTATAGGTTTAACGGTTTGATTTTGGGTTTGGTTTTTAGTTTATGTTATTTTCACCTCCATTTTCTCTGAAGTCACCATCTGGGATTGTTCAATTCATTTTTCTTCGATTTTTTCATTATTGCTCCAAATTCTACAAAAACACAAAAATTCAATAATTAATCTAAAATAAGATAAAACAATGATTAACAAAATTATAATAAGAGGTAATAATGTTATAATTATGTGATTATCAAAATTGCACTCCTAATAAAATTAAAACAAATTATTAAAAATTAATTAGAGACGGGATGGGTGGAATTGAAAAATCTCGATCCCGATCCCATTTCACTCTAAATCATAATGGGACGGGATTCGGATCGGCTTGATCAATTTCAATAGAACCCTAAAAATTGGGACGACACATAACAGTCCCAGGATGGGATGCCAACCCCTTCTCTCACGTCCCCTGCCAATTACAGAGATTTGGATGCGCTGGTAGCAGAGTAATTGTTAACTCAGAAAGCAAGTGATCACGCATTCCAATCCGTCGAGAAACTCGGCACTTTTTCCAAAACATTTGCATGCCTCATACTCCTTCGATCCCATCCCTTCCTTGTCACCACTTAATAACAAACCAAAAACCAAACCTTATCTCACACCACTCACTCCCCTTATAAATATCTCTCCCTCTTTTTTCAAGACACGCAAGCCTCTCTCTCGCTGTTTTGTTGCGTCTCGAGAAATCGCATCATCGCCAATTCAATCCAAGTTGCTAACTGTAACAATGGAGAAAGCAATCAACAGGCAGAAAGTTCTTCTTCAGCACCTCAATCCGCCTTCTTCCTCCTCCTTCTCCGAGTCACCCATCTCTGTAAGTCTCAATCACTTTCTCTCTTCAGTTTTTTCGATGATCCCGATTGAGATTATTCAATTTAGCTGATTGGGGTTCATTTTTAGCTAATTTGGAGATTTGGGTATCTCTTGTTTGTTGGTTTGAGTTTGTGGAAACATTATTTCAGAATTGTCCTGAATACACTTAAGTAGATCTGATCTTTCAGTTTCAAGCTAAAAAGTTCAATTTTTCAAGAGTTTTAAGGATTTGGTTAGTAGAATCAACTCATCTGTCAGACATAAAGTGCCCCAAACAATTTGGTTTTTTGATGATCACGGT
This sequence comes from Berberis vulgaris, assembly GCA_963556465.1. Taxonomy (NCBI): domain Eukaryota; kingdom Viridiplantae; phylum Streptophyta; class Magnoliopsida; order Ranunculales; family Berberidaceae; genus Berberis; species Berberis vulgaris. The sequence goes on from OY747127.1 coordinate 20,018,157, forward strand.
GGCAAAGTTTGGATTTTAATGTTCAGTTCAACATAGTGGATTAATACATGTTCGGTAGATTAAGAATTTCGTATAGGATTTGTTTTTACTCTTAATTATGGAACTTGTAATATTTATCGCTTTTTATTCATACCTCTAACTTGATTATGATTCAAATACAAACAAACACTCACCGTTTAATGACTGCATCCAGAATATAGAATTCAAAAAAGGGAAAATAACAATATATAGTTTTTATCAATATGTATATCTAAATGAAGAATGATGAGGAGAAAAAATGAGACTTAAAATAACATTAAGAAGATGCGCCAATGGATCTAATTGGATTGGAAACTTAGAAAATATTTATGTCTTGTTTTAATTTTAACATCACAGTTCTGGATTTGTAATTTATGGGTTTAATTTTATGTGAAACGTGTTTAAAACTTGAAGGAATATTTTTATAGGCAGATTTTTTTTAATTTGCTGTTAAGGTGTATTATCAGTTTGGTTAGTGGGATTTTATATTTTTAATAATCTGATATTGTTGTTATTTATCTCCAGGCTGAAGTTTGTTTGGCTGGGGACAGTGCTGCATATCAAAGGACTACTGCTTTTGGTGATGATGTCGTGATTGTTGCGTAAGTTAATTCGATTTTCAGTTTGCATTCATGTTTCCTTCCATGATATTTCATGTTGCTCTTTAGTGAATCTGATTTTGTTTTCGCTTGACTATTTTATATTTTACAGTGCGTATCGAACTGCACTTTGCAAGTCTAAGCGTGGGGGATTCAAGGATACATTTCCTGATGAGCTGCTAGCACCTGTTCTCAGGGTTGGTTCTATTTGTTTTATTTTGTTATAGAGTCCAAGTAGTGCACAAGTTGGTGAATAGTTAAGCATCCCTATTGGATCTTGAAAATAGTAGTTAATTGCTGAGTTGACACCTTTTGGTTTTATTAGAGTATATGATGGAGTGTGATCGATCTAGTTAATCACACTCCATCATATACTCTGTGATAAACCGGTCAATCACACTATTATATATTTTATCAAGTTTCTTACTCCATGCTGGAATGTTGTTGTAGGCTGTGGTAGAGAAGACGAATGGGAACCCAAGTGAAATTGGGGATATTGTTGTTGGTACAGTCTTGGCACCTGGGTCTCAAAGAGCAAGTGAGTGCAGGATGGCTGCATTCTATGCTGGTTTCCCAGGTAATTTTACTAGTTTATGCTTCCCTTTGACCATTTTCTCTTCCAGTAAAGATTCTCACCGTGAATCCATATATATTTTCATCAGAGACTGTTCCAATAAGGACTGTGAACAGACAATGCTCATCTGGTCTCCAGGCATGTGCCGATGTAGCTGCTGCTATTAAAGCTGGATTCTATGACATAGGTGAGAACATCTAGTGTGTAAGAGAAACAAGAGGTGTACTATTGCTGAATTTGGGTCTCATATTGTACCTGATCTATGTACAGGGATTGGAGCTGGGATAGAATCTATGTCAGTAAATCCAATGGCGTGGGAAGGGTCAATTAATCCAAAGGTATGGCCTCTTTCTCGTACTTATCTAGTGAAAAATTTTCTTCTCAAAGGAAATATGTGGTTATGCTTCTGAGAGTAATCTTTTATACATGTCATTATTTAATCAATATGCAGGCTCAAAAGTTCCAGCAAGCTCAAGATTGTCTTCTTCCCATGGGTATCACTTCTGAAAATGTTGCACACAGGTTTGGTGTTACAAGGCAAGAGCAAGACCAAGCTGCGGTGAGTTCTGAAAGCCTTGTATTATGGCGAGCGTTTCAAATCCAGTTGTATTATTTATGTAATTGTAACATCTTAACTTGTGATTCATTAGGTAGAGTCTCATAGAAAAGCTGCTGCAGCAACTGCCGCTGGCAGATTCAAGGATGAGATAATTCCTGTAGCCACAAAGGTAAAGTTTGTTAATCTTTGTGATGAATGCTTAGTTTCTAGTTTGATTTTTTTGTAATTATGCAATGTCACACTAAAGTTTTTCATTTCTGAAGATTGTGGACCCAAAAACTGGGGAGGAGAAGCCTGTTACAATTTCAGTAGATGATGGTATTCGACCAACTACGTCCGTAGCTGATCTAGGAAAGCTCAAGCCCGTGTTTAAAAAGGATGGGACCACAACAGCTGGTATTTGATGCTCTTATATATCTTCTTTTTTTTTATTTTGTTCTCACATGTTGTCATTTAATAATTTGAGTGTTGTCATGGTGATTACCAGGAAATTCTAGTCAAGTAAGTGATGGTGCTGGAGCTGTTCTCCTCATGAAGAGGAGTATGGCAATGGCGAAAGGCCTTCCCATTCTTGGGGTGTTCAGGCAAGTCGCCTTTATAATGTTCAAAGTTTCCAATAGGACTGCTTTGGATTGGTTAATGTATTGGAGATATTATTCTTTTTTTAGTTTTTTTTATTCTGGAAAAATTATTTATCTCTTTAGGTATTTCTAATGCGAATACTAGCCATAGTCTTTGCCTTACTCAAACATGAATAATATAATCTGTTCCTGGTGTACATTTCAAAATAAGCTAATTCATAAACTAGTCCCTTTGTAAACATTGCGGTCATTCTTTTTTCCATGTCCTATGGAAATTGTTGTTCAACTTTGAGCTAGGTGCCTCTTTTAGTCTTTACTCTCTCTCTTATTTGTCACAGAGATGCATCATTAGATATTCTTGAGGGGAGCAAAGAGTGTGTTTCCCATAAATGGAAAGTGAAATGCCATATACAACTTCACTCATCCATGCTTTTCATTCCCCCAAATTCAACTGAGTTTGATTCCATGTAGCTAACTAAGAGCCCTTTTTACAAGCTTCTGTTCTTATAAATTTATGTGCATTCCTTTCTGGTCTAATTCATTCTTTTATCTGTATGCAGAAGTTTTGTTGCTGTTGGAGTGGATCCTGCCATTATGGGTGTTGGCCCAGCTGTTGCAATTCCAGCTGCAGTGAAGGCTGCTGGTCTGGAAATTGATGACATTGATCTTTATGAAATTAATGAGGTGATGATCAAAGGCATTCATTTTACGTTTCAAGTTGCGAACTCTTTTGGCGAGTCAGTATGCTTAATCTGACACAGTTTTATTGCGAAATTTAGGCATTTGCTTCCCAATTTCTTTATTGTCGTAAGAAGCTGGAAATAGATCCAGAAAAGGTGAATGTAAATGGAGGAGCAATGGCTATTGGTCATCCTTTGGGTGCAACAGGTATTTCCAGAGACTTATTTTTTGCCTACACATATCAACTTTGTTGTGTCAATTTTGTGAGCTCTCATGAATGTTAGATGACACAATACGCTACTTGTCAACATCAAGTTTGTTTCTAGGTTTTATGTATAATGCAGTTGGATTAGGTGATAAAGTTTTCTATAGTTCGGTTAACTATTGTTAGTATTGTCTCTAGCTTTGTTCTTTGGGTTTGGAAATCAGCTTCGCAGTTCCTGGTTATTTGTGACAGACCGAAGTTGATTTATACTACTGTAGGACTTTCTTGTGCGCAATATGAGCATGAAGCCTTACAAGGAACAATATAGTTTTATGTATGAACTATTATGAGTATGATTCCATAGTTATACGATAATAATTTATAATAATGTCGCACTTTAAGTATTTACTTTCAGAAGGGAAACATCGAGATACTTTCTCAATGCTGCTTGATGTTTTCCTTCACAGGTGCTCGCTGTGTTGGAACATTGTTGCATGAGATGAAACGGCGAGGCAAGGACTGCCGCTTTGGAGTTGTTTCGATGTGCATAGGTTCAAACTTTTGTTTCCCAATTCCTCAATTTTTTTATCAGTAAGTTATAAAATTTTGACGAGCATTTCACAGATGATAACCCAATATGTAATCACTGTCACTTTCAGGCACAGGGATGGGTGCTGCTGCAGTTTTTGAAAGAGGGGACTGTGTCGATGAGCTCTGCAATGCTCGAAAGATCCAGGACAACAACTTGCTATCCAAAGATGCTAGATAGATGATTACCCAGTCTACTTATATTGTTGGCAGAAAAAGAGCATTGTATAAGGAATTGCAATAAAGCAGTGCAATAAGAGCAGCAACTGGCCCATCAGCTTACGCAGTTGATCTTTAGCTATGTAATGTCAATCATAATTGGATTTGTCAGTTTGAGATTTATTAGTTTTAATTATATGTAGCAGATTAACATATTCAATTCAATGCATGTACGAACTTGATGATCAAAATTTGTGTCTGATCGGGGTTTTGTCAAATTGCTTTACTGAATGAGCAATGCTACATGGCTAGGAAACGGGCGAGGGACGGGACGTGGCGGGGTGGGGTGGGGACCGTCCACCCCGCTTGGGATGCATGCTGTCGTTTTTTGTGCACACATCCCGAGCGGGGTGGACGGTCCCCACCCCGCCACGTCCCGTCCCTCGCCCGTTTCCTCGACATTTAGAATTCCTCTTACTTGAATATTGTTCACGAGTCCCCTAAAATCACCTAGGTGTCGATCTTGATGTGATATTCTCAAGTAGCTCATCCCCTTTTGTGATGTTGGATGTCATCCAATTTGGCTTTCTCATTTGTCTATCTTCCCCATCTATCTCAGTTCCCAGCACTCACAGAAGAACAATCCCAGCTCTCAAAGCCCAACGACTGAGCCTTCCTCCAAGAAACCTTTACCTTTCGTCTCATAGAATACAGTTTTTACCCCCGACAAAGATATCCAAAAACTAAATAGTTTAAGCTTTGTTAAAAAGCAGTTTGTTATTAAACATATGTACATAAATTTGTCAAAGGTGTGATGGCTTAGTGGTTGAGTAGTTGTGGATGGTATGACTAGAACACAGGATCAACTCCAGATGATATCTGGGTGGGAGGGGTTGACCATTTTTAGTTAAAAGTTCTTGTTTTTCTATTTTTATTTGTATTTTTATGTTATTGCAATGAGTTAATAAAATGTTATCCAAATGTTATTGAGAGACGTCAATATTATCCTCCATTTTTAGTTTTTCACTAATTAATAAATTAATTTTTATTGTGTTAATTGAATTGGGTTGAAATTGAGACTGAGGTTGTTGACTTTCGTGTCCACATGTGCGAGGGCCATTGTTTGTGTAATTGTGTATGTCCCGAAGTTGAGAGAACGTTGTTGTGTCTGTTTGAGCTATACTTGGCACAATGCTGTATAGAAATGCTTTAGGCCTTTTAGGGAAGCAACAATTCTAGAGAGTCATGTTTGGTAGTCACTTTTGGATCATTTTGAAATTTTTTTTTACACTTGTATCCCTTTTATAGATGGTGTTTGTGATTGTGTTACAAAATTGCATTGTTTATAAAGTGGTCAAAATAGCTTGAATTTATAATCAAGAGGAGGTCAAAAAATGCTAGAATATATCTGTGAGGCTGAACTTGCTAGTTACTAGTCAATTATTTATTTAGATAATAATATATATAGTGAGCTACCCAGCAAGCACACCACACCAACCGCGAATCTTAATTTGTATTTATTGATTTAATTTTGTCTTAAGGTTAGGTATGGGTCTTCCCCATCTCCAACTTGATTTTAGTATAAATTAAAATAAAATAAAACTAATAATGTGACAGAGATGATTAATAATACATCTAACCAACATTCATTATTCCCCCATCCAAACACTAAAAAAAAAAATAGAAAAAAGAGCGTTCCTTATTATCCAAACTTCGATTTTGAAATTCTCAAGTTTTTTAACATCGTCCTAATGCCAACAAGCTTGGTTAGGCAAGAAGAAGAAGAAGAAGACTCGTCGTGAATCATAGGTCCAACGATGGAATTGTGCCACAACATGTTTGCATTTCAAATAAATTAATACTTTCAAAGACCAAGTTTGATTTCGAGGTTGAAATTGAAATTTGCTAGGGAATCGGGATTTTGCAACCAGGATCGAACTTTACAATTTTTAAAGTATTGGAGTTTCTCGCATTCTAAATTATCTATTCATAAATGCTAATAAAACAAATGTTTCTTTATCTCACCCAAATGCTTTTCCCATACTTACTTTAATTTTTACAAGTTATTAACTCAAAATAATTAAGAAATAAACAATTTCCATAAATGAATTAGAACAGTCCAATCTCACGTTTCATTCTTTATGATTTACTTGATTTTAGATTAAAAAAAAATTACTTGGAAACAATTTCATATAATTGGTAAATTTGAAATGAGTTTTATGCACACTTTCAAAACTGCCGTAATTTAAAATTTTATTTTGTTTAAGATTTTGGATAGCATGAGTTATTTGTATTTATCTCTTAACTAATATCACAAAGTTCTTATAATAATACTTTCTCTTGTCATTTAGGGTGCGGGATTTTAATTTGCTTGGAAAACTTTGGATATACAAAATCAGTGTCATGGTATGTTATGAAACAACGTACTTATTAAGTGGTTTAATGATATTTCACTAGTTATTGAATTTATTTTATTTTGAGTTATAGTGTATACAAATTGTTTAAGAAATGGTTGTGATTGTGGGTAAACTGGCACCCAATGGTAAACTGTTTTCTTATTTAATAATAATCTTCGTGTTTTACCGTAAAAAAAAAAAATAATATGCCATCATTTTTGCATGTGTATGTCCATTTCATTTGTTGAAGATATTTTCGTCTATATGTCATTGCATTATTTTTTTTTGAGCTTTGCTACAGAGCGAGGGAGGGAGCGAGGGATGGGTGGTAACCACCCATCCGCCTCGAGATAAGCGCATCGGATTGGAGATGCACGCTGGCGCTTATCTCGGGGCGGATGGGTGGCTACCACCCATCCCTCGCTCCCTCCCTCGTTCCCTCCCTCGACCCCTAGAATTTCCCTTTTTTTTTTTCAAGTGAAAAGGCATAAATGAGTTGTTGCTTCAATTTTTTATTACATAGTCACCATCAAAGTAGGAAATTTAGCAACACTTCTTTCATGTTAAAGGCTGTTTGAGGAAGAACTTGCACCCTTTTAGCAAGATTTTTCTTTTATTAACAGATCTATGTAAGGAAAGATGATGAATAAGATTAGCATTAACTGATTTATTCTGTAGCAACTATAATCTCTGCAAATGGAAAGGAAAAGACTGGAGTCTGGAGGATTATCTATGAGAAGAATAAGGAAAGGATATGATCACATAAATCATATTCTCTGATCGATTGTTAAGGATTTTGTAACATTTTTTTTTTTTTTTTAAAGAAGTTTGTTTTAGAGCATTTCCAATGGTAAAAGTTAAAATGAGAGATTAAACATTTTCATTTTAATCAAAAGTTAAATTTAGGGGTTCTCATATTTCTTCATCACTCCAATCATATCTCCTATTTTAATTTTTCATCATTATTTAAATATATCTTACACTTTTTCACCCCTCTATTCCTTTTGTTTTGATTTTTTATTTTGTTTTTCATTTGAAAATTAAAGATTTGAAATATTTTAATGATATTTCAAATTTTAGGGGATGGTTGATTGCCCCTAAATTTAGGGAAAAGTTGAATGTGAAGTTAAAGTGGATCCATTATTGGAGATGTTCTTATGAGTTAAAAGCTCAGCAACAATAAACAACAAACTAAAGAGGAGAGTATTATATAAGGGTGGGCATCCCATCCCGCAATCTCGAACCCATTCCAATTCCGTCCCGTCCCGATCTAAAGTGAGATGGGATCGAGATGAAGATTTTCAATCCCGCCTATCCCATCTCGTCCCGAATTTATTTATTTAATAATAATTATTATTAATTTTAATCAAAATACTCTTCTAAATTAAAGTTTAGGATGTGTTTAAATTAAATCAATGTAAGATGAAATTCTATATGAAATCTAAATGAATTGAATCATTAATTTTAAATTAAATTTAATATTTATTTGCCTTCAAAAAAAAGTTTAATATTTATCTATTTAATATCTATTATTATTTATGATGTAAGTTATATGTATATAAATTTGACATTATTGGTGTGTGAGTAATGAGAGATAAAACTCTTTTTGTTATTTTTTATTGGAGGACTATTTAGTACGTGCCCGTCCCGTCTCATCTCGTCCCGTCCCAATCCTTTTTGAGATGGAATGAAGTCGGGATGAGGTCTATCCCATCCCGTCCCGATCCCGAATGAACGGGATGTGATAGGGATGGATCTATCTCGTCCCATTCCGTCCCGTGTCCACTCATAGTATTTTATTGATGCGCATTAACAATGATAGATAACATGCCTTTATATAAGCTACAAGAATATTCCATTAAATGAGATCTAGAGATTTCCTATATTCACAACCCACCAAAATATAAGTAGGCATCCACATTTACTACCTAACCTATTTATTAACTGAGAAAAACACTTAATAGTAGGGAAATCTAGGATAGTTTTTCTACCTAACCTATTTACTAACTAGATGACTTAAATGCCCTTAATAATATTGGGTTCCCTTATCATTTTTGATTAAAAAAAAAAAAAAAAACTTTGTTTAAGGAGTGTAGATAAGATTTCCCTTAACATTTTGTAGAAATGTTTTAGACAAAAAAAAAATATATGTTTTTTGAAAGGATAAATTCTAACTACTCATTAATTTGGAAGCGAAACCACCGGAAATATTTTATTTTTTTTTGCAATTCTAGTTAGATATAGTTGTTGAGAGTCAGAATTAACATGAATGGACAGTTTAGGATGTGGTAACACTATGAACTTCTAGGGATGGCAGTGGGGCGGATTTTCACGGATATCTACCCCACTCGCCTCGTTTGGGGAGGATTTGGTAAAGGATCCCTGGATCTTGGGGCGGATACGTTTATTAATCGGGGCGGATACGGATTTGGCCATATCCGCCCCACGGATATCCGTTTATCCGATGAAATTACAAAAATATTCTTCCCTTATATAAAGGAATTAAATCACTCCATCTCACATTCTCCCCCTCCCCTTACCCCGCTCTCGGTCTCTCTCAAAGCAGCGAAGGTCGCTCTCCCCCCTTCGTCCCTTTTTCTCTCTCAAAACAACTAATTGAAGGGTGGCGGAGGGCGAGTGGCCGACCCTCCCTTCTCTCTCACAGCAAAGGCCGCGAAGGCGAAGGCGAAGGGACCCTTTTCTCTCACAGACTCACAGTGAAGGCCGCGACCCGCGAAGGCGACCCTTCTCTCTCACAGTGAAGGCCGCGAAGGCGAAGGGTGCCGATGATTTCAGATGAGTCAGATCTGAAATCAAGATCTGAAATCACGATATCAAATCTGAGATCGATTTTTTTTTAATTTTTTTTTAATTTTTAGATCAAGATCAGATCTATCAGAGATCGAGTTTTTATTTTTTTTGTTAATTTTCGTATGGATTCTTTGTAATTTCTGTAATTTTGTTTGTAATTTCTGTAATTTCTTTGTATGAATTTTGTTAGAATTTCTGTAGTTAGATGGAAAACAATAAACGGATTGGCGGGGCGGGGCAGATATCCGCCAATCCGCACGGGGCGGCTACAATTTTTAATAAAAATTGCAAACGGATTGGCGGGGCGGATCGGGGATGGATTTGCTCAAATCCTCTCCGTTGCCATCCCTATGAACTTCGATGAAAGTAATACTTAAAAATAGTTATTCTTTATTAAAGCATCCACCGAAAAGCTTCAAACCTTAAAACCTAGTGGTGTCTCTGTACTTAGAGAGGAGAGCAACTTCTTAATAATCCCTTTGCACTTTCAACGTCTCATTCACTGTGAAGAGTTTATTCGTATACAGGCACACCAACAGACTGACAACTTGATGGACTAATAGACATCTTTGGACTTACTTCTTAGACACAAAATAGTATTTATTTGAGTTAGGTTTCTAATCACTTATTAAGAGGGAATCTCTAACTAGATGTTGATTTATTAATAAGAGTGGATAAAAGTGTTTGTTTAGACTTTAATTAGAATCTTTAGCTCATGAAAAAAAAAAGTTTTTTTTGGTAATTTAGAGATTTATTAATGTTTGATGAAAATCAAAGGCGGTGTCCGTACATTTTACAATATTAATAATCACCATAATTTCAAATTACGGGGATTTATGTTTGAATCAGACATAAAACAACACCCCTAAGCCTATGTAGTGTCCAATTGAAGGGTACACAATTTTTTGGGGATACCTGTTGTGGATGCTCTTATGTACATTTCCATGGTTATATGCCACCACCGAGGGCCCTACTAATCATATTTTCGCCATCTCATCATCCGTCAATCTTCTTGACCCCAACAACCCACCCCTTTTCCCATTCGCTCATTTCCACCAAAACACCAAAACAAATACCTGCAAGTCATTCGTCCTTTCTTCCGTCCCTACATTGACTTGTTCATCTTTTTTAAGACCCCCCACCCCCTCCACACACATTGGTCTCTCTCTATATATACCTCTCAATTCTGCTTCATTTTTTATCCCCAAACATACACAAAGTTCTCTGCTGGAAAGCTGTAAAGAAGTAGTACCAATGGAGAAAGCCATCAACAGACAGAGAGTTCTTCTTCAGCATCTGAACCCCAATTCTTCTTCTTCCTTCTCTGATTCCTCCTCTCTTTCTGTAAGTCTCTCACTTCTTTCATATCATCAATGGGGCTGCTTTGGATGTTTGTTTGTATGAATTGGCTGGAAGATTGTCTGAAAAATTGCTACACTATGCGATTTAAGAAGACGGGGTCTGAATTTTGAACTAAAAGTTCGTTTTTCAGTAGTTTTATTAGAACCCCATTAACCCATCACAAGGTAATAGATCTTTTGTGGAATCAACATGTCTGTCATGTAGTTGAAGTGGCTAAAACAATTGGGTTTTGATGATATGAAGCAACACAGTTTGTTTGATTCACAAGTTTGGAGAATTTTGTGTATTATATATAGATTTGGGGGTGTTTACTTTTGCCTCTCAATCTACTTAGAGCTCTGAATTTTGCAATATATGGTTTATTTATTTTTTTGAGTAATTTAAATCTCTAACTATAAAAACAAACATCCAATGACAATGATACACAACCTATAAAAACAAGACCTGTGTCCTTGGATGACTTTGTTGTTATCTTCAGGATCACAGTTCTGAATTTGGAGTTTTTGGGGTTGACTTTTATGTAAGACCTTTTCACTTTCAAGGATAATTGTTTGTAGGATGGATTTCTTGATTTCCTGTTATGGGTTTTATCATTTTGGTTATTGAAATGGTTCTTTTAGTTTATCAACATTTTTTAATGGTCAAAGTTTGATTATATTGTTTCCTTGGAAAGGCTTCGGCATGTTTGGCCGGGGATAGTGCTGCATACCAAAGGAGTGCTGCTTTTGGTGATGATATTGTTATTGTTGCGTAAGTCAATTTCATGTTTCTGTTTGCAATTGTGTTTCGATGCCAGTTTTTGTAATTCATTAGTCAATCTGACTTTGCTTCACTTTGTGTATTTTGGCGTGTTCCATGTTTTTACAGTGCGTATCGAACAGCACTTTGCAAGGCTAAACGTGGAGGGTTCAAAGATACCTTCCCTGATGAGCTACTTGGAACAGTTCTGAAGGTTTGTCGTACTAGCAAATGTCAAAGCATCAGTGTCAGACTGTTTTTAATTGCCATTAGCTCTTTTTTTGAAAAATTATTTTTATCTTATTAACTTACTCATGCTGAATGATGCTATAGGCTGTGATAGAGAAAACAGGTTTGAATCCAGGTGAAGTTGGCGATGTTGTTGTTGGTACTGTCTTGGCACCTGGTTCTCAAAGAGCAAGTGAATGCAGAATGGCTGCATTCTATGCTGGTCTACCAGGTATTTTTACCTGTTCATCCTTCCCTTTTGACGTTTTTTTTGGGAATCTCACCTTTAATCTGTTTTGACCAGAGACTGTTCCGATAAGGACCGTGAACAGACAATGCTCATCTGGTCTCCAGGCTTGTGCAGATGTAGCTGCTGCTATAAAAGCTGGATTCTATGACATAGGTAAGAATACATCTAGTCTATAAGAGTCTACATTCTACAATACTTCTACAATCCGTAATTTAGGGCTCATATTCTACATGTTCTGAATATAGGCATTGCGGCTGGGTTGGAATCCATGACAACTGACAAAGTGGAATGGGATTGTAAAATCAACCCAAAAGTATGGCATCTTTTACATACCTGTATTATGAGAATATTTTTTTTCAAGAAAATTATGTGTTTTGTGCTTTGGAGATTAATCCTTCAATTTGTAGGCACAACTCTTTGAGCAAGCTAGAGATTGTCTTCTTCCCATGGGCATCACTTCTGAACTTGTCTCAGAAAGGTATGGCATTACACGACAAGAGCAAGACCAGTCAGCGGTGAGTTCTAAAGCCTTGTAGTGTGATTGTAGAAATAGGACCTCAAGTCGCTCATTTCCACTAATATGCACTCTGCAAGACAACCTACCAATTTTTCCAATTCAAGTTCCTGAAATTGTACATGCCTTACACATGCTTTGCTTTATGCAATAAATGTTTTTAATTTTATAGCCTTCCACTACTTTGTTTGAGCTGAAAATTTTGAGGAAAATTCAATACCAACATCAGAAACAATGTGTCAAAGTTATACCTCATTTCGACACGTGTGCCTCGAGATCCATGCTAAGTGAGATAAAGAGAATTTCTCTATAAATATCACGAAGTGAGCGAGGGTCTACCTTGAACGTGACATAAGCCGACCGATAGGATCACTGGTGCCCATTGTTCAACTAGGTCCTTAAACACTCATAAAAACCGTTTATCAATTTACTTAAATGGCGAGGACCTAAATACTTACTTAGGAACGGTCTCGAAATGGTCCGAAACTTTGACACATTCTTTCTAATGGTAGTGTGTAATTTCCTGAAAATTTCAGCTCAAATAAAGCTCAAAGAAAGTTCAAATGAGTAAAAAAAAAATTTAGTTTGCTAGGGACACGAAATGTAAAATTATGAAAAAGTGTCATGCTAGGTATGAATTAGGAGTTTGAGGGACTCCAACCCAATCCCCCATGTGATTGGCTATTCAAGTTCAGTTGTTTTGTTCGATTAGTCTCACCTCTTAATCCATGGTTTACTAGGTTGAGTCTCATAGAAAAGCTGCAGAAGCAGCTGCGTCTGGTAAATTCAAAGATGAGATAGTTCCTGTAGCGACAAGGGTAAAATTTCTTCACTCTAGTACTTTAGTTTGTAGTTTTTTTTTTTGTAATTATGCAATGCAAAGTCAACAACTATTATTTTCATTTGTAAAATGCTGATATTTTTAAAAATTTTGAAGATTGTGGACCCAAAAACTGGGGAGCAGAAGCCTGTTATAATCGCTGAAGATGATGGTATTCGACCAGGCACGTCCTTGTCTGTTCTAGCAAAGCTCAAGCCTGCATTTAAGAAGGATGGGACCACAACTGCTGGTATTAGATGCGCTCATGTCCTCCTTAAATTTAATTATTTATTTTATCACATGCTATTCAGTTAGATTAAGAGATTGAGTTTGTTGTGGGTATCATCAGGAACTTCTAGTCAATTGACTGATGGTGCTGGAGCTGTCCTTCTCATGAAGAGAAGTTTTGCAATGGCAAAAGGACTTCCCATTCTTGGTGTGTTCAGGCAAGTCACCTTGTTTACGTTAATTTTTTTTCAAGTGATATCACTATAGATTGGTTAGTGTACATGTGTTGTGGAAAATTCTCTATCTCACTTGTACATAACGCACCTGCTTGCCAATGGCTTGAAGGGGAGTTCAATATATATATGCTATTTCTTACGTAAATACTCACCACAGGCTCTAGGCGGTCAAGAGCTCAGTCAATTTTGAAAGCGCTAGCCGATTTTGGACAGACTGAGTTAAGCTCCAATTAGTTGACTGCTTTGCCCAACTAGCCGATTTGTCCAATTGTCATTACCCTTTTTACATTTAAAATTTTTCTTTGTTCAAATTAAAATCATAAGTGACCTCTAATACACCCGTCCCTAAGCTCATTTTCTCGAAACTATGTTGCAAAAATACTAGAGACTTGAGAGAGAAGAAAGTTGGAGAAAGGGAAATAGGGAACCTTTCTCCTCATTACACAACTTTGGTATCGACGGTATGAACCTTTTTCTACTCCGTTTGTGTACTGCACAAGCAGCAGCTCCCCACTTTTTATTCTTTTCTTCGACGCCAGTACACCTCACCACCTTTACCCATCTTTATCCTTCTCTTTATTTGCTTACTTCTCCAACTCTGATCTCCTGTTTATTTCCCTTCTCCCTCCTTTCTATCTTCTTCTTATTTAATTTTCCCCAACTTTCTCTTCCCCTGCCCCACTCAGTCACTCTTTCCCATAAGATATAATCGGAGGAAGATATAATTTATTTTATTGTGAAAATCGGCACCTTAGATTCTCTTGAAGTTCTCTATCACATGAGCATCAGAAACAATCTCATGCGCGGGGCCGGTATGATAGAGAAGAACTCCCTAACTAGAAGCCAACTGATTTTTATCACACTGTAAGGGTTTGATTCAAAGGCGTTGAATAAGGACTAACAAAGAATGAAGATGGCAAGTAACCAATATATATAGGTTGAAATCACAAACCAAAGATAATTCTCACCAGTAGACATGGAGGAGGAATAGGTTGGTTTGATGAAAGGAATTTTGAAAAAGCTTCTTGTGTCACCTCTTTGCTATTTATAATTGGTTCAAAATTTGCCTACCTGCTTCAAAAGGGGATATAAAATATTGTACAGACTGCTTTAAACCAACCATAACAACATTCAGAATGCTTATGGGTCTGAAATCTGCTACAGATGATCTGCATCTTCAGTACCACCATAACATTTAGTGGTTTTATCTTTCGTCAAGTCACTGAAGGCTTTGATATGGTAGAAAACCCAATTCATTGACAACTGACCTCCAGAGTTCCTTCTTCTATTGTGGAAGTACTTCAAACAATGATCATCCATTGCCATGATTTTGGCTGAGAATTTTACTTTAGGAAATGACTTTTTGACACCACCACTTCCACTCTTTGACAGTACCACCCTTTTGTCTAATACCAACACTTATTGAGTGACACCATTTTTTTCTTCCCTTCGTTCTCCCTCTGCAATTTCTTCTCCAGAGAAGAACAACGACATCTACGCTCGCCACCTCGCCCTTGAGACATTCTCCTTTCTGATTTATGAGGGTTGTTGCTTATGCAGTTAAAACGGATAACGGATCCATAATGGTTCAAGAACGTTATAGGTTATAACGCGATATAACGAGATATAACGATATATAGCGGAATAGTTTTTTAATATATTTTTATAAAGTATTAATGTATTATAGAGTCAAAAAAGTAAATCATGTTCATAATATTAAATTTAAAAACAAAAAAAAAACATTAATAAAAAAACACCTTCCCTTCGTATGAGAGTGAGATCACAACAGAGAGTGCGATCGACTCTTCGTTTCTTTCCTTCTACTCTCGTTCTTTGTCAAACGACGAGGTCTGGTTCTTTGTCGATGGGTGACGACTAGCTCAAGTCTTTTCCTATGAGTCTAGGGTTCTCATTCGATCGAGAATGAAATGGGTATTTTTTTTAATGTATTAGAACAAAACGTTAAAACGGGGTTATTGAAAAAAAAAAGTTATCTCAATAACGGTCATATAATGCCGTTATATCGGAGTTATGATAACATAACGTGATAATGTCATAACGTAACGGCTCACCCCCGTTAAGAGTTATATCGGTGTTATAATGTCATTTTAACTGCAAAGGTTCTTGCATTTGATTTTATGTGTGATTTATGACTAAGAAAACCAAAATTTAAGCAGGAAACTAGGGGTGGCCATGGGACGGGATGAACCTCATCTCTATCCATCCCGTTCATTCGGGATCGGGACGGGATAGACTCAATCGACCTCATCCCATTCCAAACGGGTTCGGGACGGCACGGGAAAAAATTTGCTGTAAATGTCAAGCATGTGTTCATTTGTACAAGTTGCGGAGACCAATTTGCTGAAATGTTTGTGTACTTAACTTACAGAGACCAATGGAAATAAGAGCCAAGCATTGGGCTTTCTAATAATGTGCCAAAGAAAGAAATACTCCAAGATGAAGTTTATAATTACAACCAGATAAGCCGTACATGTAAAATATTAGGGAATAGATGTTAGAAAAATGGGATGGACAAGTGTGAATGAGAGAGAATATGTTGGTGATACAATCAAATAATCAATATGTATCTTAGAATGCTTATATCATCATTGAGTATGTATCTCAAATGATCAATATGTATCATAGAATGCTTGTATCAAATTATCAATATATCTCATAATATGATCAATATTTGATCTAAAGAAACAATTACACTCCTAAAAATATATTAAAATTATTAATAATGAATATTTTAAAAATCAATTCAGGACGGGATCGGGATCGGGATCAGGATGGGATTTTGATCAATCCCGGTAAAACTTGAAAAATTGGGACGAGAATTGCGGGCTGGGATGCCCACCCCTACATGAAACCCAAACAAATTTACACAAGAAAATGGGTTTGAATAGAATCACGAACTGAATCACAATTTCTTGCAAAAATAAAAATTTACTCACAAAACATACTTTGAGAAATCAAACTTTACTCCTGAAAGACAATGCGAAAAAAACTCTTGGTTTTGTTTTGTGTATTAAAGTCAACACTAAGAAATTTGAGAACTGTAAAGCCAGATCCACCACCAGGCCGTTCACCACCCACACCACCCCGATATTGCAGCCTCAGCACCAAGATTGAGTTTCAATTTCGCCATAGGGACTGGGAAGTTGAAACCACATCTCGCAGAATAGGTTGCGAGATTGCTAAAAAAAAAATTTCCATGTCTGCAAGATTGGGTTCCTTTCTTGCAGATCTGTTGGAACCTTTTTTTTTATAGAGATGAGAAGTTGGAGAGATGTCGTCAGTGTTGCTACTATCGCTGTCATCGTCGATTTTGTTATCGTTGCTGCTGTTGTGGCAAAAATCGCAGAGAGGAGAATTGAAATGTTGTTGCTATTTTGGCAAAAATTGCTAAGAGGTTGAGAAGAGGGGGTGAAGAAAAAAATGGGGTTTTTTTTTCCTTTTATTGCTGGTGTCACTTAGTATGTCCAAAAATTAGCAAAAAAAAGATTTAGGTGGTGGTGTCAAAGAGTACAAGTGGTGGTGTAAAAAACTCATTGCCTTTATTTACAATTATTAATTTATTATTACTATTTTATTTTCCTTGATGACAAAAATAATTGCTAAATTTTTTCCATTTGCATTCTCTTTTCTTACCTTTTCACTTCTGTCCATATTGGAATTATCTTTCTAATTATCAAGGTTTCATTTTTTTTTTCTCTAATTATTAACAGCCATCATGCTAACTTGAAATACATTTTCAGTCCATAGAAAATTAACAGCCATCATGCTAACTTGAAATACAAACATTATTATTCTGATACAGTCTTCTTGTTATACACATCCAGGAGTTTCTCTGTTGTTGGAGTAGATCCGGCCGTTATGGGTATTGGCCCAGCTGTTGCAATTCCAGCTGCAGTGAAGGCTGCTGGTCTTGAAATTGGTGACATTGACCTTTATGAAATCAATGAGGTGATAATCAAGGACATTAATTATTTTGGTGAATCATTACATTTGATCTAACACAGTTTTACGTTCGCTATAGGCATTTGCCTCCCAATTTGTTTATTGTTGTAAGAAGTTGGAATTAGATCCAGCAAGGGTGAATGTTAATGGAGGAGCAATGGCCATTGGCCATCCTTTGGGTGCAACAGGTATTTCCAACCGCTTTCATAAGTTTTTTTTTATCAGGGTTGTGTCTAGGTTTAATGATTGGATCAACTCTCAAAATGATCAACTCTCAAAATGCCATTCTTACCTTATCGTTTATATTTGATATTATTTTTCTAGTTTTGGCATTTGGATTTGGGAATCGACTTTGCGAATTTCACTCTGTTTCTATATGAGCCAGAAAATTTGTTCATTTTCATATAACACAGTAGGACTTCATTTGCTTGTGTTCAATGCATGCATCAAGTCTTACTGCAACATATTACAGAACTATGGATTTAGCAAAATGATTATAAAACTGTGATAAGAATGATCTTATAGATATATAATAGTAACTCATAACTAGATGCAAAGAGAGATATTTACTCCTAGAATAAGTGCCCTCAAGTCTGCATTTCAACATTGCTCACTGCCTCATCTGAAGTTATTTTTATTTTTTTTGTCACTGAATACTTTCCATTTTCCTTGACAGGTGCTCGTTGTGTTGCAACCTTGTTGCATGAGATGAAACGGCGAGGCAAGGACTCACGCTTTGGAGTTATTTCCATGTGCATAGGTTTGATTTTTGTTTCCCAATTCTGTTTTAATCGATCAAGTGTTACATCTTCTAGGTTTTGATGAACATTGTACAACTGATGATTGAAAATGTATTAAATGTTACTTGCAGGCACGGGAATGGGTGCTGCAGCTGTTTTTGAAAGAGGGGACTGTGTTGATGACCTATGCAATGCTCGAAAGATCCAGGACAACAACTTGCTATCCAAAGATGCTAGATAGATAAATACTCTTCTATTGTTTTCAAAAAAGAGGATTGTGAGAAATCTTAATAAAGCAGTGTAATATGAGCCCCAACGTACAGGTCTATCCATGGTTACGGCCAAGAGTGCTTGGGTTTTCAATGGTCTGAAGATGGACCGCTTGACCAGGCAGATCAATAAAGTGGGATTAATCTATTTTTGGTCTTCTATTTTCTCTTGTATTGTGTTGGTATTTTAGTGTTCTAAAAGGCACACTGATGGATTTTATAGCTATTTTAATGCCATTCATAATTAAAGTTGGTTTTTAGCATTTTTAGATTTATCACTTTCAATTCTGTAGCACATAACGTCTCTGAGTTCAAACTATGTTACTGCAACTTGAGACTGATAGGAGTTGCTGTTTCTGCCATTATGAGAACATTACTAGGTGATGTTGCCATTGTCATTGTTTGTGCGCTGTTTAGGCACCCAATGAAAACAGGCATTTTGTGATAAACTCGTACATAATTGAGGTACAAGTTCTTGCTCTGCAGTTGTGCTTCAGAATGCTCAATTAGCAACCTATATAATATTAACAAGTAGTTTACTGATTGAGAAGTTTAATACTTTTAGGAGTCGGAATTCTATTTGATTAATTAGAACCTTATTGTGTTTGATATTTATTAATAAGAGTAGTTTTTCTATTTCTGTTAATGTCTTTCTCTATATATTCAAGCCTTGTAATAGAATTGATTAAAAGTAAGCAGAGTAATTAGCTTCCTTAACAGTAAGCAGAGTGTACACAGTTAAACCTATTTCACAAAACTCCCAAAATCACCAAAACCTTCCTTGTCAAGTAATTGGCTTTCCGCTTCTTGACAGCTCGGACTTTGAAGGAGTATCGGTTAGTTTCTTAACAGTCTAGTGGATGTTAGCCTATATATTTTCAGGGTTGTGTCTAGTTTTGATGCAATTGAATCAGCTGTCAAAATGCAATTCTTAACTTTTTATTGTATATTTGATATTTTTTCTAGTTTTGGTATTCGAATTTGGGATAGGATATAGGATAGAAAGTGCAGTCCCATACTGATCGCTGGAGGCATGTTTATATCTGTTATAGGATATAGGATAGGAAGTGCAAACATCACAAATCTTTCATGCTGAACATTAAACGTTGGTATAAAAAGACGAGCGACAAATGCTAAACGTTGACCAATGTAAATGTCCATTGACAAAAGCACCACCACATCTCATATGCAAGTTCCTTGGAATGATTCTAATGCTTCTCCAAAAAGCACTTCCAACAATGAGGATTTCAACTTTGGAATCATCCCTCTCATTCATGTGATTTTTTAGCACCCTAATGACCTTGTATACAACATTACTTGAAGCACAGCTGAAATACACAAACACACATTGGCATGAACCTTGGCTGGGAGGTTTTGCTAGTGCGATCCAATATCTATCTAATCACAGGATTACCAAGAATGTACTTGTTTGAAGATCTGGGTGTCAAGAAAATCAACCCATTAGAGTGACCTGGGATACCGTAAAAAGAATCAAATGGCTTGTTATTAAGATTGATGAATCTGTCACAAGTATCAAAGTCGAGTATATAGCCATACTGACCAAGACTGGCAAAACGAGATTAAGAGAGTAGCGGGGTTTGGATTTTTGATTGATTGGGTGAAACATGATTCGGAATGGAATATCTTTGATCAAGTAGTTCCATGTTTTGGAAGACCGAATCAAGTGGTGGTTTAGAAAGGACATGTTGTATTACTTATGGGGTAGTTTTTCTACTTTCGTTGCCATCTTTTCTTCTTCAAAACTCTTGCAGATGCAGCTTTAACTTGTTGGGTTATTGGCGTTGGCTTGAATAGTCTCATATCTCAGAAGGTGGGGTTGTCACGACAGAATATAAGGGTCCACACCCTAATAGCATGCTAGTTGTGTTTAAGTTGGTGATAATATCGTTGCTATGTATAGTGGACCAAGGGTGCGTGTGTGTGCGTGACACTCCAATAAGTGATACCAGAGCTGATGGTTCAGTTGGAACTTGGCGAAAAGGAAATATAGACGACACATCATTCAAGGGGAGTAGGCGTAAGGTAGCGAACCAAGTGCATGCACTCCAACAAGTTGTATCAAAGCAGACGGTTCAGCTCGAACTTAGCGAGGAGGAGGTGCAAGCGACACATTTTTCAAGGGGAGTAGGTGCAGGGCCTCAAGCCAGGTGGAGCGTAGGTCCTCCAGGTGAACGATCCAAAAGCCAGATCCACGCCAAGAGGGTGTCCTACAAGTCCGTACAATGTTAAATTAGTAAGGTAGTTGCGATTATGTAGAGCCAACAATGCCAACAATAGTCAAGCCCTTATACCGAGTATTACTTTTAAGATCGTGGTTGCACAAGATACTCGAGGAAGAGATGTACTTTGAGATGTTGTGGACCAGAACAAGGCTTTTGAAATAAAACCGCACAACCAAGCGCCCAAAATGGGGACTCAACAAGTGGTATCAGAGATGACAGTCCAGATGGGAGTTGGCGATGAGAAGGTGTAGACAACACATCATTCAAGGAGACTAGGCACAGGGTAGCAAGCCAAGTGAAGCGCAGGTCCTCCAAGTGAACTTGACGAGAATGAGGAGCAAGCAACACATCATTGAAGGGAAATAGGCGCAGGGTAGCGAGCCAGGTGGAACATAGGTCCTCACGATCCATGATTAGGCCCCTGTTCCACACCAAGAGAGTGTCTTACTAGTCTGGACGAGGTGGAGTTAGTGCAGTAGTTGCGATAAGGTGGTGCCAACATTGCCAACAATAGTCATGCCTGTACACCGAGTACTACTTTCAGGATCGTGATTGTGCAAGACACTTGAGGAGGAGGTGTAATTTGAGATGTTGCGGACCGGGTGGATGGATTGTAGGATGTGTGATAATTTGCGCCAAAGGTGGAGATTGTTGTGTTATTGGTGTTGGCTCAAATAGTCTCACATCTTATGAGGTGGAGTTGGCACGACGAAATATAAGGGAGTTGTCCACTCCCTAATAGCAACGAGGACTTCTGGAAAAAAAAACCCCACACCCGAGCGCTCAAGATGGGGACCCGTTGCTAGCAGTATTTAAATTGCGAAAAATATCATTGCGATATGTAGTTGACACTCAGAATGCTCAATTTGTTTAACTCATACTGCTTTGTGTAGTTTAGATCTGCATGGAGGGAAAAAAGATGATCAGTTCACTGAAGCTGAAGCAGGAGAGAAGAAAATGTTTCAAAACCAGGGATGAGTAATCACCTGCATCCAACTAGTTAAACCCATTCCACATAACCCACCCACATGATTGCAAATTTATAAGAAGCTTGACATGGGTGTTGCCTAACTCTAGTTGACATTCAAGGAAACAATAATGATAAAAATATGCACTTTTTTTTTTGAAAAGATCAAGATTCGCAAGGTGAGCAAAATTCTCAAGAAATCGAAACGAAACCGAATTTGAACCATATCATATCATCCAGGTACAGAATCAGATCTATCACTGGTTTATTGTTTGGGAAAGGAACAAAAAATAACCATTATTGTTCGGTTCAGTACTGGTTTCGAGTTTTGAAATATAAAAAATACTAGACTGAACTGAATAATAAATTAATTTTATTTTTTAACTATTAAATTTGGGTGGTCGGATGTAATTTTTATTTTTATTGTGCAAAAATGAGGATAAAAACATAATCAAAGTTTAAAAAAATAAAGAGAAAAAGTTGACCCCTTTGAAATCTAAATTTAGTTTTGTCTTTAATCAATGAAAAATTGTTCTTGGTGTCACTATTCGGGACAAACCAAAATTGATAGCGAATTGAACCGCTAACGACTGGTACGGTATGATATGATATCAACTTTAAAAAAAAAACTCAAGAAACCAAACAGAACCATCATCATCATCAAAGCCCATTCCCGATATTTTTGGGGACGGCTACATGGATTTTGGTTCTCCAAGCAATGCGGTCTTCCCACATATCCTCGCCTAATCCAAGCTCAATGATGTCTTCATTCACCGTCTTCATCTAAGTTTTCAACGGTCGTCAAGAAACCACAAGCAGAACCGTAACAAAAAAATTACACAAACATGGGATCAACACGACCATAATACTGAAACGAACCTTACCATGCTCGCCCCTACTAAATGGTTCAACCGATACAAAAACAATATGGACCTTGATTAAAACATTAACAAAATCGATTTTTGGAGAAATCTTAAGATAGTGTGTTGTTGTGACTCTCTAATCAATACAAAGCGTGCAAAATACTATACTAAAACCTAGCACAATGGCAAGTAGGGATCAACCAAAACAAGAGAAAATTCGAGTGAAAAGTTTTAGTTAAATCTAAACTAAGGACATGAGAAATATGATTTTAAAATAATTTGGTCTAAAATAAACTACAAGCTAAAAATATTCAATTTTAATAAAAACAATCAATGGATGTGAACTCTCAAGGAAAAAAGAATTCACCACCGTGGTTTCTCATAAGCAAAAATAGTGTTATTCTCTTACCATTGAGCTAATCAATTAATCTTATCAAGTCCTATAACTTCTTCTCTATATGAGATGTAAATACAAGTAGGGCATTCGACGAGTTACCACTTAATGCAAACAAAAAGAATCCTCCTTGTATCTTTTATGCAATATAAAAATGAGAAGAAAAATGTGAGTTTCATCTTGATATGAAACTACACACTCCAACTCTCCATCTAAAAGGCTTGGTTATTAGATTATCAAACAATTATTGACATAATAAGTAGAAATAGAATAACACATACTGTAATATCTGCGTTTTAAAATAAATAAATAAATAAATAAAAATTTGGGCGGGGTGTACTCAGTTAATGTGGTGGGGGCACATAGCCACCCACCCTTTAAACACAACCCCCCTTTTCTTTCTTCTCTCTCTCTCTTTCCCTTTTTTTCTTTCTTTCCAGTAAGCAACGCGACGAGCTCTTCGTTTCCTTCTCCACCAGATTTTCGACAGTTTTGTTGATTTTCGTCCCCCAATCTCACCTCCTCCTCCTCATTTCTTCCTCTCTTCGTTCCCTCTTCATTTCTCTGTTGGTTTTTCGCAAGAAAAAAAAAATCAGTTTTCACATTTGGGTTTGGTGTTGGCTTGTTTGATCGGTTTCCTTAGCTCCGATCAGCCGTTGAGGGGCCTTGGTGGCGTCATTTGGAGCCCTTAAACCCCACATGCAAGGGTGGTTTCGGTGTTGGCCGGATTTTTCAAAAAATCAGGGTGCATGTTCGTTTTGAGGATTCTTCGGCGTGAATCCGGGCTTTGGGTGCGTGGGTGAGCCTCACATTCGTGACTCCGAGTGTTCTTAGACCCATTTCCGGTCTGTTGTGCAGTTTGGAGGCGATCAGACCGGAGTAGGAAGGGTTTCGGTGCGTTTTCGCCAAACTTCGGATTTTAGCGGGGTGTTTGCCGACTTTTTATTGCCTGTAAGTTTTTCTTCCAGTCGCGCGCCGCTTGTAATTTATTTTTTCAGTTTTCGGCTAGTTTGCTCACCTTCGAGTCCGCCTTGCAGTTTTAAAAATTTTTGTGGTCTCGCATTCGTGGTTTTGCAAGTTAGGAGCTTCGACCGGTAGGAATTGGGTTTTGAAAACCCATTCCGCTCAGGTGAGTGGAATTATAATATTTATTGTGAGAAATAATTATTTGAAATCCTGAATTTAATTTTTACATTATACCGTCGATTGTGCATAATTGAATCCAAATCCGAAATTCGGGTTTTTCAGATATTTCGATGATTGTGTTGGTTATTTGTTTATGAATTATGTATTAGGTTTCCTGAAAGCATGATATACTTGAATGAAATCGAATAGTGAATGAATTTTGGGTGTGATTAGGCTTTGGTGTAATGACATTGGACTTGTATGTTTCGTTTTCGAGTTTGCATAGTATGTCATGTTTTACCGTGGATTGCCGAGTCTTGAGCATGTATGATAATTGACTCGAATAAATTTATCGTGGTGAATTGGGTCATGTTGGGACCCTGGCATAGTCGTGGTTTTATAAAAATTGCCGAATTGTTTATGATTGCACGTCTGTTACCTTTGATTATGTACAGACTCGTCATTTGTGCATGTGGATATTAGTATAAGTGTCTTTACCCCGCTATAATGCATGTTGTGCCGATGCTGAGGAGCTTGCTCGCATCGTGAGTTGGATGGTGCTTGAGATGACTCACACCTGACATTGAGGACGCTATTGCATGTGGCAAGCTTGTTGAGGTGCGGTGAGCTCCCGCACGCACTTGCCACTATAGAGTGCAGTAGGACGGGTCCCGGAGGACGTGCTTTGGAGATTACTCGCTTTCCCTCCCAGCGCGCTTGAGTTTGATTGTGTTAGGTTGGTCGTGTTAGGCCAGTCGTTCGGGATGTTTGAGTTTGTATCCTGGCAGATGGCACCCCATTAGGATACAAACAAGCCCGAAGTGGTACTGGTGCACGTTGTGGGATGTGTCTGGGTGAGACACAATCGTAGGGTATGCGGATACCTACGATATGAGACACTTATACAGAATTTTACAGGATGTTTGGTTTAGACTTGATTGCTATACCTAGGAGACTAGGAAGAACTATGAGATTGTCTTTATTTTCATTGTTTGATATTTACCATGTTTGAATCACGTGTAATGATCGGCACATATCGTAAACTTGTAGTTATTGTTGAATCTGAAATGCTTGTGTTGTTGCTTGAACTTAGAAATATTATCTTTAGAGACACGGTGTGATTTAGTCTTTAGAACTTGTTGCTTATCATTTATTGTCTGGCATGAATTTTCCTGGTATAGTATTCCATTATTTGTATTTAGTTCGCTCGCACCAGCTAGCTTTGTGCTTTGCTGACCCCGCAAGGGGTGTGCTTCTATTGGAGTGCAGGCAGTGTTGGCGTTCCTGCTGATCGTGGCGCTTAGGCCCCGATTTCCGTTGTAGGCGCGTTTTGTGTTGTTTGGTTGTGTCCACCCTATACGGGTATGTTTTGCTTCCTCTGTGTTATTAGATGTACTATATTGTTATACTAGATGCTTGTATATTGGTTTTGTCGCTATGACTCTGGCGGGGCGAATCAAATATATATTTATTTTGTTCAAATTTTATCGTAGTTTTTATTTCCGTTTCATTCTCGTATCAAGAATGTGTTATATTATGATGTTGTGGCCGGTTGCGATCCGCCTGTGTTACGGGTTAGTTCACGCATCGGCACGCTGCGATTCCCGTGGCGGGTCGGGGCGTGACAAAGCTTGGTATCAGAGCCATTGTTTACCGGTTCACATGGAACACCATCGTATACCACTTCCTTGAGTTAATTGGGTAGAGGAGTTAGGACTTTTGTTGTGTTGTTTGATGTATGGTATGTGTGTTTTCTTTTACGTAGAGGTTGTTTGGTGATGGCGCGTGGTAAGAGATCCCAGGGTGAGGGATCAGGCACTGCTGGAGAGGATGTCTCTCAGGCTTTTATGGAAATGATGACACAATTGGCACAAAATATGAGGCAGGGCAGTCAGTCAGAGGATCCGTTTACTCGGCGCAACAGAGATTTCGTTAGCTTGGGTGGTGAAAGATTTGATGGCACTGGAGATTCTCTAGCTGCGGATCGGTGGATCCGTAAGGTAGAGCTCATATTTGAGATGATGGTGCTGACACATATACAACGTACTGAGTCAGTAGCACATCAGTTTGACGAAGAGGCTATGTACTGGTGGGATTCAGTGAGGCAGAGCCGTGATGTGTCAGAGATGCAGTGGGATACATTTTGTCAGGTGTTTGAACAACATTTTGTTCCTGATTCTGCCAGAGTTGAGATAATGGACAGGTTTTTACATTTACAACAGGGTTCTAGATCTGTTTCTTAATACTTGGCCGAGTTTACACAGTTGAGCCGCTATGCCACTTGTTTTATAGATACTCCAGAGAAGAAGAACAAGAAGTTTTTGAGTGGTCTGAACCCGTTCCTAAGGAAACAGTTGATGGTGATGATTGATCGTCATTTTGAGAGATTAGTGGACGTCACTTTGAGTCAGGAGCGAGTAGACGCCGAGTGTAGACAAGAGACTTTGGTTCGACGAGCTAGAGGTTCGGTTCGGAACACAGTCAGAGGTTTGGCCGAGGAAGCCAGACAATTGAGCCGGCATAGCAGCCAGAGCGTGCCGCTGTCCAGCAGAGAGACCCTGGTAGAGGGGGACCAGTTAGGACTGGCAGAGACCGCAGCGATGACAGACGTTCCCGAGGAGATCATTGACAACAACAACAACAGAGACAGCCTAGGTGGGGTGGTCAGACAGGAACTAAGAGCGGTTGCTTCACTTGTGGTCAGGAGGGACATGTAGCCTGTGATTGTTCAAGAGGTCAGACAAATTGATGGGAACATGTAGTTTGTTATACTTGTGGACAATTGAGGCATTTTTCTAGACTTTGTCCTCAGAATAGGGATGGACCAGCACAGCAGAGGGCGCCTCAGGGACAATTAGCACCTGTGCCTGGAATTGGTCAGAGAGTCCCTCTCCCAGCACCGCCTGTTCGCCTAGCAGCTATTCCCGATCAGGAAAATGTTGAGGGCATGTTACTATTTTTTCTTGTAGTTGTGTGTGCCAGATATAGAAAGATTTGTGTTATGTGCATTATGCGTAGGAAAAATTGCATGTTAGGGTGTTGTTATGTGACTCAGGATATATGTATTGTGTGCCAGGTTTTGTGCATTCGTCGTCTTCCCTGTTGAGGGCTCTTTTCTATACAGGAGCATCTAGGTATTTTATTTCTAGACAGTTGGTTGTTAGAGACAACCTTGAGGTAGTGCCTTTGCCGGAGCCCTTGTGCGTTGTGTCTCCCTTGGGCAGTTCGGTTTGGTTGTGGGAATATTGTCCCCGTTTCGAGTTTTCCTTGTTGGGGTACAACTTTGTGTTTGACTCTATTGTTTTGGGTTTTGAGGGCTATCATTTGATTCTAGGGATGGATTGGTTGTCCAGTCATCCGGTGATCATTTTATTCAGGTTTAATGCATAGATCTCTAATGTAAGTTGCTGGCGTCCAACATTAGATTTTATGTATATATTTTGAAATTAAGCAAGTTTCTTCAGTAACTGTAGAAATGTAACACATATTGGATAAATATATGCACGTCATCTAATGATAGAAGATGGGACTCGTCGGTGCCTTCAATGATTGGGATAGCCTCTGCTTGGGCATCTAATAAATTACACATGCCCAACTATGATAGATACCTTTGGGTCTTAAAGGTTAGTGTTGAGAAAATGTTCTGACTTGTCAATAAATTATGGGTAGTGACAACAATTAGACAAAAATGATTATCCATCATTTGCAGTTTATAAACCATACTTTAAAAAAATATGCAGTAAATAAATCAAACAAGTCAAAACATAATATACTGCATATGTTTAACAAGTAACAACAAATATTCTAATGTAACGTCATTTATGATATTTATGTTTCACAAGTAGCAAGTGTTCCGGACCACTTTAGGTGGTTTATAAAATAACTATTAGACATATAGAAACATTGTGGTAAGCACCGCTCTAGGGGTGATTACTTTGGTTAATGGCTATCTCTGCAGGAATTGCCTCATACTCGGGAGTATTTATGTTTTGTATGTTATCTACCTCTATCTTTTTGACAACTAAAATTGACACTTAAGAAAATATCAAAAACCATGATTTTTCATTAGATCCTTTACATTATCTGATGTTCTAAGTAAATAAGTAACTAACAAAAAACCATGAGTAATGTAAAACTCTCGATTTTGCTGCAACGGGAGTAAATTCAAAGAATGAAAGGAACAATGATTATTACCTTCCCATTGCATCAAAGTTGAACCTTTCATTTTAATGGAATCTCAATATTTTGCTACTGTTTCTATTAGTGCACAACAAACATGTGACCAATGTGCACATTTACTCCCTCTATGACAAGTGTCATCTCTAGAAGGATTTTCATATCCTTCGTAGGAGTTTTTATCTTTGTTCCAGGCATGAGCTTTGAACCATGTGGTAAGTGTTGGTGTGACTATCTTTGCTGGGGTAATTACCTCTACTGAAGTAATTGTTATAATTACCTCTACTGGAATGATTATTTGATTCCCTCTTCTGGAGTGATTACCTTGGTCACCACTTCGAAAGTTGTCATCTTTTATGTAGTTTATTCACCCATAAAAGGTGTGCTATGTGGTCAATAGAATGACTCTCTTTATGAGGTGTGTAATGCACATGACATGACACTTAAGAAATAAAACCCACATATAAATATATTTTACGAAATTTATATTGTTAGGTGTATAAATATACGCATAGTTAACTTTGTTTTGCATACCTAATCTATTTTATTTCAAAAGTTATTTAAGTAAGCCCATTTTAATGGGATGACACGGTAAAAAAATGATCATTGTGACAAATGCAATAAATATTAAAGCAAACAACGTTTGTGCTTAATTGCTTACCTACTTCAAAATAGCAATACTTGTCAAAAGATTAAAGTCTGATAACAAAGTGGTTATAATAGACACCAATTTGAGTTAAAACAATTATACCCATACCTCATTGTAATTTGAGGAATTGCATTTACTACAGGTAGGAAGTAATTCTACCTATGAAACCCAAAACCACATTGAGAGCATATAATATAACATTCAACACCTTGGTCAATAAAATACTCGTGCACACCTACTTAAATCAGCACCACCTAGTTTACCACCCCATATCTTTATTTTCTATTTGTTTCATTTTCCAAACCATCAAGAAAACAAATTGTTTTAGAGACAGGTTGGTATCTGGCACATACTTTGATTTTTGGTATGCTTATCACCTTATCTCTCTGTCTGGTCTCTTTACCCAATTTTCAACAAGGTTTTGGGTTCTTAGAGAAATTAGTGAAGAATATAAACAACACAAAAAGATGGGGAGCTCCAACAGAGAAAATATGTTGAGGTTGGGATTGTGAAGAAGCCTATGAGTTTGGTTGTTATTAATGAAAATATATTAATAGTTTGATGACAAACAAATCAATTTGAAACCACAAGCAAGGTCCTCAGTTTCAAGGTACTTGAGCATGGCGAAAAGGTATACGAGGGCTCCAGCGCTGACGTGTTTGGCGTAGTTTCTGACCTTGAGAAACCTGGTGATTCTGCTTACAGGAGCTAGAGTTTGGCCCTAGAAGATGATTTTGGGGACGATCAATGTTAAGAGAAGAAGGAGAAGAAGTCAAGGATGTATTGATTGCTATCTTAGTATTGAGCCTCTCTCTTCTTGGTTATTTTGGTGGGTTGAATTTTTTTTTATTATGTGAGTGGTGTATACATGACGAAAACCAGCCTATAGTGTTTCCAATTATCAGCACCACAATCAATGGTACTACCAAACACCACATGAGTCAAAGCATAGACACTATTGTTATTCTAACCTGTGTTTCAACATGTGTGATACTGTGATGTGTGTGATGAGGGGTCTGAGATTTAAACAAAGTTTGAACTCCAAGCATGAAACACCGCCATGGAAATTGCGTTTTTTTGTGATGCAACATCCACTAGATGTAATATATATCATTGAAACAATCACATTAAAATTCAGAAAAATATAAGCTCTTATTGAACTATTTACCTGTAAACTCTTTTGAATAAAGAGTTTGCAAAACGAAGGTGAAAAAATTATTCGAGCCGAGCTTCGTGCTCAAATGCCCTTAGATCGAAGTGAAATATAATAATCACATAGTGCTCAATTAGTTGGAGCTTCGTGTTGATAACATGTTAAAAATAAAAATAAAAGTAGTATAATATTCACTATATCATTCACTCTTTCTCCTTATTTATTCTCCATGTACAAAGTCTCTCTATACATTATTTGTAAAGCAAAACCTATATACATAAGCATATAAGACATCACGAGGTAGAATCAACATCACCACCTCATGACATCTGACACACATGATGCCACCTCAAAATCATGAGATGGACATCCACTATGTTCCACAATAATATCAATCAACAGAGATTTTCAAAGAAATACTTGAGTGGGGTAAACATTATAGTCTGAAGGAATATTTTCACTCTGCATATATATATATATATATTATGAGCTATTCTACGTGGCGAGGAAATGAGCGAGGGAAGTGAGGTGGAGGGGGGTGAACCATTCAACCCCCCTCGGGATGTGGGCCGTTACTTTTTGCGCACGCATCCCGAGGGGAGTGAATGGTTCACCCCCCTCCACCTCACTTTCCTCGCTGGTTTCCTCGACATTTAGAATTTTGCATATATTATACATGAATATTCATTGTCATATCATGCACCAGGTAACTCTTGTAGCTGTAGGATTGCAGAAGCATTGTGTCCAGCCTGAGTATCCTCCCAGGGTTTCTTCTCACTTTAAAATCCACCCCCCGGACTATTATATACCACCATAAAACTCTAGGCAGAGCCACCAGGCATAAATACTTCATATTAGAAAATTTGACAAGGATTTAACTCTCAAATATTTTTTGCATTATCTGGATAACGATCCAGCTCCTTAGTAAATGACATCAAAGATGAGACAGAGCACTGATTTTAACTACCGGATACCGGATAGAATCTGTTTCCTTTCTCCATTCAAACATAAATGAAACTCAGCTAAATCTGGCATGTGCATAATTAGGCATAGTTAGACAAACAAAACAAAATAAATCGATAACATTCATACGTTCAATTTATCAAAAAGTAACATGGCAATAACACTTCAAGAAAGAGGAAATGAAGATTAAGCAGTAGACAGTTGAATGTTTCGTTAAATATAATTTATGAAATAGAGGCTGCCTATATTGAGATGAAAAATAGTTTGTTATATTTCTTACCTCAATTACATAAGAGCTGAACTAATTTCAGCACTAGGATCCCCGTGTGCTTTCAACCATTGGAACATGGGAAATCTTGAACCAGTCTTCTCCCTTGTCCATCTCACATCGTCTCTCATGTTTTGCACTACATTCGCCAATACATAATTTTTTAAGAGGTGTGAGCTGTTGCATCTCTTCTGGCAACACTTTCCTTTTCTTGAAACCATGAATAAACAGCCTCTCAAGTGAAGTTAAAGCACCTATCCAATCAGGCAAGTCCATCACATTTTCTGAACAACAAGATATAGTTAGACTTTGAAGCTTTTTAGCATGCTTTATCCCCTCAGGAAAATATATCAACTTGGGCAAGCTATGTAGCTCAAGTGTTTGTAGGATAACTAGGTGCTGAAAATCCTCGGTGGAGAATTCCATCTCAAGACAATCCCTGATTTTCATACTGACAAGAGAACTCTTCTCTAGTTCTGGTAAGCACTTCAAAACGTTACAATCTTCAACTTCAAGAGTTTTAAGGGAGGAAAAGTTTTTCAGTTCACCCTCTGCCAACGAAACCAGCTTGTTACATCCGGTAATCTTCAACTTAGTCAGTGTAGTAAGATTTTATAGTTCAAGAGGCAAAGCTTTAAGGTTATGGCAATATCTAATGCACAAGTATTTCAGGGCAGTAAGTTTTTGAAACTTCCCTTCTGGAAAATATTCCAACTCGTGAAACGCTGAAACTTTTAAGGGAAGAAAGGAGAGGGAGGGGTTGCAATGCTCTCAGTACCATTTCATTGCATTTATACATACTTACAAATTGAACCGGGGACTGAGACAATGGAACTCCAGTCAGTTTCGGGCATTCTGAGAGGGCTACTCTTTTGAGGCAAGGGAGAAGTACTACTTGTGTCGCTGCTTTGTCACCACTTCCTGCAGACCACGATGACCATCCCTCCAAATTAGACAAACAAGACAAACTTAGTTCTTTTAGTGATGGAAATACTTTCACCACAGAAACAGTTTCACTGTAAACCTCATCATCAATGAATTTCAGAGAACCCATGTCATGCAACTCCAAAACTTTCAGAAGAGGTAGTCTCCCAAGAGGTGGTAGATGCTGACATCTTCTATGCCTGGAAAGACGAATTAGGACCAAATTTGGGACTAATGACATTGTCAACCAACTTGGAGAGGTTAGACCTTCATACCCCGCAACGAACAATCATCTTAAATTTGGGTGAGGTTGGAGCCCTTCTAGTACCTCTGCCACATTTTTCTGCAATTGAAAGTGTTCCCATGATAACCGCAATGTATGGAGATTTTTCATTCTTGTCAAATTTGCAGCTTTAGCATCCATTGAAGTTTTCACATGCTCAAGCCTTATAATTTCCAGTTCTCCTCCAAGGTTCATTCCTCGCAACTCATTCACACCATGTCCACTCTCCTTGCCCACAATGAAAAAACTCAATTTCTGAAGGCTAGTTAATTTCCCCATCCCCCTTGGCATGCTAATTAATGCCATACAATCTTGAATATCTAGGTGTCTGAGGCTGATCATTTTTGCCATATCTTTCGGCAACAATTGGAGTCCATGGCACCGTTCAAGTTTCAATGTTTGGAGATTTCGTAGCAGACAAATAAATTCAGGCAACGAACTAATTGGATTACCTGAAAGGTTGAGATACCTGAGGGGTATCATTTTACCTATAGAATCTGGTATCACTTTAATTCCAGACCAACGCAAGTCCACTGCATGCTCGTAACTGTATGAAACTTGATAGGCGTATAGAATTATGTGTTGTCAGTCTGAAATTCAACAGGATAAGAGAACGGAAGTATGTTGTGGACCTTTCTATAAACTCAGGCATGGAAGGATGTAATTTTCTGGAAAACAGAGAAACACGACGTGTTCTTCTTGCAATGTTCTTTGACTTTTCGGCATCCACAACTGAATATTTGTCAGCTGCAATATGGCATGCGAGATCATGCATGAGGTCATGCATCTTACACGTTTCTACATTTCGATCTTCGTCTTTCTTTGTGTCTTGAAAGAAGGACCTCCATAACAATGCATTAAAAATCTCATTCCCTGCATCGTCTCCAATTCCATTCTTGCTTGGGTTTGCACTAAACCATTAGCCATCCACAACTGAATCAAATCTTCTTTATTGAATACATAGTCTCTTGGGAAAATGGAGCAGTAAAGATAGCATTGCTTCAAGTGTGAGGGCAAATGCTGATAGCTCAATCTCAATGCGGATAAGATGTTATTTTCACTACTTTGGGGAAGTTCCCAAATTTCACTGTTTTTTACTGATAGCCACTCATTTTCCGTACTCTTAAACCGCAGCAAGCCTCCTAGAGCTTTCACAACTAGGGGTACACCTCTATACTTCTTGACTATCTCCTTGCGGATCTCCAGCAAGGCTGGTTTCTCTTCCTTCCCCGTGCCAAATGCATCTTGTCTGAACAAAGATAAGCAATCATCTACCGATAGCCCTTTTAGACAGTGAGGAGGAACTGTGCCGGTTATAAATGCTACTGTTTTGAGTCTGAGTAGTCACGATAACTGAACTACCTTTTGCTCCACACCTCGAAGATCCCTTCAGTTTATTCCATTCATCTTGATTTTCTTCCCAGACGTCATCTAACACAAGTAAAAATCTCTTCCCTTCCAATTCTTCTTGAAGGCGTCATTGCGAAGGGTCCAGTTCTTCAAAAGCACGTGTATTTCCTGAAAGAGAAGCTATGATTTCCTTTATAAGAAGCCTCACATAAAAAACATCCAATACACATACCCAAGATATGGCATCAAAATATTTTGCTACCCGATCATCATTGTACACCAACTGTGCAAGAGCTGTCTTGCCAATTCCACCTATGCTGAGTATCGGACAAACAGAGATATCTTCCTGCAGTCTGTTCACCTTGTTAACCAATAGCCTCTCACCTCTTGGGTGCTTATGCTGGGAATGCAAAGGCAAGACATCTGGGCCTAACAATAGCTTCACTAACTTTTCTCCGTCTTCATCTCTCCCATAAACCCGTGGTTCAGTTAAGAGAGAGCTAGTTTCTCGACCTGGACATATCTCGTCTCTCCTTTCTGCATTTCCCATTTTCAAATGAAAGTTAAGCCTGTCTTTGGCAATCTCATTAAACCTGTCCACAAGCTCTTTTACATATTTCCCAAACTTTGAAGTCTCTTTTATTCAAGAGAGCCGGTTGCCTCATCAACGCGGCTGTCATTGCTCATTTGAGAGGCTAGTTTTAGAACTTCAAATGCACACTCATCGAGAACATCATCAGCATCGTAGGCAGCATCCTTTAGCTCCTTTAGCCAATCTCAAATAGCCAGATCAGTAACTTGCCGGTCCTCGGCATGTTGAAGGACATATTTGATTGTAGATAAAGTTTTGGAAAGCTTCTTCATCTCTTTCTTGACCTCCCATACTAAAACCAACTTCGTCTGGATAAAAAAGCTGAGCTTGCCATACACAACACCGAGAAATGGATAGACTACAACTTGCTCTCCCATCTCCTTTTGCAGAAAAAAAAAGCGCTAAGTAGGATTAATAAGGATCTGGTTCTCTCTAACAAGTACAGTTGTCGTTGCAGTAAGG
Source organism: Berberis vulgaris (assembly GCA_963556465.1). Taxonomy (NCBI): domain Eukaryota; kingdom Viridiplantae; phylum Streptophyta; class Magnoliopsida; order Ranunculales; family Berberidaceae; genus Berberis; species Berberis vulgaris. Next base: position 20,053,088 of record OY747127.1, read on the forward strand.
GTTCTTCTTTTGTTGGATTTCAGTTATCACAGGGAGGAAAGTAAAGCTACAAATAAAAGCATAACGTTGTATTATTTTCCTATAGTTCATGTATAGCTGGATGCTTGACGTGCTTTAATTTGTCATTTGCTTATGCAATTTTCTATTTGTAATGGTTGTTGGCTTCCTTTTGATGCAAACAAAAAAAAAACTACCTAACTGGGTTGACATAGACCTCTTGATGTATGAGATTTGTCTAGAAGATTCTTATCTATCTTCACATTTTTGTGTAAACTTCTAAAGTTGTCCAATTATTCATTTTAATATTTCTCACGCTCTTTTACAATTGAATCATTACTTGAAAACTTAGAATGTTCAACGCGCATTCTCAGAAACTTTCATAGTAACTCCATTGATTTCTTCGTATTAACTTCTTAGGTTGGTTCCAAAGACAGGACGACGGGGAACCCACCTTGTATTATTTTTCCTTGCATTTTTTAGATAGAGTGCTCACACTTTTCTAAAGTCAGCTATCCCATTTTATAACTCATGGTAGTCATTGTCATTAGGTGAGTTCTTATAGTGTATTTCCCTATTTTCTTTTTGTATTTCAGTTATTATGAACTGGTCTTTCCCTAAACTTTCACTATACATTGGTACTCTTCTTGGAATTACCTGTAAGAGGCCCAGGCTAATGAGTTCTGAATGTAGAACCTACTCTGCATCTCAGGATAATGTCCTGCTTCATTGAAGTCCTTGCATCCCCTTTTATTCTGGACTTTCTGATACACACTTTTTGTCTCCCAGGAGTGACTAAGGATTTTAACTTTCACCATTAACATGAACAACATCTTATATACTGTAAATTATCTTGAAATTAATTGGGTAGGTTCATGAAATTCCCATGAAAAGATTAGTGTCACACGGTACTTCACCTTCCTGTAACTGTTAGCATGATAGCGAGGACTAAACCCCACCACAGTGATCCAATTTCTTACATGATTTTAGGATTATACAATCTGTAACAGCTAGTCCAGATTTAGTGCAACAAAATTGTGCTAAGAAAACTACTTTTAACCATATATGGTACATCTCCCAACTCTATGTTTGTCTTCTATTATGGTATATTTTAGTTCTCTTTCTTATAGTACTTTAATTGAAGAGTTCTGATTTATTGTGTTTCATATAAAGCATTGTGGTGCTGGAAAAGAAACATACAAGGCTTATTTGAACCCCATAATTGATTGTACAGGTTTTCCTACGAGTTGTACAGGTTTTGGTGGCAGATTGAAATGCAAACATTGATGTACATATCAGGTTACCTTTTGTTACGTATCTCAAGGTCCATCAAGGAATGCACCTAAACCTGTCACGAAAATCTGTTACTAAGGGTGAGCTTGATTCCGAGAAAAATTTTCCATGGGAAATTTTTAAATAAGACATGTTCGAACAGATTTGTTGTATTTGATCGTATTTCCTCTCTGTTGTGTCAAATATGCTTAGACTAGTCACTTAACAAAGATTTTCACTATGAAAAACCCATAAAAAATAACAAAACATTTTCTTCAAGAGCCACCATCATAGTAAAGGAGCACCCACCATCCTTGTTGCAAGTAACCACCATATAATCCTGCTCTGTTGGCAGCCATTGGGATTTGGGAGTACGATGGAGTTGTGGGAAGATGTGATCCTAAAAGTTTGTAGTTACATGCACGAGCGCACACATTAATTTCATCTACAGGAAACTGTAAGTTAAAGTTGATAATTTGTGGGGATGATATCTTAACCATGAAGATTATACTCTTCAAAGTTAGAGAATTCTCAACTTTCACACCCTCATCCTCTGGAGTACATACTGTTGGGTTGGGTCCAGCCCATTAGGGTGGACCAGGCCCTGAAGAGAAATTAATTAAATTAGGGTTGTTTGATGTTTTATAAAAAATAGAGAAAGAAAAGTACAGACCTGCATTTTTGTTTTGTGTGACGGCTGCGTGCACGTGTCTCCATTGTGAGAGAAGAAAGAAGGGAAGGAGGAGCCGATTGTTGGGGTTTGATTGAAGACTCACAAGTGTGTTTTGGATCCGTTTCTTGTCGGATTTTAGTGTCGTTTGTTTCAGTGTATTCTTTCTTTGATTGGGAGTTGTTTGAAGCTCTTGTGAGGTAACCCTTTTATTGTTTCTTGTATTCCTCAAGCCTTGGGCAAAAGGCTTGAGAAGAACATTGTACTTCTTTTATTGATTAATGGATTGATTGGATTTGCCCAGTGATTTTTTACCCTTCACCTTGAAGGGTTTTCCACGTATATCTTGGTGTCCTTTATTTTGAATTGATTATTTGCTTACATTGAATATTTGTTTGGCGATATTACTTGGTACTTCCATTGGTAGAATTTCGTTGTAGTTGTTTGCGTTGTTTTCCCCAACAAAGTGGTATCAGAGCCGATGGTTCAGCGAGGACTTGGCAAGTGGTGCAAGGTGGCACATTGTTGAAGGGGTCAGACGCGAGGTGGCGAGCCAGGTAGAGCATCGCATGTGCGCGGTCCGAGGTGGAGGTGCATGCGGCACATTGTTCTAGGGATCAGGCGCGAGGTAGCGAGCCAGGTAGAGCGTCGCATGTGCGCGGTCCGCCAGATGAATGGATCCAGATTAGGTTCCAGATCATTACCAAGAGAATGTATCCTACAAGTCCGGACGAGGTGGAGTTAGTGCGGTGGTTGCAACTAAGGTGGAGCCAATAACGCCGGATAGCAGCCCGTACACCGAGTGTTTACCCACAGGATTGTGGGCACACATGAAACTCGAGGAAGATGTGTACTTCGAGATGTTGCAGATCGATGGATGGATTGTAGGATGTGTGACGATTCGCACCAAATGTGGAGATTGTTGGGATTGAGTTGGCTTGAATAGTCCCACATCAAGTAAGGAGTAGTCATCACCGAGGTTTATAAGGAGATTGTTCACTCCCTAATAGCAATGAGGCATTTTAAGATAAAAACCTCACACCCATGGCTCGGATGGTAGGCCCAAGACAGCGGGTGTTTAAGTTTGGGACAATATCATTGCTATGTATAGTGGACCTTTGTTTTTCCCAACAAAGTGGTATCAGAGCAATTGTTAGAAGATTGTTAGTGTTTGGAATTGACATTGTTTTTCCCAACAAAGTGGTATCAGAGCAATTGTTAGAAGATTGTTAGTGTTTGGAATTGACATGGAAAATAACAACACAATGATGATTAGCCTTAATGGCTCGAATTATGTGATATGGAAAACAAAGATGGAAGATATTTTATATTGCAAGGATTTATATGCCCCAATTGAAGAGGATAACGCCAAACCAAAAGATATGTCTGAAGATGAGTGGAAAAAATTAAATAGAAAGGCCATTGGCTATATTAGGCAATGGCTAGATGATACAGTATTTCACCGTGTCCGCTGAGACGTCTGCCCATTCTCTTTGGACTAAACTTCATAATTTGTATGAAAGAAAACCGCTGCGAACAAGGACTTCTTGATTAGAAAGTGGTGAATTTGAAATTCAAGGAAGGTAGATCTATTACTAAGCACTTGAATGAGGTGCAAAGTATAGTGAATGAGTTGTCAAACATGAAGATATTGTTAGATGATGAAATGCAAGCATTGTTACTTCTCAGCTCGTTACCAGATAGTTGGGAAACGTTGGTGGTGTTTGTTAGTAATTCGTCACCGAATGGACTGCTTACCATGGAGTTGGTTACAAGTAGCTTACTCAATGAAGAGACCAGAAGGAAGTCTGCAAGTACTAATCAATCCCAAGCACTTGTAACTGAAAACAGGGGGAGAGATAAAAATAGGATATCTCATGGTTATGATAAAAACCGTGATAAGTCAAGAGGGAGATCAAAGTCAAATGATAAAAGGTTTAAGTGTCATTATTTGGTAAACTAGGTCACAAGAGAAGATATTGTTTTCGTTACATAAATGATTTGAAAGAAGGAAATGTGAAGAAAAGTGATAGTACAGATGCTACAGCTGCTATTTCAGATGAACCCGTGGTTCTTTGTGTGACGAAGGTGAATGTTTGCATATTGCAAACGAAAGGAGCAAATGGATTGTTGACACTGGTGCATCTTTTCACGCTGCTCCAAGGAAAGACTACTTCACTACTTACAGAGCAGGAGACTTTGGCAGTGTGAAGATGGGTAATACTAGTTTCTCCAAAATTGTGGGAGTGGGTGATGTATGTATCAAAACTAATATGGGATGCACTTTGACTTTGAAAGATGTACGCCATATTTCTGATCTTCGCCTAAATCTAATTTCTGGACTTGCTTTGGATAAACAAGGATATATAAATTACTTTGGTAATGGTGCTTGGAAGCTTACCAAAGGTTCGCTTGTTGTGGCAAAAGGCAAGGCGTGTTGCACCTTATACAAGACTCAGGTGAAGCTGTGTAAGGGTGGTTTATATGCAACTGAAAGTGATACTTCTCTAAACTTGTGGCACAGGCGGCTTGCACACATGAGTGAGAAAGGTATGCAACTCTTAACAAAGAAGAAATTGATTCTCACCTTGAAAGGTACCCCTCCTAACCCCTGTGATCATTGTTTATTTGGTAAGCATCATAGGGTTTCATTTCATAGATCATCAAAAGAAAAAATTGGTTTGTTAGATTTGGTTTATACTGATGTTTGTGGTCCAATTGAAGTAGATTCTCTTGGTGATAGTAGATATTTCTTGAAATTTATTGATGATTCATCAAGAAAGGTGTGGATTTATTTCATCAGATCTAAAGACTAGGTTTTCCAGTGCTTTCAACAATTTCATGCCAAGGTTGAAAGAAAAACATGTAGATTTTTGAAGTGTCTCCGCGGTTATAATGGGAGTGAGTACACATCAAAAGAATTTAAAGCTTATTGTGATGAGTATGGTATACGGCATGAGATGACAGTTTCTCGCACTCCACACCATAATGGAGTGGCAGAGAGAATGAATCGGACTATTGTAGAAAGGGTTCGATGCATGCTTCACATGACTAGGTTGTCGAAGGTGTTTTGGGCTGAAACTGCTCATACTGCTTGTTATCTCATCAACATGTCTCCTTCAGTTCCTTTGGATTGTGATATTCCAGAAAGAGTGTGGAGAGGTAAATATATTTTATACTCTCATCTGAAGGTGTTTGGGTGTAAAGCGTTTGTTCATATACCCAAGGAACAAAGATCAAAGCTTGATGAAAAGACATTTCCAATTATTTTCATTGGCTATGGAGATGCACAGTTTGGATACAGATTGTGGAACCCTGAGAATAAGAAGATTGTTAGAAGCAAAGATGTGGTCTTTTATGAAGATCATACCATTGCAGATTTTGAGAAATTTGAGAAGCTCAAGCAGACAGAGAGTGAGGTACCAGATCTTACCCCACTTCCTTCTCCTTCGTTGCATTTTGAAAATGTGGGAGAGATGTCAGATGATATAGTAAGTGACCATATGCCTGAAAATGAAGTTGTTGGTGATGATCATGTACAAACAAATGAAACTGAACAAGAAGAGCAACCCCTTCAGCAAGAAGTAGTAGAGCCTCAGGTAAGAAGGTCTACTAGAAAGCGTCAACCATCAAAGAAGTACCCCAATTCTAAGTATGATTTGCTTACAAAAGAAGGTAATTCAGAAAATTTGCAAGAAGTACTAACTCATAAAGATAAAAATAGTTGGATGAAGGCTATGCAAGATGAGATGAGTTCCCTACATAAGAATGATACTTATGAGTTAGATGAGATTCCAAAAGGTAGAAAACCTTTGAAGAACAAATAGGTGTACAAGCTGAAAAAGGATGGTGATGGGAAAAATGTGAAGCACAAAGGTTGGTTAGTGGTGAAAGGCTTTGCGCAAAAAAAAGGGATAGACTTTGATGAAATATTCTCACCAGTTGTGGAGATGACCTCTATTAGACTAGTGTTGAGTCTTGCAGCTAGCCTGGATCTTGAGATTGAGCAGTTAGATGTTAAAACTGTGTTTCTTCATGGAGACTTGCATGAAGAAATTTACATGGCACAACCAGAGGGTTTTGAAGTGAAAATGAAAAAATATATGGTCTGCAAATTGAAGAAAAACCTTTATGGGTTGAAACAAGCTCCAAGATAGTGGTATAAGAAGTTTAATTCATTTATGGTGGGTCATGGGTACAAGAGAACACTTCTAGATCATTGTGTTTATGTCAAATATTTTTCGCCCAGTAGCTTCATTATTCTCTTAATTTATGTTGATGATATGCTAATTGTTGGAAAAAATGTTGATATGATTGGCAGGTTGAAGAAAGATTTGTTTATGTCTTTTGATATGAAAGACTTGGGGCCAGTTCAACACATTTTGGGAATGAAGATTGTATGTGACAGAAAAACTAAGAAGTTGTGGTTGTCACAAGAAAAAATATGTTGAACGGGTGTTTGAAAGGTTCAACATGAATGATGCTAAGCCCGTGAGCACTCCACTTGCTAATCACTTCAAGTTAAGTGCTAAGTTGTCTCCTAAGATCGAGAAAGAAAAAAAAGGAGTTGACAGGTATTCCATACTCCTCTGCTGTAGGGTGTTTGATATATGCGATGGTCTGTACAAGACCAGATATTGCTCAAGTAGTTGGTGTTGTGAGTCTGTATCTTGATAATCCAGGAAAAGAACATTGGGAGGCAGTTAAATGAATTTTGAGGTACTTGAAGGGTACTTCAAAGCTTTGTTTATGCTTTGGTAATTCAGGAGTCGTATTGGAAGGGTTCACAGATGCAAATATGGCAGGTGATCTTGACAAGAAGAGGTCTACTTAAGGTTATGTTTTCACTTTTGCAGGGGGAGCTGTATCTTGCCAGTCTAGATTGCAAAAGTGTGTTTCCTTGTCAACGACTGAACCCGAATACATTTCCATTACTGAAGCAGAGAATGAAATATTATGGTTGAAAAGATTACTCAAGGAATTAGGTGTGAATCAAAATAAATATGTTGTGCATTGTGATAGTCAGAGTGTCATAGAGCTGAGCAAGAATGCCACGTGCCATGAGCGTACCAAGCATATTGATACTCGTTATCACTGGATAAGTGATGTGCTTGAGAAGAATTGTTTCCAACTTGAGAAGATTCACACTAGCAAAAATGCTTCTGACATGATGACAAAAGTGGTTCCTAAAGAGAAACATGAGTTATGTAGAGAGCTCATTGGAATGGCCTAATGTACTTAGGCTATGATTCCCCTCTTATGGTCTGGAGAGGGAAATTTGTTGGGTTGGGTCCAGCCCATTAGGGTGGACCAAGCTTTGAAAAGAAATTAATTAAATTAGGGTTGTTTGATGTTTTATAAAAAACATAGAAAGAAAAGTACAGACATGCGTTTTTTTTGTGTGACGGCTGCGTGCGCGTGTCTCCATTGTGAGAGAAGAAATAAGGGAATGAGAAGCCGATTGTTGGGGTTTGATTGAAGACTCACAAGTGTGTTTTGAATCCGTTTCTTGTCGGATTTTGGTGTCGTTTGTTTCGATGTATTCTTCCTTTGATTGGGTAACCCTTTTATTGCTCATTGTATTCCTCAAGCCTTGGGCAAAAGACTTGAGAAGAACATTGTACTTATTTTATTAATTAGTGGATTGATTGGATTTTCCCCATGGTTTTTTACCCTTCACCTTGAAGGGTTTTCCACATATATCTTGGTGTCCTTTATTTTGCATTGATTATTTGCTTGCATTGAATATTTGTTTGGCGATATTACTTGGTACTTTCATTGGTAGAATTTATTTGTAGTTGTTTGCGTTGTTTTCCCCAACACATACCACTCTCATGGCTTTCTATACACCATTATTTGAATCATATCCTAAACCAGTTAACATGGATTTGTATATAACTAATTTTGAAGGGTATGACAATATTGATCTATTCTCCAATAACAAGATTAACATGAGATTGCCTGGATCATAATGACGAGAAATTTTAGCCGACAAAATTATTTGAATGATATAGAATTGAATGTTTTGAGGTCAACTACCATCAAAGATTGAGTTGTCACAGGTATTGCAAAAGCACGTGCTACAAACACAATCAACAGGTAGTCTTGAAGCAAGCGTAGGAATTTTTCCAAAGAAACATTAAAAGCAAGGCAGGAAGTTCTCCATATTTTAGGAAGAAGGGATTTGGAAGACAAAGAATTGAAGGAGAAGGGCCATCAAGTGCAGAACAAAATGATTTCTAAATGTTTTTGAAAGAAGATTTAATGTTTGTTTGCAGCATGTGTTGCACACATTAAGTTCATGCACCCCAACCTAACTGCGATCAGAAGGGTTGTCTCTGTTGCTATTACCTCATTGCTTGAGTCTCCAATCAGAGCAACAATATTTAAAATAAAAATAAATAAATAAATAAATAATTAAATACATAAAATTCTAAACATCAGTGTTTATTGCAACACATCTAATCCATTAGAGGTGCTTACAATTATTTTTTTCCGGTCCCCTATCTGTTCTTATTCTCAAACCTTGGAAAGGAGGTACACAGGTATGAGTTTTGACACCAGAAGGTTCCTGAGGATGAGCGCTATTGATTTCGTCAAGTTTCAACAACATGGGTTAAGTTTTAAGTATGAAGTGAAGTATGAACTCAATACAAATAATGGAGCATACAGACCAATTGACGCTTTCTAATCCCAAGTGTGCAATGATAAATGCAGCATATTCTAGTCAGCAAGGACATCAACGTGTATTTCTCATAGGGTGTCTAGAATATGATCCACAAGAGCATAGTAACGATATTGCCCACTTTAGTTCTTATTCAAGGAAAAAATAATGGTAGAACTACAATAATGGTAGATCAACTTAAAAAATAAGTTCAAAACATGTTTCAAAATATCATTATTGGTGGGATATTTCAACCCTCGAAAAGGGAAAGATATTGAGATGAGAAAAATTCTAGAGAGTTTAGTCCCAGATCATTGATTTTTGCTTGGGAGGGTGGTCCGCACATGATCGGACCAACTCTATCCCTCTCCAACTTCTCCAATCCCATGGAAAGAAGGGTAGAGTATATATATCAAACATATTTTAATCTATGGTTCAAACGGATAAAAAAAAGCAACGTGTCGTATCCAAAAATTAACAAGACATGCATCAAAAGCATACAAAAGAACAATATCATCTCAGAGTAAGTCATCAAGACACTACTTGGCTCTTCCTGTCAAATAGCCAATTTGTGAGCCAAATAGCAATATTAAAGACAACCCACCCGATAAGTTGCCACATACTACCTAATATTATTACTATACAGGTCTGGGATTTGCAAGCTTTAACATGTTCGAGCCAACTAACAAATGTTTAACAACAAGTAATTCTGTCATATAGGTCAGTTAAGTGATCACCAATTTGATCAATTGACTAGCTTCAAGATTTCGTGGCACACAGCTGCACCCATATCAAGTTCGTTAGAGATTAGCTAGAAAAAAGTACTGAAGGAAACTATAATTTGTCCATTTGGTGTTATAGTAGCTACTAGTACAGTTGTGCACGCTATGCATGCCATATATTAACCCTTGCATAAACTTTTATGTAAATTGTTGTACATTTTTTTTAAGTTGTGCTAAACATATACGGGTACTTAATCTAATAGGATTTTTCTAATGGTCAAACAACCACTAATCTTTTTCTTTGTTTCTTCTGAATATTTTTTTATTCATTTTCAATTATCAACCTGATGTTCTTTTTCTTTTTCATTAAATTATTTTGGTGGGTCCCATTTGAGACATGAACAATGCAAATAACTTAAAACATCTAAAAAATAATGTATTGTCTTATGTGACTTTAAATTGGGACATAGGTATTTTGGTCCATGAATTTCACGTGGCCTTTTAGGGTTGTACAATGGATGGAAAAAAAATACTCATTTCAATATTTTATTTATGTTACTTTAAGATAGAAAGACTTGTAATTCAAGGATATGAGTAAGGGTACTTTGGTTCGTGTAGGCCTCACATGTAAGATGAGAAAGGGAATGTTGTTAAATTGTTTATACGTGGTCACTTCACTTCCTTTAATTTTTTTCATATTACCCATTATACCACTTTTGTCTTGTATGACTTTTTAATATAATTTTTGGTAACGAGTAGAGGTAAAATGGAAAAGAAAATTTAGAGTCAACAACATTTCACTGTTGTTGCACTGTTTATCTAAGTGTACCGATGTTATATAGTCCAGATACATTGAAGGAAACTTCTCGAGTCTCATCATGATTCTATAATTAAACAATTAACAATTATACTATTTATCATTCAGCTATAGGCTCAATTGTTGGGTACCATATTGGTCCAACCCATATGGGTGGACCCAACCAACCAAACTTGGTTGTTTTCTTCAAGCATGAGTGTGAGAGACCAATTGGAAAGAAAAACAAGAGAGGTGGGTTGTGTTTTGGGAGCGTGTTTAGTAGACATAGTGTAGCTCCATTGAGCTAGAGAGAAGAAGGAAGAGCAATTGAATGGGCTAATTTGGGGTTTGCTTGGTGACTCAAAAAGTGCTTCAGTGTATTCTTCATTGATCAAGAAGTTGATTGAAGCTCTTGTGAGATAATCTTTGTATTGCTCCTTATATTCCTCATGCTTTGGGCAAAAGCTTGAAAAAAACATTGTACTTCTTTTGATTGATTAGTAAATTGATCGAATTAATCCCGTGGTTTTTTTCCCTTCACATTGAAAGTTTTCCACATATATTTTGGTGTCCTTTTTATTTTACTTTCTTTGCATTGATTGTTTGATTGCATTGAATATTGGTTTGACGATACTAGTTGATTTTTCCATTGGTAGAACTTCCTTTGTGACTGTTTGCATTATTTTTCCCAACAAAGTGGTATCATAACAATTGTTGGGAGATTATTAGTGTGTGGAATTGATATGGAGAATAACAACACAAGGGTGATTAGCTTTAATGGTTCTAATTATGTGATTTGAAAAGCAAAGACGAAAGATTTTTTATATTGCAAGGATTTGTACACTCCGTTTAAAGAGATAAAGCCAAATCAGAGGATATGTTTGAAGATGAGTGGAAGAAATTAAATAGAAAATGCATTGGCCACATCAGGTAATGGCTAGATGATACAGTATTTCACCATATATCCACTGATACATCCATTCTCTTCGGACTAAACATCATATAATTGCATTTCATAGATCATCAAGATGAAAAACTGATTTGTTATATTTGGTTTACACAGATGTTTGTGGTCCCACTGGAGTACATTCTCTTGGTGGTAGTCAATATTTCTTGACATTATTAATGATGCATCAAGAAAAGGTTGGATTTATTTCCTAAGATCTAAAGACTATGTTTTACAGTGTTTCTAGCAGTTCTAAAAGGTATTGTGCTGAGAATGGAATAATAATGGAAAATACCTTGCCATGAACACCAGAGCAGAATAATGTGGTGGAAAGGATAAATAGAACATAGACTGATAGAACCCGATGTATGCATTTGCATCCAGGTTTGCAAAAACAGTTTTAAGTATAAGTAGTCAGTACAACATGTTAGTTGATCAACTCCTTTGGAGCATGAGATACTAAAAGGGATGTGGGCTGGAAGGAATGTAAACTTTTCCAACTTAAAAGTTTTTTGTTGTGTTTCTAACGTGCATGTTAGTGTTAATTCTAGGAGTAAGCTTGACAAGAAGTCATGTAAATGTTTTTTTATTGGACATGGTGGTGATGTTTTTATTTATTGATTTTGGAAATAATAATGGAAAATACTTTGCCAGGAACACCAGAGCAGAATAATGTGGCGGAAAGGATAAACAGAACATAGACTGATAGAACCCAATGTATGCATTTGCATCTAGGTTTGCAAAAAAAATTTTAAGTATAAGTAGTCAGTACAACATGTTAGTTGATCAACTCCTTTGGAGCATGAGATACTAAAAGGGATGTGGGCTGGAAGGAATGTAAACTTTTCCAACTTAAAAGTTTTTTGTTGTGTTTCTAATGTGCATGTTAGTGCTAATTCTAGGAGTAAGCTTGACCTCAAGTCATGTAAATGTTTTTTTATTGGACATGGTGGTGATGTTTTTAGTTATTGATTTTGGAAATATCATAACAGAAAAGTCATTAGAAGCATGTATATAATATTCAATGAAAAATTAATGTACAATAATAGAGATAAAACACAACCTGTTAGACAGGTGCAGAGTGATCCTGAGTATGTTGAGTTGGATGGTATGCCAAATAATGATGTGGTACAATAGACAAGTGAGAATTTGCAGTCACATGCTACTATGCTAGAGAGTATCACACATCAAAATGATACACTATAGAGTCCAGCTCCAGCCCCTACTTTAGGAGATATTCCCGAACTTTTACACAGAGCAAAAAATATGTATCCTCTGATTATGTAAATTATTTGCAGCTCACTGAAGAAATTTGTTTGGACTACATGGTATTCACAGATGATGCAGATCTTGAAGGTTATGATGAAGCAAGTGAGTTAAGAAGTGCAAAATAGTGAGAGAATGCAATAGAAGATGAAATGAAATCAATCATTTGAATTGAGACATGGGAATTAGTTGAACTACCCATAGTTAAACTACCCAAAGAGCATAAAGCCTTGCATAATAAGTGGGTGTATCAAGTTAAATTAGAACATGATGGCTCCATGAGATATAAAGTGAGGTTGGTAGTCAAGAGGTTCTAGCAGAAAGAAGTAGTTGACTATACGGAGATATTTTCTCCAGTTGTGAAAACATGACACGATTAAAACTGTATTGAGTATTGTTGCAGTAAAAAGATTTGCACATTGAGCAATTAGATGGGAAAACTACATTTTTTTATGACGACTTAGAGGAAGATATATACATACAACAACCTCAGGATTTCACAATGAATGGTAATAAAAGTCTAGTATTCAAATTAACAAAAAAAAATTGTATGGTTTGAAAAAGGCTCCTAGACAGTGGTACAAGAAGTTTGATAGTTTTATGTAGAAGAATGACTGCCGCAAGTGCAATGCTGACCATTACTGCTACTTCAAAATGTTTGCATCCAGTTTTATTATTTCGTTATTGTATGTTGATGACATGTTGGTTGCGAGCTCAGATATGAGTGAAATTAAAACGTTGAAGTAGTTGGCAAGTGAATTTGCCATGAAAGATTTGGAGGCAGCAAAACAGAATCTTGGGATGAAAATTAGCAGGAATATACATAATTTTGCTTTGAAGTTGTCTCGTGTTGAATATGTTGAACGAGTTTTAAAACAGTTCAATATGAGTGGCACTAAAGCTATTAGCACACCTTTGGCAAATCCTTTCGGGTTGTCAGAACAACAGTCCCCCAAGACAAAGGAAGAAATATATGACTAAGGTACCATATGCTTCAACCATTGGAATTTTGATGTATGTCATGATCTGCACGAGACCAGACATTGCTCATGCAGTGGAGTTGTGAGTTGATTTATGCGTGATCCTGGAAAACAACATTGGGAAGCAGTTAAGTGGATATTGAGATATCTAAGAGGTACCACTGAAATGTGTTTGTGTTTTGGTAAAATTAAACTCAAATTACAGTTGCCATGACTGAGGCATGCAAAAAGATGATTTGGTTGCAGAGTTTGTTAGAAGAATTGGGTTTAAAGCAAAAGAATAGTGTTCAGTATAGTTACAGTTAGAATGCAATTTTTCTTGCCAAGACTATACATTTCATTAGAGAACTAAGCACATAAGTACATGTTATCATGAAAAAATTTTAACATTAGTAGTTTATATATGAAAAAGTTTTCGTTTTTTTGTTCCCATTGTAGTTGTCGTACTCGTCGTTCCCAAATTTTTCTTAGATCAGGCTAAGTAGACGGGTGTGTCCACCCCCACCGAAAGTAGGGCTTTAGTCTGGACTAGAGCCCTTGCTTGGCTTGTCCTAGCTCATATTCTGGCCATAGTAATAACTTAATATTTTGTGATAGTTAAGTTGTAGGGTCATGTCCCCTAGTGACTTAATTATTGTCTCTTTAGTAGTTAAGCTCGTGAAGAAGTTGTCTTTGAGTTGAATAATGGACTTCTTTGATGGTCTCTGACCTTGTAAAGTAGATAGGTTGCTTGAGAAACCATCTCTTGATGGACTGAAATTTGGTACCATATACTTGCAGTCATGTCAGTCCTAAGGAGGACTTTTAGTCGAAGAGGAGTCGTCTTTTCCTTTCTGGGTTAGACTTCCATTTTTGCTTGAATGGGTTAGATTTTTGTGTTCTTCTAGCTCAACTTTGAGAGGATATGAGTGGGGAATAAGTTTTTTCTGCCTATCTAGGTTGGACTTTGTAACAGGCCCCAATCTTGAACAACAGTTGGGTTGCCGAGGAACCATCTTTGTCCGAATGAGCTAGACTCTTGTACTTATCTGGCTCAATCCTTAAGAGGATTTGAGCTGGGAAAAAGTTTTCTCTGCTTGTCTGGGCAAGACTTCGTAATAGACCCCAATCCTGAACAGGAGTTGGGTTGATGAGGAACAACCATCTTTGCCTGAACGAACCGGATTTTTGTGCTCATCTAGCTCAATCCTTGAGAGGATTTGAGTTGGGAAGAAGTCTTCTCTGTTTGTCTGGGTTGGACTTCATAATATACGCCAATCTCAATTCTTGAGAGGATTTGAGTTGGGAAGAAGTCTTTTCTGCCTGTCTGGGATGGATGACTTCGTAATTGACCCCAATCCTGATTAGGAGTTAGGTTGCTGAGGAACCATCTTTGCCCAAATGGGCTGGATTCCTGTGCTCATCTGGCTCAATCCTTGACAGGATTTGAACTGGGAAGAAACCATTTCCGCTCGTTTGGGCTAGACTTCATAATATCTCCAAATTTTGAACGGGAATTGAGTTGCTAAGGAACCATTTTTGCCCGATCGAACTTGATTCCTATTAAGCAGACTAGGTCACTTATTGGACGGGTTGTCGATATCCAGAATCAGATTAGACATGCCCTCCATGCGCCATCTTGGTCCCTTAGATTGGGTCGTCCCGGTGTGGTGGGTTGTCAATAGAATGGACTCGGCCTGCCTCACAGTGTCGTGGCTTCTTAAGCAGACTAAGTCACTTAGCGGCTAGTTGTCGTCGCCCTTATCAGGACTACGTTTGGCTGTTGTGCGCCATTTTGGTCCTCGTGATTAGACCAGGCTTCGTTTGAGCGGTGTGTTGTCCATGGACTAGGCTCGACCCTCTGTATCGTACCTCGCTTCCTTAGGTAGACTATATCACTTATGCGGCGAGTCATCGTCGCCCTTAATAGGATTGGGCTCGACAACTTGTGCACCATTTTGGTCCCTATGACAAGACTTGGTTTTTAGTGCGGTGAGTTGTCCGTGGACTGGGCTCGGCCTGCTTGTGGAGAACGGTCCATGGACTGAGTTTTGTTCACAAGTGTATTTCCGGGTTCCAAAAGTGGACTATGTCACTTGTGCGGCGAGTTGTTGACATCCTGAATAGGATTATGCTCCACCGATGTTCGCCATTTCGATCCCTGTGCCCGGACAAGGCCTTTGGAATGGTGAGTTGTCCATGGACTGGGCTTGGTCCTCTATGTGGTACCTTGGTTTCTTAGTCAGATTATGTCACTTATGCGACAAACCATCGTCGCCCTTATATGGGTTGGGCTCGGTCGCTTGTGAGCCATCTTGGTCCCAAGTTAGGACCAAGCTTCATTTGAGCGGTGAGCTCTCCGTGGACTGAGCTCGACCGTCTGCATCGTACCTCTGTCCCTTAGGCGTACTAGGTCACTTATGCGACGAGTCATCCTCGCCCTAAGCAGGACTATGCTCAGCCGCTTGTGCGTCATTTTAGTCCTCGTGTTAGGACCGGGTCTTCCCCTGTAAAAGGAATTGAGTGTGGAGTAGTCGTTTTTAAAGAGATTACCTTTATGATAGTTCTTCTTAAAAAATTCTACATGTGATTCTCTTACCAGTACGCTCTTGGCCTGTTGGTTCTTTTATTTTAAGGGGACTCAAGCCGTTGTGGTTACTTACCAATAGCTTCGTTACCACGTAATGGCATTCCCTGGCGAAAGACAGATTTCTCCTCACAGTCCATGTCTATCTGTAAACAGAGTATCTGAAGCATTGGTGTCGACCACTACCACGATGAACTCCGTCATTAGGAGCTTTACTAGTTCCCCTGCTCCTACGGGTAACCTGATGCTCCCGACTGAGTAACTTCGAGCGCCGCTGAAGCCAACCCCTCTTTCAACCGCATCCTGCTGAATGCTTCAGGAACGGGATATTGGTTGAACTTCCCACATCCACCAGCGATATTTTCACGCCCCATTTCGATATTGCAATTGTAATAATCAGGGCATCATTATGTAGGGAATATAACCCTTGCATATCCCACTGGGTGAACGTCAGGTTCGGGGTTGGGTGCCTTGCTCGGGCGGTGTCCGCAAAAGTAACTCGTCTGCATGCAGTTCTTGAATTTCCGTTTTCTTGACCGATTGGATTTTTGTAGTCCATTGTGTGCATTGTGCATGACGTAGATGATGTCTGCAGTTTTTCTTTGACCACTGGTGTTGTTTTTTCCTACTTTTCCTGGGGCTGCGTAAGTCTCGTCAGAATTCACAAATTCCCCCCCTTCGAACCCAATACTCTATCTCATTCTTGATAATCTGACAGTCCTGAGTGACTTGATCGTGGTCCTTGTGGTAGGCACAATACTTGCTCTTATCACGCCTTGAAGGATCACTTTTGAGCTTGGGAGGCAACTTGATGTTATCCCAGTTCTTCATAGTGGAAAGAGTTTTGGGCAAGCTGGAATTGAGAGGAGCAAGCTTAGTGTACCTTGGGTCGACATAGTTGGTAGCCCAGTCGAATTTTCCCTTGTCAGACCCGGTTTTGTTGTCGTTTCCTCATCTTCGACCCATCCTCCTCTTCGTGCTTTTTTTCCTCTCCCATGTTCCGGGCCTTGGAGGCCTTCTTGGCTTCATTTTTGCCTCCTTTTTTGGCGGACAACATCTCTTCGAGAGTTATATATTTTTCTGCGCTTTTTAGTAAGTTTGTCATATCTCTCAGGGTTTCAATATGAGGAAGTTGTATAACTGACCTCCTTGAAGGCCAGAAGTAAAGGCGGCTGACGCGTCGTTGCTGCAACCATCGATCAGAGTCAACTCGTTGTTAAAAATACATTTTGAGGGTCTCGCCCTACTTTTGTTTGAGGTTTAGCAAGTAGTGCAACCCCTTCTTGATCCGTTGGCTCCCAACGAATTTGGTGATAAATGTTTTCGCCACGACCTGGAATGAGTCAATAGATCTCGGCTGGAGACTATGGAACCAGGACAATGCAACCAAATTCATGCTGGTGGGAAATGTTCTGCACATGATTGCTTCTGAATTTTCTTTCAGTGTCATTACATTGTGGTAATGATGCAGATGATCTAACGGATTTGTCGTTCTGTCGTAGAATTCAAGCTTTGGGGGAAAAACTTCTTTGGCAGTGGCGCATTCATGATCTCCTCCGAGAACGAAGGAACAATGAGATCGTACAGGACATCCATATTAGTTGCCCCCAATCGGGGTGGGTTCCTAACCGTGGTCTTGTCTGTCTTTAGGGCATGGTCCCCGTCATCCCTTAATCTCTCCTACTAGCCAACTTTTTGTTACACCCAAAGAGATTCTCGTTTTCCTTGATGCGCTCTCGAGCATCCTCTTGGGTGTGGGACCTCCCTGGATCTCCGACATATTCTAGTGGCTATTGTTGATCCTAGGTAAGTCTATCCACCACCCGCGCTAGATGATTCATGTGAAGCAGGATCAAGTCTATGTGGGGGTCAACCACGATTGCCTCAGTGGCAGAGCCGTATAATTGTTTTGCTCCCTTGGCTAGATAGATCCGGTCATGTGGTTGGGGTTCCCTAGCAGGAGGGTTATCTGGTTTGGTGTTGTTGTTGAATGCTCGAGATCTGGTACTGGTGACCATGTCTCGATTTTCTAGTGGTTATAAAGGATTTATATGTTTGTTTCAGGGAAAATTTGTTGTTTTTCTCACAGACGTCGCCAATCTGATGCTTCCAAATTTGTCTCCGCTGATCTAGCCTGCAAAATGAGCAACGGTGAGCCAGGGACCATATTTGTGGTGGCCGAAGGCACTCCAATACTTAAGTCAAGTAATGATGCAAGGAATAATGAAGACTGGATGTAAATTGCACTATGTATGCGTACTTTTCTTTTTCCGTTCTCTCACCTTAAGTAGCGAGTTTTCCCTCCACAATTGTCCATGCCATTGAGGGAGTGATGGAGGGATGAGATCTCGCCAAGGATCTTACATGTGCATGACTGAGTCTCTTCGGCACTTGGCTCTGTTTAGGATCCAATGCTAGATTAGGCTAAGAGATTTTTTGTGTAAGTGGATCTCGGGTTTATGACAGCTGGGAGATCAGTGCTCGGGCCTTATTGTCCTGGACCAAGCCCCAAGACACGTGCCTCTTGGCTGATGTGACTTGGGCTCGAGCACCTGACTTACGAGCTGAACAACAATTCATGATTGAGTCCGCTTGGGACCGTCTTGAGGCCTTTCCCGTATTAGGGTTGGCCTATGTCACGTTTACAGCTGTGATTGCCTGGTTGATTGATGTCTCGTCAATTTTGTCTTTCAAGAAAAATAAGTTGTCTCTTTGATAAAGAGCACCTTAATAGTTAATTATAAATTTTTTTGTACTAATTTTGTGGTTTGAGTGCTAATTTGTGAATTGGGTATTTTTTATTTTTTTTTACAAAATAGCCAGTGGTTTGTTGACTTATGTTGTTTTTGCCTGCATAGAAGCTCACAATGTTCTTGCATTATTTTTGGAGGATGATTTTTTTAGCGTCCAAATCTGTCCTCCTAGATATATGATCTGCAAAACAATGTTAGATTGCCAAAGACCACCTGTTTGGTGGCTGAATGCACTCCGATGCTAGTCAGTTAATTGTGGGAAAAATAAATTTGAACAGAGTATAGTTGTGCTATGTTTGCATACCATTGATGAAATTCCCATTTCTCATACCTTTCATTTACCTTATATAATAAGTGCATTAATGAATGTATTTAACTATGTGCATGAATTAAGCGCGAATGACGCAATGATGGGGGACGTTTATCATAATAGTCTCCTCCTTGATTGAGATGTGTCCTTGGGGAGTGATACCCACCATGGCTTATCTCCTTCGTAAGGGTCCTCTCATAATTGAGATGTGTCTTTGGGGGGAAGTGATTCTTGCCATGATTTATATCCTTTGTAACAACCCTCTCTTAATTGAGATGCGTCCTTGGGGGAGTGATTCCCGTCACGACTTATTTTATTTGTAATAACCATCTCTAGTTATGATGGTTTGCGCCACGTGTATGGACATGATCGGGTGACAATTTGATGTATTGTCATATACTCCCCCCAGTTAGTGGGCAAGCTTGCATGGCCACTAACTTGTCAATTATGGGAGCCCAAGCAGCGGCATGATGGTTTTCTCTAGTCTTTCATGAGTTTGCACCAAATGAAGATTTTTGTGACAAGTCATCATAGTCGGACTTTTTTAGTTTGGACCAGATGTTGTCTGTGTGACGAGTCATCGTAGCCAGCTGCATCGTTGTAGTCAGTTGCATGAGTCTGCACCAAATGAAGTCATCGTGATCAAATTGTGTGAGTCTGGACCAGATGAAGTCAGTGTGACCAGTGTAGTTAAGGCGTTGAGGCGGCGGGGAGGCGGATGAGCTTGAAAATGCCTCAGAGGCAAGGCGGTAGGCGAGGCGGTCTTTAACATTTTTTAAAGATTTTTTTATTATAATAAATTGAAACACATTTAGATAAGTAATATTCATCATCATTTTGATAACTTGCATATGCCAATATGTACAAAAAGTCATACAACTATTTAGAATTGAAATGAAAACATAATAAAGTTGCATAGCATAGCAAAAAGATGCACTACATAAGTGTACTTAACTTGCCTATCCACTAAATCACTAAAAAAGAAACAAACAAGAAAAACATCAAAGCATAATGTAAACTAGTTCATCAACTTCTCATTGGTTTAACTTTGGAAATTTGAAGCAGTATTTGGAAAATTAATGGTTGAATTTGAAACAAACAGTGTTTGGAAAATTGCAATTTGGTGAGGCATCGCCCAGCAAGTCTCATTGGTTTAACTTTGGAAATTTGCAAGAAATTTTGATCCATATGCTAAAATATTATGATCCATACACTGAAATATTACTTATTATTGTTTATTGTGAAGAAAAAAAAACGCAGCAGAACAGATCATATAAAAAAAGGAGCAGAACAAATCATATAAAAAAAAACATAACATATCATTAAAAAAAGGAGTGAACAGATCATATAAAAAAAAAGGTAGTAGAACAGATCATATAAAAAAACACAGTAGAAGTTGCAAAACAGATCGTATAAAAAAAACACAGGAAGGAGAGTGAAGAAGAATAGGAAGGAGGAAGAAGAAGAGAGGAAACATCCTGATATGAAAGAGGCAACACCTAATTTGAAGGAGATGAACCTGATTAGAAGGAAAAGAACACACACAGCAACAACAATAGCCCCCAAGGAGTCGTTCTCTTGTCTAAAACTCTAAATACTCCCCTCTTAACCTTAAAAGATAAGTGGGCTGCAATAGGCATTTGGTTTTTAAGCTGTAAATGGCCCAAGGCGGTGAGGCGGACGCCTCACTTCACCGCTCCGCCTTGCATCATTTTGCGGTGTCTCTTTGCCAAAATGCCTCAAGGCGCGCCTCAGACGCGCCTAGGCGTCCGCCTTAACAACACTGAGTGTGACTAGTCTTAAGTCAGACTAGTCTTTTGTCGGACCCGATTCTTGTCAAACCTGTTGACTTGCGGACTAGTTTTCAGTCGAACTAGTCTTATGTCAGACCTGCGAACTAATCTCGCAATCGAGCTTGCGGGACATCTAGACTAGTATCCAATAAGACTAGTCTTCTGTCAGATTTGCGAATATGCGGACTAGTCTCCAGTTGGACTTGCAGACCTGCGAACTAGTCCGTCTAAGCAGCTACAACACATATGCTCTTAACAATTGGGCAAAACCTCACAAAATCTTAACTGGTGAGTCTCGAACTCACCCACGACTTCTCACAATGAGAGTGGATGTCCGACCAACTAAGCTAGAATTGCAAGTGCTGCTGAAATTTAGCACATGGTTAACTAAATATGTTGTTGCTGATTTGTTGAATCGGCTGCTACTGAACTAAATTTGCAATGAAATTCAGATGCGGCTTCGTAATGAAATTCAACAGCTGTTTGGCTGGAAATTGAGCAGTTATCCACCTAGAAATTTGCTGCAATTGTTGTTCGAATCATCTGTTGTTTGGCTGGAAATCAGCTATTGTTTGTCTCTCTCGAATCTGAATTGCAGCTTGCTGGAATTGTTTGAACAATTGCTCGAATGAACAGTTGCAGTTGCTTAAATAATTGTTCCTGCTGTTCATCTTGAGAATCTGCTGCTGATTACAACTACTGGTATGCTGAATTGCTATAGCAGAATCGGTCAGAAAGAAGAATTGAAGAATCTATTATCATGGCTGAGCAATCACCCGGATAGAACTCAATCACGGGATATTTTTTATGCCTTTTTTAAGGAAATTATGGTTCCCCACGGACGGCACCAAACAAATCCCGTCCAAATTTGTCATCTTAGAGATTTGACCAGCAAAACAAGGTTAGATTATCAAATACCACCTGTTTGAAGGCCGAAGGCCGAAGGCACTCCGATGCTTAAGTTAGTTAACTGTGGGAGAGAATGAATTTGGACAGAGTATATTTGTGTTAACTATGGGAGAGAATGAATGCATTCAACTATGTGCATGACTTAAGTTCGAATAGTGCAATGAAAGGGGACGTTTATCACAACGATCTCCTCCTTTATTGAGATCTGACATTGGGGGAGTGATTCCCACTATGACTTATATCATTTGTAACAACCCTCTCTTAATTGAGATGCATCATTGTGAGAGTGATTTCTGCCATGACTTATTTTATTCATAACAACCATTTCTAGTTACGATAGTTTGCGTCATGTGTATGGTCACGATTAGGTGACAATTTGATATATTATCAATCTTCACATGTAAATCATTTTGCAAAGTTTTAATGGGAGTTGCAAGACCTGGGATGTTACAGATTATGCACAGATATGTTCGAAAAAAACTCGATAAATTTATAACGCTAAGTTATTTCTTAACCCATAGGGGAGTTGCAATTTGGCCCAACCTAATATTGAGGCCGGGACCAACCAATAAATTTTGGATGTGGCTCTTCATTTGACCCACATCAACTTTGAAGCCTTGTCAAAAATTGATTGCTAATAGTAATGGCTATATCGATCATTTATAGGAATAGAAAGTTGGACTTTGAGCAAGCAAGTATGATCCGAACCAAAACTCGACCCAATAACTATATATATGCATATAATGTTACAAAGGGTATGTAGTTTTTTTCTTACTAGGTCAGGTGTTAATGCGTTCGTAGTAGGATTAGTCGGTTTAGGTCAGGACATACCCAATTAGGCGGATCAGGTTTGGCAACGGTGCATTTTTACATTACAAAGCGCATTGAGGATGCGAAAGTTTGTCATTTCACCAGGAAATTCTTATTGGCCTGAGAAGCACTGGAATCTTCAAATTGAAATTTCCGAGGAAACGCAATGGTGTTTCTCTCAATGGGAATTTGCATTTTACTTGGTAAGTATGGTGGTATATATAACTTTTAATGTAGAATATGAAATATTTGGGATGGGTCCAGCTCCCGGCTCTTATCATGGAATTGAAAATTGGATTTGTTCTGCAAAATTGAATGAACGTGCTGGAGGTTTCCTCATGATAGTTGATCACTGTAAAACAGATTCTCAAGTATGGCTGGGTCATGAAGGATTATGGTGTAAATGACTCTTGGGTTGTTGAATATGTAATTAAATTCCTAAGATTGATGTTAAGCATCCTGGGAGTGCAAAAGAATCGGAATGTTTTTATATAGAATTGTAATGCATTATATTTGATGCGTCCAAATTTAGTCTCCTAGAAATCCGACCTGCAAAACAAGGATTATATTGTCGAAGACAGTCCGATGCTTAAGTCAGTAAATTTGTAAATCTATAGGAGAAAGCTTAATTTAGACAAAATTCACTTAAATCTTACTATAAAATTTGTTTTGAAGGGCCCTTTTGAGCTTTAATGGCTAGATCTGCCTTTTTGGGCTTTGCGAGTCGGCCCTGAATTGAAATATTTGGTCATTGTGCTAAGTGATTTTTGTCACGTATACGTCGCAATCAATATTCATATATGATCCTAAAACCAGAATGCATGAAAGGTTGATATTGCATGGTCTTCCAAGCCAAATTAAGCATTCTATCGTATGGCAGGACTGTGATAATGCTTGGGCGTATTTACAGCATAATTTGTTGTCTGGAAACTCGGGATCATAAATGGATTCGGATCGTTGTTTAGCTTTCTGCATTCCATTATCCAAATAGTTTTGTTGAATGATTGGTCCAAGTTGTAGAGTGAGGAATAATTTGGATTTGTAAGTTTTCATTTAGAACTTCCCTGCAAAGTCTAAATGCAGTGCTCTATGCATTAGTCACATTGATTTCATTTCGCTATACAAGGCTCAGCGGTATGCCACCCAAAACTCCTCACCAAGCAAACTGATTTTCTAAGCGACTGGTTTATAGATTGAGGTAAACGAGTGCCTTCCTATCCATTCTTGATCTGTCCAATCTCATTTTGCTATATAAAGGTCAGAGGTATGCCACCCAAAACTCCTCACAAGACGAACTGAATTTTCTAAGCAACTGGTTTATGGATGGAGGTAAACAAATGCAAACTTGTCCATCCAAAGTCTTAAAGGTGGATTGAATATCCACCCAACTAAACCCAGATATCTTGCAGTGATTGTCCAAAACATGTAGATTTTAGAATAATCCTAATGATCACGGGATCATTTCGTCACATCCATATATGCGCCCATAATAGTACAACTCGAATATCTTTATTCCTGGTCTACGCACCTGACAAATATATATTTTTGGGGCCCTGCGAGCCCTATTTTCTTTGCCACTTTAGTTCACATAACAATGCATATAACATGTGAATTTATGAGTTGGTTAAAATTATGGTCCGGCATCCATGGAGTGAACACAGTTTGTTGCATTCATCATCTCCCAAACCATTTTTATAGCGAACAAAACATTTGCTCCATCTTCAAGACGTGAGAGTACAAGACAATTTAGATTTCTGCTATAAATAATCTTGGCACAGTTGACCAAATGACGATCTGTTTTGCAAAAGTAGCTGATCACATTTCTTTCACTGCTCTTTCCATCCACAGAACAAGAAGCGCATAAATTATATGTAGGGATTACCAAGTTATTATTATTAGCTGTCGTAAGTTCAAAATTTTCAGCTAATGTGATTTGGATTTCAAACTCCTGAAAATTGGGTTGAAGATAAAACATCCAACAAGATTTCAGTTCATAGCTTAAAAAAAAAAAAAAAATTGGCCAACATCAGGGGAAATTGTGAACACCACAGAACATCAGCAGATGGACTCAAAAGGATCTACTTTAAATTACAACTTACTATGAAAGTAACAATAAAGAAGGGGCGAGAGGGGAGCTCTGAGCACAGATCCGGCTCGATCCAGCCGGTTGGGGAGAAGCCCTCGTCGATTCGGCACAGATCACTTCGACTACCCTAGGGCTGGCAACCGTGTTTTGCAGAACGAACAACCGAACCTCAATCGATCTGTTGCTGATCGAGTAGATCTGTTATTGGGCGAATGACATGGCTACCACGGACAGGCCACCGGGGAGCGAGGGAACCGCAGTTGGCAAGACGACTGGCACTCCTTCATTTGCGCAGATTGTGGGACGGTTCAGACCTAATGAAGTTGATGAGTCACCCACAGACCATGTGTATTCGACTTTTGATGGTAAGCCCTCTGTTTCTCTATCGAATCTGGATCTTGAAAGTGGCAAGATGTATATGAAATATGCTTTGGTGATGAAGTTTGCTCAAGAAAGACCTTACACAAGTGACATTAGAGATCAGTGACTAAGTATTGGAGCATCCCCGGTGAATTTACAATTGGTGCCTTATACTATCGTCATGTTTTAATCAAGTTTGAATATGAAGAAGCAATGATCAAAGCTATGGCAAGAGAGAAATGCAATATCAAAGGGTACCCTTACAGACTTTCAAAATGGGATTCTTCTTTTGATAGCAAGAGAGACTCCCGCAACAAACCGGTATGGATCGAACTCCCTCGATTACCACTGATTCTTTTCCAACCTAAACTTCTTAAAGTAGTTGTAGAATCGATTGGTAAATTTCTAGCCATGGACAACCTTACAAGGCACCTCTTAAGACCATCTATAGCAAAGGTTTGTGTTTGGATGAATATTTCAAAACCGCTTCCAGACAAAATATGGATCCAAGCTCCAGATCTACCAGGCTTCTGACAACATATTAGGTATCATTTTCCACTATTGTATTGCAACCAATGTGGCCTTCAAACCCATACTGATCAAACATGCTAGGTGAAACACCCTGAGTTGAAGAAGTCAATACCAACCCAACAACTATCGGAGAATGAAAAAAGCAAGGAGGGGTCAGGAAATGTTGATCAAGAAGGATTCAAAAGAGCAGAAAACAAGAAGCACAATAAACAATACTATCAACAAAAAAACTACAAATCCTCTAGTCATTCCGGACCCGGCTAATGAACCCAATGATGGAGCTGGTACTAATGGGGCAAAGAACAAAGTAGAAGTTGAAATTAGTTCAGAAAAGTTGAACTCAGCCAAGAAGTTGAACTCAAATTGTGGATATACTCCTGAAGAACTAACACATTTGACAGATGCAGATAAAGCTATGCTCAACAGCTTTGCTCATAATGGGAGTGACATCAATGTTGCAGTGACAGAAGAAAATCAGGCAGCAGTTGTAGAAGACCATACAATAGAAAAGAATGACAACGAATTGGGGAAAGAACATGGAAGTACCCAAATGAAATTGTGCCCAACTCAATCAAGGATGATAAAGTAGGAGAAGTCAACAACATACCGACAGCCAATATTTCAAGTGCAAAAGAAGACAACAACTTGAAACAACTCACCGAAGCAGAACTAAATGAAGCGAAAGGTATCCTTACTCTTCCTGAGATTGAATATACGTTAATGATGATAAATGAATACGAAAAGGGAAACGAAATTTCTTTTACAATGCAAGAAGCTATTGCAAGACGTGGCAAAGAAGTAGTGAAGGCAATCTACATTTGGTTAAAAGATGCATGGAAAGAGGATAAGAACCGCACATGCAATAGATTGGAAAATTGTCAGGTTCCTGAAAAAGAGCATGAGCCATGCCTCTCTAGTGATGATGATGTGATTACAGAATCGACTGCAAAGACATTCTCTAACACCCACACCAAAGATTTTAGCCTTTGTCCCCGGAAATCCAATAGAACTAAGAAAGCAAACAAAAGGTACAAAGGCTGAGTTTGTTTATAGTCTAGGCTTGTATTGGTGAATCTTTTCTCTTGTGAGAGTTTGTTTCAGTATTTGTTTTTTTAAATAAAGACTTATTAAGGTTAAAAAAAATAATAAAATAAAATAAATAAAGAAGGAAAAAAGATAACTTGAAATCATGACTTGCAAACTGGGAATGAGTTTCTTCTATTGAGCCATGGATGAATGCTTAATTTTGTCTCTCCATTTAGAAGTATTACACACTAAGGATAGCCTTTCTAGACTTCTCTAGAACAGCTCATAATCATGATGACCTTCTAACTAAGAGATTTTCTCGTCACAATAGCAACCTCATGCGATGATTAAACATCCTTCAACATGCGTCAAAAATGAGTAATATAAACAACTAGCTGGCTAGGCTCAATCAATCATCCAAAAACCCAAATTGTCAATATATATAAATCTCATTTGGCCGATCTTGGAGAAATTTTTTCTTCTCTAAATCCAAAAATAATTTCCATTTAGGGTACCATCAAAAGTATGAGGGCCTCAAAGCTTTTGGACCAGATGGCTTCCAGGTTAGGGTTTATGAGAAACTATGGCCTATAATCAGACATGCATGACATTATTTCCATTGTCTAGTCTTTCTTTGTTAATAAACATATCCCCATTCCAAACTTTCCAATTCAACTTTCTTTTTTTTTCCTTTTTTTTGCACAAACATCATTATATTACTTTTGTATCTCAATTTTCTCAAATATTAACAGGACACTGGCAAACACACAGTAATTGTGTTTTGTTGTCACTCTCCCTCAATGTGCTTACATTAAAGACCTTTTGGGTGTTTATTGTCAAGCTTCTAGCTGATTGGTAAACTACTCTAAATCCTCCATACAACCCTACAGTTATCCTAATGACAAGTTTTGGAGTCAGGGAACTTATCCTAATGACAAGTTTTGGAGTCAGGGAAGTTGCTCCCGATTATAAAGACCTTGGTTCTCCCACTTACCCTCTCTAGCAAGAAATCTAGAGATCTTCAATACCTCTGGTTGGAAACTCAAAACTTTTTCCCAATCTAGTGAACCATTCTTATTTAGTTGATCTCCACAGCCTTAACCATTTCTCCTTTGGAAACTTATACATCCTAAATTTCTAATCTAAGGGTGGGTTGAATATCCACCCAACTGAACATAGAAACCTTGCATTGTTTGTCCAAAAAATGCATTAGATGTTAGAATAATTCTAAATTCCTAATGATGACTGTCCCAGTCAGTGTTCTAAAAATCGGTCTAGGCGGCCGCCTAGGCGCTAGAAGGTGGAAAACCGCCCAGATTAATGCCTGGGCGGGCAGTCTGGGCAGTTCTGGGCAGTCTGGGCGGTCTGGGCGGGTCTAGGCGGGTCTGGGCGGCCTAGGCGGGGTCTGGGCGGCCTAGGCGGGGTCTGGGCGGCCTAGGCGGGGTCTAGGCGGACTCTAGGCGGGGTCTAGGCGGTCTGGGAGATTTTTATTTTTTTTTATTTTTTTATTTTTTTATTTTTTAATAAGATTGATTGTGTTCTTATTTTATTTTTCTTTCCTATTTTTTAGAAATAAACTATTTAATTATTTTTTATTCAGTATATGTCTAAATGTAGCGAAGGATGATTACTTAATGGAATTCTCAAAGGATCTGCCGGTACCAATTTTACTAATGTAGATTTTATCAAACATAACTGAGGTTATTCATGCAATTTGAAGAAAAATAAAAGAGTACACAAATTCAAATTTATATAAAGTACCCATCATGACCAACTTCAGTCATTTGAGTTTTAATAAATTTTGTTCACGATTGTTAATTTTTCATGTTTTTAAATTTTGCATATGTATATTGACATTAAATTGGATGTAATTGATAAGGTATTATGTTTAACTTTTGTAAATTATTAAAGTTATAATACAAAACCTAAGACCGCCTAGGCACCCGCCTAGGCCCCTGGGCGCTAGGCACCTGCTCGCCGCCCACCCAGCGCCTAGCGATTTTTAGAACACTGGTCCCAGTTTCATCAAATCAATTTATGTTCCCAAATGTGGCCACATTAACTTCACTAATAAAACTCAATATCCTAATTCCTAGCCTAACCACCTGACTTCGAACTCTATCCTCTATCTCCACCCACTTTCTGCAACTGCTAACGCTATTTTAGAGGTTACGAGAAGCCTCTTGGAGAGCCTGATCAACTGATTTAGAACCCAACAACTTCACTAATTTTGTTTCCAATGCAATGTAGAAATGGTAAAACAAAGATGAAATATTTCTAGCCAAGCTAGAGAGGCTTTTAAAGGTTTCTGACTAGCCAAAATTTAGTTCATGGTTGGTTCATCTTTTTGGTCCCTATTTTCTTTGCAAGTTTAGCTCATAGAACCATGCATACATGAGGACCTAGTTTGGTACGAGTTGTATCTACATTTTCTAATATTTCAACTTTGGTTACAATATGGTCTGACATCCAAGGAATAAACGCTGCTGTTCCATTGATCATTTCACAAACAATTTAGGGAGTGAACAAAGCCTTGATCCATCTTCAAGACTCGGGAGTGCATTGCCTGCACCTTGGTTGAAAGTATTACTGGGCAATCCTAAAAGACCAGATTTCTGCTATGAATAATCGTGGCACAGTCGACCAAATAACGATCTGGTTTACAAAAGTAAAAGCTGGTCACATTTCTCACTGGTTTTTTCCATCCACACATAACAAGAATGCATCAACTATATGTTGAAGACTATCAGATGTCAGCTTCAGCAAACATTATCTATTCACTACATTACTCTAGTTTATCCGACATCTGCAAAAGCAAACACGCAACACAACCACCAAGTTATTATTAGCTGAACGACATTCCTAAGTTCATAATTTTCTTCTAATTTGTTTTGGATTTCAAACTCCTGAAATGGGTTGAAGATAAACATCCAACTCCAGATTTCAGGTCATAGCATAAAAACAGGGAAACTGGCAAACACCTCCCAGCATCAGGTGAAATGGTAAACACCACAGAGAAACATCGGATTGTCTCAAAAGGATCTACTTGCAATACAACTTACTATGAAAGTGAAAGTAAAAAAAAAAAGGAAAAGACGAGGTATCAAATTGCCGTAACAATCAAGATGCATTGCTGCAGCTCCAAATTTGTGCAATGATTCGAATAATGGACAACTAGAAATCAGGTGATACCTGACTTGCAAACTGGGCATGAGGTTCTTCTGTTGAGCCATGGATCAATACACTGACATCACAACCAAAAAAAAACCAACTTCATGGCAATCACACAAATATAAAATATTTGAATCAATTAAAGATAGATGAGAAGAGGGTTTACGTCTTTGTGAAATTTGTGTAAGCAAGGGAGATGGCGAATGGTATCTCCAATTGTTGGGGTTTCAAGGCAAATGGCACAAGCTTCGTCAAAATTGTCACTCTGAACAAATATATAGGGCAAAGCAACATTAACTGAAGCAATATAAAATCAATCATATTCTAGATGCCAATTTTTTCTTGTAAGGTGGTATTGCTCAAAGTGATTAATGGAAATGCATTCAGATTGCAACATTTGATTACCAGGACTGTTGATTGTGGCAAGCCATTAATCTGAGCATCAGATGCACCATGGTTTTGGTGAATTCCCTCGTCGAGGGCCAGCAACATTTCATAATCATTTCTGCAAAAGCAAACAAAATCAATCTTAAGATAGTAGTTCGGTTTTGTTTTCCATCTGATGTACCATATATTGTAAGTAGTGATTTTATAACATAATGCACCCTCCAACATTTGATACTTGACATAGGTGCCATCCTACATTGCACGATGATGTTAGGCCATTTTTGGTGCCATCATTAAGATTGATGATCCGAATTTTGATGGAAGTACGAATACTAATGTGTTTATTATTCTAATTTGGTGGATGAAAAAAATAAATTTTCAAATATGTCTTTGACAAGGCTTAAGCCATGAAGTTGGTGATAACCAAATTTAGTTAGTCGAGTGGACAAGAGGAGGACAGAGACAATTCGTGAAAGCAAAATGTTGCGATAACTTCTTGTTCGACATGGCGGCAGATGAAGCCCATATTGGAGACACAATTTATTCCTCCCACCTTTCAACAATAGCTGTTTGGGAGGCTATGCAGTTAAATCGGAAAGAGGTTGCAGCGCGGTCCAAGACCGAATTACGATTAAGCAGGATTAGTCGGATTTAATCGGTCAATTTTTTCAAAGTATATATTTTTTTAAATTTAATCATAGTCATAGATTACAAAAATAAATAATTAATCAAAATGGTGTAAATTTGTAATTAGATAACTTTACTAATTATCTGTCAAGCTACTTAAAAAAACAACCAAGACAAATATTCAGAAGCAAAATAGATGCCAGACTTAACAGGAAAAACCAACCTACCTATCCCACTAACCCATAAAGGTGATTAGTATTACTTTGCACCGAAGATATTTCTAGAAGGGTCACTTTGTACAAACAAAAACACTCCACATCCAGACGATTACACCAATATATTCTAGACCAAAAAATAAAAGAAGTCATGAATGAAGTGCGTGAAAATTGGGTGAATTTGTCACGCATGATCAAAAACTTCCAAACAAATTGGAGGTTCAGTTATTAGTGTTGTCAGTCAAAAGGCCAAAAATGTCAAATACACAGAAAGACGAGAGTTTTGCATCAACAAGTCGAATTCAATTTGTTCAAACAACAATCAATTGTTTTACCAAAATCCATATCACTACAAATAACCTCAATCAACAAGCTCCCCTAGTCCATATGAATTCTACACGGGACAAAGGAGAAGAGGGGAGGCCGAGTGGGATGGGGACTGGGAGGAGAGGGAAATTAGGGTTGAAGTGGTACATACCTTTCTGATTTGGTTTGAAGGGAGGAAAAGAGAGACTGAAAGAGAAAGATCGTCATCACCGTCCAGAGCAAGAGATCTAGTCGCCGTCCAAAGATCTTCACCTTTTCTCTTCTTCTTGCTTTTCTTCTTCCTGTAGGATCTGGGTTGGGGGCAGTTGTGGCTTACAAATGAAATGAGAATCTTGAGTTTTGATTTTTTTTATATACATAGCGATAAATGGACGAGTTGTTTGGGCCGATTAATTGGTGGCTCGCCGATTTTTCACCGATTAATCGGTGTCCGATAAACCACAACAAATTTCACCCAATTCAGTTCGATCAAACCCTGAATTGCAAGTAATCACCGATTAATCGACAATTTTTCGTCGCATTAATAACTTAGTTGAGAGGTTTAACAACCTTCAAGGTCAGTTCTTTCCCACCCCAAGTGTCTTGATAGAAATTGGCACGCAAGTTTAATTGCCTAGGAGCATAAGCCCATTGAATTAATTAGATTAATAGTGCTAAAAATTGATTTTTATGTATCAAGGAAGTGTATATTTAGTGGAGCATACAAGGATGCATGGACACGGACACGTGCGTCATGTCGGGCACGAACACAACACACCGACTCGACAATTTCCCAAAAATAGGACTCGGGGACACGTCGTACTATTTTTCAATTAGTCATATAAACATAAATAATAATCCGTGCCTTCCTAGAGCGTCTTAAGAAGACACTCTGTTGCAAGAAAAAAACAAAGTAGAGAAAATATATAATAGAGAAGTAGAGGAGGAAAGAAGTAAATTAGAGAAGAAGAAGTAGCAAAGATTAAGAAGAAGCATAAACTACCTCTATGCTTTAGTGGCTTTTTGCCCTATTTGTCTGAAATAAGAATTGAAAGAGTCATTTACTTCAATTAGATCAATAATCATTAAA
Source organism: Berberis vulgaris (assembly GCA_963556465.1). Classification (NCBI taxonomy): domain Eukaryota; kingdom Viridiplantae; phylum Streptophyta; class Magnoliopsida; order Ranunculales; family Berberidaceae; genus Berberis; species Berberis vulgaris. The sequence continues at coordinate 20,085,341 of OY747127.1, forward strand.
TTAGGTGGTTATTTGCAAAAATCTAAAGGTAGAAAATAAATCAAAGTTGATTTTCGAGTCTTGATTGTGTCATGACCAAGTTTCGAGCGTATCGGAGGCGTGTTCGATACGTTGACCACATTGACCATGTGTCTGATACGTGCCGACATGTTGACCAAGTGTCTAACACGTGTCGAAGGCGTGTCGAGCGAGTGTCGGTGTCACACATGAATACGACAAGTTTTCGAAGAGTATGCTTCCTTGGGAGCATATGTTGAGGGACATGTTATCATGCTTAGTTTCTTTTAGCAATTTAGGGTTGCTTTTTAATCATAAATACGAAATTCCTACAATGTAATTGCTTACGTTGAAGAAAAAGAATAAAGAGAACTTTTTATTTAGTTGTTGAAGTTGAACTTCAAAATGTTTTGTTTAATTACTGGTAGTCATTAATTCTTCCTTGAATTACTTCTACCGAGAATTACAATGCTTCAAGTTGTCTACACTAACAAGGTTTGCTTGGTTTTGCATTGAAATGAATCAAAGGGAGAGAGTTCAGGACCCAAAGCTCAAGCCAACCTTACTGATGAGAAAGTTCGATCTTACAACATCAAGGGTAGACGAATCATATAGGGTAGTATAATCCATAATAGGTGTTGTAAAAATGTAACTAAGAAAAAAACTTAAAAGAATATAAAAGAAAAAAGTCTTACTCGTTAAAATCTCGATGACCTTGAAATAAGTTGGCCATGTCATCATTTTCTCCAACAGTTGCTTCTAAAGCTTCTAATACATGCATTCTCTGCACAAAGAAACAAACATTATCATTTGAGTTTTGGACCGAGTTCCATAACAGAAGCTTCCATAACACAAACATTATCATTTGAGTTTGGGACAAATATGACTGAAAAGTAAAAAACTGTGACTTAAAATAAAGTCTCGTGTTAACTTGTCAAACCTAACCCGTTTAGTAATCGTGTTAAACCATAACCCAGCCCGTCTCTAAGCCGTGTCGGGTCGGGTTGACTGGCATTGACTCATTCGATCACTATTACTACATTTAAGAAAACATTCCTGACCGTGCCAAAGCCATTTTCTAAAGTTTATACATATTCCAGGTGCAAGTTTTGCACGGTTCTATTTTTATGATTGTTCATAACCATGCTAAAGTTATATAGATGCCAAAGTTATATAGTTATGAAATAACACGAAGGGGTTGGTCCAGAGTCAAGACCTCAACCCAATCCAAAAATTTGATCGGTCGTGTCATGTCAACCGGTTAATGGTCATGCCATATAAACCGGGTCGCGTTATCGTATCGGGTCAGTAATTGCCACCCCTACTATATCAAATGAAATGAAGACAGATGAGACAGAAAGAAGTCACATTTGGAAGTGTTTGCAGACTTGACGTTTAGGTTTCGGTCTAACAAAGCTTGCCATGTCTTGCCTCCAAACTACTCAACCACTCCATTGGCAATGAATTTTGTCCTCAAGTAGATGGAAGCTAAATATCTTTCATACTACTAACTCCTATGTGTCTCTATAGTCTCTCTCAACAAGTTATTCCCAATCACTTTCTCATTTATCTTTATAGCTACAGCTACATGGACTGTACAAACACATAGGATATCAAATGATAATCTCTAACTCTTTCTAACTGGATATCAAATGGATCGTGAGTAACAGGTCAAACTAAGCACCAGAAACCAACAAAGCCCCATTATATGCTATTTCAAAATTGTTAATAAAGTTCCAAGTCCCCCCATGATACCTTGTTAATAGCTAAATTAGTGCCTCGTCACTTATTAATATAATTATTATCAACTTCAAAAATTATTGGATGAAGACGGTGAATGAAGATATCATTGAGCTTGGATTAGGTGAGGAAATGTGGGAAGATCGCATTGCTTGGAGAACCAAAATTCATGTAGCCGACCCCGAAAATCTCGGGAATGGGCTTTGATGATGATGATGATGATGATTGTCAACTTCAAAAATATGACATAAAGAGTGCATCATGTAGTGAAATAACATTAAATCGCTATTAAATATGACAAAAGAGTAGAAAGCAATACCATCTCGACATCCATATTTGGAGAAAATTGGAACCCTCTTGCTATAGTTGTAGATGGTACTCTGGGAGAGTGACTTGGAATCCTATCCCTTAATCGCGCCCTTCTTGTAGAGGTTTGAGCTCGACCACGGTTAGCATTATTTCTTGAACGAACTATAGGGTTCTGAAACTGGTATTGTCTATATAAATGTGACATTGATGAATCCCTCTGTCAAAAAACACATTGTCAACACTTTCCTTCAAGCATATAATATAATCAAGACAAAATTAATATAATAGCACCAAGGAAAAATACAGAGAATAGGAGCTAGAAGGAAAAATAAAATCATTCATGGAACTGGGACTATCTCGAATATGAACTGGAACTCTTTATTGGTTGTCTCTTCTCATGTATTGTTTGGAATCAGATTGTTGGAGAACTAGGTAGGAGTATTCCGAACGAGCTCTCTTTGGTGCAACAGATAGAGCAGTGGAAAATTAAAACTTATTCTTCGAGTAGAAATTGGGCTTCAGACACATTACTACTGTATTTCAGAGCTTTGGAAAGAAACCAAAGAATTTTCAATTATATTAGTAAGTATAAATAAAGATTCTGATCCGATAGTAATATCAACGAGAGAGTGTGGAATTGGGGGATGACATGGGAGATCTTCAAAATATACCTTTGCAGATGTTATGTTTAATTGAATTTTCTTTTTACTTAAGTTGTTTGTCTGTTGTGTGTTTGTTTCCACTCTGAAATCCCCTTGCTCTCCTTTTCTCAATGAACTTTTTCGCTTGTCTTGCATATAGGGAAAAAAAAAAGTGGTAGAGTAGTTGCAGAGTAATTTACTTATGGACAAGGACTAGATGTAGGTGTTCGAAATATGGAGAAGATAACTTGAACAAGGTGAAATCTGAAGATTCAAGTCCACATGGTGACGACTTCAACAATTTCGAGTTATCATTAAGGTCTTAGTTTCAACTGAGGATGAATCCCTGGCTTGGCCATAGAGAGGGCGTGCACCTTTTGATGCAGGAGTATAATGTTCCGGATCAAGATTGATGTTGTAAACTTTTAGTATGGTATGTAAGAAGGTCCAACTATGTCATCAAGGGCATGACAATGCACCAAGGTCTGCCATTAGAGCCTTGGCGAGGCCAAGTGTTGCCGCAGCAGTGCCTTTTTTGAAGGGCAAAAGTTTTAATGTGGTATCTCTTGTCTTGACAAATGTATATCCCCGCCCCACATTTAAGGTTGAGGTGAGACACTAAGGAAAACAAAAATAGAGCCTTTCAGGTGGTAAGATGTGGCGGAAGGTATCCAAACCAAGGCTCAAACCCTGCCAAAGGAATTTAATGCTTCACAATCCGTGCTTTCCCTTGAGAAAGATACCTTCCAAGGCTCAAACCCTGCCAAAGGAATTTAATGCTTCACAATCCGTGCTTTCCCTTGAGAAAAAAAAAAAGTAGGCATTCAAAACTCTCATGATTTATCAACCAACTAAATCCAGTTTCTCACCATGTTAAATAGATTATTGGGCAAAGGAGGGTGGAGCTTTGGGGGTTGTAGACTTTGTGCATATACCCAGAATTGATTCAGATCATTCGCCATAATCTTTGATTATGGCAACAACACTTTCAAATTATAACACCTCAAAGAAGAACTCGCAGCAAAGTATGATCTCATCATCATCATCAAAGCCCCTTCTCAATATTTTCGGAGTCGGCTACATGGATTTTGGTTCTCCAAGCAATGCGGTCTTCCCGCATATCCTCGCCTAATCCAAGCTCAAGGATGTCTTCATTCACCGCCTTCATCCAAGTTTTCAACGGTCGTCCTCTCCGTCTACACCCTCCATTAACTTGCCAATCTAGACATTTTCTAATTGGCGCCGTGCTTGGACTCCTCCGCACGTGACCAAACCAAGTTAAACGTATTTCTCTAATTTTGTCTACTATGGGCGTTACACCTAAGTATCTTCTAATTCTTTCATTCCTAATCTTATCCTTACGTGTTTTACCACACATCCACCTTAACATACGCATTTTTGCTACTGTCATCCTATGTTTATGTTGTCCTATAGTAGCCCAACACTCTGAACCGTATAGCATGGTTGGCCGAACAATTGTCTGATAGCATTTTTCTTTTAGCTTTGCAGGTGTCCTTCTATCGCATAACACTCCTGATGTCATTCTCCGTTTCAGCCAACCAGCTTTAATCATATGGTCCACATCTTCTTCAATAGCCCCATTCTTTTGAATTATAGATCCTAGATATTTCTTTTGAATTATAGATCCTAGATATTTATTTGGAATTATAGATCCTAGATATCGAAAAGCCTCACACTATGGGACCTCCACGCCTTTGATCTCAATTGCATTACTCCTCCCTTGTGATTCACAACCAAAGTTGCACACTAAATACTTCGTCTTCGAACGACTAATTCTAAAACCCTTACTCTCTAAAGCCTCCCGCCACCTATCTAATTTCTAACCTAAACCTTCACTGGTATGATCAATTAAGACAATATCTGCAAATAACATGCACTAAGGTACATCTTCTTACAGATGTCTCATCAACTCATCCATGGCCAAAGCAAAGAGGTATGGACTTAAGGCCGACCCTTGATGTAGTCCTACTGACATTGGGAATTCACTGGACATCCCACCCACTGAGCGAACATTTGTTACAGCCCCTTCATACATATCCTTAATGATATCAACATAATATTGAGACACTTTCTTCCTTTCAAGTACCCACCAAATTAACTCCCTGGGGACCCTATCGTAAGCATTCTCCAGATCAATAAAAACCATATGCAAACTCTTACGTTCCTCTTGATATTTTTCTATAATTTGCCTAAGCAAGAAGATGGCCTCCGTAGTAGACCTACACGACATAAATCCAAATTGATTCTCCAAAACCGTGGTTAAACTCCTAAGTCTTCGTTCTATAACCCTCTCCCAAAGTTTCATCGTTTGACTCATAAACTTTTGCAACGAAGCAAGATCTGCTTATGAAAAATTGAAAGGGCCTAGCTTAGGATATTTCAAAGGAAATATGTCCTTTGGACTCGAGAATTATTGCAAGTCTGACACAATAAAAGGATTGAGGTAGGAGAATAGGTGGCAAGTTAGGTCTGAGCAGAAATGGCATGATGAGGCAGATACCAATAAACCATATTTTCATGCATACTCCAATCTTAGCCATATATCTATGAGGCCTGGATACAGGTATAGGGGATATTGACAAGAGGATATAAATATATGACATGAAGTTCTACAAGGAAAGATATGGATAAAAGTGTCTTTCTCAAAAACAAAACTAAGATACATATGTTTGTGTCAAACTTTTATGTAGAGAAAAAAAAAGTAACATTCATGAAGAACAAAGAAGAGTATGTATTCTATACTCTATCAAATGTCATATCATGTCCATGGAGTATTGGGATGTCGGACGCAATACATCAAGCACAAGGAAATATCCATCCAATTACCATTGTGCATATCAACCCAGATAATATTGATTGATAATTGCGGGGATTTTGGAGGAAAAAACGCTAGAATATTCAATAACTTACCGCATGACGATGAAGATTTACATCTCGTGTCGTCTTTCCTCAATTAGTCACTTTGTAAAAAAAAGGTGATATCAAGGAAAAAAAATCTTAATCTTCAACTGAGCCGTGGCCCTTTCATGAGGCATGTGGAGTGAGGAAACAATCATTTGGATCATTTGATACTGATTTAATTAATTTGGATCAATTGATAGTGATTTAATTAATTATTGAAACACATGTAGGCGTAAACCTCAGTTCGTTAACCATAAGCCTCACAACGTTTTTTTTAAACCATGTGTAATATCCCATGATGAAGCTTCCACAACAGCCTACTTTATTATCTGCCTACTTTATTATCTGGAACAAGTTTGTAGAAGAGTATCTTAAATGTAGCAAATAATTTCTTGAGGGGAGTTGCATTCATTCCTGGGAATGGAGATAGAATCAAGTTTCGGTATCATGGAATGACATCAGTGGTAGCATGGAAACCCTAAATTAGATTCCTGCAAATCTTGGGGGTTGTTTGAAAGGGAATGGATTTGATTCATGAGTTCTTATTTATGATGGATTGGAAGCTTTGGTTGAGGAGACTCTCCAAGATGATGACATCCGGAGGTGGAGTTGATGTATATGAGGGCCTCTGATAACTGGACCTATCTAAAAAAGGCTCAGCAAATATTATGGATAGGAAGTCGTTGAGTAAACATACTTAAAAAGCAATTAACTTACAGCTTCAATGTCATAAATTCTTGGATGGAATTGAATGTCACTATCTCTGTGTACATAGGATACCCATATTATTTCGATAATGAAATTGTAGTACAATAAGCTATTTTTTGCATCATGTTCAGATAAAACATAGAAATTGGCCATCAAAGTCTAAGATCGAATGACATAAAAATGGAATAATTGCTTAATTAACCAATCCCACCAGTTGCTACTTCCATATCATTGGAATATGGCTGACCAGTTGGAGGAAATGTGTGGAACTAAATTCGAAGAGAATGTGCAAAGTGGGCATTTCAACAAATAGAATAATTCTGCATTTAGGATAGGCAACTTACAGAATCAACATGCTGACGTCCACGAGCAGTGGCACGTTGACTTTCCTCTTCTTGCTGCAAATACCGTGCTAAACTTGCATCAATCTGTTTATAGCAAGATGCATAGGTAAGTAAAAAATTTCAGCCAGCAGAAGATGTATATGCTTTTGAAATGCAAAAGCATATGGTACAACTAAATGACCTCACTGTAAATCAACTTCACTTCAAGCAGGATGATAAGAACGAGACACTAAGAAATCAAACCGACAAATATACACACCTCTCCACCCCCAATTTCAGGCAACCCATAGAACTGTTCTTGGAGTTCACGAGCCAGCATCTCATCTGCTTCCACTTGTCTTGCCCTAGCATCCGAGTCATCATTAACCATCTGAGTTGTACTATGAGGACTCCTGTGCCGCACTTCAGGGGACAGCTCATCAATGTCTATTAGTAGACCTGGTCTGTGATTGTGATGATTATTTCTGGTACTGCTTGATCTAGCATTTGAAGGTTCTTCAGAAGTACAAAGCAAATCCATTTCCAAGTCTTCCAAACTGGAACTTGAGCATTCACCTAGATTACTGGATGCTGGACCCCTTCTTTGTCTCTTCCCTAGCTTATGGGCAACATGATGCTGACCATTTTCTACACCCAAACCAGACTTGGTACGGGAAGATCCATGAACTGATTCTTCGGTAGGCACGTGTTGGAAAGAAACTGGATCTCTAGCTTCATTGAAGTGTCTAGCATCACTGCTTGTCCTTGCAAGATTCTCATCGGACATTGCAAAAGATGTTTTCTTTGAACGGTTACGAGTGCTTCTCCAACCACTTATTCCTTCCATGGATCTGGAAGCAATGCTACTTGTATCTTCGATTTTATCAGCCTCCTTATTAGTATTTTGAGAGCTTCTGCACAAGTGTTGGAAACAAAATTAGCCACTCAACGACTTGAAAGTTGAGAGAGAACATATTAAGTTTACCCGTCAGATCTTTCACTTCAAGTTTAGGAGACAGTAAACCAGAACCTTGGAAAGAGGAAGGAAACACAAGCTGAGTCCACATATCAAATTGAAACTTGAAGTAATGTTTGGTGTCTTTGCTTTTGCCATTACAAATTGTTTCAGATCACCACAAAATAACCATCAAATTAGCAGATAAGTTTGTAAGGCTAGAACAAATTTACAAACATGTTCATATAGATATATATCATTGATCTCCAACAATTAAAAAGAGATGTATGTAAAACTTGCTGATCTCTCACAACTAAAGTTTTTGTACAAGAATCCACAACTGGGCCATCACATCCTCTACCCTTCAACATAAAACTCTAGAGGTAAACACCATTATGGACAACTACACTTCAAGGTGAGATAAATTCAACAAGGTGTTACCAATGCCTATCTCTATCACCACTAAAAAATAGGACCAAAGAATCTGAACAGAACATCCACAAATTCACAAAGTTGTAACCAACTAATATGTTACCCAGTAGGCAATCGATGAAAAACAAAATAGTTCACTAATTTTTGCTTACAACCACCATAGCCTACAAGCAGTGTATAAAGAACATATCCAGAATTGATAATAGAAGTAGGCTCTTGATAAAGAACATATCTGGAACGAAGTGGATTACATAACAGAGAAAAACATTGTAGTATTACAGAAGAGAGGGAAGGACGGCCAAGGGAGAAGATGATTTTGATGAAGAGAAGAAAAAAACAACAAAACGATTGCCAAATCTTAAACCAATGATCACAGCAGGAAAAGCAACTAATGTCAAGACTCCACAATTTAACTAATGGTTGGTAGAGATGGATCTAAATGATAAAACTAAAGTTTGGATGGTTGAAAGTTGTTTTGAGAATTTCAAAAACACACTAGCTGGGTGGTTTGTGTACAAGTGTTGGAACTGAAGGTTGGGAAGTTAACTCGAGTGTGACCTCAAGGATAGATTTCAAAGACTCTATACTCTTTATTCTAATAAACGCAGTTTGATTATGGACTTTGGAAGTTTACGCCTCCTTTGCTTGGGACCTTAACCTGCAAAGATCAGTGCTCCTTTCCGGTGTTTATGTTGGATCTTTGTTATCAAGATTGTCCATTGATTGTCATCCTGGCAACTCCCTTGCGGTTAGGATGGTGTGGAAGAAATGTGTCCTTCCATGATGTAATGTGTGCGGTGGTTTGGGATAAGATTCTTCAAAAGTTATCTAATAGAGGTATGAAAATTGGTGTGATGTGTCTGATGTGTGCTTCAATTGCAGGGAGATCTTCTCATCTTCTCCTTCACTGTGGTATAGCCAATTTCATTTGGCATCACTTTGGGCTCTTTATGGGGCTGCTAGTAAATGTCTGGCTTTGTTGAGACTCTTTTGAGTTCTTGGAAAGCTCAGTCTTATCGCCTACCAAAGGGTTCTTGGTGAATTATTCATTTTTCCATCGGTTGGGTTATACGGAAGCAGTGCAATGCAAGAACATTTAAAACAAGGATTATGGGGAATGACGACGGTGGTCATAAATATTTTAATTACCATTTGGAGTAGATTTCTCACCATCCTTCTTTCAATGGGTTTTTTTTTTTTAAAGATTGGGATGCTTTCTTTTCAATTGTTATGAATGTCCCTTGAGTCTTTTAAAATAGTTGATTTAACAACCAACTTGTGGAGGTTTGGGTGTTTTGAACAATATTAGAGTACAGGTACAATCTCTTTAGAACCATATTCTTCATTCAACCATATATAAGCTACAATGAGAGAAACTATTTAAAATTCACTCTAAAATATGTTAAAAGAGAAATCCATACTAAAATCATTTAAAAATTTATTAACGTAGAAAATTAACAAAGAGACAATGAGTGGTGAAAGTATGCTAAAACAAAATGTATGAGTTTGTAGTCACCTGGTTGATGAAAGGATGGGTTCAGCATCATACTCTTGTGCTGGAGACATTTCTACAACTACCCCTTTTCCTTTCACTTGATTCACCCTATGAGTATCATTGCCTTCCGAAGTAGGGGTCGTATTGGAGAACACTTGATGAATGTCATCTTGCTTAGAATTTGTTGAACTCTTCCCCTCACTTTCAGCGATGTGTTTAGCCTTTGCAATATTGTGTGGAGATATACATCCATTCCGCACCAGCCTCCTATGCCTAGTAGTCCTAGGTAAGGCAGATGATTGTTGAGGCTTTGACATGTTTATTTCATTTTCTTGGTTAGCATTACTCTCGATATGACTCCCTTCCACAGGATCCACATCCATGGGTACACTGTTGTATGCACTCTGACCGATACCAAAGCTTGTATTACCTTGGATCACTGGCTTCCTTCTCATAGTTCTTTTCCCACAAGGATGCAAGCTAGTAGAAAACACTTTCTGGCTTGACATCAGATCATCTATTTTCTCCTTTTTTCTTCCTTGGCTTTTATCATCAGAAGTTAATACGTCAGTAAATGTGGAACTACTACCATCAAGTTTAGCTCTACCACTACCGGTTGGTGCATGCACAGTAGGTGAACTATCTATAGATGAAACCATGGGATGCATATTTTTCTCAGCCTGGTTGCCAACACAAAATCCTCCCATAGAACGAAAAAGTGGTCTGTTGCCTCCATTGGTAATGCTCAATCTACGGTGGTTTCCCATTGTTTGGCGATTGGATTTTTCCAGTAATTTAGAACTTCTGCTATTTGAACTATGCACCTCTATAACATCATGTTCACAATTTTGGCCCCTTTGAGCAGTTGATCTCTCTGGAGTATCGAGAACAACTTCTACCGAATCCAAATCCATGTCCTCCATATGCTGCATTCAATGATCAATAAACCCTAAAGCGATCAACTTTAAATTTTTAAAAAAAAAAAATTTTATTTTGAGAGAAAAAACAAAATTGAAATCCAAGTAAATCATCAAACTAAAATATACCCAATTTAATCAATCAATCCATCAAAAACCAAAATACCTTAAACAATCAAATGAACCACAAGAGGACTTTATTGACACAATCAGCAAAATCCAAGGATCCATTAAGAAATCCATTCTTCAAATTTATAGATAAGATGGTAATTTTTAAAAAAAAAAAAAATCACCTGAAATCTAAAGATCTGAATTAAACCAAGATAACCCTCTCCAAGAAAACCCACCCACTAAAATCTGAAAAGGAGCCACCTTTGACACGTGGAAAACAAATTCTACAAACCACAAGATTGTACAAAGTATCTAACAAAGCAAGATTAAAAAGCTGTGTTTTTTCTGTTTTGGGTGAGTAAAAAAAAAAATGGAAAATTTTGAAAAATTGAAAGAAACATTGTTAGATTACAATACGAAAGGAGAAAAAAAAAATGAACAGTAAAGAAATAAAGAAAAGAAAAGGTTACCGTGTGTTGATGTCTTTGAGGTTCTTTCAAATCCAAAAGTGCGAGAAGCCCAGAAGTAGAGTCGATAACAGAGATGTCACGAGATGGCTTTGCTGCCATACAAGAATCGAAGGGGTGGCGGACAAGGTGGCGGTGGTGGGATCTTATTGTGACGCTTTGTAGCGGTTTCGGCGTCACGCCATTATAAGGATTATGAACTCTAGGTGCGTGTTTTTGGTTCGCACGGGTGGAAGGCAAAAAAAAAAAATTTAAATTAAATTGTAAAGGCTTTGGAAAGGACAAAGGGTTAATTGCTTATTTGCCTCCTGTAATAATAGTTAATCAGAAATTCTAAATGTCGACGAAGTGGGCGAGGAAAACAGCGAGGGAAGGGCGGTGGAGGGGGTGGGACCGTCCATCCCCCTCGGGATGTGTGCCGTCATTTTTGTGTGCGCATCCCGAGGGGGATGGACGGTCCCACCCCCTCCACCGCCCTCCCCTCGCTGGTTTCCTCGACAGCTAGCAAAGCTCTGAAATTGAGATGTGTCTCCTTTTTTAATCCGCATTGCACTCACCTCCTAAGATTAGCTGTCAACGTGCCTTGACCATAAGTTTTCAAAGTAGTGACCAAAATATCCTTGACAAATCACAGGCTGAGATTGACTGTTTCGTATTTCGAACAACTCATCTCAAAGATAATCCTAAGACCCAACTGAAATTGTAATCATATCTCGAGAAAAATTCAACAGTTGATCAAAATTTTGTATCTCAAACATCTCATCTTAAAGAAAATCACAAGGTCCAATTGAAATCATAAACAATCTCGAAGAAAATTAGAGGGTCCAAATTAAATCATACAAAGAAAATCTAACAGTTGTTTAAAAAAAAAAAAAACATTACCCCTTTCTTCCTTCTCATTTTTCATGTTGTGTTTCGCATCCCCGCCGCCACCCATCCCCCCTTTTCCTCATTTGTACGCAGCCTTGTCGCCAACTCCCCCTTCCTCTTCCTCCTCCTCCTCACTCCTCTGTTTCGCCACCCAAATCCATAAAAAAAAAAAAAAAAAAAAAAAAAAAAAAAAAAATTAAAAATTAAAAATTAAAAATTAAAAACACCAATTGAGCCCCAAACTCCCCACCACAAACTCCCATACAAATACCTCACACACATTCATCAAATAGGCCTTCTCTCATTTTCCTTATTTCATTCATTCAAACAGGTACTCATTTCCTTTGTTCTTCTGTAAACATGTCTAATAAGTAGACTAACAATATTTGTTGTTGTTTTCGGCAAAGATTTAAACTGAGGGCAGCAGAAGCACCAACTGATATCAAGAGTTTATTTGATTCCTACTCCTCTAAGAATAAAAATATGGGTGTGGATTAGTTTTTGAATTTCTTGAAGGAATGAAGGAGGAGGAGGAAGGGGGAAGTGGAGGTGGCGACGGGGCTGCAAAACAGGGGAGGAAGAAAATGGAGGAATGAAAAGGAAGGGGAGGGTGGCGACGGGGCTATGAAACAGATGAGAAAGAATGAGGGAAGTTTTTTTATTTATTTATATAACAACTGTTACATTTTTCGCAAGTTTCGTATATGATTTAATTTAGCCTACGATTATCTTCGAGATTTGTTTATGATTTCAACTAGACCCCCTATGATTTTCTTCGAGATGAGATGTTAGAGATACAAAATATTTATCAACTATTGGATTTTCCTCGATAAGATTACATTTTCAATTGGGCCCTAGGATTCTCTTCGAGATGAGATGTTCGAGATACGAAATAGTCAATCCCACATGTGATTTTTCAAGGGCATTTTGGTCATCTATTTGAAAACTGAAGGTTAAGGCACGTTTACCGCTAGTCTTAGGGGGTAAGTGTAATACGGATTAAAGAAGGGGGCACATCTCAATTAGTTATTTATTATAGGGGGCAAATAGCATTTAATAAAAATTTTGAGGTTATCCCTACCCCGAGGGGTTGTAAGAGGACCCTTACTTTCACTTAATTGTTCACCATTAACACTAGTCTTTAAAAAGAAACTTTTGTACCGTAAAAGTTAAACCCACCTACAGTAAATCAATGATTCGTGCATTCAAGTTAGTGGTTTTGCTTCTTTTTGTTTGTATCTAAAAGTGTGCATCTATTCATAGGATGACCTTCATCCAGAATCCAAAGGCTAAACCTATGGGTGAACTAATTAGATAAGTTTAACACTACCTTTCTAGGTTACTATAGATGCTCTAAATGGTTTCGATAGGCCATCTGTCAAAAATTATATTTTTATGGGAAAGGAGTCGATGCCCATCTTGTTGGTGAGTCGAAGTTTGTTATGAATAGTGGAGTCTTTAGATATTTGCTTATTTCATCATATTGAAATGTAAGACATAAATCAAAATGATGTTTAAGTTGTATGTATAGGCATTTTTATTGATCTCTTATTTTCTTTATTTAAAGTGATTTTATCTCGATCAACTAGGGAATTTGTTGGATTGAGCATTGTTTACTATTTTATGCCCAATCAAATGGCTTTGCTAAATTGTCATTTATAGTATTTAACCTTTTATTTATCAGAAAACATGGTTTGAATAATTGTTGGTATGGCCAATGCATATTAACAAGTTTTAATTACATGATGTGGCATGATATGGGAAGGTTTACAGGTATCTCCAGAATTTCATCATACTCCCAATTCATTCAAAATTTAGTTGCATAAACTAGTTCTCAAGTATTTTCGATAGAAATACGAACATCTGTAACGTTTTTACAACGCATAACTTTTTTTTCCTAATACGAATATAGAATGGAAGGGTAATAAATGACAAAACACCTAAGTTTTCATCATGTAGCTAATGAGAACCAACAACATTCCACAAGTGGGGAGAGATATTGGACAAACTAGGTAAAAGCTCGATCGAAATAAATATACTCCAACTCTTAAACTTAAACAACATCATAACATCATGTTTGTGGTGAATAGAAGCATTTACTAAATTGACTTTGCTAGGGAACCAGTATTTTGCAATCAGGATTACCAACCAGCCAAGGTGATGTGTCAAAATCTAGACATATTTACACGTAGCTTGAAAACTACATCACCCTCGTAGATCATGGTTTGCAAAATCATGGTTCCCAATTATTTTCATTACTGAACATGATGTGAATGTTTTGCATTTACTGATGTTTTCTTTCTTTATCCTTTTGGATGATGAATGACACTTTGGTCAAATCTTAATTTTTATAATTCGATTTTTGTCCCTTCACCACTAGATGATGAAAATAGATTTGTGTCTCAAGCAATTATTGCCCTTTATATCATTTTGAGCATTAATAGCCCATAATTTTGAGAAATGAGAAAGATTTTGAGCATTAATAGCCCATAATTCATACATTCACAACATCATATACGAAAAACTATTTGTCATGGTGTCAGTGTCCTCACTTAGGCCAAATAGAAGACTACATGTGTTCCCAATTTCATCTTGAAGAAAATGAAGGGTTTTAGATGACTTAGACCTCACTTAAACTTTGTAGGTGTTCAAAACTAATGGCTTTAGATGGCTTAGAATCTGACACTTGTATGTTAAGAGCATCCATTATAAGAAAATAGCAATGCAAGCCTGTAAAAAAAAAAAATTAGGGTGTGTTTGGTTGCATGGAATCCTATGCATGGGAATCCATGAGGCGACCACCTAAATCTAAGCTAATTTGAGGTTCACTCACCAATTCCTCATTAGATTTGTGATCAATGGTAAGAATGAAAGTCCGATGAACATGAGAATCGCACTCCTTGGTCCCCCCTCAAAGCATGGGATTCCTTGAACTTACTTTATTAGCATATATTAACTCTAAAGCAAGCACTACGACTTTTCTTTCCAAATACAAAATCAATGTTGATTCTTGAACTTACTTTTGTGTTGCTCTCATCAGTTTCCTTGTTGATGAGTCCAAATCAGTCCCTATCGATTTTCGACCTGCAAATGAACATCGGTGAACCAAGGACCATCATTGTAGTGGCCAAAGGCACTCCGATGATAAAGTTCATTTGACTGAGCAAGGATGGATGTAGACTGACTAAAATTGGGGTTTCATGTGTGTACCTTTTTCATCCCTTTTGTTCACCTTATATAGCGAGTATTTCACTCCTTACTGACTATATCGTCGAAAGTGTGATAGAGAAAGGAAATCTCTCTTAGGATCTTACCCGTCCATGACTGAGTCTCCTTTAGCACTTGGCTCTGTTGGAGACCTAATACTTGATTGGACCAAGAGTTGCGGGAATGAATCTTGGGCTTGTTACAGCCCAGAGATTGGTGTTCGAGCCTTATTGTCCTAGGCCAAGCTCCAAGATTCGCACCTCGATGGGCTCGTGTAATTTGGGCTTAGGCGCATAACTTATGGGCTAAACAATTATTAGACTGAGCCTAGGATGGATCTGGCTTGTGCCTGTTTTAGACCAAACTGAGGCCTTTCCGTATTAGGGTTGGCATGTGCCTCGTTTATGGATATGATCAGATGATTGTTTGATGTCTCATCAGATACTCTCCCTAGTTAGCGAGGCTACGTGCAGGCCCATTAACTCATTGAATGTGAACTTGTGTGGGGTGTGGGTAACCGAGTTCAATGTCCCTTCATTTTTCGCGCAGCGTTTAATGTCGATGCGACTATTGGGTGGTCGCCTTCCATGAATGTTGTGCTTGTATAAGCTTGGTTTGGCTAGATCAGACTTTATTTTGTAATTGTAGAGTTTCACTTCCATTTTTTCCGAATGAAGTTCTTTGAATGTTCTTCTGCCTTGACTTCTCTAGGGGCTTAGAAAGAGCATCCATTGGTGAAAAGTCTCTGAATATTCTGGCTTTTGCAGGGATGAGTCCCAATAGGATTTCCACTTTGAGAGAGTCCACTGGTTTGAGTGAGCTTCCAATTGCTCTTCGAGGGCTTCCAAATTTACTTTTATATTGTGGAGAAGAAGTCGGGGTACCTCCTTGGTTCTAAGTCTGTCATCCAACATGAGTTGTGCCTACAACTTCTTCCGTCACCTTTTAGAGATAGCACCAGCAGCTTTCTCTACCACCAAGTAGTTGATCCTACATCTTCTTTAGCTGCACCTCGAGTGGGTCTTCAATATGTGTCCTGGTAGATCTTCACCCGCATCTTCCTTTCCATCAACTCAAATGCTTGTTTCATGTAATCCTTCGATCTGACCAATCGGTCAAGCTTTGTAACAACTCTTTGCTTAATCAATAAAATTCGATTTTCGTCTGTATTCGTGTTTCTTCTTTGGTAATATGTTTGATCTGACTAGATACAAATCATATTAGCTCTGGCCAAGATGTTATGTCGGCCCAGACGGTCAGGACTTAAACTATAGAAAAGCCACCTCTGTTCGTATATGAGATAGTTTAATCCTGGGTAAGAATTAGGATGACTTGATATGGAAGAAGACGTAAGTTACACGTCACCCTGGTCTGATCGGTCTAGATCTCATAATGAAATAACTTAATTTCAAAATAGGAGCTAAGTTGTTGAGAAACATTTTCGTCTGAGCGGACTAAGTTTGGTAATGTAAACCAACTGCTTCCTAAGTAGGAGTTGGGCTTATTGAGATAATCTAACTTAATCCTGAATATGACTTAAGTATTAGAAAAACCATCTTGGTCTGAACGGACTAGATTTCATAAGATAGACGGACTAGATTCACTAGATAGCCGGACTTAATCTTGAATAGGACTTAAGTATTAGAGAAATTATCTTGGTCCAAACATACTAAAATTCATAAGATAGACGAAGTAGATTTCATAAGATAGCCCGAATTAATCCTGAATAGGACAAGTATTAGATTAATCATCTTGGTCCAAACAGAATATATTTCATAAGGTAGTATGACTTAATCCTAAATAGGACCTTGGTAGTCAGGGGGGTCATCCTGGTTCGCACGAAGTGGAGTACTTAGTAGCGGTGAGTCGTCGTTCGGTCCGCTATGCAACGCCGTGGTTCCTTAGGTGAACTAGGTTACTTGGGCGCAACGAGTTGTCGACATCCTGAATGGGACTAGACTCGACCACTTTGCGCCATTGTGGCCCCCTAGGTCAGGCAAGCCTATTCAAGTACGGTAACGTCACGAGACTGGACTCGGTTCGCTATGCAGAACCGTGGTACCTTATGTGAACTAGGTCACTTAGGCGCAACAATTGTCGACATCCTGAATAAGACTAGACTCGGCAACTATGCACCATCATGGTTCCCTTGGTCAAACCAGGTTATTCGAGCACAGTGAGTCATCGCGAGACTGGACTCGGTCCGCTATGCAACACTGTGGTTCCTTAGGCAAAATAGGTCACTTGGGCACGACGAGTTGTCGAGATCCTAGGACTATACTTGGCAACTGTGCGCCATTGTGGTCGCCTTGGTTGGACCAAGTTATTCGAGCACTGTGAGTCATCCCGAGACTGGACTCGGTCCGCTATGCAGCAATGTGGTTCCTTAGGTGGACTAGGCACTTAGGCGCCGCGAGCTGTCGACATCCTGAATAGGACTAGACTCGGCAGTTGTGCACCATTGTAGTTCCCTAGGTCGGCCAAGTTATTCAAGCGTGGTGAGCCATCACGAGACTTGACTTAGTCTGCAATGTGCCATCATAGTCCTTTGGCTGGACTAGGCTTGTCTCTATTATAGAGTTATATGAAATGAAATTCTTTAAAGAGAGTACCTTTATAATTGTTTAAGTGTTCTACATTCCACGATTTTTTAAGACGCTCTCCACTCAGGTTTTCTGACGAATAGGTTCCACTCAGGTTTTAAGACGCCCAAAATATGCCTGCAAGCTCAAAAACCTAAAGCCTTTTGGCCGCTTCGAGTTTCCTCTTGATCACTCCCAGGATTGTTTGGTTGGTGTCTTTCGCATGTCCATTGGCCTAAGGATTCCCTTGCGCTGAATAGTGGTGACTAATTCTTAGATTGGCACAAAGCTTTTTAACCTTCTTGCCTTCGAACTTAGTCTTGTTATCGCTGACCAATGTTTTTGGTATTCCAAACCTATAGATGATAGAGTTCCAGAGGAAATTCTCAATCTGGTTTTCTCCAATCTTGGAAAGTGGTTCTATTTCCACCCATTTAGTAAAGTAGTCGATGACCACGAGGAGAAATTTCTTCTTCTCGGTGGTGGTGAATGGGCATACGATGTCCATCCCCCACTGTGCATATGGCCATGGGTTGTTCATTGGGACTAGATTCTGAGCAGGCATATGCGTGTACGGGGCGTACCTCTGACATGTATCATTTGCGGACTAGGTATTTGGCGTCCTATTGCATCTTGGGCCAGTAGTACCCCAGTGTGAGGGCCTTGTGCGCCAATGTCCTTCCTCCGAGGTGGTTCCCACAGGTTCCTCCGTGGATTTCTCTGAGGACATAGTCCGCCTCATACAAAATCAGGCACTTGAGCAATGAGCATGTTGTTGATCTCCTGTACAGTCTGTCGTTAAGGAGCGTGTACCATATTGCGATGTTCTTCAGCTTACGTTCCTCCAACGTTTTTGTAGGAAGGACTCCATCTTTTACGTAGTTGATTAGGGAACTCATCCAGCTGGTCTCTTTGCTTGTGGAGAAAGTCTCATAGATTCATTTCTCGTCTAGAGCTGACTTCTCTTGAAACTCTATGTCGGTCGGAGTTGTCCATTGCAAATGAAGTCGTCTTGGCTAGAGTGTCAGCTTCCCCATTGTCTGCCCTGGAACAACGGTGAAGTAGAATTTTCTTAAACCCCTTCTTGGCATTAATCACTTATTTGCAATAGGCCAATATTTGAGGGTCCTTAACACTAAATTCACTATTTACTTGGTTGACCACCAGTTGGGAATCAGTGAACACTGTGATTTTGTCTACTTCGATCCCTTGGCAAATTTTCGCCCGGCAATCAGTGCCTCATATTCCGCTTTGTTGTTTGAAATGCAGAAGCCGAATTTGATAGCCTTTTTAAGGATGATACCCTATGAGTATAAACAACAATCTTGGCTCCACTACCTTTTCATTGGATGACCCGTCACATTGCAGGATCCAACCTTGTGAGAGTGGTTCAGGGTTCTCATTTCCCTCTTGGTTTTTCGACCCCGAATCTCCTGTTCCAGTGAGCTCGGTGATGAAGTCCACCAGCGCTTGCGCCTTGATGGTCGTTCTCGAAACATAATGGATATCAAATTGTCCCAGCTCTACTGACTATTTGACCATTTTTCCTGATAGCTCTGGCTTGTGCAATACTGGTCGGCGTGGGTATTTAGTAAAAACTGTTATTGAGTGAGTTTGGAAGTAAGATCCCAGTTTACTGGAAAAGGTTACCAATGCTACGACCAATTTCTCCAAGTTGGGGTAGTTAGCCTCTGCGCCATCAAACATCTTGCTGACGTAATAGACAAGCTTTTGTTCCCCCTTCTCTTAGCGGATCAGGGCTCAACTGACGGCTTACTCTGAGATTGAGAAGTATAGGTAGAATGTCTCACCCGGGGTGGGTTTTGAGAGCAGCTTCGTGCTTCCCATGTACGCTAGATCTCGAAATACCTGCTTGCATTGTTCACCCCATTGGAATTATTCCTCTGTATGATCTTCAAGAGGGGGAGGCACTTGTCTGAGGATTTTGCAGATTTGGCTGCCCTTCGACTAATGACAACTTAATCGTTCTCACCAGGTAGCAGTTTTACCCGTTGAAGCCGAACATGGTGGATAGGATGTCGGAAAGACTAGAATTGAGAGGAGTAATATTTGGAGTTGTTGGTCTTGTCAGGCTTCATTTGGCTGGACCCAGCCTGGCTATTGCTCTGTTTTCTTTTGAAGCTATCTTCCTCATTGTCCTCATCTTTGTCCCTATTTCTGGAGAAGCGCTTGGCCTCGCTCTCTTCCCCTTTCCCAGATTTCAACATCTCCTCTAGGGTGATGTACTTTTGCTCACTCTTCAGTAAGTCTGCCATGTCCTTCAGAGGTTCTAGTGTGAGGAAATTGTAAAACTGACCCCTTCGGAGGCCAGAAGTGAAGTCGGTAATAGAATGTCATCGCTACAACCATCGATCAAAATCAACTCATCATTGAAACGAGATAATACTCGCCGAGGGTCTGGCCATGCTTCTGCTTGAGGCTAAGTAGATAATGGGGTTTTTTTTCTAATTCGTTGGCTCCCTTCAAATCGGATGATAAACGCCTTCGCCAAGATCTGGAATGAATTGATCGATCTTGGTTGAAGGTTGGAACCAAGTAAATGCAGTCTTTTTCAGGCTGATAGGGAAAGTCAAGCGCAGGATGGCTTTTGAACTCTCATTCAGTGCCATCACATGTGGTAATGGCGTAGGTAGTCCAACGAATCTGACGTTCCATCGTAGAATCGAGCTTCGGGGGGATGAACTTCTTTGGCAAATATGTGTTTATGATCTTTTCAAATAATGGGGGAACTGTAAGATCATACATGATGTCTGGATTAGTCATCCCCAACGGAAGTGGGTTTCTAACTACAACATGTCTGTCTTTGGGGCATGGTCCCTAAAGCCTCATTCATTCCTCAAGTTCCCCTCCTAGCCAGCTTTTTGGTCTTAAATGGGGAAGTTGTCTCTTTCGTGGACACACTCTCTGGTGTCCTCCTGAGTCAGGGATTTGTATGGATTCCTGCCATTCTCATACAGTGACTGTCAACCCTGGGTAAGCATTTCCACCACTCGCGTGAGATGAATCATATGGAGTAGAATCCGATCTATGTGAAGGTCTGCTGCAACCTCCTCGGTGGCTAGGCCTTGCGGTTGTTCTGCTTCCACGATCGGATCGATTTGGCCTTGCGGTGGGGCTTCCTCAAGCGGAGCGTTATCTGGCTCGACATTATTATTGTCAGTTCAAGATCTGGTACTGGTGACCATGTCTTGAGACTCTGCTGGTTCAATAAAGCTTTTTTTTTTAAGGAAAACTTGTCGTTTCCCCAAGAACGACACCAAACTGATATGTCCAAATCTATCATCCGACCTGCAAAATAAACAGCGACGAGCCAATGACCGCCATTGTGGTGGCCGAAGGCACTCCAATGATAAAGTCAGGTGACTAAGTAAGAATAGATGTAGACTAGCTAAACTTGGGGTTTCATGTGCATACCTTTCTCATCTCTTTTGTTCACCTTATATAGCAAGTATTTCACTTCTTAACTGACTTTATCGTGAGGGCGTGATGGAGAGAAGAGATCTCACTCAGGATCTTACTCGTACATGACTAAGTCTCCTTTGGCACTTGACTCTATTTGGGACCCAATACTTGATTAGACCAAAAGTTGCGCGAATGGATCTTGAGCTTGTTACAACCCAGATATCTGTGTTTGGGCCTTGTTGTCCTGGGCCAAGCTTCAAGATTCACACCTCGATAGCTCACGAAATTTGAGCTTGGGCACCTGACTTATGGGTTGAACAGTAATTAGGTTGAGCCTGGGCTGGATCAGGCTTGGGCTTGTTTTAGACCGAACTGAGGCCTTTCCGTATTAGGGTTGGTATGTGCCACGTGTATGGCTACGATCAGATGACTGTTTGATATCTCATCACTTGCTTTGGTTGTGTGTGGCCTTTGGTGAGGATGGAAGATTGGTCATTGTTGAACAAAGACGTTTTGGAGAAAATTGGGGAGTTCAGTGCGCTTACTGGTTAATATGGAGAATTACGTAAAGTCTGCATGGGCTGGAGATCCTCTTTGCCTAAGAAGTTAATAATGCAATTACATCAAGCACTCCCCATATTTGGTTATCCCTCCCAATCACGAAAACCAAGAAGAAAACAACTACCAAGTGCAAACCAAAATGCGATGCCTTGATTTTGATGGCAATGATTATCCTTTCAAACTGCCAAAGGACATTTTTACTTAAGTTAACAACAAGCTCAAGTTAATATTCACATGGTTGGATAGATGTTGTTGGAAATGGTCCCTCCATATATCTTATCAGCCCAATGTTCAATGATCAATTGTTGCAGTTTCCTCCTATAACCAACTTCCCGGTCGCTGAAGAATATTATATATTGGTGTTAAAAACATATGCGGAACTTTTCAACAACATAAGATGGAAGTTATGAAGATTACATGAAGTACTGTTATGCATAGATCTAGATGAGGCAAGTGAGGGCACTTGCCTCTACTGACTTTTTAAAAAACTCTGGGATATTTTTTATTTGCCCACCCTGCAACGCCGATGACGCCATCCCGCCCCACCCTTTTCCTCTCTCCTTCTGTTCTCTACGACGCCGACTACCTCGTCGCGCCCCTGTCTTCTTTTCTACTCCCATTCTATTTTTACTACGAGACTGCAACCGACCCACCTCCTCCTTTCTTCCTCTCCTTAGCTCCCTCTCTGCTTGATTTATTTCCTTCCCCATCATCGCCACTAGCAACCCCAACCTTTCTTGTCTGCTTTTAGGAAGAATAATGTTTTTTTAGCATTTTCTCGAGATGAATTCATATATCGAGGTCTAGTTTTGTATTTTATTCATAGGAATTTTCTGGAGATACATGAAAAATTCGACCCATTAATTTTTCCTCAAAATACATGTTTGTATCTCAAGATTCATCTGGGTTATTGTTTGAAGGACATTTTAGCAATCAACATGAGCCTTTTTCGACAATCAACGCACATTGACTGTTCGTTCTAGTGGAGATTGCAATAGTGACTAGTGTTGGGAGTAACCTCTAAGAGCATCTCCAATGGATCTCCTAAAATAGCCAGAAAGCTATTTTAGGGGTCTCATGTGAGAAATTGCATGTTCCAATGGATCCCCTAAATTTAGGGGCAACCAACCATCCCCTAAATTTTGAAATATCATTAAAATATTACAAATCTTTAATTTCTAAAATAAAATCAAAAATCAAAACAAAAGGGATAGGGGATGAAAAAGTGGAAGATATATTTAAATAATGATAAAAAGTTAAAATAGGGAATGTGATTGGAGTGATAAAGAAATATGGGGGCCCTAAATTTAACTTTTGGTTGAAATTGAGGATGGTTGATCCCCATTTTAACTTTTACCATTGGAGATACTCTAATAGTTATTTATGATCGGGGACAAATCACAAATAACTCAATTTTTTTTTTTTTTTTTTTTTTTTGTAAACATATAATTTTTCATTTGAAATTATTTTTGCCCCTTACTTTATATACTAATTAGATTTGTCCCCAATACGCTCCTACAAAATAGCTTATTAGATCTATTTTCTTCCCCCATAGATTAAATGAAATTTTGTTTTAACAATTGGTGTTTTGTATAGTTATTTATGTATTGTTTAAATTAAAAAAAATAGTTATATTAAAGTAATTAATTATTATATCATCATTATTATCTATGATTCATCACTCTGCTTCTCTTCAACAAAAATCCTGACTATACCACTAGTTATCAAGATTGGTTTTTTGTAAAAATGGAGATGACCGGTGGACGGTTTTTTTATGACGAGTTTAGTAACTGCAGTTTCATGGATATCATATTCTGCAAAGATAAGTTCTTTGCCGCGTCAAATCCTCCAGTGGTTTATTGTTGGCAGCCCGAGAAAAGGACAACAGTCACAAAACAATGCTCCACTTTAGGTGAATAGTTTAGATGATCATGTGTTGTTCTTGGGGTTTAATGATTCGCTATCTGTTTTCTGTAGCAATTTCCCTCCTGGATGAAATAAAAGGAACTGTATTTATTTCACTGATAGACTTTTATCAAAGATATAGCTATAGAGAAGGGTGTATGGGGGGGGTGCATACACTGGTGTGTTCAACTACGAGACCAGGACAGTCACCCCATTACCAGGTTACAAGTATCATCCTAGACATCTTTCGCATCCTCCAATCTGGTTTACGCCAGCATTTTAAGTCGAGTGGGGGGGTGTTGAAGTTCATGCTATCACTTAGAAAATTTCTTGCATCTTTTATGTGATCTCATACGACTGACAGATCTCAACAAGTATAAAATGTGAATTTCTTTTGGTCCTGATAAAATGTGAATTGCTTCTATAAATTAATTGTTGCCTCCACAAATTACACAAAAAAATTACATCTTTGCACATGTGAATGGCTTCGATATACACCGGGTGTGCTCGTGTCATCAGTTAGGATTTCACATGGCTTTGCTGAATGTGTCTATACAAAAAAAAATTGCCAAACGATAAAAAGGAGTCAAACCAATCAAGTAGAAGCAATGTCAAAAAAAATTTATAGCAGACCAGGGCTTTTTGTTAATAATAATGATAACAACAGATTGATTTAAGCTTGAGATCTTTGGTAGTTGAATAATGTAACAAGGACTGTAGTACAAATCTGTCCAAAAAAATAATCTGTAGAAGAAATGAAACGTGTATTGAATATCCGGTTTCATATCAAATGTTGTACGTGCATGTGGTATATGAAATTTTACAAGCATTTAATAATGAATAAAAGAAGAGACATTTGCACTGAAGCCTCACTATGTTACAGAATCTGAATACTGGAAAACTAAGTTACCCCCATTAAGTCAGTTGTCATTTGATGACAAGAGAGTACTCACAATCTCAAATTGGTAATCTCAATTTGGTTCTGTACATATCTCCCAGGACCTTCTTTGGTGCCGGATCATCAGGTCCTCTATCCCGCTGCCCAGATGTGAAGTAAAACCATCCATCCCAGAAGCCCACAAGCGTAGTTTTGACCCGGAAAGGCAATTTGCCAACCACCGCCCATGTCTGGAATTATAAGCATGTACAAATTAGAGAGCACGACAAAAATTGTTCACAAGTTATTTTATCTGTAGAATATAGATTATCCAATGGCGACCAGCTCAAATTTACATGCAAGGTTGATTTGATTTCACAGTTTATTCACACACCGTGAGCATTAGGCTAGAATATAACTATATCAAAGAAGAGACCCTCCTCTAGCTGATCCCTCATTTGACATAGGATCAAAACTTATTTCTATGAAATTGTTGGTATGATGACAAGTATTTCCGGTATCTGAGAACCTAAACATGCATGCTACTGATTGAAATAGAATCATTTTAGTAAAGCAGATTATCCCTGTCATCGAGTGCCCCATGTCAAGAAGACTTTTCAGATAAGGAAAACTCTGTGGTTTGGTACTCTTGGTTTATGCAGCTCAATCATCTATGGAAGTTGCTTTTTTCCACCACCATTTACACTCACTGACACCACCATCCCAAAAAATTCTACAACTTTTCATCCTACTATGCGATACCACCATGAAATAGGAGAAAATCCCCATTTTTCCATCTCTTCTTCTTATCTGGCTCCGCGATCTCCTGAAGAACACAACAATGAATAACAGAAGCAACACACATCACAACAACAACAGCTCTCCTTAATCTCTTCGTCCTACTGCTTCCTCCTCCTCATCCACCACCCCTCCCTCGCCCCCATCGAGCCTCCCTATGCGAAATCGGAAAAAAAAAAGTTCTCTCTGATCTTCTATTTGTTCTCAAATTTTCTTCCTTTCTTCTCCACCTCCCTCTCAACCAAAGCACAACATTAACAACAATAATCTCGCAACAACCCCTCACCTTTCTATGTGAAAACCATTTAAAAAAAATGGTTTTTCCAAATCTGAGAGAATGGAACCCAATCATCAATTTCGCAGCCCATTTTGTGAAGTTTGAACCCAACTTCGCATCTGTCTTGCGAAATTTGAAATCATTCTTGCAAGCCATTTTGCGAGATCGAAGGTGAGGCTGGATGAGCGAAGTTTGAACCAAAATTTGCAACCCACTTTATGAGATCAGATGTGAGACTGAATGAGAGGGAGAAGGAGAAAGAAAAGTGGGGAAGTCGGAGATTGGACGAGAAAGATCACATTCGAAGAGCTTTTCCATTTTCTAGATCAATGAGTGCTCATCAATTTCACAATAGGGATTTTTTTTTAATTCATGCAAACTAGCATTGCCTGATTTTTTCATGCGACATTCACTTTCAGTTTTCCAAGAGATTTATTATGATATCCTGAAAAAAAAAAAATTATGTTAGTTTCTCACATATCTCAATAGCGATTTCGAAGAGTTGGGGACTAAGTAAACCTAATCGGGGTGGTGGTTGTTGGAAATCATGGTCGAATGTGACAACAGATGTGTGAGGATATGAGAATGAAGAAGGGATTGAGGGTTTAGAGGGAGGGCGTAACAGGGTTTGAAAGAAAAGAAGGTGAAAGATGATGATAAGGAGAAGATGATGATCTTGCCATCACTAGATGGTGATCGCAAGAAGACTAGGTGGAAGGAAAAAGATTGAGAGAGGAGCGCGTAGAAAAGGGGAGAGAATTGTGAGAATTTATAGTAAAATTGGATTCATATTTGTGATGTCAGTTAGTATGTCGTGGTGTTATACAAGTTAGAAGGTGGTGGTGTCAAAAAGTCATAGCCATCATCTATACCTATAGCAAAAACTAGGTGTTTGATTTTCTTTTTCCCATAGAAAACCATGAAAATAGTTGAGATGAGACAGCAGGTGAGAAAAGTTTTGAGCTAACTATGATGAATATAGTCATGTTTCTTGAGTTTTTCATGATTTGAGAGAAGATAGGTGTTGGGAGATCACAAATTTCATGCTCAGTTCCCCCCCTTCTCTCTCATCTCTTCCAATGTTAGTGAATCGTAAATCGTATAGTAAAGGGAATGGGTAAGATTTCAATTTAATCATAAATTGTAAAATTCAATAATATTATAAATATATGTTAATAAATATCCATAATTTATACCCAAATAAAAAAATCGAATGTGTAAGAGCGCATTTCATTCAATTTGTAAGTTTTTAATAACCTAGGTGGCAAGGCCAACCCTTCAAAGTTGCATCCCTAATTAAAAATGGTTCCACACAACAAACCTGTGGGTGTAAATAGAGCGAGGAAAACACTGAGGGGTAATATAGTAAAATGAGGTAGGCATATTTAGGGTTAGAATCCATCCCTTTGACCCTCTATCTATATTTAGGATTTTGGGCTTAGCTTCGGTTTCTCTCTTGCTTGCCCACCATCGTTGCTGCTACTGCGGCCAACAAGGAACGAAAAGGCAACTATCCTTTGCCCCCACTTACCCTCTTTCGATCTCCTCGTCACGGATCTGGGTAGAGCTAAAGTAGTAGTAATGTTTTATTTGATTTGTTGGTAAGAGAAAGTGTGTAAGTGAAGATGGTGGAGAAGCCAAATGGAGGTAGAAAATAGGAGGTGGTGACCAGAGAGTACACCATCAACCTTCATAAGCGTCTTCATGGCTGGCAACCCCCATGTTCTACTTTTGTCATCATCCTTTTCTTCTGCTGCGATTTTGTATGATTTGGTTAAGATGCAAATTAAACACCGATTTGAACAGTTTGTTATACGAGTCGAGTGAAATCGCAATTTTTCAACGATTTGAACAACACTGATCTCTTCTTTTCTTTCTTTCTTTTTTATCTCTTCTCTAATCTCGTCACTAGTTTAAGTGTTGCATGAAAAAACAGAAATCAAACACACCTTATTCATTTATTTATTTATTTATTTTTCTGACCACTATGTTGCTACCAATAAGTTTCCACACAACATACAAATCAGAGTTACTCGTTGTCAGGGCAGATCCACGGGATCAGCCCTGACACTCGCATTCGGCTAAACAGGAGGCCACGGAATATTTTTGTTTAAACTAACTTGGAATCTGGTGGAAATATAATGAATATGATTTTCCCTGAGAATACGAGACGGCACAATTTTGGAGCTGTCTAAAGGTTGGCTCCAAAGGGAACTTTAAGGTTTGACAGCAAGACAAGCCACTGTCAGAAACAACAAATAAGTGGGGGACAAAAGAGCGAATGAGACATCTGAACAAACAATCCTGCTGCTGGTACGGATAAGAATCAAGGGAAAGATACTTAAAAAGAAAATGTCTATTTATGTTGACAGGGATATCCCTGAGCTTCTGTGAGAGGATCCACCCTAACAGCCTAGTCTGAAGTCTTAACCCATTCATAATGTAAAATTCAAATTAAGGGTGGCCAGGATCAAATACACAACCTGAGTGATCCCCCAAGACAAAATATTTATTGTCAGCTCAAAGGTAAAAGTCACTGGCCAAACATCATTAGTGGATTAATCATGACACCATCAACCTTTCTTTTTTGGTCCCATTTTTCTTGTCTGTAGTTTCTGTGTGACAATAGATAGCAAGTTCTTCCCCCCTTAATAACATAGTGACCAAGAAAACAGAATTACTTTCCAAAGGAATTTGAAATCAATACCAAATTACCAATAAATTTGGGAAGGTCATTACCAGCGTGTCCAAATGAAATTGGAATACTTCTCCAACCAACACCATTTTCTTGGTCTCTGGGTGCTTCTCAGTTGTGCCTCCGGCAATAACAATGGAGTTGTTTACAATAGTCCATGCAAATTCTATGTGGGAGTCGGGCTTTGGCATTGAAGGCAAGACCTTCCATTTCATCTCATCATCCAACATGTAAACATCGCTAAACACTAGCTGGGACAATTGAAAACGGAAAGTTAATACAAACACAACTGAAATGAAGAAGACAAGAAGATAACCCAGATCTAAAAGTACTAAAAATCAGAAATACAATCTAAAGGATTAAGTACTATAAACATTTGAGGTAACCAGTGTTGATCGCAAAATCCTTGGCTAAATGATATGTGATAACAGAGAACCTAATGTGCTTATATTGGGTTTTACCAATTAATTAACACGGGCAACATTGTAAAATATGATCCCATGACCAAACAAAAAATAAAAAGTATAAATGAATTTACGTGTTTGTTTGAAAATGATGTAAGCGGGTTACTTTAGTAATATTGTAATTGGGCCTATTTAGTATCACCCATAATAGTTAGGACAATTATAAATAAGGTGTAGGTTGTTTACTGTTAGGTAGAGTATTTATTTTGTGTTACCTATTTTTCAATTAGGGTTTATCGTAGATTTATTTCAATTCTTGCTTAGTTTTAGTTCTATCAATTGGTATCAGAGTCGAAACGCTCATTTGCATGACAAAATCAGATATATACGCAGAAGAAAAAGCTTAGAAGATGATAGAGGAAGAAATATCCAAGGAGACGCCATGGAAGAATGGAAGACTAGGACAAGTTCCTTAGATGCAATGCTTGAACATGAGAGAACCCTAAGAGATGAAGATTGAAGAACCAACTCACAAGACTGGAATAAAGGATGGAAGAAAAGATTGAGACAAAAGTGACAACCTTAGAGACAGTGAAAGCAATGGACGATGTTAAAGTTATGGCAGGCGGCAGTGAAGCCAATGGACCCAAATAGACCACTGCCACTAGCAGTGTCACACGGCCCTCAACCAGCACCATCGACAACGGCAACATAGGCCAACAAATCCTCCCCGTGGTCGACTGCCTCCCTACATTCTGTCCAGGTCGATCGACCTCCTCACATTGCCTCGTGCAATCGCACACCGCACTCCGTCCAAAGTCAATCGACTCCTCACTGCTCATCCTTCTTCCTCCATTGATTGAAAAAACCTCCCCCAATCAGTCACCTCAACGCACCCACCCCCTTCCACTGTCGATCGGCCTCACTATCCATCAGTCAATCGCCTCCCTACCCTTCCCTCTCCTTCGATCGCATGCTACTAGATCGATCACAACTTCTCTCGCTCTTCTCAGTGATCACCCACCCAAACCGCCAAGTTGGATATTTGCACTCCCTACCTTCCAACGTCCCAACCAATCCCCAGTAGGTTATTTGCACCCTCTCCATCCCCCTTACCACCACATTCTTTCCATCCACCTTTTTCTCGTCGCCCTTGCCCAGAGACCCTTTCTTTGAACCCTTACACCATAACACACCCCCATAATTCATAATAAGCCGTATATGACCCAAATTCGGATACTTAGCTAAACACAAATTTTCTTCGACAATACCAACTTCTTGTTTGCTCCAATTTTCCATCATAGAACCATTTTCCCTCCAGGTTGAATCTTTTACTAAAGTGTCTACGCGGTTTGGCATCTCGCATGAACTTTCTATTGCAGATATGACTGAGTTATCACATCTACATGCCAGACAGTGGGTGGAAGACTCGCCGAGAGATCATAACCCGCATGCTCAGGACATAGGACAGTTCCGACCTCCTCTTCGACCACCTAACCTAGGCAAACAAATTCAGTGGAGTCCTCATTTTGATAATAATCAGTTGGCTCGCCTGATAATTATCCTGAAGCACGGGATAATACAGGTTTAAGACTCAACGTGCCTTCATATGATGCAGTTACCCTGGGTGATGCTTTTATAGATTGGTCACTGGAGACTGATCGTTTACGATTTTGTGAACATCTAAGGTTCGAAGGCGGTGCAATTAGTGCTACCAAGCTAAAGAGTACTTCAAATCTTTGGTGGCAAGAGGAATGTGCACATCAAACACCCATGAGGTTACCTCTTGTCAACAATTGGGATGATATGCGTGAGTTGATGAAGTTTGCTTTTGTTTCTACAGATTATGAGCGCGAGCTCTTTGGACGATTAATGGGAGTTACTCAGAACGGGCGCACAATTACTGATTATGCTACAAAATTCCGTACTTTGTGTATGCGCGCTAAGCCCGACGAACCAAAACGACAAACAATCTTTCGTTTCTACCATGGTTTGGATGTTCGACTCTTGTCTGTCTTAGCATTGGAGGAATTTGATACACTTTTGGCAGTTGATAACATGGCTAAACGTGCGGAAACAAAATATAGTTGAAAGATTGCTCTGAGAGTAATAAGACTTTGGTGCTCGTACCACGCATTTCCACTTCTTACACACTACAACCCGCTCCAGAGGGCCTCTTAAGTGTTTTAGTGTGGTCCAACTAGGCCATGTTCGAAGTAATTGTCCGAAAGACAAGTCTGTGTTGCTGATGAATGAAGTTGATGAACAAGCATTTATGGACCAGGTTCGTCAGGAGAACTCATTTACGTAGTGGTAAAAGCCACATACTGCACCTTGAAGCTTGACGACAAGCTTATTCAACCCGGGGAGGTTGATGTAAGCAGGTTACTTTATGATGTAATTGGGTTTCTTTTATTAATAATATTATTACTATATTGTAATATGATCTCTTTAGTAATAGTCCAATTAGGACATTAGTTTCCTATTAGGTTTAAAGTTTTTTTTTTAGAGAATTTAGGTCAGTTATAAATAGGAGCGTAGGTTGGTCATTGTAATCAGGTTTTTGATTGAATAAAAGTTCCATTTTGTTTGTCAGTTTTAGTGTCAATTAATTTACTTAATTATCACATTATTTTCAATTTCGTTTATTTACAAGTTCAATTCTATCAATTGGTATCAGAGTCAAAAAAAAATTCTTTGCTCAATTTGACCAGAAAAATAGTTCAAGAAAGATTGTAGAAGAATAAAGATTTCAGCAGCCGAAAAGCAGTAGTACAAGATATGTAGAAGATAAAACAGAAGAAGAGAGGATGGACGAGTCCATGTCAAGCAACACAAAGGCCGAGGGACAGACCCAAACAACACCACCGCCACCGTCAGCACTATAGAAACCCTTCCAGCATTGTCGATGGCGGCGCACAACCCCACAGTGATTTTGAGTTGATTGAACAGCTAAGCACAAAAATTGATCAATCAGATTAGTCTCAGCTCCACGTCGTCGATAAAAAATCCCAAACGATCGATCACCAGTCCTACAAATCCCCATCAATCGACAATCTGCCACATTGTCCGTCGATCAGATACCCTCACAGCCTCCATTACCTCCCCTCATCGATCGACTGCAACCATCGCTCGATCGCAGGCCACACCACCCATCCTCCTTCCCACCGCTCATTGCTTCCCACCCCACAACACAGACCAATCGACAATCATCTACACCTTAATCAATCGATTGACAAACCACTTCATTGCTTCAGGTCGATTGCCAACCCCAGTCTACCACGACCACACTCCTATGCTTCCCTCGTCCTCCCTAAAACCACCTCTTCAACTGTGTGGCAGCCCATGCAAAATCCCCTCCCCAGTTTCAGTTTGCAAAAGAGAAAAAGAACTTTTCTAAACCAGGACCAGGCTATTTGCAGCTGCAAGCATGGATATGTACCACCACAAGGATCTGGATTTTCTAGTTGTCTTGATGTAGCTATTCACAACCACAAGTAATATTTTGTACCACCGGGGAACACTTTTGATGATCCAATTTGGGTCAATTTTAGGGAACATTTTGAGGATCAATTTGCGCATACCTTTCTCATCAGGCAATTGATCTACTTCGGACTCGGTATTCAGATTGGACTTTATTTTTGGTACCAAGTTTTTGGGGTACCATCAACTATAAAAACACAGTTCGAGGTCGGCTACTACTAGGACACTTCATGTGTTCTCACAGAGGTTGCTTCGAATTTAAGCTCGAGGATGAATTTTTTCAACCCGGAGAGGTTGACGTAATTAGATTTCTTTTAGTAATAGTATCATTAGTTATATTGTAATAGACACTTTTTAGTTACATTCCAATTAGGTCATCGGTTTCCTATTAGGTTTAGACTTTCTTTCTTGTTACAGAAGTTTGGTCAGTATAGATAGGAGCGTAGGTTGTTCATTGTAATCAGATTTTTGATTGAATAAAAGTATGTTTATCAGTTTTGTTGTCAATTTATTTACTTTCAATTATCACATTGTTTTCAATTCCGTTTATTTACAAGTTCAATTTCGTAATTGGGCCTATTTAATAACAACCCATAATAGTTAGAACAATCATAAATAAGGCGTAAGTTGTTCATTGTTATCCAAAGAATATTTATTCTGTTTACCTATTTTTCAATTAGGATTTATTGTAGATTTATTTCAATTCTTGCTTAGTTGTAGTTTTAGTTCTATAAGAAAATATCAAATCCCTGCAAGCAGCTTGTCGTGAGACATACAAACTAAAATAATACTAATATCAATAAATTGAAGATAAAAACCTGCTAGAAATGGTCAAAACCAATTAATAAAACCTAAAAAGTAAACAATCTTCTGGGTTGTGCATAAAAAAATAGTAATGCATTTGCTTTGAAACAAAAAGCTAAGTTGACAAATTCAACTAAACAAATCATGATAAACTGACCACTTAACTTTTACATTGTAAATTTTGTTTGAAGCACCAAACATTTCCTTCAACAACAATAATAATAACCAATACAACATACAAAAGTATATATTATTAAATCATATCCATAGTGCAGCTATGGTTCGATGTTTAACACTTAAGAAATATTACAACAAAGTAAAAAAGAAAAAAAGACCCTTTATATTCCAATATATTTAGGTATAAATGAGATATGGCAATGATGACATTGTTAGATGTTCAAACAACAAAATTTCATCTAAGCTATGCATTGATTTGAATCCAAAATGGTTGTTGGTTGGTCCAGATACCTCATTCCTCCGTGAACATTTGAAAATAGGTGATCCAGGCTTGGCCATAAAATCACCCTCTTGCCCACCAATAATGATTAGTTGATCATTGACCACGACGCATGCCCTGTTGCCAACAAAATTAGTACAGAATGTAATAGTATAACACTACAATGCACAACTACTACTACTAATAATAATAATAATAATAATAATAATAATAATAATAATAATAATAATTAATAATAATAATAATAATAACTAAATAAAAGAGGGTTGCAACTATTTTCAGTCAGCAGAAAACACAACCATACAAATATTATCTTTTTTCAATGTAACAACCACAGGGGACAAGTGTGTTGGTGGCTACACTCCTGTCGGACTATTAAAACCACTGATCTGCTTACAATAATTTCATTTCCTTCCAATCATAAACTTCATTTGTTAGATACACTTAGATCAATATACCAATATTACTAACTTTCTACAATATGCCTCATCCTCATGAATTGAACGACTAGAGGACTCTGTTGGAGGAATTTTTGGTATTTTGGTCATTGGTGACACACAGCGAATGAAGATCCGTCCTTTTAGCAGCCGCAAGCATCTAAATTCAATCTAATGAGGATGATAAGAATTGTAGGCGGGGAGGTCACGTCTGACAGAGAGAGAATCAAAGTCCAAGCAGGAATATTGTGAATGCGGGTCCCAGGGCTAGATTTGTGAAAGATTTTAAGAGAACAATCAGTTGTTCTTCTCTTCTACCCAATTGTATGTTGGAGGTGGCACTGACATCACCTGGCCATTGTCCGTGCAGATGGTGATCGCGACTTTGATGATGACCCTTTGAATGATTTATCTTGTTTTGTCTGAGTCACCAGGTTTGGGTCAGGGGCAAGAGAAAATTTTGGATTTCGATCTAGAAATGGATCCTATCCTAGACCCTCGACGCATATGTCTGACGCTTTGGATCTTTGCACTCTCAAAATAGGCTTTGGGCAAAAGGAGTCCATTGTGTTTGTTTCGATTGTGGATCAGGGTCTCTGCTAGGTGTGCGGGCCTGGACCCTAGTGATCTGACTCCCAAAAGCAATATCTCTTTGATACCTGCGGAATTGGTTAAGAGGACTCTTATGGCAGCTCATTTTGAGGGAAGAATTGG
Source organism: Berberis vulgaris (assembly GCA_963556465.1). Classification (NCBI taxonomy): domain Eukaryota; kingdom Viridiplantae; phylum Streptophyta; class Magnoliopsida; order Ranunculales; family Berberidaceae; genus Berberis; species Berberis vulgaris. The sequence continues at coordinate 20,119,852 of OY747127.1, forward strand.
GCAATCGGTGGATTATACGAGACTGTGAGGGGTCAACTTTTTGTGCCAGAAGAATGAATAGTGGGAGAGTTGATTTTTGGGGAATTCAATCTTCTAATCAGGGCAATGTCTATTTGGACTTTCAGGATGATGATGTTACTCTTTTCTTAGCATGTTTTTAGGATCGTGAATACTGGTGGGTTGAGTTCGAATGAAGCGGATTTCACAATCTTTTGATTGTGGATGAAGATTGGGAGGGAGATACTGATACTAACCAGTGGTTATGTTGTGTTTTGACTGTTTGTATGGGACATCTCCTACTTTGAAGGGTCATGGATATTGTGGTTATTTTCCCTTCTATTGGTTTTCTATTGTCACTGTAACTTCAGAAGGTTATCAATGAATGTTTAAAAAAATAACAGGAACAATAATAATTTACACATAACATCAACACCTTAATAGAACAATATATTTTCTTAAGGTAAAAAAAAAACCCAACACTATTAAATGAGACTAATAACTATTACATAAACATGGTGTTAAAATCAATTAATGCCCCAACACTAGCACATCTCATTCAGCGTACAAATTGTCGAAATAAAGCCTTTTAAAAATGACAAGTGAGAAACCCAGTCCCAGAGAGTAATGAAAACCTCCAAGATCATGCACCAAACGCCGACTTATCATGTAATAACATGCTATTGCACACCTTCCACATCGTCCAAGAGACCTAGACACACTTTCCATAAAACTTTCCCTTTGGGAACAAGATGATTTCGGGTTTTCCAACTTCTCAAGAGTACCTCCATAGGATTAGACATTACCCAACTAACACAAAACAAACCAATGAATGCATCCACACCCTATAAAGCCACCCATAGAGCAGGAAACAGTGAAGCCTCTGGTTCTGGATTACATCAGGAACACCCCACCTCAATCTCCATGGCTCTGCCTTGGAAGAAATCATGTTCCATATTGAGTTCGTGTGGAAAAAGAAAAAAAACCTTGATGCTACCCCACGACTCCACAACGATTTAATTGAAAGTATAAAAATGCACCAGGCAAACGATCCATAGCCAGATTCGATAAGAAGGTACCAATAGAAAATCTGTTTCCATATCCTCTTGCCTAGATGTAGATGAAGATCCTGGTGCATTGATCCATCGATCAGACTACCAAACTAAGCCACTACACCCTGTTTCTTGTCACTTAATGTGAAAAGTTTTTAAGACTTATCTTAGAGGCTTCAACCCAACCCAAACATCCTCCCAAAGAAATCATCTCCTCTTCCTATCATCACCTCCATCTTTCTTATAAAATCATCCTTAAAATTAAAAACTGTTCTCCATATACTAGTAGTATGGTAACCAACTAGATGCCTAAGAAGCCAAATCGCCCCAACGTGTTCATACTTACCTTTAATGATATCTTTCCACAAAGGACCCCCCTTCCATACCATATCTCTACATCCATTTGCAAAACATAGCCTCACTCATTAATTGAAGATGTTGGATATCAAGACCACCTACATACTTTGGTACACGCACCACATTCCAATTCAAAGCATGAAACCCCTTTTCTTCTTCCCCTCCATGCCACAGAAATTTTTTTACTCTTAATAAAAGGAAGGCAACTCCGCCCGTTGCAACGGCCGATCCCAAGCCTGGATAAAGGAGGAGGGTTGGTGTTAGGCTTGTGATAGTCAACCGTAAAAAACTCATCACATCCCTTTTTCATGGAATTTGGTTCAAAAAGATTAATACAGAAGGATAGGGCGTCCCCCGCTAAAAGCGACGCGCTGCACCTACGCTCGGGTGTAGTGACAAATGAGCAAGGCGCGCTGCAGCGACGCCCAACTATAGTGTTAAATAGGCAAGGGTTCTCGCACTATTCTGGACGGGGGCAAGTAAAGAAGCTAGTCCAGGTTAGAGCTAGAGAGAGAATGATTAGATTAGCCTCTTGGAACATAGGAACCTTGACGAGTAAGACAATAGAATTAGTGGATGCCCTGCGTAGGAGGAAAGTAAACATAGTTTGCCTTCAAGAGACAAAATGGAAGGGGAACAATGCTAAAGATTTAGGACGGTTCAAACTCTTCTATTTTTGTAAAGATGGAACTAGGAACGGGATGAAAATAGTGGTAGATAAAGTTTTTAAGGATGCAGTAGTCGACATTAAGAGGTTTGGGGATAGAATCATAAGTATTAAATTAGCTTTAGAACTAGAGATAGTGCATGTTATTAGTGAGTATGCACCCCAAGTGGGTTTGGACGAGGAGACTAAGAAGGATTTTTGGGACTCTTTAGAGGAGTTAGTTCTTGGAATTCCCTCTTCCGATAGGGTTTTCCTAGGCGGGGATTTGAATATCCATATCGGTAAGGACAGAGTTGGGTATGAGAGGGTACATGGAGGTCAAGGATTTGGGGATCGAAACACTACGGGGATTTCTATTCTAGATTTTGCTTTAGCTCAGGATTTTGTGATCGTAAATAGCAATAGAAGTCAAATTGATTATTTTCTTGTTAGGAGACACGATTTAGGTAGGTGTAAAAATTGTAAGGTTATACCAGGGGAGTGTCTGACAAACCAACATAGGTTGTTAGCTCTCGATTTTTGTCTTAAGAGTAGGGGTCGTATTGCTATAGAACAGGTTAGACCGAGAACTAAGTGGTGGACCTTACAGGGAGATGTGTGTCAAAAATTTAGAAAGAAGATTTTGGGTGGCCAGTCAGTTTCAGAGGGTTGGGAGAATCTCGAACCAAAGGATAGGACTAGTAGCGCGGATCTCTTTGAACATTTGGCAAACCGAATAAGAAGATGTGCGAAGGAAGAGTTAGGAAAGGCCAAAAGAGGAGGTTTATATGGTAAGGAGACATGGTGGTGGAACGCTGATGTGCAACAAACTATTGCGGAAAAGAAAAAATGTTTTAAGGAGTGGCAAAAAGATAGGTGCCTAGAGTCTTATGAACTTTATAAGCAAGCTAAGAAGTTTAGTAGTAAAGCAGTAGGGGAAGCTAAGAAGAGAGCATATGATGATCTTTATAATAGGCTAGGTACAAAGGAATGGGAGAAGGATATTTTCAAGATAGCTAAAGCTAGAGAACAAAAAACTAGGGACTTAAGTCATGTTAAGTGTGTTAAGCATGAGCATGGAAGAGTTTTAATGCAAGATAAAGCTATTTTAGATAAATGGAATGATTACTTTTGGAACTTACTCAATGGAACACTTGTAGGGGACTTAAACTTGGAGGGGTATGCTTCACAGGAAGGGAGAGATTGTGTGTTCCATCGCAGAGTTAATGCCACAGAAGTGAGAGAACTTAAAAAGAATGAAGACAGGGAGGGTCGTTGGACCGGATAATATACCAATTGAAGTATGAAAATGTCTGGGAGAAGTTGGGATTCAATGGCTAACTAAGCTCTTTAATAGGATTTTGGAAACTAGAAAAATGCCAGATTCATGGAAACATAGCATTGTGGTACCAATTTATAAGAACAAAGGGAATATCCAGAATTGCTCGAACTATAGAGGGATAAAGCTTATGAGCCATACGATGAAATTTTGGGAGAGAGTTATAGAACAAAGACTTAGGAGTTTAACCACGGTTTCGGAGAATCAATTTGGATTTATGCCGGGTAGGTCTACTACAGAGGCCATCTTCCTGCTTAGGCAAACTATAGAAAAATATCGAGAGGCACGTAAGAGTTTGCATATGATTTTTATTGATCTGGAGAAAGCATATGATAGGTCCCCAGGGAGTTAATTTGGTGGGTGCTTGAAAGGAAGAAAGTGTCTCAATGTTATGTCGATATCATTAAGGATATGTATGAAGGGGTTGTAACAAGTGTTCGCTCAGTAGGTGGGATGTCTAGTGAATTTCCAGTGTCAGTAGGACTACATCAAGGGTCGGCGTTAAGTCCATATCTCTTTGCTTTGGTCATGGATGAGTTGACGAGACATCTGCAAGAAGATGTACCTTGGTGCATGTTATTTGCAGATGATATTGTCTTAATGGATGAGACTAGTGCAGGTTTAGGTCAGAAATTAGTTAAGTGGCGGGAGGCTTTAGAGAGTAAAGGTTTTAGAATTAGCCGTTCGAAGACGGAGTATCTAGTGTGCAACTTTGGGTGTGAACCACGAGGGAGAAGTAATGCAATTGAGATCGAATGTGTAGAGGTCCCAGAATGTGAGGCTTTTCGATATCTAGGATCTATAATTCAAAAGAATGGGGCTATTGGAGAAGATGTAGACCATAGGATTAAAGCTGGTTGGTTGAAATGGAGAATGACATCAGGAGTATTATGCGATAGAAGGATGCCTGCAAGGCTAAAAGGAAAATGCTATAAGACAATTGTTCGACCAGCCATGCTATACGGTTCAGAATGTTGGGCTACTACGAGACAACATACGCATAGGATGACAGTAGCAGAAATGCGTATGTTAAGGTAGATGTGTGGTAAAACTCGTAAGGATAAAATTAGAAATGAAAGAATTAGGAGATACTTAAGTGTAGCGCCCATAGAGGACAAAATTAGATAAAGACGTTTAACTTGGTTTGGTCATCTGCGAAGGAGACCAAGCACGACGCCAATTAGAAAATGTCTAGATTGGCAAGTTAATGGAGAGTGTAGACGGAGGAAACGACCGTTGAAAACTTAGATGAAGGCGGTGAATGAAGATATCATTGAGCTTGGATTAGGCGAGAATATGTGGGAAGACCGCATTGCTTGGAAAACCAAAATCCATATAGCCGACCCCGAAAATATCGGAAATGGGCTTTGATGATGATGATGATGATGATGATGAATAAAAGGAAGGTTGACCCTGGAAAAGGATCATATATATTTGATTTTATTTTGGAATGGAATGGGGCCGGGGGGATGTCAATCCAATAAAGTTGAAAAAAAAAAATAAAAAAAAGGGAGGGAGGGAAATGGTAGGAAGAAAAATGAGATTGGGCCGGTACGAGTTGAACCAATCCCTGGATACATAAGATGCATTCTTTAAGTAGAAGGCCTAGAGTCTCTAGGCTAAAGGTCACCACTCTCGAACCTTAATACGCCCACATGCATGAACTCATGATACAAAGTTGTGTGTCAAGAGAGCACTGGCTCCCTCTATGAGTGCTACCGATGATGGTTTTGCCAAACAAGAGTGTCCATAGAGAGCTGAGTGGCATGTATTTCCTTGGTGCCCATTTTCCAATTATGAAGCATGGCTAAAAAAAATAGATATTTGGATAATCTGATCATAGCAACAAAGTTGAAAAACATTGCTACTTAATTATTACTTTTTATTTCAAGCACCTTAATAATCCCAAATGATTATAATGAAGCACCAAGTATTCCACCAAGAATACTGCAGCAGCCAGCAAGACACACAAAAAACACACCGAAAACAAATGTGTGACAAAAACAAAGTCACACTACACAATAAAAAGAAACCATTTCAAACATAACCTCTTGTCCCGCTCATTCACACACACACCCGAAATTCGAAAAAAACCTTCCCAGTTCAACAATTTGCATTCTCATCACTAAAGAAAGGCACAAATCTTATAAATAGCGACAATTTTAGTGTGGTCATTGTGCGAGAGATTTCTAGTGTATAAATATTCAAAACTCTAACTCTATTACAATAAATAAATAATAAAATACAAGTCAAAAAGTATATGACGAACAAAGACAAAAGGGCCTTGTTATGGAGAAATAAAATGTGTGCATATAAGCTACGTATAAAGCTTATTTGATCAAGTTTTATGAGTAACTAGAGTAAAGGAGTCTTGAGACAGGGATATATGGTTCTCATATATCTGTGTATGATTGTGCATGCATCTATACTTGGAGCATAACACAATGTGTGTGTATCTTTCTATAGTTAATACAAACATTCAACGGAAAATGTGTCTGTACCTATGTGGTCCACCACGAGGGATGGGTATTTCAGGGCGCCATTCTTTCTCTAAAACTTTTCCATTCTTTACGGCTATACTCCAATGCTCTAATGCAGGTTCATGCCGATCCTCCTTGCTGCCACCCATCACATGGAGTCTGCCCCTCCAAAGTTGGGTTGCTGGGGCATATCTGATATTGTCACATACATTAATACTTATCATTTAATATGACGATAAATTTACAAAGCAAGCCTCGATAACCATGAACTTTGAAGTGCAAGAACATGCATCTCAAACACATAATCAAATTTCAAATCATTGCTAATAATTGAGATACTTTCTGCTATGACCAACAACAGATAGCTATAACCAAGTATCTATCTACTATCTAGCCAATTTAAAGTTATTTATCAAGATAAGTGAAACATTCAAAGTTCCTCCACAGTGATAGTGTAAACAGAAGAGAGCACTATTAGATGTTCGTTGAAGCAAAAAGTATTTTAGAGGAATTAGTCATATCCATAAATATATATATATATATATATTTTATCAGAGTATACCTAGGAACTGGTAATGGAGGCATGTCCCGCCATTGTTTTGTCTCTGTGTCCAACACGAAGGTATGGGCTGTAGGCCCTCTGCATTGTGGACCATATTGCCCTGTGACTACATAAATGTATCTTCCATCTGTTACCATCCCTAAATGTGAATGTGCCATTTCTTTTGGCATATCAAACCTTCCACCCCATGTATTGTCCGTAAAATTATAAATATCAACATGCGAATGCACCTGTAAGATGTACTCAGTAGGTCAGACATAAATGACAAAATAATGAAACCAATCAATTCATACAAAACAACTGGGTAAGATCAGATGTGTAAACGGAACTCACATACATCAACTGAATCCAGGAGCCAGCTATCAAAAGGAAGGGTCCACAACTTAGTTAAATAAGGGGTGTTTGGTTGGTGAAATCTCATTTCATGGGAATGTACGGGCATTAAGGAGATGCAGAAGGAAGGGAGAAAGTAATGTCGTAGATGACACTCCAAACCCCGAAGTAAGTGGGAATCACACTCATTACTCCCCCTAACAAATCAAATCCGCACATATATAGGAATTGGAGCGTCATCTACAGCTCACTTTCTCTCTTTCTTTTCTATCTTTGTAATTCTTTTAATTTTCTTTGGCAGCATAAGATAACTTGCAAACTAGTTGGTTTATCAACGAAACCCATATTTTTGAACTTTTGATGGTTTTTAAAACTCAAACACGTGGTTTTTTTTATGAAAAATTAAATTGAAACCCATGGGTCATGATCAAATACACAGTTTTTCAGAAACCATGGGTTTTAATAGTAATTTAATGACACATCTATGTTTTAACAAGAGTGAAGAAAATTTAGATGTAAGAGCGGAGTACAAAGTAAAATAAAGGGATCAAAGAAGATGAGAAAAAGAACAAAATAAGAACAAAGACGAAGGAGATAAGAGAAAACAAGAGAAGATGAGGAAGAGAGAAGACAAAAGATGAGGATAGCCAACTGGCTTGAACCGTTAGCTCAAAAAAAAAACCTCGGAGGCTGAGGTACTTCCCCTGTGCATGGTGAACCACGGGATGTAATTTATCTATAAAACACAAGAGTTGCAACTGGCGTACTTGGGCTGGTCAGGTTTTGACAAGTGACACTCGTGATATCATAAGTGTATACCATAATTGTCAATTGTGTCAATGGACAACCAATTCAAAGATGAGTATCCTATCAGTACATTTTTTGACATGTCAAAAAACAAAAACAAAAAATCGTTTTGGCTATGAATGCCACTAAATCCCATAAGCTATTGCATGTCATATAATAGTTGAAGTTCATGGAGAGATGTAGTTCAGAAAACAAGTGTTCTAGGTCCAATTCTGTAGTAATAAATATCGTAATACATCTAACCAAATTTGGAAAAACAAGGGAAACAAAAATTTCCAATACACTACTTTCGGAATCGCAAAACTCAGTTAATCTTCCTCTCATTTCCTTCTTAAATTTCCTTTCCAAATCTTTCTAAATCAAGTGTTTCCCCTCGGCACGCATACAAATAATCTTTTTATATGTACAGAATCAGGACGTACATATAAAACTTGTCTAAATTTATCACATCGGCTCAAAAAAAATCAAAGAAAAAGCCAACAAGCTAGCAACTTAAAGATTCTCACATAGTCAATGGTACCGTATCCGGCGAAAACATACAGAAGATTATTGATCTGAATGGCAGCCCCATCGAGCCGCGGCACAGGTGCAGTTTCCATCTTCTGCCATTCCAACTGAGGAGCAGGTATATCCGCAAAAGTGGCCGACAAAACTCTTCCCCCAGCTGGTTTCTTCTTCTCCTTAGTCTTATGACTCTGCAATTCCATAAAAATGCAAACTTTAATCATAAAAACCCTAAATTTGGAACTCAAAGACTGAAAAGCGAGTGCCCCAGAGTTCAATGTGGCACACCTGATTGGAATTTGGGAGAACTAAGGTCTGGGGTTGTTCAGAACCCCAAATCGGAGAATAAGTAGAGAGAGATGAAGATGAAGCCCATATGAAATCGGCGATCAATGCGAGTCCAAGAAGGCCTACGAAGATTAGGAGAATCAGAAGTTTGGAAGATGAGCTGCTCTTGCCGCTCGGCCGAGCCATCACATTTGGAAACAAACCCTAGAAATCAAGATCGAAACTTTAAGCTCTGAAACAGAGTGAGATCGAAAGAGTGAGGTGTGGTGTGTGCAGAATGTCCATCTGAAAGCAAAGCAGATCTCACACCCCCCCGCGCTAGATTTCGGTGATGCCGAATTTGATTTTGGGCCTTTTGCACTTTGGGCCCTGGGAAATCTTTTTTTACACCGTCGTCCAATGACGGCACCCAACCTTAAAAGGGTATTTATGTAATTGATTACGGCTCCCAATTTTAAAAGGGTGCCTATGTAATTTTCTATAATCTCATGGGAGGCAATGATACATCCCGTAATTCAAACCATTTGGCAACTCTGCAGTTTGTTTGTGTTTTAAACTAGTCAAACTTTATCCCCCAGCGTAGCCTGCTTGGATAGTTAAGGTTGTGGTGGTTTAATCTCACGTTTTGGATTCTTTAACCACCGACGGCACGCTTGCCTTCGGAAAAAAAAAGTTTATGTCCTAAATTTTATTCGAGGTTTTTATGTTAGACTGACATTTAAAAAGTTTATGTCCTAAATTTTATTCGAGTTTTTTATGTCAAATGGAATAAATGTCAGTCCAACAAGAAGTTCTTGAAATAGACTATATGATCGAACATTACATGCAACATGTTCTCTACATATAACCTGAATTTGGATATGCCTGTAGCTTTCTTATTTAAGTTCTTAGTTACACGAACTCTCCATGTATTGCAAGTAATACTACTTTACAACCTATCATTGCTCACTGGGACATGTCGTTGTTTTAACTTTTAACTTCTTTGCTTTATGTTAATTATTGGGCATATTGTAGTGTTGGCCTTCAATCATTCACTAAACGGAGCACAACTTTTTTGGTGCTGAAAACTTATGAAGGTGTGCTTAGCGTAAAAGAAAGGCAAATAAAAAAATAAATAAAAATGCACAAATGCCAATTTGCTAGTACTTTTTGCAACACTATTTTTGCAACACCATGTACTTTTTGTTTTTTTAAATGCTTAGAAACTAGCTTCTAACTGGAGTTAGAAGTTCTGAATAAGTTGCTGATTATAAGCTGTAAAATTAAAAGGTATTTGTTTTTAAGTGCTAAATGAGAACTGTTTAACAATTTTGCCCCACTGAGCAGACACATACAGGAATGGAGATATGGTGGGTTGGAAACCAGACATTATACGGTGGTAATCAATTTGTCAAAGCTTTCAAAACTACATGCTACATTGATGATACATAAAAATGATCACACCCCAGAGTCGTACGCGTGTCATGATAATCTTGAGGAATTACGGCCTCAAGCGTTAGCCCAACACTGATCCGGCCCAAGCGATTCTAAGCCCGCCCAACTGCGTTTCACCAAGCGGACCCGAACTCTCATAGCATGCTAGGCCCACACGTCTCACAACTATCCTCAATACACGTAAGCCCTCTTCAGGTAAGTATCTCGAGGATCAGCTTCAGACGGGCAACTACATTTGTTCTCTGTTTCCAACTGAAAACAAACACCAGAGTATCTTCCACACAGGAAAACTTCATTCTACGAATTGCTATTGGATTGGGAATTATCTTTTGCGTATCTAGGAGCATGAAACTTCCCTTCTACAACACGACTCTTAATTAGGAAGGGATCTCCACGAAGATCTCATTCCTAAACTACGCTTACGATGGTCAGGTAGAACCAGAACTCCTTGCACTATAACTAAGACATGAGGTTGGTAAGTTAAGGTACGCTACAAATCCCATGTTACTACATTACACCTTCCTCAGATCCCTGTCTGACTTTAGCATCGAAGTGTCATTAGCCACCCCATAGTGGTATGTGGTTCACGTGCGTTACTTGTGCAGGTCAGCAGGATTAGGTCAAAGCAGGGAGCGAAAAAAGACTGCATCAGTTTGGCGTTGTCCGTGGGGACAACATAATTCTTAACTTTACACTAAGCGTCGCCTCCTTTCAAAACCTAGAGAGATGGTGACCACCAAGTCCCGCAACTACAGAAAACTAGGGGACACATCCGAAGCTCAGACCGTCCATGTACTGCCTCTTTCAACAGATCTTGTCATGCACGGACAACCAACTTACACTCTTGTGCCAACGACAGCACTGTTGAACCCCGGGTCGGATGTACGATCTCTTTTCATACACCAAGCTCTGTCGGTGGTTAAGACGCTTGAATCAATGAAGCAGAGCTCTGACGAGACGCTAGAGATGTATTTACCCACTTTAACAGCGGGTTGACCACCGCCTACATATGCAGCGACACAACGATCGTCTTAGCCTTCATCAACGGATTGCGAAAAAGAAAATTTTACTACCGTCCGACATTGGACCCTCCAGTAAGCATGGCGGATCTAACAAAGGAAGCACAAAACTTCATCGTCCTGGGAGAAAGACAGAGGGGAACTGAACCAGGGAAGCCATCAGTCAACAAAGTACATGTGCTTCATGGAGCACATTCTGAATCTGAACTATCCAACAAATCCAGAAAGAAAGCTCTACGAGTTATGAGGATTCAAGCGATACGAGGCGAGCAACCACCGCAATGCGATTCGAGGCACGACTCATCCGCGTCGTTGGCATTTATGCAGAAGGATATCTAGGGCATACAACTCCCGCACAACGATGCCCTGGTGATGACAATTTCCCTGGCGGGCTGTCTGGCGGGCTGGGAGGTGAGAAGGACCTTGGTTGATACTGAAAGCTCAATAAACTTCTTGTTCCTCCACACGCCCCGCAGCATGCAACTAGACAAAACAACATTGACCCACCCATGATAGTCGTCCAGCGACCAACTTCAGTGGCAAAAAATAGCTATCTGTGGGAAAGATACAGCTGACAATAACAGCGGGAGAACAACCAACTCATAAAACCTTGTTTCAAAAGTTCATAGTGATCGACACGCCTTCGGCGTACAATGCGGTTCTAGGAAGACCATGGATACATCATATGGGAGCGGCAGTTTTCACCTTGCACCAGTGCCTCAAGTACCCTACAAACCAAGCGTCGGTACATTGAGAGAATACCAGTTGGCGGCCAGGGAATGCCAATACATGGAAACTTTGCTTCCCAGCAATCCTCAACAGGCAACAAATCAAATAGGAGAATAGCAACAGGCACTGGGTAACGAAGCACTAGTAAGCCCTCGAGGAAGGCCCAATGTCGGACAACTAGAAGAAGAAACTATCACGGTCTACCTCGACAACCCTCGAAGCAGCAATGCCATTCAAATCGGTTCTCGCTTAAGCAAGGTAGTGGCTAAACAGCTTACGGAGGGCGTAACCGGGACATCTTCGCCTATACCATGCGGGATATGGTGGGGATCGATCCTTTGATAATCACTCATTGCCTAGAGGTTGACCCATCTAAGAAAATCGTCAAGCATAAGAAGATGCACGTGGCGCCCAAAAGGAACGTGATCATAAATGAAGAGGTACAACGTTTACCCGACGCGGACATGATCAAGGAAGCGCGATACCCCGATTGGCTGGCAAACACCGTTCTCGTAAAAAAACGAAAAGTGGAGAGTGTGCGTAGACTATACAGACTTAAACAAAGCCTACCCAAAGGACAACTTCTCACTCCCTCGCATCAATCTGATTGTAGACGCCATTTCGGGACATAGCCTACTCAGCTTAATGGACGCCTATTTAAGCTACAATCAAATACTAATGCACCCCCCAGATCATGAGAAAACATATTTCGTAACGAAGAGAGGAATATACTGTTATAGGGTAATGCCATTCGGCTTGAAGAATGCAGGAGCTACTTACCAACGACTGGTCAACCGAATGTTCAAAGAGAAAATCGATAGAATATGAAAGTATACATCGACGGCATGCTGGTTAAGAGCCTTCGCAGCCCCGATCACATACGAGATTTTGCCGAAGCATTCGACCAACTCAGGAAATACTGGATGAAACTCAACCCACAAAAGTGCACGATCGTAGTCGAGTCAGGAAAATTCCTAGGCTACATAATAAACAAAAGGGGGATCGAAGCCGATCCAAAACAGATTCAAGCTCTTCTCGACATGAAATCCCCAATCAATATCAGAGACATTCAGAGCCTGACTGGGAGGGTAGCAGCACTCAACAAATTTATATCAAAGTTGTCCGACAAATGCCTCGTATTCTTCAAGATACTAAGAGGGAACAAAGGATTCTCGTGGAACGAGGAATGCGGACAAGCCTTTCAAAACCTGAAAGCATACATGAGGAGTCTGAAACTACCATCGAAGCCCGCGATAGGTGAAACACTATACATGTACTTGTCTGTTTCCAAACACGCTGTCAGTTCAACCCTCGTACGAGATGACCAAGGAACTCAAAGGCTAGTTTACTTCACCAGCAAAACCTTCATAAAAGCAAATTTACACTATCTAGATCTGGAAAAGTTGGCTTTGGCACTGATCTTATCCTCTAGGAAACTGAGGCCCTATTTTCAGGCCCACTCCATAACTGTCCTTACCAAACATCCACTGCGCTCGGTATTGCATAAACCCGAGTTGTCTAGCAAGATGGTTAAATGGGCGGTAGAGCTCGGGTAGTTCGACATAAGCTATGCTTTAAGAACTGCCATCAAAACTCAGATGCTTGCAGATTTCATCGCTGAATTTAGCAGCGGAGAAGAGCCAAGGGTAGACTTTCAACCCTTGGAATAAGATGTTCAAGCATGGACCCTGTGCTGCGACGAATCTTTTACAGATAGGGTGAGCGGAGTAGGGATCACACTTCGCTCCCCAGCGGCTACACCCTAAAAAAGGTTGTCAGATTCAACTTCCCCGCTTCAAATAACGAGGCCGAATACGAAGCACTCATGTTCGCCCTGAAACTAGCTTTCGGGATCAACATATATCATCTAACAGCATACAACGACTCAAGACTAGTAATCAACCAAGTCAAATGAGATTTCAATAGCAAAGATCCCCGCATGATAGCCTACTACAACAAGGTACTTGGCGTAATGGGCAAATTCAAGAGTTGCCAGCTCACACAGTGCTCCCGAGATGACAACCAAAAAGCTGACAAGCTAGCAAAAGAAGCCTTAGCCTCCAAGGAAGTCTCTAGTGACCTCATTGAGTATCAAGAGAAGTCAAGCCTAGACGAGGATGAACACAGAGATATCTGCACCGCGGAAGCACAGCCGAACTAGATGACTTCGATACTAGAATATATAGCGTCGGGATCCCTACTGACCGAAAAGGTCGAAGCACGAAGACTTAAAAACATAGCAGCAATGTACACTCTCTTGTGACAGGGCCTTGCTCCGATGCCTATTGCTTTCAGAGGCAAACCAAGTCTTGGGAACTATCCACAGCGGCATTTGCATGAATAACCCAAGCGGGAGAACCCTCGCCCATAAGGCCCCGACTCTAGAGTAATATTGGCCAACCATGCAGTGAGACGCCAAAGATATTGTCTTCATGTGCGACAAATGTCAGAAGTTCGCTCCTGATGCGCTATTTTATTAGCACACAACTTAATACCCTGTTTTGTGATTGTAGTATAGAATAAGTAGAGATCTTTCTGGACCGGGGATTAGAGGGCTTGCCAACTATCACTAAGAATAACTAAAATACAACTAACAACCTAATTAAGTAAATATTTGAGGATTGGATTTTCTAAGTTAAACTATGAAAATAACTACGAAAATTACTGTAAAGATAATAAAACTAAAGGGATGGCGAAAATGAAAAAATGGCTAAGGGTTTATCTCTACACAAAACATATGCTCATAAATCAATCATCAATAATTACTTGCAAATTCGTGAGAGACAATGCTCAAGATTAACCGTGATCAGCACTGCATTAATCTTATTAGGTTAATCTTATTATTTCTCCAAGTTCGTTGAATTAAACTTAGCGTCACTTTCAAACTATTTTTATCATGCTATCTAATCAGGAATCGCAAGTTAGATAACAATCTAAGATCATTAAGTTTTGTGGGATTATCCGTTTTCCCGATAGTCGGGACATGAATTTTCATTCACGAAAAATAACAGTTGGCATCCACGATAAATAATCAATTGCACAATTTACCAAATATAGGGAAAATAAAACAACTGATCTGAAAGACCATCAAAAGGAAGAAAATTTTAAAACTCGTAGAGCCAACGCTAACAAGTTCAACAATTTACGAATGTATCTCTCCCAGAAAATAATAAATAACTCCGAGTTCTAATTACAAGAATTAAACTGACACCTACAAATAAAAATGATCTAATCTTTCGAACAACGCGCAACTCCCAGCAAATGCTCGTCACGTATGGTACAAAATGCTCTAAGCCCGAGATTTCTATATCCTGAAAAATAAGCTAGTCGGCTACATTCCCGAAGGAATGTACCCAAGAAGCCAAAGCCCACTTGGGTCAGCAATAAAGCTGGTGTGAAATCTCTTTATTCCCCAAAAATCAATAAAGGAAATTTACAGGATATGACCAAAAAAATTAGGACGATAAAAAAATCAAAACACACAGGTAGTTCCTCCACGAGGCATTCATATCTTAATTCTAATAAGTAAATATGCACTTACTTGTACTTACTAGATGGAAGTTGACTATGGCAAGTCTAACCTGCAGAAATATTAGTGGACTTGCCATCCTGCATGAAAAAGGATTAGAAACAATATAAACGTAGTTTATTCATTGTTATTTGAATTTGATTCATATTTTTAACGGAATAATCACTTAGACGATACCACATTCGCACCACCTCTGTGCCGAACATACATGCCCGTATGCCTCTCTCATATAAAGGAGGACTACTCCGTCATCCATGCCCAAGTGGGGACATCACATACAGGCATGCATCGCGGATACTCCTAACTATATGAGTACCAAAAGCCACCCTTGGGCTATCAATGCGCATAAACTTACGTCACATTTTTTACGGATAAATATCAAAGCCTATTTTAGGCATAACAATTCACCTCATTTCTACAAGACTAACCCGAAGGTTATTTTAGTTTCTCTAGTAAGAAATGGGTGCCCCAACTCCGCAAGACGACCCGCAGGTCATTTAGTTTCTCTAGTAAGAGAGGGGAAATAATAAACAAAAGAGATGTGGTAGTTCTAAGTGATACAAGTCCAAGTGGTTTATATTTTCAGAAATCAAGGTTTACCAATATCATTTATTTTTGATAATTCAGAATTCCTCCACAATGACATTTTGTCATACATAAATCGATTCACAATCGTATCCACCCACATTTTTGGGGAAAACATAGCATATTCATTAATCATGCTCTATAACAATATGACAATCAAGTCACTCCTTAATTCAAATATCCAAATTCTTCATAAGGCATAACCAAGTCAATATAATAATACAAATCTCCAAATAAGTTCAAATCAAAATATTTATACATGCAGAATAACACCATCGCAATTTAATCCATTGCAAATCAAAATAACATCATTGTAAATTAAAATAACACTATTGCAATTTCACATTCACACAGAACGGATTTGATGATACAGTGGGACCCAAACTCTTTGACTCTATGAGTCATAAGCTGATGCATTACAGGAATCCTAATTCAAATTGCAGGAAGGAAAAATTTCCAATTGGCGAGTGGGACCGTGGAACCATTGGATTTGACAATTCTAATTCTAATTTCAGAAAGAAAAATCCTAGTTGATAAGTGAGACCATTAAATTTAATTATGCAGGAATTTTATTTGCATGAATTCTAATAACACCATAGGATTTGACCATGGGATTTGACTCTGCAGTGGGACCCAGTGGGATCATTGGATTTGACATTGCAAATACAAAATTTCAGGAATTCTACTAATTCTAATTTCACATAACACCGTAGGATTTTACTCTATCAATACCACCTTGATAGAATTTCTATCACTCTATCAATATCACTTTTATTGCACATAACACCATAGAATTTCTATCACTCTATCAATATCAATATCATTTTAATTTCTATCACTCTAGTTGAACCTAACACCATAAAATTTCTATCACTCTATCAATATCACTTTGATAGAATTTCTATCACCATAAGATTTGACTATCTCAATACCACTAAAATCTGACATGAGCATGAATAAAAACGAAACAGAGAAAAGAAGTCTTAAACCCCGTATCCAATCATTCATGCAGTATTCTCGATTTCATGCAAACAAATCAAAAGGACAAAAGAAACACAACTTACAGTAAAAAGGTTAAAGAAACAAAGAGACTCACTTGTTTTTTTCTATTTCTTCTCCCTTGTCTTTTCCTCTTGCTTTTCTCTCTTTTTCTTTCTCCCTTCTTGCTCCCTCTCTTCTTCTCCTTTTTTTTTTTTTTTTTTTTGTTTAAGCGGCGAAAGAAAAATAAAAACCTAAACCCCTATTTAATCCCACTAAAGGAAAAATCCTTACCTGTTAGAGTTTTGCTCAAGGTTAGTGACACTCCCTTATTACTTGACGTCACCTCAAATTTAATAAAGTCAAAGCTAAATAAAATAAATAAATAAATAAATAATTAATTACAAATTATTATGTGTTAAAGTAGGGTCGTTACATTGCGGTTGTGGATTGTGAATATGAGGATGCGTGGTTGTGGATGGGTGTGTTCTGTGATGGGTTCTGTGGAAAGATGATGAAGGCGATGAAGAGAGGCCTGTGATGGATTTCGATGATGGTTGATGATGGGTAAAGGTTGTCTATGGGTGTTGTGAAGGAGAAAGGGATGATGGTGGTTTGTTGGATGTGATGACGAGGAGGACGATGGCTGGATGGAGGTTGTAGATGGGTGATCTCTCCAAAGCTAGGTATCATTCTTTTATAATCATGTTCTTTAGGTTTCCTTCCTTGTGTAGTTTCCTTTTGCAATAAGTCTTCCTAATTCAAACCAATTTGCACTTCTTAGCTTCTATTTTGGAAATTTGTAATTGGAAACCTACACAAACATGAAAATATCAATTAGTACCATAATTAACAAGTAATAGCCAAAAATATATATAGAAATATGGTACTAAAAATAGCCTAATTATGCTCCTATCAGCGCCATATACCCATATGTCGGCCCAGCCATTGACTCCAATGACTTGTTCATGGTCGTTCGCACAATGGGTAATGGACATTGTCAGGCCGCTCCTGGCATCGACTGGTAAAAAAATTCCTTCTTGTCGCCGTCGACTACTTCACCAACTAGGCCAAGGCAGAGCCCCTATCCAAAATAGGGCAAATCCAAATCGAAAACTTCATATGGGCCGCCATCATCTGCAAATTTGGCATTCCCAGAGTATTGGTCAGTGACAACGAAACTCAGTTCGAATGTAGCAAGGTCAAATAACTGTGCAAAAGTCTGGGAGTCAAGCACCACTTCTCCTTGCCAGGACACCCCCAGGCCAACAGCCAAGCGGAAGTTACCAACCAGACGATCCTAAAGGCCATCAAGAGAAAACTCGATGCAGCCAAAGGAAAATTGGTTCCAGAGCTACCAGGAATACTCTGGGCGTATCAAACGACTAAAAGAATCCTTATCGAAGAGACACATTTCACCCTCACATTCGGATAGAAAGCTATGGTTCCGGTAGAACAAGAGGTGCCAACCTTTTGGACAGAAGAGTTCAGACCAGAGGGTAACGATGAGGCCTTACGCGTGGGACTAGACCTCCTCGACGAAAAACTGGATCTAGCTTCCACCAAGGTAACTGCCTACCAACAGTGGATGGCGCGGTACTATAATAAGAAGGTCAAGCCACGCGAATTCAAGGTGGGGGATTGGGTACTCAGAAAGACCCAACAGACACCAAAGAAGCTGGAGTGGGATAGCTAAACCCGAACTGGGAAGGACCTTACAAGGTTGCCAAGGTCAATAGGCCAGGAATGTCCTGGCTGGAAGACGCAGATGGCGACGAGCTTAAACGACCATGGAATGTAGAACACCTCAAAAAATATAATCAATAAAATATTTTGCTTTTACTGAAACTTCCACTGCCGTTTGTTACAGTTCTTGACTGACTTGACTGTGACCAAACTTGAATTTCTCCCCAAAGCCTAATCCGCTCCTTGCGGGCCGCGACGGCTGAGGAAATTGGAGTCTAGTCAGCGCTTGTTCGCTGATGATGACGACTTGCCAATGGATCATTGCTTAATATAGACAATGATTGCCGAATTTACCAGTTAAGCTTAGTCAGTTTGCGACTTGATGATGACGAGTTCTGGTGCCCAAAGCCTAATCCGCTCCCCACGGGTCGCGGCAGCTAAGGAAGTGGGAGTATAGTTAGTGCTTGTCTGCTGATGATGACGACTCGCCAAGGGATCATTGCTCTCAATACAGACAATGATCGCTGAACTTACCAGGTAAGCTTAGTCAGTTCTCGACTGACGATGATGGCTTCTGGTGCCCAAAGCCTAATCTGCTCCGCGATGGTCGCGACGACTGAGGAAGTGGGAGTCTAGTAAGTGTTTGTCCACTGATGACGATGACTCGCCAATAGATCATTGCTTTCAATATAAACAATGATCGTCAAACTTACTAGGTAAGCTTAGTCAATTCGCGACTGATGACGACGGCTTCTGGTGCCCAAAGTCTAATCTCCTCGGTGCGAGTCACAACGGTTGAGAAAGTGGGAGTCTAGTCAGAGCTCGTCCACTGATGACGACGACTCACCATGGGATCATGGCTCCCAATACAGACAATGATCATCGAACTTATCAGGTAAGCTTAGTCAGTTTGTGACTGGTGACAACAACTTCTGGTACGCCAAGCCTAATTCGCTCTGCGCGAGTCACGACGGCCGAACAAATGGAAGCAGAAGTCAGCGCTAGTCCGCCAACACTTAAGGAGTCATTACAGACAATGACTGAGGGAATCTTTTCAACCTCTGGCCAACAATGACTTCTGCTGGTTAACCCCTAATCTATCACAATAGCAATATAGTTTTTCTGAAGAAGATAGGCGTTCTGCCTAGCAGTACAAACTCTACGATCTACAAAGCAACTAAAACAAATATGACAATACAGGGCAAAAAACAACATTTTCATTAAAAAACATGTCTATATAATATCCGCCCAGGAAAAGACATTACAATCAATCTAAGGAGAAGCACCCTCCTCATCTGTTAGCCTCGCAGTACTAGAGCCTTTTTCTCGATTGATCAGCCCAAAAGCAGCCCTCCTATAGCGGGCAAAGTCAAGATCGATATCGGAGTGTTCTCCTATAATCGAATGACCTCAGATGAGATCAGCGGCCTCCTGTCGGACACGTCAAAGTCCATCACGCCCAACAAGGCCTCATAGTGTGAACGCTCATCCGCCAGCAACCGCTCCACCTCCAGAGCACAACGAAGCCCCTAGTCAACCGCAGCTTCCAGCTGCTGCTTTTCAATGACCCATTCTGCCTCCGCCCGCTTCCTCTCAACTTCCTGTGCCTCTTGTTCAAAAGACCACCTATCCACAGTCGCATCTAGGCATTCTAATTCAGCCCTGGTCCACCTCAGTTCAACACGGGTTGACTTCAAATTGGACTCGGTAGCCCTCGGCTGAACCCTTACATCAACAACTGATGCATTGGTAACGAGGGTCGTGGCCTCCTCGCCCTCACGGTTCGCGACAGTGCCAGAACCTTTCGCCCGATAGAGGGCATCCGAATACGACATCTGCATATCATTGACGACCTTCTCCAAAGCAAGGACCCTCCCACGGGCTTCAGGGTGCAGCAAGATGTATGGCTCTGGGGCGTGAGTACTAAGGGGAGAAGTCGCCCTGACAGAAGTTTGCCTCTTCTTCGGGACTACAATTGGAGGTACATTCGCCTCCAATTCAGCAAGCCTGGAAGGGCTGAGCGAGGCCATGCTTCTCGTCCTCATACAACGAGCAACCATCCCCTCAGCCGGTGAACCTGACGCGAGGTGAGCACCATAAGAACACTACAGCAACCCGCTGCGTGCGACATTGCCTGGCATTACGACCTCCTCAACAGAAACTAAAAGGAGCTCGAGAAACTTTTTATCTATCTGCATCTCTTCCTCGCTAAGAGACGGAATAATGAACTTCCCTAAAATAGAGAAACAACGTTAGAACCCGCGTCGCAGAAGAAGCGCATGAAGATATGCATGCACCAACGACCAAGGGACTCACCAAGGTCAAACTGAAAGTATCGAGACACTTTGCGACTCCCGAACTTGTAACCAGAATCCGCCGAAGCCAAAAACCATTGCTTCCCCCAAGATTCGGTGTTGTTCGCCGTCAGTCGCAGACAAGAAAGACAAATCAACATACAGATACCTCTAGAATCAAGCCGAGCATCGGTCAAGTGATGAATCATTGGCGAAGTCAAGCAAAAGCCAGTGTCATAAGCCCTCAGGAGAATTGTGAGCAATATTTTGAACTCGCTCGGCGCCATCTGAGCGAGAGGCATGTGAAAATGAGTAAAAAAGCGTCAGACGTCATTCGACACCGAAAATCGGAGCCCTGACTCGAACATACCTCTGTGCAAGCCTATGAACCCATGAGGAACAGTTTGCAAATCTCCAGGGATACATTACAGACTATGGAACTTGATCAACTCAGTTTCGTCAACCAAGCTACCATCAAAGAAATTCAAGCAGGCAAGGGATAACGGATCATTGGAAGAAAGTTTAACGTTGTCAGCCATTGGGAAGGAAAACAAATACTATGGTTCTAAAAGATAGAACAGATAACAATGGAGAAATCTTACTCAGAGCAGTAAATATTTACAAGAGAGGCAAACCGAATTTTCCCTCCTCGAGCAGTCATGTACCCATTAAATGTCATGCATCACTCGAAACCAACGCTTCGAGTCCAATCATCACGACAGTACAACTATCTTTTCAAAGAGTTAGTGGACCGACTTAACACCCCACTGACCGGGGGGAGTAGTTGATGATACATAAAAACGGTCACACCCCGGAGTCGTACGCGTGTCATGATAATCTCGAGGAATTACGGCCTCAAGCGTTAGCCCAACACTGATCCGGCCCAAGCGGTTCAAAGCCTGCCCAATTGTTGTCCGCCAGGTGGACCCGAACTCTCATAGCATGCTAAACCCACACGTCTCACAACTATCCTCAATACTCGTAATCCCTCTTCAGGTAAGTATCTCGAGGATCAGTTTCAGACGAACAACTACAGTTGCTCTCTGCTTCCAACTAGGAAGCAAACACCAGAGTATCTTTCAGGGAAACTCCCTTCTACGGATTGCTCTTGGATTGAGAACTATCTTCTGCGTATTCAGGAGCATAGAGATAATAGGAAACTTCCCTCCTACGACACAACTCCTAATTAGGGAGGGATCTCCACGAAGATCTTCTTCCTAAACTACGCCCACGATGGCCTGGTAGAACCAGAACTCCTTGCACTATAAATAAGATATGAGGTTGGTAAGCTAAGGTACGCTACAAATTCCCTGTTACAACATTACACATTCCTCAGAGCCCTGTATGACTTTAGCATCGGAGTGTCATCGACCACCCCACGGTGGTCTGTGGCTCACGTGCGTTACTTGTGCAGGTCAGTGGGATTAGGTCAAAGTAGGGAGCAGAAAAATACTGCATCAATATAATAAAAACTTGAAAATATATATGAGATGGAGAGTTGGAGAGATGAAGAAAAGCTTGGAAAATACAAAGAAAGAAACACAAATATGAAGGAAAGAAATGAGATAAGTTTCTTACCGTTGAAGAGTCATTGTGAAGGTAGTTAGAACGACAATGTTTGGTGAAGGGAATGAAGGTAAACCGCCAAAATTTACCCCTACTTGTTTTTAAGATGATGGAGGCATCAATTGTCATTAAAATTTTATTTTAAGGTCACTGTTGAAATAATTTGTTAATCAACACTCAAAGAGGGTGTTTGTTTTTTTAAGTGGTTAGAAGCGAACTTCTAACTGGAGTTAGAAGTTCTAAATGAGTTTCTGAATGAACTGTTTGTTTTGCTTCTGAATGAGTTGCTGATTATAATATGTAAAATTAAATGATGTTTGTTTTTAGGTGTTGATTTGATTTTTTTTACATTTTTGCCTACTACCACAACTCCCACCACCCACTACAAACCACCAACGTTAACCCCCTTCTCCATTTGTTTTTTCTCGTCCAAATACCATTGAGACCATTTTTAACCATTCCCAGAAACCACCCTATATCCTTCTCCATTCCTCATACAGTTTTCAATAAAGAGGAAGAAAAATAGGAGCATGAGGATGAGGAGGCCATGGAGGGTGGTGGCATTGCTCGCATGATAAAGAAGATGTGGAGAAAATAAGGGATGGTTGGTAAAGGAAATGGGTAGTAGCGATCATTATAAATTTATTGTGATGTTATTATTAGAATGAATTTTCATTTAGCGCTCAGTGCTAAGATCAACACCATGGAGGTGTTTAGTCCAATCAAAACTAAAAACAAACACTCTAAAGTCTAAACAAGGTTACACAATGTCTTATACCCTCTTTTAGGACATAGTAATATGAGTTTATACTTAATGAAATAAAATAAAATAAAATAGGGATCCATTCATGGAATTTAAGGTTACACTTGTTGAAGAAGGTGCTCTTGAACTTTGTTGATTGCTTGCAGTTCCGCCTCTGGATTATCCACACAAAAAAAATCAATGCATATGTATTGGGCATATATATATAAGCCCCATCTTATATCTCAGAGATTACAGCATTTTGCGTGTAAGCTTTGATGCAATCTTTCTTGCTGAAGAGTCATGCTCTGATAGCCCTGAAACAGTAACCAGTATTTCATTCAGATGCCCGATCTGGTTATGCACAAATGACTTTGCTGGATATCCAGAAGCCAATGGGACAAGTGAACAAAAAGCATCTGTTCCCTAGAAGAGAAAAATCAATGAAGAAAAAGCACTGATGCTTGACAGTATGATGCCTTCTAGTAATGGTTTTAGGGTATTTTGTTCTTAGCTGCCACAGAGGCGGCATTTTGTAGACACAGTGGTCTTGTTTCAATGTTGAGGTCGTTGTTTTGAAGCTGAGCCCTTTGCTGTTTACAAAGCCTCGAAGTGGATAACGAAGAACAAATGGAACTCTGTTCTTCTGCTTGACTGTTTGGAGTGGAATTTTTCTTTTCAGTTCAACGCCTTTCATAGCTCATAGGGTGCCACAAAACGGTGTCAACACAAAACTCATGGTTGATTTTTTCATAGATCTTTCAATAATCCTTCTCACAACGTGGCAACTACATTTATTTTTTCATATTATTTGTAGATCTTTCAAATAATCTTGCTCCTGATGTCGCATCTAGATGTACTGTTATAGATGGCTGGTTTTTGCTTGATGGTATTAGTACTTAGTTTGTATTGTATAAAACACCTTTTGTGGTTTTCTTTCACGTCTAAGTTCAATAGTGATGATTGTGTAATGCGGTCAAGTTTAAGTTTAATATGATGCTTGTGTAATGTTGTGTATATATGCTATAAACTCGTGAAAAAAGCTATTCAAGCTCGCTCAATTTGGCATAAAGTATGATAAGTACAAGTACATCCATAATTCGTTTGCGACTAATAGATGTGATCCTTGTTTCAAGATTCAAGATGCAAATGTGTGGAACAATTCTACTTACTGATTTATGTTTTGACAATTTCTTCTGCCAAAGTGAAAGGTGTCATCGAGTTTCTTCTAGTTAGAATATTCAAGGTTACACTGCCATATGTGTCTGCTGTAACAGAAAATTGCACAAGATTGAAATGCTCTGACATAGGAACAAATTTGACAAAGTTGAAATGTTCTGACATACGTGGAAGTATGAGGCTTCTAATACTAAACATCCTATAGTCCGAAACTTCCAAAAGCATAAATTCTGGGAAACCATAAAGTCATAAATTCCATATATTCTCTTTCCCAGATGGCTTCTACTATCTGAAGTATCCCGATATAATCTGCAGCAAGGTTGGGTTCATGTAATGACAGTAAGGTACTTGATCAACATTGACAATACATGCTTAAAATACGCAAACCCCATAAGTGAAATTATCAAAGCAAATAAAGTAGACATGTATATCCCTTCCCTTGCTTGTTACCTTGTGTATTGATTGTTCAAAAAAAAAAAAAAATCCTACTAAAAACTATTGCAGATGGTAAAATTTTGATTTACGCGTTATTCGTCTTAGTTTCAGTGACATACTAACAACTTCTTCCAGAAGTTTACAACATACACCACGCTACACAAATTTTGTTATTTAGAGACATGAAAACCAAAGTACCACTACAAGGTGGCAAATTTTCAAATGAACTCAGCTTTCAACATTGCTTCTAAATATTAGAGAAGGTACTACTAACCAACTAGTGTAACAATTATGTCACATATCAGCTTGGCACCTTCACTTCTTCCTCCCTCGTTTAACAACTTTGTGAAAAAATGCGTTCACCCCTCATTGCATAAGCTAGTGCGAGTAGGCCAATAACCAATTCACCCTGATTGAGTAACCTAGTGTGTGTAGACCACCCCTTTGCCTATTTGTCGAAATTCTTGTTTGCAATAATATCAACTACAGCAATGGCACTCATTTGAGCCTTTTCATCATATCAATTCTGAGAGGTTCTATTTGAAATCCACCCAAGAATATAACAATTAGGATTGATAGTTAAGTTTTGAATTTCTATAATCTCCACAATTACCCAATTGACCATTCATAATGAATGAAACATTCAGATTAAACGAATCCCGTCACACAATGAACAAAAACATACACATATTTAACTTCCTCCTCTACATACCTGATCAGGGGCAAGCTATTTCCTTTTGCTTCTCCTCCTCACTCTGCTCCCAAAATACTTGCAAGCGAAACCGTCGAACAGAAGGTAATAACCTTATGAAACCGATTCACTGGGGCAGGTAACTTGGGAACCTTTCTCCAACTACACTTGGTTTCCCCAATTTCACAAACACAAGCTGGATAAATGTTGTGATGCTCCTCATTGAAAACATAAACCAAATTCCCCAATCCCACACACCTCAAACTCGCAAACTTATCATCTTCATCATTATCAAACAACGCATACAGAATCTCTTGTGGCATCACTGCAATCTCACTCAGCTCCATACTCAATTCATCAATCCTCAACAAATTAAACGAAGCTCCGCTGGGAGAATTACAAAGACCAGCTAGCACTAGCTTGTCTTTGCAAGCTAACAAGAATGAGAACAAAATCCCTGGAGGTCTCAATGTCTGTACATCACTCCAATGACGCGTTTTAAGATCGAAAGATGACACAAAACACGAATATATCCCAAAAACATAGCATTTCCCTTTGAACATTGCAGAACTAAGCCATTGTGATGAGTTTCCTGATCGAAAATTCGCTGGCAAAGGAGGGCATAGTTCCCATGAATTCGTCTGGGAATCGTATATCTCAACAGCTAGATTGTCTTCAATATCAACTAGTCCACCAATGACTCTCACCCCACCTACAACAATAAATTTGATCAACCCCATTTCAGTGTAAGCTGAGATAAGAGGATTGCACCTTGCATAACGCAGCGGCGCAGTTTCATGCCAAGAATTGTTGAGAACCCGGGAGTAGCTGAAGGTGGAGGAGGTGGTGGTGAAGAAGAATCCCTCAGATCCAATGAAAGAGTCTTGGAGAGGAAAGAAAGAGGTAGGGAGACGAAACCATTCATTCGCATCGGGATCGAATGCAAAAGCCTGGTTGTTCTTGAAGAATACATTGTTCTGACCATAAAGGAAGAACCATGGGTTCTTGGACCTGGAACAGAATGAAGGACTGGCTAGTGCAAAGCGCCACTGCTTGCAGACTGCAGAGGCTCGGGCTAGGGAAGAGATGGGAAGATAGGAAAGGATGAGCTCGGTGAGGTCGTAACTGAGTGAGTTCCAATCACTTGGGATTCGAGAGGACATTTTTTTGTTTTGAGTGGTGGCGTGGTGTGGTGGTATAGATTTGGAAGAAGTTCAAGGTGGAATTTTGAGGATGGTACTGTAAGGTGAGGAAGGTAACTGGGGTTGGGAGTGATATATACAGGGACAATTGGTTGGGATGGGATACATGGTGACACCAATGATTCTTTTATTAATTCATAATGTTATATAACATATTTATCCTTTTAAAAAAAATAAAAAATTTAATGACAATTATGTTAATTATTATTGAACGACAATTTTAGTCATTCTTTGTTATTGACCAACAGAAAAAAAAAAAACTTATGTTAATTGTTATTGACCAATTTTAGTTACTCTTTGTTAGTTTTATTGATCAACAAGGACTACAGAAAAAAAATCCTACGTTAATTGTTATTGACCAACAATTTTAACAATGACTACAAAACAAAAAACATTAGCTTGTTCATTGACCTGAAAAAGATTAGGATTTATCATATGAAAAATTATGATTTATAATATAAAATTGTTATTGAAAGACAATTTTAGTTACTCTTTGTTAGTTTTATTTACCAACAAAGACTATAGAAAAAAAATTGTTATTAAATGACAATTTTAACAAGGACTATAGAAAAAAAAAACATTTGCCTGTTAACTGAATAAAATTAGGATTTATCATATGATGTCCATTATTTTCAAGTCAGTGAACAGACTAATATTTTTTTTTCTGTAGTCCTTGTTAAAATTGCCGTTCAATAACAACTAATGTAGTTTTTTTTTTTTTTTTTTTTTGTAGTTTGTTGGTCAATAAAACTAACAAAGAGTAACTAAAATTGGTCAATTAACAATTAGTTTTTTTTTCTATAGTCCTTGTTGATCATAAAACTATAAAATTATGATTTCTATTTGTTTAGGAGGGTAAATATGTCATATAACTTTATGGGCTAACATGAGTTAATAAAATAATCATTATTAATCATACAAGTATAAAATTAGGCAAAAATTAACCATTATATCAACTATGGTATCCAAATTGTCTATTTTGTTAAAAAGTAGGCCCTAAAAGTCATTTTCCCTATACAAAACTTCAAAATTTCGGGGTATATCAAATATATATAAATATGCTAAATATAAGTAAATTAACTTAATAAACACATTAAATAGAGCTTAAGTACACAAGTATCCCTATAAATGTAATTTTTTGAGTTTTACACGAAATATCGAAATTTAGGAAAAATAACAAATATTCCAGCTGAAAAAATGTAATTAGTTTCATAACATTTTGGGTTTTACACGAAAATGTCAAAATTTACGAATTTTAATTCGAAATAATGTACTTTTCCACTGCAATCTTTTAAATTTCAAGACCTCCAAGAAGCGAAATATTTTGCAAAATTTCGCAAAAACTCAATCTCTGGGTGAGAATACTACACAAGTCATATGTGGTTTAGGGAAATATTAAAAATTGGAGGACACTTTAACCACTTTGTATGTCATTTAGTTGAGACTAATTAGAAATGGTATGTAGTGTATTTGTTTGGAACACCACTTTATGACCCTTACACTAAGAATTAGGTAATCCACTTATTTTATGAATATCGATATTGTTCACGTGAGTTGTGTGAATTAGTCCTACATGAGTACAAATGGGAAGGTAAGGATTTTTCCATAAGAAAAATGGCGCTTCATCAACTTTTAAAGTTTAAAGTTGCTACTCAAAATATTAGGATGCTTGGGTTGGGATACATGATTAGGTTTGTTTCGAAATGAGTTCCTTGTGCACTAGCACTTTTACATGGTGCGATCAATATCAAATATGTATTCGATATTATACACCATAATAAAATATTACGTGATCCTAGAGAACTTAGGTTGGCAACCAGGATGATGTGGTGATCATTGGGAAGGTCATGGCTTCCTCAAGATACACACAAAATGGATGAGAGTATGTTGAGAAACCAAGTCATTATCCTCCCTAGGCATTTTTTTTTTACTCTAGTTGGTAACCTGTTGCCAAAAATCTGACTATAGTATCTTCCACCTCTCTTGAGCTGTAATTTAATTGGGGAGGGAATGCAATGGGTTTCCATTCCAGTCTCATTTCTTTGAAAACTTTGAGCTAATTTTTGCAACATTTTATGGCATTGTGCATGGAATTCTTCACAACTATGACAGACAGGCCAATCTTTGGAAATTCGCAGAAAAGAACATGTTGTAACAGAAATAAATTAATGTGCCAGAAGAAACTTGTGGTTCACATTGCTATATTCCTTCACAAATATATTTTTCAAGATGTTGAAATTTCAACTAACATATCAGATGATTCCTTTCTAGAACACTTTGCAGACAGGTTACCAACTAGAGTAGGGATGCATTAACATGTCCTGTTTCTTTCTAGAAGGTTACCCTCCATTCCTCGCGTGATTGGCTTACCAGTCAAGCCGTTTCTTTCTAGAAGGATATTCACTGTTATTATGTTGCAATCCCATTACAGTTCAATTGTGTCCACCCATTCATTCACTATCCATGTATTGTCTGGATCGATTCATGTTTGAATGTCATCAATTGCTTGAATGCTTTGTAAGGTTTACATCTCCGTCCGTGCTTTCAACACTACCGATGTCACACAGCCCACAGCGACAAAAACAACTTGCAAGAATGTCACAATAATTTCATTCAATATCTATATAAAAGACTAGAAAATGTCAAAAAGCCATAAATAACCTGCCATTGTGACTTTATAACAGCTATAATTTCATGAAATGGTGGCAGTCGATACAAAAGGCAGCTTTCAAGTTGTTGATATGTTTACTAAGCCACTAGGCAAGGATGCTTTCGTTCGCAAGTTGGGCATTCACACTCCAACTTGAGGAAGAGTATCAAAATATCAACAACCTTCTTCCTTCCTTGGTCTGCTCTTCATTCAGTCTTTACTTATCAGAACACTACAGAGGTGAATGGATTTTCTCAAACACTGCAAGCTCTGTGGCTTAAGAACCACAAGTATCATCAGTGCACTCTGTCTCTTTCAATGAAATCTGTACTTACTCTAATGTCTCTTATACTACAAACAAAAACTTTCATATTGATATCCAACAACCATTTTTGACGCAAATTGAAGAAAACTCTCTCCAGCCCCTGAGAGATCGAGCTTGGATTAGACAGCTAAGTTATAGCAAGGAGGTTATCTTCATGAAAAATTGACCTTCAGAGCATCAACTAATCCATGTGGGTCTCTGATTAGTCTGTCATGCTAAGAGATCAAGCATAGCCCAAAATAAATTTATCTGCAAATGACTAATAAATGGATGCATTAACATGTCCTGTTTTGATTAATTCTGTAGGTACAGACAATTAATATACTACTTATACAGTCTTTTCTGATGGAAATATGCATGGTTCGAACCCAGCTTGCGACATCTTTATCAATTTATGGTGTGTTGACCAGTTCTGGTCTTTAATGGGTTATGGGATCCTATAAAAACCCAGCTTGCCTTCCAAAAAAAAAAAAAAAAAAAGTAATGAGTGAATACTTTTGAAGAAAATGGGCATCCAAAAATCATAGAACTAACTATTAAATTGAAATAAACAAAACAGTAAATTAAAATAACAAAGCAATACTAGAAATAAATGAATGCGAAATCAAATAAGGGAACAATATTCTAAATAACTATGATAAAAAAAACTAAGAAATCAAATATTCCTTCAATCATAAATTGAATAACAATAAACAACCCTTGCCTTATTTATAATAATTCTAACTTTTCTGGCAAGCTGATTGACCTAACCCTAATTGGCTAATGATGCCCTAACTACTATTTTGGACTCTTACTAATATGCCAAATTATTCCTAATACTAATATTACTAAACTAACTCGCAATATTGCTTACATCATACTCCCCAGGGTGAATAAGCTCGTACTGGAGCTTGAAGTCGAATAAGTCAAACGAGCACAAGCAACCGGTAAAGGAACACAAGGCAAAGTGCACAAACATAAGTAGTCGACCTCGGACCTTGACATGATACACTTGCTCGAGCTAAAACAACCATATTAGTCATCCAAAATTTGTCAAAATAGGCCAAATATCGTTCACGAACTCTGCCTTGGTAACAACTCGTTATGGCAAATGGGATGACCCAAATGAAAAACATGGTCCACATATCAACAATCTACATAAGAGCATCTATACACACATCTTCTCATTAACTCTCTCTGCAAAAGATTCCCAATACAAGTCATTGTAAACTATAACACTTACTGCATGTGCCTCAACATTTTTTAACAAAAAATATGGAAAAAATTGCATAAATCAAATGACCCACATGTCGGGAATCGAGTATATGTGATGGTGCTCTCAACTTCCTCATAAAGCTGGAGGGACTTTGACAAACAGTATGGCTCACCCGCCGTTGTGCGCCTCTATTCAAGTTCATCCCATATTTTTATTATTTCGAAGAGCTCTAATCCCATCGTCAATCATCTGCATGCATCTGCTCATTGTCTCATTTCTCTTTGCTAAACTGCTGTGTGTATGTCTCAACCAAGGAATGAGATTCGCAAAATCTCGTGAAATTTCACCGATAATTTCATTTCTTTTAATTCCGAAAAAAAAATGGCGAAATGTAATTTTACATTTTTTGAGGGTTTTTTTTTTATTTTATAAATTCTGTTTTTTTCATAAAAATACAAAAAACTACCAAAAATTCCATTTCTTCTAAAATTTTTGGGGTTTTTAAAAAATTTCAGAGTTTTTTTTTGTAAATTTCGAGATTTTTTCTAATTATCATTTTTTCTAATTATTATTGAATTTTGAAATCACCCCCTGGTTTTCTAATTATCATTTCTTCTTGTATACTGATTTTTGAAACCACCCCTGATTTTCTTATTATATATAGATTTCACGTTTCTTTCATTTCTTGGTATTTAGGCTTCATTTAACGTGTTTAATAGATTTATTTACCTACATATTATTTTTTCACATATTTCATAAACCCTCGAAATTCATTATATATATTTCATGTATCCTCGAAAATTTTCATTTTTTCTTCACACCGAAACGTTTCTCAAAATATTTCTTAAAATTAAGATACCGAAATTAACCCGAAAAACGAAATCACAATCCTTGGTTTCAACCTGTATCGTAGCGATCGGCGGAAGCGACAACTCACATGTTTGTGCAGCGACGTCGACGGTTCACTGCAATATTGGAGAAGGTGGTGTTGCTTGTGGATCTTCGATGGCCTCTTTGATGTCTGCCATAAATTCTGTAATCATCAGTTTCATCCCTTCATCTCCCTTTTCCATTGTCTTCATTATCTCTACTGTTTTCTCTACCTTGACATAGGTGGTAGTGAGTTTTATGTTATTGGTCAATGGAGGTGGTGGTGGTATAGGAGAAACGGGTTCATGTTGGGTGTAATAGGGAACATAGGTGGTTGGGGATAGTAAATTTGGTTATGGATATTGAATATTGCGGGGTACAAGATTGGAATAGGGCTTGGGGTATATGGTATTGGTATGAGGACAGGGAATAGTATGGATATGGCTAGGAATAATAGGGGTATTGATAATGGTTATAATATGGGTCACTCATTTGTTTTATTTTGTTTTCCACTGGTGGTGTGTTTTCACTGATTCTGGGGTGCACACAACTGTTGCTCTGGGTCAGGGAGGCTTCGCAATTTCTGGTAGCTTCCTAAAATTACAGTTCAAGGAGGTACTTGGAAATTCTAAAACAGTCATTGATTTTTTTTCCAACAATCTTTGTTTCTTCTCTTCAATCTTCTTTAAATCGAACAAATATCTTCATTCGAAACTCTTTTCAATTAAACAATAAAACCTTACGGCTTTGATACCAATTGATAGAACTAACGAATAAATTTGAAATAAATAAAAAAGTAAATTGAAATAACGAAGCAACACTCGAAATAAACGAACAAGAAATCAAATAACGGAACAATAATCAAAAGAAGTATGATAAAAAAAACTAATGAAAATAACTAAGAAATCAAATATTCTTTCAATCATCAACTGGAATAACAATAAAAAAGTATTGCCTTATTTATAATAACTTATTTGGCAAGCTAATTGACATAACCCTAATTGGCTAATAATGCCTTAACTACTATTTTTGGCTCTTACTAAATAGGCTCAATTATTCCTAATATTAATATTGCTAAGTTAACCCACAATATTGCTAATACTGCCTACATAAAAAATTACTATACCACATCAAACAAAATATATAAGCAAATGGCTGGAATATGGTATTAGATAGACATAAACACAGCATACAATAGAACTAAATGAAAAAATACAACTAAATGAAAAAATACGGTTCATATAATCAACTGTGGATCTTAGTTAAGGCTGCATGTCCTGGTGCCAACAACTTTTATAACTCTGAGAACGATAAAACTCGTGTGCACCCATCTATAGGGATAGAAGTTCAATTTGGAATCTATAATTACTACTAGTTTTCCCCTGATCTTGATCAATATAACGGAATGTACATGAAAGAAAGAGAATCAACATATTTACAAAGCTTAGATTAGTAAACATCTGGTTATTCATAAATGGTTTCCAAGTTAAGGTTATTTTATTGATCTCAAGAGAACAATGGCCATTTCTGCTGACCTGTAGCATATGAGATTATATTCCTTTTCAGTGGGGAGATGTGTTCTACCGCATTAAATGCAGCAGCTCTTAGAATATTGAAAGGTCCCAGATCAACGGAATACGCCTTCTGAAAGCCATCCAGAATGGTAGACATCATAATATTTGCTGGTTTCCTCTCTGCTTCAAATTTCTTTAACAGGTTGAGCTGCATTGATAAAGAAGACCCGTCACGGACATAATAACATGGGATAAAGTCATGTCATAAAGCAAATTCCTAAATTCTGGAATATTTTAATATGAAAGTGATAGCGTTAAACATTTGAGTACACGTGATGGTTTTATCATTTTTGAAATAGAACATGAAAAACATTGATAGAGCTCAGATGTGGACCGGGGCTGATAGGCACATAGGAGGATCTAGAGCAGTTGGAGGCAAAACCTTCTGGGCCTCTCAATGAGTAGTAGAGGAACCGGAATGAGGGCTATGGACCATATTTAAATTGTCCTAATAAGATGGGTTGGCTACTGAAACTCTTTTGAGTAGCACTGTGTTAGGTCTAGTTATTCTTTTCCTTGGGTTGCCATTGTAATTCAAGTAGTGTTGCAACGAGATTTAACCTACAAAAAAAGAAGCTGATAGTCCCTAGTCAGATCTAATGGAATTCGAGATAGAGAAACCCTGATTGGATTGGAGATGGAGACCAATGGTTCTCCTCTCTAATAAAATCATCGGACTTGAACATTTTGCTTGTCATATCTCCAAGTTGCTGATGGATATCCAATCAATTGAGAAGCTCGGGGGGTTTAAGGCAAGGAGATCCTATATCTTAAATGTTGCGGAGGGATTCGGTAGGGAAATAATAAGCGGCCAAAAGTTTAGTGTGCTTGAAAGCCTTAGGATAGGGCATCATGTGCCTTTGTGAGGAATTGCATATGCAAGCAGATTCTCTTCATATATTTTTAAAAAATTAAGCTACATCATTGTTTAAATCGATGGAAAGTCTCAGCCGATCCCCTTTGCAAATAATGAGCAAACAATATCTATAGAGATAAATTCAGGGCCAGCCCCGAGATTTAGGCTGCCCTAGGTGAAAGTTTTCAGATGGCGGCCCATATGTTTAAGAAAAAAAAATCCTTGAAAAAATTCACATAATTGAATGACAAATTTGTGTTAGGAAGTCACATTTCAAGTATTTCAAGCCTCAAAATTAGATGCCAAAAAACAAGTATTTCACCTTTAACTTTGAAGCTTATAAATTAGATGTCAAAAAACATTTGCATTTCAAGTATTTCACTTTCAATTTTGAAGCCTAAAATTTAGCTGTTAGAAACGGAAATATGACCAATTCACCAACTATAACGAACATGCAAGAAATAAAAATAATTGAAGCTACGTGGGTTTGATCCTACGACCTATCTGGCAAAAATAGCATATTAACCAATGCACCAAAACTCTAATATTAAAATACAAAATATAAAAAATACATTTTTCAAGAAATTTTGGTGCCCCTAAAAGTTTTTTCTTGTTGGGGCCCAAGGCACAGGCCTTTGCTCAGGGCCGGCCCTGGATAAATGTCATCAAGATAAAAAAGCATGTAAAATATAATAATTCCAAGCCAAAGCCTTCTAAAAAATAATTTTAATGAATCTGATATTTACTTGGACAAGAACTCTGAACAAAATAAGTTGTAAAGATGCTTAGAGTAAGAACTTGACTTACCTCTCCAATATCAGAACCAACCGCTATGCCATCAGCAATGACCTTTGCAAGAGCATATGCATCTTCAAAACCCAAATTAACTCCTTGGCCAGCCAATGGATGAACAGTGTGTGCCGCATCACCAATAAGAACCACACGATTAGCCGAATAACAGTTGGCATGCCTTAAAGACAAAGGGAAAACCATCCTTTCAGATGCCAATCCAACAACTTTTGGCGGCACCTCCCAGGAAAACTCTCCTGAACGATCAAGGAAGCTTGGCCGAGGATGAGGACCATAGCCATAATCAAGAGCATGGTTGACTGCTTTCAGAAAATCATCTTCACTCATTGAGTGACGATCGGAAGATTCTTGGGGACTCATAGTCCATACAATATTGCTGAAATTGTCACCGATTGGTAAAAGTGCTATTGGACCCGAAGGAAGAAATCTCTGCCAAGCACAGTGGTTATCAACTTTATGTTTGACAGTACAGATTATTGCACTTTGTGGGTAGTTCCACCCAGTTGTTTTAATTCCAACCAACTCTCTGACACGTGACTTACCCCCATCAGCTCCAACCTGTTATACAACCAGTTAAATTGACAGCCATTCGTATGGTAGTAAGAAATGACAAAAAGAGTCCTACCACACCTTACACTCAAAGCAGATGAACTAGCTTTGCTGGTTCATTTACTTTTCAGTCATGAAAGAAACTTTTTAAGTATAGTTTATAATGCAACTAACTTAACAAGGAATAGGACACCAACATGCGTCAATGACTAACATGGTAAATGTGTAATACGTACAACTTGACATGCCAATATATCAAATTTTCAGGTGACAAAATGTCCTGAGTCTACTAGCGAGTAGATCTTAGAGAACAGTTTGTCAGCATGTAATTGACAAATCCACACAACACTATCTTACCATCCCCTATTAAAAAGCAGAATGGGTAACTTTCTTTGTTTATTTTCTTTTCAGTCAAGAAACAAACTCCATGCAAGCAGCTTACAATACCACCCATTCAGCAAGGTCCTGCACCAACATGTGCCCATGACCAACAGTGTAAAGTGTCATGCATGTAACTCTACCAAGATGAATATGATACAAAGGTGTATTGATTACCACCCACTTTGCATATGAGGTCAGTCAGGCACCAAAATGTATTGAGAAAATTAAATTTATAGAACAGTATATTTGTTGCATATATTACCACCAACTTTGCATATAAGCTGTTTCCATCACTCAGATCCAACTTTGCCATGCATACATGATTGCTTGAGGACCTTCCTGATGAGTCCACCTCCTTGGCTTGGGTGCCTGTATGTAAGTCCATTGAAGTCAACCTGGACGGATAAATTGTCTTCTGAAAATCTTTATCCTGCTAGATGGAATTTCTTTAAGTTTCATTCAGTCGTAAACAAATAAAAAAAATAAGTAACAAACACTATCTATGTTGCAAGGAGAAAACAGTTTTTATGATACAGACAAACTGCAAGATTGTTGTTGGTACAAGATTAGAAATGATCACAGTGCTTAGAGGCTAGACCTACCAAGAGTTCTTACAGTTAGAAACCCAAACTACTACAAAATTATATATCAGGCCTCACTTTGACATGTTTTAGTTAGCAACTTAGCATAAACTTTCATGTAACACAAAACGGGCATAGTTTAAAAGTACAACCAACTAGATCATCCATAATTGGGAACTAGTAACCCAACGTATGAGATAATGAAAAAATCAACAAAAAACGTAGGTTCATTAAGCCATTGCAAACAATTCAGGCTATGTATAAGGTAACTGAATTTAAGTATATGGATCAAATTGATTGAATGAGCACCAAAACGATATGGAGACGGCTCCTTGGACCAATAGCTAAAGGAAATGGACCAAGGGATTGTTACACTGACAAGTAATGGGCAGTCACAATGGGAAACTGGTAATCAAGTAGATAGTTCAATTGACATACAGTTGCAGTTACCATATACCAAGGGATTGTTCCTTGAATGGAGCGACTAATGGATCTCAAGGACAGCTTGACTTAGTTTCTCATACAAAAATTCTTATTTATTTTTATCACCAGACAACAGATAAGTTGATAAAAACAAGGGGCATCGACAGTGCAGGGACAAAAGGAGGTATTCATTGACCACGCATGACCCATTAGGTTATCAGTGACAGCTAAGGACACTGCACGTGAAATGCCCTTTAACCCATCAGCTTCTACAACGTATCCAACTTCAACGAAACTTCTAATGCTTTTCATCCTCCCCTGATCCTCCTTCACCACTACTCCACCACCTGTTGTACCTTGTTAAGATCTGCAACAACCCTCCTCACTCTCTCTCTGTTTCTCCAGTTAGTATCAAAATTGGTATGCACAAATGGTAGGCATCTGGCACAAATGGTAGGCAATCAGTTTATGCATTCCGGAATAGGTGTTATAGCATGCAATTTGCATTATGAATTGGTTTAAAATCATTCACAAGGAATGCACCCTAATTGAAAATATATAGTAATCAATGCACCACCATAGAAATTGTATGTTAGGCACAAGTTTTGAACAATTTTCAGGCTATAATAACTCCATATAGTTTCAACCACTGCCTACCATCCAAATTCATGATAGATATTGATTAAAAACTATTTGCAGGGTATGACACTCATTTGAAATATTTTAAAGAAATACATATTTTTAATTTGATGGTAGGTTATCCTTCAAACTTGTGCCTACCATACATAATGCCATTATGGTAGGCAATTCTGAATCATGATAGACACTCACATGATACGCTCCTAATTCATTGCCTACCATTGATTTGCACTCTAAGGCTCCGTTTGGTACATTATAAAATAATGCATTTTGTAAATTGATGGAAATGCATAATTTGCATTGCATTATTTTGCAAATGCTTGGTAATCATCATCATCATCAAAGCCCATTCTCGATACTCTTGAGGTCGGCTACACGTATTTTAATTCTCCAAGCAATGCGGTCTTTCTACAAAGCCTCACCAAATCCAAGCTCTAGAATATCTTCCTTCACCTCCTTCATCCAAGCTTTCAACGGTAGTCCCCTCTTTAACTTGCCAATCTAGACATTTTCTAATTGGAGCCGTGTTTGGTCCCCTCCGCACGTGACCAAACCACG
Source organism: Berberis vulgaris (assembly GCA_963556465.1). NCBI lineage: Eukaryota > Viridiplantae > Streptophyta > Magnoliopsida > Ranunculales > Berberidaceae > Berberis > Berberis vulgaris. The sequence goes on from OY747127.1 coordinate 20,157,697, forward strand.
TTAAACGCTTTTCTCGAATTTTTTCCTCTATGGGCGCTACACCTAAGTATCTCCTAATTCTTTCATTCCTAATTTTATCCTTACGAGTTTTACCACACATCCATCTTAACATACGCATTTCTGCTACCACCATCTTATGCGTATGTTTTTCCGTAGTAGCCCAACATTCTGAACCATAGAGCATGGTTGGTCAAACAATTGTTTATAGCATTTTCCTTTTAACCTTGCAGGCATCCTTCTATCGCATAATACTCCTGACGTCATTCTCTATTTTGTCCAACCAGCTTTAATCCTATGGTCTACATCTTCTCCAATAGCCCATTCTTTTAAATTATAGATCCTAGATATCGAAAAACGTCACTCTGAACCTTTACGCATTCCATCTCAATTGAATTATTCCCTCGTAATTCACAACCAAAGTTGCACACTAGATATTCTATCTTCGAACGACTAATTCTAAAACCCTTACTCTCTAAAGCCTTCCGCCACCTATCTAATTTCCGACCTAAACCTTCACCAGTCTCATCGATTAAGGCAATATTATCTACAAACATGCACTAATGTACATCTTCCTGAAGATGTCTCATCAACTCATCCATGACCAAAGCAAAGAGGTATAGACTTAAGGCCGACCCTTGATGTAGTCCTACTGAAACTGGAAATTTACACGCGCTTGGTAGTAATTAAAGAAAATCGATGCAAAGCGAACAAATGATTGTGGGTGGTGGTAGCAAATAACTGTGATATGGTCATGGTGGCGATGATGGTGATTGCGAATGTGGCGATGATGATAGTGGTGGTGGTTAGGTGGATATAATGGTGGAAGTGGTAGTGGCGATGGTCATAGTAGTTGTGGTGGTTGTGGCGGTGGTAGCAGTGAAAGTGGTGGTGGAAGCGACAGTGACGACAGTAATGGTTGTAGTAGTGGTGTTGGTGGTAGTTGTGGTGAGTATGCTATGATAGTGGTGATCATGGAGGAGGCAGTAATGGTGGTAGTGTTGGTGGTGATGGTGGTGGAGGCGGCGGTTATACTAGTAGGAACGTGATTGGTTGTAGTGATTATGCTATGATAGTGGTGGTGGTGGAGGCGGTGGCAGTGGCTATGGTGGTAGTGACAATGGTGGTAGTGATGGAGGTTGTGATGGTTACGGTATGGTGGTCATGGTGGTGCCAAAGACAATTATGTTGGTTGTAGTGATTATATGGTAGTGGTGGTGGAGCTGGCGGTAGTTGTTGTAGTGGCTATGGGTGGTTGCGATGGTCATGGTATGGTGGTCCTGGTGCGGGCGAGGACAGTAATTGTGAAAATGGTGGTAGTTGGGATATTTACGAATGGGTTGCGAGAAAAATTTGAGTAAGTGGGGATGAAGAGAGTTTTGCAAAGTAATGCATGAGACTTTGTCCTTTAAAGTTTTGCAGATTTTTATAACTAGGAGACGTTGAGGTCTTGAAATTCGTCAATAGCCGTTTTTCGTAAAGTTAACCAAACACCCAAGTTTATGTAACCGCCCTAAATATTTGCATATGCATTCTTTTACCGTGTACCAAGCAGAGCCTAAGATGCATACAAAATCAATGCCTACCATATACTTGTATTGATTACTTACCATAGATATGCACTCTAAGATGCATAAATAATCAATGCATACCATTCACTTGTAAATTTCAAATTGTTTAAATACATGCCTACCATATTATATCATGGAATGCACTTTGCCTACCATCACCAATGAGGTATTACATATTAAACTCTTATAAAATACTTCCTCATCACCCCATCACCCCAGTTAGGGGAAAAAAAGAACAAAAATAAGAGAAAGTACATATGCGGGCACACATATTTGAAGAGGAAATCTACATGCCGAAGGAGAGATATGCGCGCACGGAGAGGAGATCCGAGAGAGGTATGAGAAAGATGAGGTTTGCACGTGAGGATCGGAGACATTGAAGTGTTGAACTGTTATGAAGATATTACGTGAAGAATCTTGAAGTGCAACTAGAAACCCAATGGGTCCTATCCCATAACCTATTATGTGAAGTATCTTGAAGTGCAACTAGAAACCCAATGGATCCTATCTGATAACCTAAAATTGTAATCGAGTCCTTTGGGCCCAATTTATACAAAAATAAAAACCAAAAACATATAATTTCCATGACAAACTATAAAACGCATGATCTAAGAAACATGGGTTTAGATTTTAGATTTTGGATTCAAACACGAAAGTGTGTACTTTGGGGCTATATTGCTTACAAATGTTGTAAGGAGTCTTCAATTAATTTCACTTTACCTGTTTGGATACGAGCAAATTAAAATATTCTTACCTACATTGATTGCTAAGGATTCTGAGATCAGATTAGAAATCTGTTATAAGATTGACTTCATACCTGACATGATATCTTCACTTAGAGCTTATTTGTAAATACTTAATTAATCCCAGAAGACTAAATTTTGGAAAACTCAGTGATCATCTTATTAAGTGGTGTTTATTAATGTGCCCAAACTCTGAATTTTAATCAATGTTGAGTGCAGTGTTTAGCGGAAATTAAATGTTTAGAAATAAGCAAGAAATTCTTGCTTATCCCTTGACACTCGACAATGGAAATTGTAAGTGGCCCAACCTTCATCTTATGTCTATTTTTTATATCGGTAACAAGTTTTCATAATAAATTAAACAAAGAAAATTTCCCAGCTTCGATATTAAACATTCAAGCTTTCTTCAAGTTAAACATTCAGTATAAGCCCACCCGGTCAACTTTCAGTATAAGCTTTCAGTTTCAATGTTTTTATAAACATCTTACTAATTTGTCTATTTCCCACCATATATTGCATTGAGAGGGCCAAGTTTATGTCTGGTCGAGCTTAAAAGCACATATTCTCATAAACATATAAATATTAAAACCCGTATTTGTGGATTTTTGGCATTAGAAAGCATAAGAGTAATGAGGACACAAAAAACAGGTTAGGAATCAAATAATCCTACAAGGAACCAAGTCACCAACAAATGATTATAGATATTTAAGGTGATACATTTTCAATATGCCAGATGCCAGTCCAAACATACCACGAAGTTTCAAATGACAAAAATAAGAAATGCTAGTATTCTCCGTGCAAGTGTGTGTAGAGGAGATGATGGAAGAGTGTGCAAGACAGAAAATTTGTGGGTATGAGATTCACCATGAAAACAACTTCAACTGCTTAGTCTAGAAAACAAGGATGCATGGACTCTTCAAAAAATTCCACATTTACGAGTCAACACGTGTCGGACATGGACAAGTCAAAGTCTTACCTTATTACTCCTAACCCTAAAGCTCTTTCTCTCGACCCTCATCCTCCCAACCACACAAAACATAACACACAGTAGAGAGTAGAGACCAGCAACCTCTTGATCGTCTTCTTCCTCTCGCACATCTCATTCCTCTCTCATCTCCAGTTTTATTCTCTCAACCAAAGTTATCTAAGTGTAAATCGATCGAGAATCGTAAAGGGAAATGTTTGAATCAAATTGGGATTCAAATCATGAATCTTAATTCGTAAGATTCGAATTGGGATTCATAATATAGTAAGAAAATAGTATTGCTCGACAAATATATGAAACAAAGTACTAGTTAATCAAAATAAAAAGACAAATAGGTGCATAGATATTTTGGGTGAGTGTAAATAACCTTTAGTGGAGAGAAGTGAGAGATACATAGTGTGGGTGCAAATAAAATAACTTTTAGAAGCTTCCAGAAAAAAAAAATCTAATTGCAAAGCAAAACAATTGTTACATAATTGTGCAACTGTTTTTCACAATCGCAGAGCACATATGCAAGCTCAGTTTCATATGTGATGAGGAGCAACTATATTTCACAAGGAGCAAAACCCAATTTAAATCAGATGGTCGAAAAGGAGCAAAACGTGGAACCCAGTTGCAGATGTGATCGAGCAAAACCAGTTTCATCGATCATCTCTCTTTCCTCCTTCCCCCTCTAAAATTTCTTTCTTCCTATAAAAGCTCAAGATTTCAATGACTAAATCATATGTTTTAGCCAGATTTTAAGTCACACACAACTCGATTTGAATCGCAAGTCACTACGCTTCTCATAGACTCGGACAATTTGAGTCAAATACGATCTTGGGTATAGATTCATATTGTATGGGGTACGATCTGATTCGAATTGCGAGTCAGATCGTATGATTTTGACGACATTGCTCTCAGCCACAAAACGACAGAGAGAAGCCGCAACACCAAAAAAGAGAAGTTGCACGCGGCAACACTCCCAATCCACTTTCTCTCGATAGGCCCCCTCTCGCGTCTCTTTTATCCATCTTCATCCTCCCAGCTGTGAAAGAGCAACAACAGCAGCAAAAAGAGAAAAATTCTTCAAACAGTGGAGTGTTCGATTGTTCCTATCTTTTTTTTTCAAATTCTAGCAGAACTTATTTATGATCATATCCTAATTATAAAATAGAAATAAAAATATCAATTTTGACGTGTCACCGAGTCCTAGTTTGGAAATTGTCCACGTGTTGTATCCAGATACAACACAACAAATGTATTTGTATCCGTGCATCCTTGTTGGAGAAATATTATTCAACAAAATGCGGGATAAAAGCAAGAGGTCGTTTCACCACAAATCACTTCTCCATATGGTTGTTATTGGTGGGAAGGAATAATGAATTTGAAGAAGCTATTACATACCCGCAACTCTTTTAATCTTGGCAATTTTACTTTTTTTTTAATCAACAAAACAAAAAGTATTGGTGCACTCCAAAACCTTTTAGGGAGATCTTTCAATCCCATTTATAGGTATTCCCTTGCCAAGTCAGAAATTGTCTCTCAGCTTTACCGCGACCCAGTTTCACTTCTCCTAGTTGGGATCTAATGCATAGATGAGGTGTTAGATGAAGAACTGCCCACTCTCCTTTGCTTCTTGATTTGCCCAATCAAACTAACTTAATGATGGCGAAGATATGTTGAGTTGGAATGATAAGTCTGTCAAATTCTCAGTTCTCGACTCTCGTCTAAAGTTGTAGACTAAATCCCTTACTGCTGCATCTCTTCCTTCTCCTTTTGAGCACAAAGTGTTCTGGAAAAAAGAAATCCCTCCTAGTGTGAATTTCTTTGTATGGCTAATGGGCCATGGAAAGATTCCAACTGTCAATAATTTTGCTAGGAGTCCCATCATCACTAAAAGATGTGTCTTCTGTAAACACCGGAGCACATTTTCTTCTCTTGCCCTTGCGTTGGCAGTTTATGGGGCATCCATAAGCAATGAAGCTAACTTCCAACCCCAATTGCCTCCAACCTCTTTCAATTGGTTGCAGGATGGGACAGGAATGGTCTTTCAGTGAAAAGGGTTTGGTTACGGGACAAAGTCCTCTTTGCTTCTATATGGATTCTCTGGAAAGAAAGAAATTGTAGAATTTTCAAAGGACAATTAAGGGACATTCCTCATCACACTAAGTACATCAAATTTTTAGTTCGGCAGTGGGTCAATACTTGGGGATCGCCATAGCTCATCCTTTCTTATGTGTATTTTCAATTTTCTGTAACTATGATGTTTTAAGTTTGTCCCCTGTTTACTAGTTGACCCCCTCAGTATTTGTATTGGTCACCCTTGTTTTTTGTTATTAAGCAATACTCTATTTTATTGATAAAAAATACATACATGTATATATATATTCGACAGAAACCTCTATTTCTGAAAGGAAATAAGAGACAACCACAGAAAGTACCTGTAAAGATGACAATAGGGAGCCATGAAGCACTTTATTCTCCACCACACACCTGCAGCACACAATTAAATGCACCAGTTTTACATATCTGAGTATCAAAATAATAGCAATTAAATCTCTACCCTTGATAATAAGATCTTACCCTAGTGTATCTTTACCTACATCATGTGCAGTGTATCTGGTGTATCCTAAGCCAGTGTAATCCCAAACCTGGAAGAGAAAAAAAAACATGTAAATCAATGAGCTTCAAGAATAAACATGAAACATTCAAGACATATTTTAGATGATTTTCATTAATAACACAAATATGGCAAATAAAGAGATGCATTGTCAAATTATTAAAAATGTGGTAAAAAATCAGCATAACAATGGTATATACGATCTTAGCAAGTACACAAATGTCTTTGGATTGTCAACCTTGGTCATCCTGAGAATGGATATATTTCACCAAATGTTTGATTAGTCTGAAAACGTGATCTTAAGCTTTGAATAACATCTATGAACTACTAGGAAGCACCGATACTTCAAAAGCCCTATCGTACCCACATTGGATATCGATACAGTGCCCATACAGTCCTGGAAGTATAGCAGACAGGATACGGCCAAGATACAACTTGGACATTGTCTTATGACTTGTGGTGTAGAGAGATGAAATCGGAGAGTGAGGGAGGGGCAGCAGTGGTGGTTGGAGGGATGGTGAAGCAAAGAAAAAGGGGAGGAGGTGGCATGGAAGAAGATGAAGTGGACATTTTCACCCTTACAATCTTTTCGAGATACACATTTATCATCACAATGAATTTTTTGATGGATTTGGTAAACCAAGGCTTTAGCCTTTTGTCCTGTAGCGAAGAGTGTTTAGGCAGGAAAGTAGGTAATGTGCTGACCATCCACTTTGATGGGTTTTCAGTAAATATGTTTGAAATGGGGGCGCAATGCAAAATACACACAACTTTGTGTGTGTGTGTGGAGCGCACGCGCGGGGGGTGGAGTGGGGGGGGGGAAGAGAGTGTGGGGCGTGCGCACGAGAGGCGTGGGGGGAAGGGAGAGAGAATTATATTACTGTATTTTAATGTTGTATCCTACCCATACATGTATCCTAGTTTCTTGATGTTTGTTGTCGTATCCTTACCCGTCCATATGGACTATGATTCTTGCATATGAGCAATCTAATACTTGTTTATGTGTTTGTTCAACAACCATTAGATTGGCTCTTTTGTTTTCCACATTATTGTTGAAATGAGAGCAACAGATGGTGCCATCACACAAACAGATTTGATTTTTTTATTTTTTTTGGTTTGTAACCTTTGGTTCTCTGACTAAGCAATTTGGTACTTACTGCTAGCTTGCCATGATATATACGCACATAATGTGGATATGTGAAAAGTTTATTGGAGTGTCCATATGTGTGCCTGGTTGTCAAAATGTCCAATATGCATGGACATGGTATTTATTTTTCATTTTTCATTACTACCACTATTTATTATTGTTACAGTGTGTGTATATAGCTGTCAATTAGGTTAATTGTAGAGATCCTAAATTGATATAGTTTCCTAGAATAACCTCAATAGTTTGTATATAAATACATGCTATATTCTCAATATAATATATGAAAAAGAGTATTCTCTTAATCTCTGTTTACATGGTATCAGAGCCACTTAGGGTTTGAGATTAAAATTCGAAATTTGAAGTTAGGGCATAATATTCGAAGTTTGAAGTTTGGTTCTCACCGCCGTTAGAACTCCCAGGCCGCCAGATCGACTCCTTCAGCACCAACAGAAGCCGTTTGACCCTCCAACAGGCGTCGACTTCGACTCTTTCAGCCATCGATCGAAGTCGATCCGCCGTTCGACTCCTCCAGCACCAACAGAAGCCGTTCGACTCCTCCAGGCACCAATAGATCCAGCTTCCGTTCGACGTCGATCGACCTATCCAGTCAGTCGATCGTCTCCTCCAGTCGATCGTCCCTTCCAGTCGAAGCTTCCAGTCGCTGCTTCCAGTCAACGCTTCCAGTCGCTGGCTGCCTCCAGTCGACGCTTCCAGTCGCTGCTTCCAGTCGATCCTCTCCAGTCGTTCCTTGCTTGTCTGTGTCCAGTCGATCCAGTCGATTGAAGGTGACCTTTTTAAGCCTATTTCCTGATTTCTCTTGATTTGGGGGAGATTTTGCACAACCCTATTTGTAAAATTTGATTTTGGAGGTTTTTCGTTCCGAGTTCTGACCTATTTGACCTGTTATGGCTGAGACAAAGTCAGTAGTTGTATCTGATCTGATTCCTGTGATGTCTAAAATTACGGACCATAAGTTAAATGGTTCGAATTATCACGACTGGAGTAAGACTGTTCGTCTTTATTTGCGAAGTATTGACAAAGATGACCATTTGACTAATGATCCTCCTGAGGATTCACGGCAGACCTGGCTCAGGGAAGATGCTCGCTTGTTCCTTCAGATTCGGAATTCTATTGATAGTGAGGTAATTGGCTTGATCAATCATTGTGAATTTGTTAAAGAACTAATGGATTATTTGGAATTTTTGTACTCTGGGAAAGGGAATCTCTCTCGCATGTATGAGGTTTGCCAAGCATTCTACCGTGTGGAAAAACAAGATCAGTCCCTTATCCACTACTTTATGGCATTTAAGAAAACGTATGAGGAGCTTAATATGTTGCTGCCATTTAGCCCTGATGTGAAGGTTCAACAACGCCAACGGGAGCAAATGGCTATCATGAGTTTTCTAGCAGGGCTTTCTCCTGAATTTGATTCTGCTAAGGCACAAATTCTTTCTGGGTCTGATATCTCCTCTTTACAAGATGTCTTTAGTCGTGTTCTCCGCACTGAGAGTACTCCCACTGTTCCGCTTAGTGGTGCTTTGATAAGTCGAAATAACAGCTATGCGCCTGGGAGACCGTCTAATCACAGTGGACACAAAGGAGGCAGCTCACAAGGGTTTGAAACTCGCGCGCCGGATTCTGAAAGTATTATTTGCAACTATTGTAAGAAGCCGGGCCATACCAAGTTTGACTGTAGAAAGCTACAGTTTAAAAACCGGCAAAAACACTCCGCTCATGTTGCGATCACTTCTGATGCCTCTGACAAATCAGTCCTTATCTCTGCTGATGAATTTGCCAAGTTCTCAAAGTATCAGGAATCACTCAAGTCTTCCTCTCCTTCTGTCACAGCTATTGCCGATTCAGGTAAACCCGATGTTTGTCTTCTTTCATCATCCTCCAAGTGGGTCATTGATTCTGGTGCCACAGATCATATGACAGGTAATTTTAGTATATTTTCTTCTTTTCAATCCAATGCTTTTACCTCTACCGTCACTTTAGCCGATGGGTCACCATCTTGTGTTCGCGGGTCTGGCACCATCAATCCTACCCCCTCGCTATCTCTGTCCTCTGTCTTACATTTACCTAATTTATCCTTTAATTTGCTCTCTGTAAGCCAGCTTACTCGTCATCTTAACTGTTGTGTCTCATTTTACCCTGATCATTGTTTATTTCAGGATCTTATGACGAAGAAGATTATTGGTAAAGGACATGAGTCTGGAGGCCTCTACATTCTTGATACATCGGTACCGAGTTCTATTGCTTGCTCCAGTGTCACGTCTCCTTTCGAGGCTCATTGTAGGTTGGGTCATCCGTCTCTCCCTCTACTCAAAAAGCTTTGTCCTCAATATAATAAGGTGTCTTCATTAAATTGTGAGTCATGTCAGTTTGCAAAACATCATCGTCTTAGTTCGAGTCCTAGAGTCAATAAACGTGCTAGTGTTCCTTTTGAATTAGTTCATTCTGATGTTTGGGGTCCTTGTCCTATTTTGTCTAAAACTGGATTTAGGTATTTTGTTACATTTGTGGATGATTATTCTCGTGTTACTTGGTTATATTTGATGAAAAAACGCTCTGAGTTGTTTTCTCTGTTTTGTGCGTTTTGTGCTGAAATTAAAACTCAATTTAATGTTTCCATTCGAACCTTGCGAAGTGATAATGCTAAAGAATATACACAAGCTTTATTTCAGTCGTATATGACTCAGAATGGCATACTTCATGAAACTTCATGTGTTGATACCCCATCCCAAAATGGTGTGGCAGAACGTAAAAACAGACATCTTCTTGAAACAGCACGAGCTCTCTTATTTCAAATGCATGTTCCTAAACCTTTTTGGGCCGATGCTGTGTCTACAGCATGTTTTCTCATTAATCGCATGCCATCATCTGTTCTTCATGGTGAGATTCCTTACAAAATCCTTTTTCCCAATAAGTCATTGTTTCCTGTAGACCCGAAGATATTTGGTAGCTCTTGTTTTGTTCGGGATGTTCGTCCGAATGTCACTAAATTAGATCCCAAGTCTTTGAAATGTGTCTTCCTTGGTTATTCTCGTCTTCAGAAAGGTTATCGGTGTTATTGTCCCAATCTTAATAAATATCTGATCTCAATTGATGTTACCTTCATGGAAGACACACCTTATTTTTCGTCTTCGCCCATTCCGACTAGCCAGGGGGAGTATGATGATTTGTTGGTCTATTCTATCACATCCTCAGCACCTGTCTCCGCCCCAGCTCCTGTCTTGGAACCAGCTCCAGTCAAGCCTCCTATTATTCAGGTTTACTCCAGGCGTCAACCTCTTGATTCATGTCCTGCACCTGCTCCTTCGTCATCAGATCCAGTCCCGAGCGATGATCTTCCTATTGCATTACGCAAAGGTAAACGCCAGTGTGCTTATCCTATTTCTTCATTTGTTTCTTATAATAACTTGTCGTCTTCCTCTTGTTCTTTTATTGCTTCTCTTGATTCTACCTCTATTCCTAAAACTGTTCGTAAAGCCATATCTCATCCTGGTTGGCATGATGCAATGATAGAGGAGATGAATGCTTTAGATGACAATGGTACTTGGGACTTGGTCGATTTACCTTCAGGAAAAAGGGCTATAGGTTGCAAATGGGTCTTCGCAGTTAAGGTCAATCCGGATGGGTCAGTTGCCCGATTGAAAGCTCGTCTTGTTGCTAAGGGCTATGCTCAAACCTATGGGGTCGATTACTCTGACACTTTCTCTCCTGTTGCCAAGTTGACCTCTGTTCGGTTATTTATTTCTATGGCGGCTTCCCATCATTGGCCTTTACATCAGCTTGATATCAAGAATGCTTTTCTTCATGGCGATCTTCAGGAGGAGGTGTATATGGCGCAACCTCCTGGTTTTGTTGCTCAGGGGGAGTCAGGGCGAGTTTGTCGTCTTCGAAAATCTTTATATGGTTTGAAACAGAGTCCTCGTGCTTGGTTTGGAAAGTTTAGTCAGGCTGTTGAGAAATTTGGTATGATGAAAAGCAAGTCTGACCATTCTGTATTCTACAAACGATCAGCAGCTGGTATCATTCTGTTAGTTGTGTATGTGGATGACATTGTCATTACTGGGAATGATACTAGAGGAATCTCATCTCTTAAATCTTTCCTTCATACTCAGTTTCACACGAAGGATTTGGGGGTGTTAAAGTATTTCTTAGGAGTTGAGGTCACTCGGAGTAAACGAGGTGTCTTTCTATCTCAGAGAAAATATGTTCTTGACTTATTAATTGAGACAGGAAAATTGGGAGCAAAGCCTTGTAGTGCTCCAATGACTCCAAATGTGCAACTTACCGATGTTGGGGAACCATTTGCAGATCCTGAAAGATATCGAAGGTTGGTTGGGAAGTTGAATTACCTTACTGTGACTCGTCCAGATATTGCATACGCAGTCAGTGTTGTCAGTCAGTTTCTGTCATCTCCGACAATTCATCATTGGGCAGCGTTAAAGCAAATTTTGGGTTACTTGAAAGGAGCACCAGGACGAGGTATCGTATATGAAAATCACGGGCACACTCATATTGAATGTTTCTCAGATGCTGATTGGGCAGGTTCCAAAATGGATAGAAGATCCACTTCAGGTTATTGTATCTTTGTTGGTGGGAATTTGGTCTCATGGAAGAGTAAGAAGCAAACCGTTGTGTCACGATCCAGTGCCGAGTCTGAATATAGGGCTATGGCCCAGTCTGTGTGTGAGATAATGTGGATATATCAGCTCTTAACTGAAGTAGGACTTAAAGCTACCATACCAGCGAAATTGTGGTGTGATAACCAAGCTGCTCTTCATATTGCTTCTAATCCTGTGTTTCATGAATGGACTAAGCACATTGAAATTGATTGTCATTTTATTCGTGAGAAAATTCAACAAGGCTTGATTTCTACTGGATATGTGAAAACTGGAGAACAACTTGGGGACATCTTCACGAAAGCCTTAAATGGGGTTCGGGTTGACTATCTTTGTAACAAGCTGGGCATGATTAACATTTATGCTCAAGCTTGAGGGGGAGTGTTACATTGTGTGTATATAGCTGTCAATTAGGTTAATTGTAGAGATCCTAAATTGATATAGTTTCCTAGAATAACCTCAATAGTTTGTATATAAATACATGCTATATTCTCAATATAATATATGAAAAAGAGTATTCTCTTAATCTCTGTTTACAATTATCATCAAATAACAGTATATAGGGAATACAAGGTTAGCTTTTTAAAATATCCTATGGTCACCAACATAACAATATCAATCTTTGTCCAGCCCATGATATTATATCATAAGTAATCATCAACTATGTTCATCTATGTGTAAGATATTAGCATAACCAAAGTGAAGAAAAATCACAATTAAAATAAATCATTTCATGTATGAACAACAAATACCACACAATCACCTGCATCTTATCAAAAAATGCATGCCGATGTTGTAGAACATATTCCCAAGCACCAACATCTGCAAACAGTACCCATTGGTTAATAGTGAAATGGAAACAATCGGATAGTTTTCCTATGAACATAACCACTGCACTAGGGTTGATACCAAACGATCAATAGCATTAAAACTATAAGCATGCAATCTACTCCTTATGCATTTCGAGAGTAGACATGTTTGAAAACTACTTTCTACAGTTGTGCAAACATAAACCAAAAACCAAAAAAAACCAAAATCTACAACACTCACTGGTCAAAGAGCAAATTAAGGAGAAGTGACAGCACGCTTTAGTCAAACACTAGAAGATTAAAAATGGTTACTCCTAACATGGAAACACACCAAGAAAAATGATTTGAGTTTATGTACAATTCAGATGAAAGAAGCTATCTGTAATGAATCTGATATGGATGCTTCAAACCCACCTAGAAATTATCAAAATCCCAACTATATTCCTAGAGCCACAAGTTCACAAAAGATTCATATAGAGATTCTGCAATTACAAATTAATAGAGTATATGGAAGTGTGGGGCAATTCAAAAGAGAAAAGAAGTACATTCAGAAAAATAAATAAATGAAACCAATTTTTTTATGATGTAATTGGGTATTTGGGTTATTAACTTAATGTGTTAGTAGGTGGGTTGGACTTATTAAGGCCCATGCTAGAGTTAGGGCACTAGCCATATTAGGATTAGGTTTGATTGATTGATTGCCAAATACGTCAGTAGATTATAAATAAGGCATAAAGTTAAGATTGTAGGGGAGTTGAATGAATATGAAAATTTAAGTTTATTTATCCTTGTTTTTGTGGTTTTAGTTTATTAGTTTAGATTTAGGATAATTAGTTTAGTTCTAGAATACATTATTTGGTATAGCTCTTGGATTCGATTGGAAGAAGATTGAAGGAGAAAGAGAAGAAAAGAAACAAAGTTTGATAAAAGATTGTGGGGAAAAAAGAAAAAAAAATTTCTCAATGCAATGTTCATCACGTACTGTTCATCAACGGTTACTGTTCACCGTGCACTATTTATCATTGTTCACTGTTGCCATCCGCCGCTGCCGTCACAAAGTTAAAAACTCTGATATTTATTTAGAGCTCCTCGAACTATTCAGTAACTTCAAAAAACTCCCCATAATTTTTCACACTTCTCTGTACTTCTTGAAATTTCATAATCCTCCCTGTTCAAGAACGAGCATATATGTACACCCCACCCCAGAAACAGACAGAGCACCCAACAGTAAAACAAAAAAATAAATAAAAATAAATAAATAATCACCCAGTTTATTATTCGTACCCAGACTCGTACTTATCCATCCCCATACCAGTACACCTATGTTCCCTCTTACCATATTCATACCCCATGGTGTCTTATAGTAATTATCCCCAAATCCATATTCATACCCCATGGTGTCTTATAGTAATTATCCCCAAGTTTACTATCCTACACCAGTACACCTATGTTCCCTCTTACCCCAACCTCAACCTGTTTGCCCACCACCTCCCCTATTCGCCAACATAAACCCCCACTACCACCTCCAATGTGATGCAAGTTGAGACGAAAATGGAGAAGTTTTGGAAAGAATTTGAAGACCGGATGGTCGCCTGCCTTTATGCAATTTTCAATGCCTTGAGTGAGCAAGAAGAAGCAAGAGTGGACAAGAGGTACCAAAAGTTGAAAGCAATCTTCGACAGGCACCTAATTTTGGACAAACAGAGGATGCTCCTAAAGAGATCGAGGCAGACACACACTATGACGATCTTTATATTGATCCATACCGGGAGTCTTTTTGTGGATACAAATGAGAAGTTGTGTGTTCAAAAGCTCTTGTGTAGAGTGTGGATTGTGTTCCTTAGTGAGGCCTATTCCATTTGCTATAGTGAGTTGTTACCTAGGCAAGGTTCGTGTATCGTGGCAAGTTTCAAGGTCGTCCATTTTTTGTAACTGGGTGCTTGTGTTCATCGGGCTTTTTCGACATCAAGCTCGTCCACGACCTTGTTCAACCCTGGGAAGGTGATATAATTGGGCATTTGGGTTACTAATTTAATATGTTAGCAGGTAGGCAGGCCTTGCTAAGGCCCATATTAAAGTTATGGCACTAGCCATAATTGGGTTAGGTTAGATTGATTATTTGCAAGATAAGTTAGTAGACTCATTAAATAAGGGTATAAATAAGGCATAAAGTTAAAATTGCCAGAGGGTTGAATGAATATGAAAATTTGAGTTTATTTATCTTTGTTTTCGTAGTTTTAGTTTGTTAGTTTTAGATATAGGTTAATGAGTTTAGTTGTAGAATACATTATTTTATAGAATAACATGAGGTGGGTAAAATGGACAAATTAGGAATCATCCAAAAAGCACCAATGGAAATACTCGAGTTCAGTGTCCATTTGTTGGCATCTAATAGTGACTCTTCAGCAAATGGACTGTATGTGCAGTAGAACTAGCACAAATCTAAAATCCCAAAGTACTCACACCCTAGGAAGAGCCTCAACAGTCACGTTGTCTGTGATCCTCTCATTCACCATTAATCAGTAACCTATCAAGCTTACGCAACACTGGAACCACTTGATTTTTAGTCCACATATAATCAGCACCTCGTAATCCCAAGTCTACGAGACCATACTCATCCACAAACTCTGAAAAATCCTGCATACCTCTCGTAATTACCCTTATTCATTTCTTCAAACCTAACAACATTAAAATCTCCCCCAGTATCCAAGGAAGCTGCTACAAACCACCCACATCACTAAGCTCCTGCCAGAATCAGGACAATCTTTTGTCAGTCAGACCATACAAACCTGTAGCTACCGTAGCTACCCATCTAAAATCATCCCTCCCGCTTCTGCACAACAAGGACATAGAAAATTCTCCGTCTTCTGTCAGTAGGACCATACAAACCTGTAGCTACCGTAGCTACCCATCTAAAATCATCCCTCCTGCTTCTGCACAACAAGGATAAGGAAAATTCTCCATCCAAATCATCATCTACATCAATCAACTGATTATCCCACAAAGCTAAAATACCCTCCGATCTACCAAATGCCAAAAGAAGCTTCCACCCCACATCCCTCTTTGACCATAAACTCCTAATCATGCCTAGTTCTAGCTGTTGAAGTTTTGCCTCACATAAAAACATCATAGCTGGTTTCCATCAATGCAACATCGCCTTCACTGTGGACCTTCTATTTCTACTCCCCAACCCTCGAACATTCCAGGAAAACACTTTTCAACTCATACAAATAAGCTAAACCCACTCACCAAAACAATGTATAAGCATTCACAATTTATCTATAACCTCAAGTACCAACTTACAGAACAAATACCAACTTCATAACAATCTTATCATTTCCCCCCTCTTCGTTAGACAAATTAGAGACCATGTCATCCATACTTGCCACTGACCCCAATGCATGTTCTTCATTCATATGTTCTTCATTCATACCTGCCACCACACCCTCAACATCCAATCCAGCTATTGACTCAACAACTTTTTCCTTACCGTCTCCCAAATTCAGCGCAAGCACATCTGCTACAGCCTCAATTTTTTTAAGTTTCTCACTGCCTACTCCAGATCGTTCATAAGCCACACTACATCCTACATATTTTGCACCTCCTGCACCATATCCCGACCTCACTCAACCAACTTCGACTCCACAGCTTTTAAAGGAGATGGATGAAACATTAGTGATTGAGCAATTTGAACTTTTATCACTCCCAGTTTTAGTTATTATCTTGAACTACTTGGAATTTCGAGAGGATAAGGACGAACCAGCCTTGTGGGAAAATTCAGAATTGAGCCTCTCCACTTGCTCCAGGTGGGTTTTACACCACCTGTAATACTACTCAAACTTTGGCTCATATGGGCTGTTTATAAGCTTCCTTACTGACTTAGGCTCTGTAAGAACCTTGCCTTCTCTTAGGCCTGAAGCCCGCTTACTACTCACAGAACTCTTGGATCCTCCAAAGCAACCAACCATTTGAGCCTTGTTTACATGATTTTATTCCTTGAAACCTTTTTGACAACTTGTCCCATAATTATGTCATTGTTAACTCCACCATCCAAAGAATTCAGCTGGACAGTGTTATCTTCCAATCTCACCCCTTGATTGCCATCGTGATTTTCCCCTTGATTTTCATCAAGATTATCATTCTAATTATCATCAAGATATTCATTTTCCAGTATGGTAACTTTTCGATTTTTCTGGAAGCATATCTCATATTTTTCCTTCTCCTTATAGCTCATCTAAAATAGTTGTCCCTGCAATACCATTCAAAATTGCTTGCTCTTGTATGCTAACTACCGTATTGGTCTAGATGCATATCTGATATCTCACATCTTTCTTTCTCTATATGCCACATGTTTATATAAGATGTTCTACAAATAAAATCACCTTCGTCTTCCCAAAATTGGTGCCCCATTATAGCATTTTGAATTTTTAAATTGCTCCCATCATCCAACTTTGTCTTTGTTGACCCGTTTTTATTTGCCACCTTAGCACTCCCCTCTAAAATAGTGTCACATGTTGTGACAGCTTCCACATCCACCTTTAGGTCACTCCATATGCCACGTTGGATTTTCTTCTCCAATTCATTCTCTACAACTGACATGCTTGTCATATAATAGTGACTCTTCTGCAAATGGACTGTATGTGCAGTAAAACTAGCACAAATCTGAAATCCTGAAGTACTCACATAATGCAGTCCTAGCTAAGATGCCTCCTCACAAATAAACCATAAACCGAGGTTCCTCATTCTATGACAGAATCCTTGAGTAATCACTCGAGTATAATGACAAGCATTAACATGGCAATCATATCATGAAGGTAATAAATACCTGTGCCACCCAAATAAAGATCAAATACTAAGTGGTATTAAATGGGAATCCACTCTTAGAGGCATGATTTTAAAAAAAACTTTAAACTTACCTGTCGAGACTCGTGTTGAGGCAAAACCCATGAAGAACACGTCAAAACATGAGTGTGAAACTGAAACTTCGTAAAAAAAATGTTTTATGTTTGAAACCAACATTTCACGTTTTAAAAAGTATGTTTCCCATTTTGAAATGTGTGAAACTGTGTTATTCGTGTGTGTATAAAAGGGTCTTACTACAATTGCACTCGAGCCCTCCATTGAATTAAAAGGGCGACGACTTGGATTTCGCATAGGAAAATCAAAATCTTCATCAAGGGGGTGATGAAGTGAATGTCAATGCTTTTGATGAAGATTAAAAGTAAAGAACAACATATTCGACTTTTCGGATTACAGTTGTCATGTTTATGATGTAATGGATTTGAAATATGAACTTTAAGGGTGTGTATCAGACTATTAGTTAACAACTTGACCTAAATTTGGTAATGGATCTTGCACGTTTGAAGTTTGATTATATGAAATTATTAATCTAGATGTGGATATAGATTGGCAAGTTAATGGAGGGTGTAGACGGAGGGGACGACCGTTGAAAACTTGGATGAAGACGGTGAATGAAGATATCATTGAGCTTGGATTAGGTGAGGAAATGTGGGAAGATCGCATTGCTTGGAGAACCAAAATTCATGTAGCCGACCCCGAAAATCTCGGGAATGGGCTTTGATGATGATGATGATGATGATGATGAATCTAGATGTGGATATGAGTTATTTATTATATAATATTCTAAATACTATGTGTACAGTTTCTTTACTAAAACTATGCGCTTCTAAAGGGCTTGCACCTCACTTGTCCATCCACTTGAATGCCCCCACATCATGCCTATGTATTTAAGTAAACATTGTTAGCATTGGCTGCTAGACCATTTACTCGTGTGGATTATCACATTCCACCAACTTTTTTTATTTTTTTGAAAGGTAAAACTTATTTATGAATATAATGTGAAATTTAAAATACGGTGACTTTAAAAGCATTAAGGTCCCAACACAAGAGCATCCTAATTAACAAACGAATTCTCAAAGAAAATCCCTTTGAAAGATGGAAGGTGAGACCTCCATGATCACCGAGTCAATCTCTCATGTCTCAGTAAAAATTCTATTATTTTATTCCTTCCACACTGTTCAAGACACTGCAAAAGGAATTAACTTGCATAACATCTTCCCTTTAGGAGAAAGATGATTTGGTGTCTTCCAACTTCTTAGCAACGTTCTATGGAACCGAGCTTTACCCAACTCACACCGAACAACCCTAAAAAATAAATCCACGCCATATTGACCCAACCACATTAGTGAAGGTGAACCAAACTCTCTAAAAATAGTTCACAAAAGCTACATCCCACCTCAACATCCATATCCCTATGTACCAGCTCAACTTTTAATGGGAGCCCATTCCACTTTGTCGTCCACCTAAAAAAATACACTTTTGACGGTACCTCTTTTTCCATACTAGCTTGAATGGAAAGTTATGAAATGAACCTGCAGATAACTGATCCATAGCCAATCTCAATAAAAATGCTACAAGTGAGAAACTTTTCTTCTGTCATCCTTCAAAACCCACTTATCACTATCTTGTCCCAAGGATACATTACCCAACACACCGAAAATAGTAACAAACTCATCCATCTCACCTACGAAGAGAGCACTCATACAAAGATGAAAATGCCAATGCAGCTACCCATTAATTTGCATGCCAGACTCAGCCACCTTACCCTCCTTCCTATACCATAAAGCGAAAAGCTTAGGAATATCTCTTTGAAAGCTACTTCCCCACCCAAACATCTTGCAAGAAACTAACTCTATCACCTCTACCTAACTCCAATACAACCCCTTGCACAAACTCATCCTTATAATTAGGGATGGTTCCCCATGTACAAGTACCATAGAACGTTGATGCCTAGGAAGCCACCCTGTGCCTGAATAATCATATTTGGTTTTAATAATAGCTTTCAATAGACATTTCTTTTCAGTGTCATATCTCCACATCCACTTGCATAACAACGCCTTATTCCACATACACTT
Source organism: Berberis vulgaris (assembly GCA_963556465.1). NCBI lineage: Eukaryota > Viridiplantae > Streptophyta > Magnoliopsida > Ranunculales > Berberidaceae > Berberis > Berberis vulgaris. Next base: position 20,177,117 of record OY747127.1, read on the forward strand.
GCATAACGATGCTTTATTCATCAATTGCAGAGGCCGAAAACCCAAACCACCAACCTGTTTAGGTGTGCAAACCAACTCCTAGTTTAACACATGAAACCCTTTATCTTCTTCCCCACCACTCCAAAGAAAGTTCCTATCAACTTTTCGATACAATTAACAACGGAGACAGGCATATGGAATAGCGACAAATAATAGATTGGCATACTTGTCAATGCCCTCCTGATGAGCACTAATCTTCCACCCTTCGTCAATAATTTGGCTTTCCAAATAGCAAGTCTCTTCCCAATTATTCCAACAATGGATTTTCAAATGTTTACTTCTGTTCTTAGCCCCAAACGGAAGTCCTAAACAAATAGTTGGCAACTCCCCTACCTGACAACAGAACAAATCATGCCCCCACCACACTATTAGCTCCAACACCAATACCATAAACAACACTTTTTGCAAAGTTGTTCTTCAAACCTGAACATGCCTCAAAAAATCAACAAGATATACTTCAAGTTCTCCACCTGAGTCATATCATCTTCCAAAAAAACAAAGTGTCCTCTACAAACTGAAAGTGAGCTACCCATGGTCCAACCTGAGAAACTTGAAACCCAGATAACAAACCTATCTCCAAAGGCTTAGCTATCAATCTATCAAGTGCCTCAACCACAATTGTGAATAAGAATGGAGAAACAGGATACCCCTATTGAATACCCCTAGAGGTTTTGAAAAAACAGACCGAGGAACCGCCAACCAACACTGAGAAGTGAACAGTTACCATGCATGTCTTGACCGACCACATCCACCTTTCCTACTCGTATGCCACAAAACAAAATCCCAATTCACATATACGATCTCTCAAAATCAATCTTACACAATAGCCTGGCTCTTCGCTTCTTGTCCTCAAGTCTACCAACTTGTTAGCCACCATTACTCCATCTACGATCTGTCTATCCTTAACAAAAGCCTCTTGGCTGAGCCCAATAATAGAATTCAAGCATGTTTGTAACCGCCTAGCCATAATCTTAGCAATAATTTTGTACATCCTACCCACTAGACTAATAGGTCTAAAATCTCATAGAACACGCTCATTCCTTTTCTGAATTAAAGTGATAAAAAAAAAGTATTCAATCTCCAATATAAAGAAAACGTATTTTGGAGGTCACTCACCACCGCCATCGCATCGCCTTCTATTAAATCCCAACATTTCTTGAAGAAACCCAAAGGAAAACTATCAGGGCCCAGGGCCCGGTGCCTTAACACTCCCACAACTACGGATTGCTTCTCGAATCTCTTGAACAATAAAGTCTCCATCAAGTCTCTCCCTAATAAACTTTCCAATTTTGGTCTCCAATCCTCGAGATCTTGGTATAGTTGCTCGAAAGAGACACTATGGTTTTGAATAGTGGGTTGGCCATATACCATAACTCCATCAATCAACATCCAAGACATATCATTCATCTTCATCCTAAGAAAGCAAAAACATGAAAAAACTTGATATTAGTGTCACCTTCCAACAACCACATAACTTTAGGCTTCCTTGTCCATCTCGCCTCATCTTCCCTAATAAACTTTCTAATTTAATTTTCTTTGAGGCTATCAATTGGATTTCTTCCACTGATAATGTTGAACATTTCTCCTTCCTATCTAGAGCAGTAATTTCCTCCATAATTATACTCGATCTGCTACACGTAACTTCCTCTGTTGCACCAGTCTATCATTTTCTCCTTCACACAATTGAGTCACCAAAATTTGTAACTAGTCGATCCCTTGCCAACACGGCATTCCAACCACCACTGACTAATCAAGGGGGTACTAATTCGGGATCCTAAAACCACCCAACATCAAAATGAAACGGGATTTCCTCGGACATCTAATTCTTGCAGAGTATGGTCTGATCCCACCCTAGGAAGAGCCTCAACATTCACGTTGTCAGTGATCCTCTCATTCACCATTAATCAGTAACCTATCAAGCTTATGCAACACTGGAACCACTTGATTTTTAGTCCACATATAATCAGCACCTCGTAATGCCAAGTCTATGAGACAATACTCATCCACAAACTCTGAAACCTACATACCTCTCCTAATTACCCTTATTCATTTCTTCAAATCTAACAACATTAAAATCTCCCCCAATATCCAAGGAAGCTGCTACAAACCACCCACATCACTAAGCTCCCGCCAGAATTAGGACAATCTTCTGTCAGAACCATACAAACCTATAGCTACCCATCTAAAATCATCCCTCCTGTTTCTGCACAACAAGGATAAGGAAAATTCTCCGTCCAAATCATCATCTACATCAATCAACTGATTATCCCACAAAGCTAAAATACCCTCCGATCTACCAAGTGCCAAAAGAAGCTTCCACCCCACATCCCTCTTTGACCATAAACTCCTAATCATGCCTAGTTCTAGCTGTTGAAGTTTTGCCTCACATAAAAACATCATAGCTGGTTTCCATCTACGCAACATCGCCTTCACTGTGGAGTGTCGACCTTCTATTTCTACTCCCCAACCCTCGAACATTCCAGTAAAACACTTTTAAACTCTTAAAAATAAGCTAAACCCACTCACCAAAACAATGCATAAGCATTCACAATTTATCTATAACCTCAAGGCCTCTTACAGAACAATTACCAACTTCATAACAATCTTATCATTTCCCCCCTCTTCGTTAGACAAATTAGAGACCATGTCATCCATACTTTCCACTGGCCCCAATGCATGTTCTTCATTCATACCTGCCACCAAACCCTGAACATCCAATCCAGCTATTGACTCGACAACTTTTTCCTTACCGTCTCCCAAATTCAGTGCAAAAACATCTGCTACAACCTCAATTTTCTTAAGTTTCTCACTGCCTACTCCAGATCGTTCATAAGCCACACTATATCCGACATATTTTGCACCTCCAACACTGCCCTCCTGCACCATATCCCGACCTCACTCAACCAACTATGACTCCACAGCTTTTAAAGGAGATGGATGAGACATTAGTGATTGAGCAACTTGAACTTTTATCGCTCCCATTTTAGTTATTATCTTCAACTGCTTGGAATTTTGAGAGGATAAGGACGAACCTGCCTTGTGGGAAAATCCAGAATAGGGCCTCTCACTTGCTCTAGGTGGGCTTTACACCGCCTGTAATACTACTCAAACTTTGGCTCATATGGGCTGTAAGCCCGCCTACTACTCACGAAACTCTTGTTGCCTCCAAAGCAACCAACCATTTGAGCCTTTTTTACATGATTTTATTCCTTGACACCTTTTTGACAACTTGTCCCATAATTATGTCATTGTTAACTCCACCATCCAAAGAATTCAGCTGGACAGTATTATCTTCCAATCTCACCCCTTGATTGCCATCATGATTTTCTTCTTGATTTTCATTCTAATTATCATCAAGATATTCATTTTCCCGTATGGTAACTTTTCGATATTTTTCTGGAAGCATATCTCATATTTTTCCTTCTCCTTATAGCTCATGTCTAAAATAGTTGTCCCCGCAATACCATTCAAAATTGCTTGCTCTTGTATGGTAACTACCAGATTGGTCTAGATGCATATCTTACATTTCACATCTTTCTCTATATGCTACATGTTTATATTAGATGTTCTAGAAATAAAATCACCTTCATCTTCCCAAAATTGGCGCCCCATTATAGCATTTTGAATTTTTAAATTGCTCCCATCATCCAACTTTGACTTTGTTGACCCATTTTTATTTGCCACCTTAGCTCTCCCCTCTAAAATAGTGTCACATGTTGTTTCAGCTTCCACATCCACCTTTAGGTCACTCCATATGCCACGTTGGATTTTCTTCTCCAATTCATTCTATGCAACTGGCATGCTTGGCCTCTCCCAACCTTGCATCTTTGCCCCTATCATTGAAGTTTGAACCCATGCCCCACCTACACAATCCCAAACTTTCATTTACCAACCCAAATCCCACACTTTCCCATTGAAAACAAGTGGACGACACATCAGTCTTCACCCATCTCAACAATCATTTTGGGCAGTGCTTTCATACTGCCCACTTCTTGAAGAAACTCTTAAAAAACTATTGCCCTTACCACACCCCATCTCATCATTCTTCTTACTCACCACTGCATCAGCATATCTTTTAGAATCCCCCCCTCAGTGGACTCCTTTTCGAAACCTCTATTCCAGCCATATTCTTACCTGTGTTATTAATGTGCCGCTAAATCGGTGAGAAATCGTTTATCGGGGGTGACCAATACCAATTGGGTATTTAATGGTTTGGTTTATTGGTCACCGATAAATCGGTCCATCCAACTCACCGATTTATCGTTATATATATATATATATATAGCTTTAAAAAATAGACCGATTAGTCCCGATTAATCATAAATCGGTCCTGAACCATGAACGGTCCGTTTTATGTTTTAACTACATAGATTCTTGCCTTGCAACTGAGAAACAGGATTCACCATTACTCTTATCTTTAGAATCAATCACCTTTCTGATCACTTAACAAAAAGCCAACCATCCCTCATCTTCCCTCCCAACCATCCCTCACCCTCCCTCCCTTCTTGCTATCCCTCCCTGCTAGAACAGAAATCACCTTGGAATAATTACACCACTGCGCACAAATCCTAAGATAACACCCATTGTGATTCTCTTATAATCCAAGAATCTGAACCTCCATTTCCACCATCTCACCAAATTGTTTCCGCCTCCAACTCTATGCACAATCTCAGCCAATCACTCTGCACCCCATTGATCCAAACAAATCATTAAACTCAAATCTTCTACTCCATTCCTTGACTAAAATCCATTTTGATGCATCAATCGCTTCCACTAAAAAGAACTTACCTTCGATCCTAATGTTCCCCATCCAAACAGCATCCCCAATTACAGAACAAAACCCCCTTCGCCTACTCTGCATCCATTATGCCACACTAATGTAATCCCAGAATGTCTCAATGATAAATTCCACAATAAGGACCATTGTCATGATGCTCCTTCCAACAATGTGGAACTACCACACAATGTATAAGTCTCCCAACCTGACACATGGGCATCATGGCAATCCCAAGGCCCGATTCGACAGATGAGCGCCATGGGTATATAGGTTATCACATACCACCTCTTTAAGAATTGAGTAGTCAATCTTGTCAAAGGAAGAGACATAAGAATGGTCCTTATGTGCATAATTCCCAATCAATAAAACGATGGTCTTTGAGGAAACCTCACAAAGTGGCATGCAACAGTGGCTAAGTGACTCCACTACTATCACTCCCAGTATCGTTGACCATGAACATTACAAAACATCGCCCCCATCCTCAGCCATTAGTGTCAACCAAAAACCTATATTCTGTTGAACTTTTTCATCAATTCTAAAAGACCTTGTGACCTCCATTAGTAGTTTTTTTTATAAGGTTATTTAGGGTAAATAAAGGTGAAGCAGGTGCATCATTGCTATAAGATGGTAGCGTATCTTTAATTTATGATTAGCTTAAGCAAATTAGTTTTTGGGCTATCATTAAACTTATGTGGGAAGAAATGCTAAGATTGTGCAATCACAGAACTATATTTGTGTTTTACTTTCTTTTATGCTATCCATATTACAACATCTCAGAAAGGGTATTGAAAAAGTTTTAAAATCTCTTGAGAGTTCATCATTGCATGTTGTTTGTTTAAATCTATGAATTCTACGCTTTCAAAATAACACATAACAATTTGGCAGAAAGAAAAATGTGAATGCTTACCTAAATCTAGATATTAAACTTTTAAATTGAAAAAACTTTGCAGGTGAACTAAGATGTCAAATGCAATACCTTTGAAAAAAGAAATAGTTGCAGGCGTGACTGTACTGACCCTAGGATCAGGGAGGTCGTCTTTTCTCGTGTCAAGTCTCTTTGCTAAAAATGGATTGCTATCAATAATTGCAACCTTTAAGTGCTTCGTCAATGGCACGCTTGCTATAATCCACAATCAAAAAGAAAAGTTAAGGAAACAGGTCTATATGAGTGCTAAGAATTTACAGAAAATAAAAGCAGAAACAAGATTTGTTATATCTAATTCTTTGCTGTGTTTCCCTTTACATCCCTTTGTTTCATTTTTCCAGCAACAAGCCAAGAGAGATATGGCAATCTCTGTCTGTTTCCCATTTATGAGTACATTTTGTTAACTACTCATATTATGCTTACAAACGCTAGGACTGTGTTTGTTCTGCAGATTCCAGATATGTTTATCGTGATATTTGCCTTATCTCTCACTGGAGTCTAAACCAACAAAACTGTAATCATAACATTCGTTTGCCAATGCTATTTACATCGGAGACTTCTCATATATTGTTCTGTGTCAAATATATATTCTAATCAAAATCAATTAAAAAATCATAAGAGATAAGAAAAAGAAAAAAAAGAGCACAGAAGATGGCGTTCACGACTCATGAGAATTGAAAACTGCACTAAATAAATGAAATAAAGTAGCAAACATAGAATGAAGGTATTTTGTGTCAAAAGGAAGATCTTCAAGGAGAATGAGACGAAATCAACTGCATCCAAACACAGGTGGAAATGGGGAGATCATAGCGCATGGATTATCATGACAATGCGTCAAATGCCTTGGAAATTTCATTTCCCGGGGAGCACTTCTAGGACGGAGAAAGAGAAAACTCGAGTGAGAAACTAATGGCATTGACACAGCTGAATAACTCATGTAAACAGTTTTATTTCAAAATCAAAAGACAGGAAGTTGAAACCCTAGGCAAGCTCATTCTCAAGAACCCTAGTTTTCTTTAAATACTTCGTAGCCTAAGAGGTTATGTACACCTCTTTATTAGCCAACTACAACTACTAAACATCAAGGCGTACTATGGCTAACAACACTGCCATGTCTAGCTATGATACCATCATAAAATAACTGGCCTTACAATAGTCATGTGGCTCCACCTATGATGTTGATTAGTCCAAATATTATGATATATAGATCTTTCATTTGTTTTACATGGCTCACCTAGTGCCTGCGAATTCACAAACCATTAGGCTCATCCCAAGCAGAAGATATCCACCAGAACCAAGGTGGATAACAAGTACAAAGGTTTACCATCAACCAACATACTCATGGCTACAGTAAGTGCATATCACCCTTCACCCATGTTCATCTTTGCAACTCATAGATTCGTGAAACAATTGAGAATCTACCTTTTTAAAAGAAGAATGTGCTGAAGTTCAATCAAAGCACCTTCTCAAAAGAGAAAAAGAAGCTCCACCAAAGCTTTCTCACGAAAAAATGCAAAAAAACCTCACAAGGATGTCAAGAACTCGCAAAGAAAGCTTTCTAATACTCCCAAAGGGATTTTAAAAAATTGTCGTTTCCTTAAATAGAATTTCAAAACCACGCTGGAATAGGAAACATCGGGAGATAAAACTTTTGTGAAAGTAGAATCTGTCCACAAACTGGGCTTAACTCATGCACAGCCTTTGAATCTAAAAGTTCTAGTAGATTGGTCAAATGAGAACCTCAATGGTCATGCAGGTCTGCTATGCCCAGAAACCTAAGACTGCTTGACTGTTCGACCATAAGCACTGAAAAGCTGCGAAAAATACATCCTGACCTATAGATATACCAAAATTCATGTTTCTAATAACACGAACCAATTTTCTGATGAAAACAAGTTTTAAAACCTTTATAAAGCAATTTCTCTGTGTCCTAGGGCCTGCCAGTGTTGCTAGATGCCTAGATGTAATCATTCAGTGATAGACATTTTTCTTGTTGATTTGCAGCATTAACTCATGGACCAAACGTAGTCTTTGACTCACCATGCAAATCGGTTCAACGAAAATAGGAAGCACACAAATTTTGCACAGATCATTGTGACAATGTTGAAAATGGCACTCGTCGAACATGTGTAAAGCACGGCTCCACACGTTTCACGCGGATTAGCACTAGGCATGCCACAGTCACTCCCCATACCTTCTGTTGTTTTATTTTAGTTATTTTTTATTTTCATTTGGTTTCTTATTTTTATATTGTTATTGTGATTGGTAAGATGAATAAAAAGATCAAAAAAGAACCACTGATTATGGCTCTTGCACCCATAAATGTCGGTGAGCAAAGGCATTTCGCACATAACTAAGAATTCATTTGAAGCAATGGAAGATGGGCATGAACGTGAACGTGTACTTGTAATCTTGAATGATGACTTCATTTATCATGATATCATCAATGAATATGTTTTTGAATAATTAAACCAATTTAAAGCAACTAGGAAGGAAATATGATATAATATGGATGTTAGCGTCCTATGTTTCAAGATTCTTATGTCCCCATGTCCGTGCCCATGTGTCTTAGGTAACACTAACAAAGTTTTAGAACAAATAAGGCCCATGACAATCATCAAAATGTGATGTTATCGGTCTTATATGGTAAAGGAAATTAACATAACACAACATGAAATCAAGAAAATATAGCACAATTAAGTTGGCTTTTGCATATATCACCATCCAACATGCAAATGGTGAACATGAAACCAGGAAACAATAATGCATGATAAATCAATAAACTAACAGAAGAAGCTAAGCTTACATAAAGCACAAGCAAGAGCTATGCCAACCATGCCTCCCCCAACAATAGCAATGTCATGCTGGTCAGCTCTGCATGTAACATCATGCGTCACCTTGTGCTCCTATAATGTGTTCAGAATATAAATAAACACCAATAAATCACTCAAGATCACATAAAATAATAAAGTAAAGTGCATATGTCATTGTGGATCACAATAGTACTAGCTGACGAAGGGTTGCAAAGCATAACATTCATAGTATTCAAAGATAAGAAATCCCTAATTGTTGTATACTACTTGGAAGAGTATAGAGATATGTTGTTTCCTAAAAGGCTCACATTATCCTGATAACTTTGTCGGGCTGTACAAGTTCTGCAGACCTGACTTAATTAGTGTAGGGGTTTTGACCGATTGGACTCTGATTCTCTGGGTCCATTTACACCCCTAGTTAAGTCTGCAGTCTCACAGCCCAGATCTCGGTAGTAATCTTCATATTGGGTTTCTGATTTTTCAATTTTTTAGTTTCTCATTGTTTTCCTAGTTTTCTAAGTAGTTACTAACTTTATAGTTCCGACCTTGGTTTCTTAACTGTAACTGCATCAATGATATAAGTAAACATGAGAAGTCGAGATCAACACACAAGTGCAACCTCCCAGTTTCTCTTTTCTTCTTTTCAGTCATTCCACAGGGTCAGAGTGTGGTAAGGGATGGTTTTGATGAAAAGGATTTTGTAACGACAATATCTACTTTTAACACTAACAAAATGAGAAATAATATTGACAACTACTGCATGAAGAACATCATACATAAACTTATGAGTTGATAATGTGCCTTGTCCTACACCTTATCATCATTAGCAAGCTTGTATATCAATATGCAAGTGCAAATTTTCTCCTCAATGTCATTTTTTTTTATAAACAATTGCACAAGTGTGGAATTTATATTGTTTATCAAAAACAAAACAAAAAAAGTAGAAGTTATATCATGTCATTCACAATATATGAATGTATAAACAAGACTACATCATTATGATGGACAAAATGGTTGGAACTAGATACTCCAGCAGCTGCATCATTTGTTAAATTCCTTTTTGAAACCTTAGATGCTTGAATAGCGGCTGAAACTTTTCTGGCGACGACCCTATTTAGAAAAAATTAATAATAAATAAATAAATAAAATAAAAAACTTATTCAACTATCAAAAAATATTTTTGTTTCATATAAAATAAAGAAAACTGAGTGCCAAGGAATTACACATGCTCAACTAAAATTAAATTAAGCATTTCCCATCTGTTGAGTAAGATGAAGGAGATCAAATAAAGGGAGATGATCTTGAATCAATCTAAAGTATGTGTCGGAAGGTTATTAATAGTTGGAAAGATAAACTAATCAGTAAGTTCGTTCACGGAAGACTACTCGCACATGGAAGAGTACAACCTGTACAGTTTCACAAGTCCCAAGCTGCAAATCTCTTTGCTAACACTCAAATAGGTTGATAGAAATTAACAACCAGGATATAAGTTTGCAACTGGCTCTCCTCCGACCAAACTCTAAAGTGTATTGAGATCTTGATGTTCTTTCTTCATAAATAGTGTTAACTTTTCAACCCAAATTTACAGTATAGATGGAGATACATGGTCATATGTAAACATTACAAACATAATCAAGATTTATAAGATTCAATTTATCAACGATTTGAGAAGCCTAGTATCAAAGCTCATGAATAGATGATGCACAGGATCAGTCTATAAGTTCTCTAGGGAGTAGAGATTGGCGATCAAAAGAGGAAAGTAATAAAAAGATGGGCTCAAAGATTGATAGAAAAATAATTTAGAATAAATTAATTAATAAATAAATAATGATATCAATTGAACTTGGATACAACGCAAGGCGGCCCTTTGCATACAAAGAATCGACAAACAACCCCTTTAAAGAGGGCAATGGGACACCAGACTCCAAGCAAAATCAAAATCTCCATAATAATTGACTCCCTACAGCATCCCACATTTTGCCATTTTGGTCCGGCCATACCACCCGACAAAACGCAAATTGAATCAGTTAACATAAAGTCTTTACTTTGGGACTAAGGCGGTTCAAGGGTCATCCAGGACTTCAACAAATCCTCCATGCAACTTAGCACTACCCAGTACAAACCAAACAGGCTGATTATATATCTCCAAACTGCACTCACCAAATCATAGCGAAGTACCTTCGCTATCTCTGTTAGCACCTCACATAAGGAATAACTAACACAAACTCCCTACCTTTGTGTAATTGTTCCACTTTGGATGGAATCATATTCCGTACCGCTATCCAAATAAATAACGAAACTCTTGGAGGAAACCAACTTCGAAGGAAATAAGGCCAAGCATTATTAACTAACTATTGGAAAACCTTTGACCCTTTCTTTTCCCCAAACCCATTTGCCCCAAAACCATCTCTTCCAACATCCCAGACCAGTCCACAAACTCAGCCAATTCCCCAATAGAAAAGTCCTCTACAGAATGTAAATTACAGCTCATTGCACAATCAACCAGACCATCAAACTCTACCAATCTACACTTCTTACGAAATAAAGCAAATAGTCTTGGGAACTTGTCTTTAAAAAATTCATCCCTACACCAAATATCATACCAAAACTTAACCTTGTCACCTCCACCTATAACCACCTTCCTTCTTGTTTTAGCTCAACCTTGTAATTAGAAATTGTCTTACACACACTCCTGTCATAGAACTCCTGGGATCCAACTCAAACCCAGTGGATATTATTTCGATTAAAATTTCAATCACCTCTCCACAAACTATCCTTTTCCACCCCATACCTCCACAACCACTTACTCAGGAGGATGTTATTCATCATAATAGTTGATGTAGTCGAATCATGTTCTCCTTGACCCTTGACCTTGACCTTGACCTGCACAGCGAATACACGTGAGCCAATGATCACCGTTGTAGTGGACGATGACACTCCAATGCTAAAGTCATACAAGGATTGAGAAAAAGCTTAAAGCTGTAAATTGGGTTTTGTAGCGTACCTTTGTTCATCAACCCTGTGTCCTATTTATAATACAGGAATCCTTGTTTGGCTAGGCCTTTGGTGGCGCAGTTTAGGGAAAGATATTTTGCTGAATATCATTTCCTTGTTAGGAGTCATCCATGTAGAAGTTTCCCTACATGACTTGTACTCCTAGATCTGCAGGAGAAACTTCCCTTTCGGAGTGTTGTCCATGCACGACTTATACTGCAGTATTTGTGTCCTAGTCGGAACCAATGTATCGCTGGCATTGGTTGTCTTAAGTCGGTCCCCCAAATACTTGTTTAATTAGGCCTTACAGGTATTGGGCTTGACCATGTGACGCGTGGGCTTAGTAGGACGCTGCAATTTGGGTCCAAACTCCTGAATTTGCCAAAATGGGCTTAGTGTTGTCTGGGCTTTGCCAGATTGAGTGGTCAATCAGGCTTGCTTAGTGGTTATCATGACACATATACGACACGAATTAAAGGACGGTTTGGTTTATCATCAATAGTATTTATTTATTACGCTAAAAATAGCATGGGTCTTCTTACATAGTAGGAACTAGGAAGAGTGTACCCTAGAACGCTAGAATTACTATGGAAAAAAAGTACCCAAACAAAAATCTTTTTTTGTTGGTGGAAAAGTCAAACTTTTGTTTCATTTAGAGAATTACATGAAGAAGAACAAAATGTTATTTCCATTACTAAGAGTTCTCTGTGACTGAAAGGGGAAGCGAGAGAAAATATGAGAAAAGGGTCTACTTGAGTTGTCATTATGAGAAAAACTCAACACTCCAATTTCAATCCGAATTCACTTTCTCACTAATTTTTGGATAATGAGTTAACCTTATAAGGTTACAAGGTTTACATATGAGAAATTAGGGTTCTCAGACAAGCTGAGGTGAAATAAATCATAAAATCCGAGATAGCTACTAGCCTACTATAGGTCTATGTATCAACAAATAAGTATCAGTAGATCAACAAATGCAACCTTGTTAATTTCCGGAAAAGAAAAAAAAAAAAAAAAGCAAGCTTGTTAAACAAGATGAATTGGGTGGGGGTGAAAGTAGGGTTACTTACAACTTGTTTGATTAAACGCCAATGGTTTCAAAAATAGAAAGCGAATGATAGATTAAATACCTGTTCATTCTTGTGCAAGCTGAGGACGATGATACAATTCAGTGAAAAGGGAACGAGAGAGATGAAAACCAAAGGGGGAAGCGAATGCGGTGGTTCTGGTTACAATTTGAATCGATGAAAGCACCGGTCAGTGTGTGTCCAGACTCCAGAGAGCGAGAGTGAGGACGCTGAAGATGCGTGATTCTTTAGTCGGGAATTCTAAATGGCGAGGAAACCAGCGAGGGGGAGGGGTGTGATTTTTTAGTCGGGAATTCTAAATGGTTGTTCTTTATAGGAGTATTCAATTATGGATTTGAATAGAACGTAAAAGATTTAAAATTCATTAAAATATCGGGGTATTCAATTAAAGATTTAGAACAATACATGTAAATCTAAGGGTATTCAAATACTGATTTTAAATGATTGTTTTATAATTCATTAAAATCATGAGGTATTTAATTCATGATTTTTAAAAGTCCACCAAAATTAGGGAGTATTCAAAAAGTAGTGGATTTTAATGAATTTGTTAAAGTTATGAATTTTGAAGGATTTGTGAGTGAAAAGTATATATAACAAGAGTTATTCCAAATCCAACCTCCCACCTCACATTTCAACGGATTTATATTGGCTATTGTTAAATAATATCACCATTTTCGCTAAAAAAAGCCACCATCCCATTTTTTTGTGATCTGCTCAAAGACACCACCACCTTCCCTTCTCTTCTCTCTTAGCAGCACCACCTCGCCCCACAACTTTCGTCCACACCACCATTCCCTACCACCGCTGGCTGCACCACCACCCGCACTTCCTCTTTTCTTTTGTTCTTATTCTTCTTTTTTTATTATTATTCTTCTTCTTATTCTCATTCTCATTCTCTTCCTCTTATTTTTTCTTTTTCTTGTCCTCTCTTCGTCTTTTTTTTCTTCTCTTTCTGAACATTTGGTAAGATTATTTGTATCTAATGAACATTTTGGTAAGATTATCTGTATCCAATGAACATTTGGTTTGCTAAAATAAGCTTTGAATTTCTCCAAGTTTGCTGCATGGTAATCGTTTACAAAATTCATTTGTAGAAGTTTTGATTACATTTTGCTTGTTGTATATACTTATGAAGCAGAATTTGATGTTATTCCATTGCTACATTTTGCTTTAGAGCCAAAAAAAAATATATCAACAATTGTTATTTATATACACATTTGTATTTTGTTTTTGCTTGCACATACAAGTTTAAGGTGTTCCAAAAAAAAAAGTATTAAGTGAGAATCCTCAAAAGAAATGATTTGCATTATTTCTTTTTTTCAAAAGAAAAATAGTTATTTGTATTACTTTTGGACCATATTCAATGTATTTGAATTTTTTTAAATTTGAAATAAAATTCACGTAGCATACAAACGATTATTTTATTGATATTTGAGGGATGTTTTATGATTTGTGTTGACATGGACAACAATGTATGTGACGTTATTTCATAATTTCCTATGATTAATAGCATATTCATAAGAATTTATAAAAATCAATAACAATCTTTTATAAAATTCAGAAAATCCAATAATAAAAATCCATCAAAATCCAGTGAATTCTGTAAAATCCACAAAATCCAGTCACTTAAAATATATCAAAGTTCAGTGGATTCTGTAAACTCCTTTGAAATATTTTAAAATCCATGAGATTAAAAAAATTTCACAGTCTATTAAAATCCATAATTGAATACCCCCCCTAGTTCAACCAGAAATTCTAAATGGCGAGGAAAGGGGCGAGGAAACCAGCGAGGGGGAGGGTGAGACCGCTCATCCCCCTCGAGATGCGCAACAACGCGACTCTCGAGGGGATGAGTGGTAAAACCCCTCCCCCTCGCTGGTTTCCTCACCCCTTTCCTCGACAATAAGAAAGGTTCTCAACACTTCAACTCAACCCATCTAAGGTCCAACCCACACCGAACCAAGATTGGGTTCATGGGTTGGAATTGGACAAAGTCGGGCTTTTAGTTTGGCTTGGCCATGGTGAGCAAGTTGTCTAGGGTCTAGCCGACAAAAGAAGTATCGATTGGCCATGGAAAAGTAAAGTCGAGATAGCCGGCTATGTAAACCTTGTTTCTTCTCCAGTTATTCCAACAAGTTTTCTCTGACTCGGATAACATTTCGCTTGTGGTTGTCCCTAATGGTGAGCTCATCCGAGATATTTTATTCTCTTTAGGGAGTCACAAGGCACCTGGTTCGGACAATTTTTACGCCTTCTTCTTCCAAAAAATATTGGGATATTGTCCAGCACGATGTTATTAAGGTGGTTCAGACTTTCTTTTTCCACTAAACACATGGATCCAAAACTCAATGAGACCTTCATAGCCTTACTCCCCAAGGTGAATAACCCTACCTTTTCAAACAAGTTTCGCCCTATCGGCTTGTGTAATGTCATTTACAAGGTTATTTCAAAAATTCAGGCTAACAGGCTGAAACCTCTCTTGGATACCATCATTTCCCCTGACCAATGCGCCTTCCTAAAAGGCAGATCCATTACGGATAATGTTTCTATAGCCCATGAAACCTTATTCCAAATAAAACATTTAAAAAAACAGAAGCAATGATGGATGACTTACAAAATCGATATGGCCAAAGCCTACGACCGAGTGGAATGGTCTTTTTTGTTCCAGATTCTTCGCCAGCTAGGTTTTTCACCTGACTGGATCACCTTGGTGGAACAGTGCGTTTCCACGACTTATCTTCGGGTTCTCTTGAACGGGTCTCCTTTGCCTCCTTTTTTTCCTTCCCGATGACTCAGACAAGGGGATCATCTATCCCCTTACCTCTTTATTCTCGTGGCAGAAGCGTTTTCCCTCCTTTTAAATAAGGCCGAGTCAGATGGCATCCTCCAGGGTATTAAGATTCGGCATCGTTCCCCTTTGATTAGCCATTTCTTTATGCGGACGACCTACTCATTTTCTGTCGCGCTTCCTTGGCCGAAGCTCACTCAACGTTCTAGTCCAATACTGTTCCGCTTCTGGGTAATGGGTCAACTTTGCCAAATCCTCGGTTTTTTTCAGTTCCAACGTGCACCCCAAACATGCGAAACTTATTTCTCGGATTCTGGGAGGAAAATCTTTTAATTGCAAATAGAAATACTTGGGTTTTCCATTACTATTCTCCCACAGAAAATCCTTAGACTTTCAATTTATCTTAGATAAGATCTTCGCTCGGCTGGCTTCATGGAAGTCTAAGGTTCTCTCTCAGGCTGGAAGAACAGTAATGATCAAAGTTGCTCTTAACTCCATTCCAGTGTATACCATTCAATCATTCCTTTTTCTCACCAGTCTTACGGACCCCATTGATTCCTTGGCTCGTAAGTTTTGGTGGAATGGTCACGACGCTGGACATGTTAGCCATCTTTGCACTTGGGACAAAATTACTTCCCCCGGCCACCTCGAGGGCCTCAATATTCATGTTTCCAGGAACAAAAATATTGCCCTCATGGCCAAAAATGTTTGGAATGCCCTCACTTCCCCTTCTTCCCTCTGATCCCAACTTCTTCGAGCCATTTACTATAACTCGATGACCTTTGTCCAACTCGATGACCCTTCGAGCCTTGCATCTTATGCGTGGCGAGGAACCCTTAAAGTTATCTAGGCTATGAAGCCTTTTATTCATTGGCAAGTTCTTTCAGGGGAAGAAGTCAATCCTTGGAAGGATTCCTGGGTCATACCGGGGCTAGTCATACCGGGGCTAGTGTTGGTGGATTGTGTGACAGATCCTTCCACCACTCATCTCCGCTTTTCCGACCTTTGGCTTTTGTCCCCTTCCTTGTCCATTTCATGGAATGAAACTCTTTTCCATTCCCCGCTCCCAGCTCCGGTGGTACACTATATTCTAGATATTTATATCCGTCAGACATCCAAACCTGACTGCCTCATCTGGACTAGTAACAAGAAAGGCATTTTCTCGGTCAAAAATGTCACCTGGGCTTTCTCTTCCAGCTCGATTGCGAGCACATCCTCTGTCCCAAATCCATCAACCTGAAAACCCAAAATCTTGCGTCATTTCTGGCATATAAAAGCTCCCCCTAATGCCCTCATTTTCCTTTAGAAGGTTAGTCAAAACTTGTTGCTCACTATGTCCAACTTGGCGAGGGTCCATGTCACGTTGGAAAACAAGTGTGCTTTCTGTCATGACAATGAAGAGGATACCATCCACCTTTTTTTTTCATGTGCCACCTTATTAGACGGCTTTGGTTTCTTACTCCTCTTCCTTTGGATTAGAGTTCCCCTAGCTCAAACTGGCGTCTGTGCCCGACCTCTTCAAATATATGTGGACCTCAGCTAAAGAGCATCCCCACTCCACAGAAGAAATGCTCTCTCAATTCATAGCCACTCTCCTCTCAATCTGTCAGCTGAGGAACAACATCATTTTTAATGGCTCCAAATTCGGTACAGATCAGTTCACTTCGATCCTTAAGAAGATTTGGACTCCCTGGGCGTCTCAGTGGTTCAGTCGCCCCGCTCATGCCACACACCTTGCACTGACATCCACTCGGCAGATTACAAGTATTGCCCGGACGGTGAATCATAACCATCCTCCTAATGATGAATCACATCTGGTTTTAGGCCCCCCCAGCTTTTACCTGTAGCAAGTCGCCTCCCACTTATCCGTTTTCAACTCCATTTCGCCAGGACCCACAGTGTCAATCGCCACTCTTCGGCCCACCTCAATTGTTTTGACATGCTTGATCCTGATACTGTGATAGTTAACTTTGATGCATGCTTTTGTGACCGCTCAAAGCAAGGCTCTTTTGGCGTAATAGGAACGTGTTCTGGCGACAATAGCGAGTATGATTTGTGATAAAGTGATGGACAACACGATGGCATAATTCTACGCAGGAGAAGCTGCCCTCATGTTAATCCATGCTCAAAGGTGGAAATGTGGTTTTCTATTCGGGGACTCAGCTAATCTCCAAGAAGCGTTGTCTTCAGAGGATAATACCTCTTCTTTTGTTTTGGATTGGGCTTGGAGCCCTATTTTTTGTAGTATCAAGCGCTTGTTGGTTTTGCTTACATATTGACACTATATGTATGTTTCTAGATACCTTAATTATGAGGCCCATAACCTAGCCTCCTCTGCAAAGAGAACCTTGTACGCTCCCTAATTTTGTAATGCATTTTTGCTTTTATCAAAAAAAAAAAAAAAAAAAACCTCGGCATTCACATTTTGGTTGTAAGAAGTTCAATTATATGAAATCCATAGGAAAGCAATGACTACTCCACACCATCTCAAATATTGTCTCACACCACTATGTACTTTTTTTCCTACTAACCCACACCGCCCAAAAAAGTGTTTTTGAATAAAACAGTTACATTAAAAATAGGGCAACTTTCGACCAATTTAAATCCTCAATTCAGACCGATTCTCAAGCTCATCAAAACACAAAAATTGTAGTAATCTGAGTTATCTAATAAAAACAACTTGAATCACTTGAAAATGTTTAGAAATTAGCAAGTTATGGTCATTTTACTAGAGTCGCGCAAATCTTTCTCACAATGAAAACGAGACAGTGTCCCTGATTTTCGGCCAACTTATGTGCTCGATCAAGACCGATTATCAATCTCATCAAAACACAAACCTTGTAGTAATATAAGTTACCTAATAAACACAATTTGAATCACTTGAAAATGTTTTGAAATGAGCAAGTTATGGTCATTTTACTAAAGTCGCACAAATCCGTCTCGCAATGAAAATGGGGTAGTGTCCATGACTTTCGGCAAACCTATGTGCTCGATAAAGACCGATTCTCAAGCTTATCAAAACACAAACATTGTATTACTTTAGGTTATCTAATAAATACAATTTGAATAACTTAAAAATGTTACGAAATGAGAAAGTTATGGTCATTTTACTAAAGTCGCGCAAACCTGTCAGAAAAAATTTGTTGAAAAAATTCTTGTTCGCCCAGAACAATGCGAGTTTTTGCCAGGCGAGATTTTTAATAAAGCTCACTTGGACCCAGTTGAATTTTTGCAAAACCTTGCATTGCTATGGCCAAATAGGAAATTTTTCAGTTTTTTTTTTTACTATTCACCCAGATAAACCTCGCATTGATCTAAGCGAGCAATAGTTTTTTTTTTATGATTTTTGAAAGTTTTTCTGAAGTTTACTTTGTTTTTGCGATTAAAAATATTTCTGAAGTTTTCATGAGATTACTTTGTTTTTCTGAAAATTTTGCATTGTCGCATTAAATGATCATTTTTGAAAGTTTGTTAACAAATGTAACAATCAATAGTAAAGATAACAAAAACTTCTACAATAGAACAAGTTAACAAATTTGCAGAAGTTATCAAATTTGTTGAAGTTAAACAAAATGTTAACAGAAGCGTTGGAGTCGAAATCTGAGACGAAGTGAAGAATAGATACAAAGGGAAAATGCAAAACGGGGGAGAAAATTGTTGTTTGCGTTTTGCGTTTTGCGTTTTGCAAGAAGGAAAATTCAAATGGGGTAGATCATTGCGTTTCGATTTCAAAATGTGGAGGAGAAAAATGTTGTTTTCTTGTTTATACAGGTGGTGTGGGAAAGCAGTGGTGGTATGGAAAATAAAACAGGTGGTGTGAGGTAGTACTTTTGGTGGTGTGGAATAGTTGTTGCTCCCCAGGAAACCATGTATTTTTTAGGCTAACTTAGGAGTAATCAAACATCACTCCCCACAGTGCTGGTCTTAGGAGTTTAGAGGCATGTGCAAGGACTAAAACATGTCTTTTTTACACAATGAAATTTACATATTTTATTAATGTATATATGTGTTTATTAAAATAAATAAATTTTAAAACACATCGGATTTGGGGGGCACTTTCACATGGAAACCAAAAACTAATTATTTCAATGCATAATGTGTTTATTTGAAAACAACCGAGTTTGGAGCACTTTGGATTTGGAGGCTTTTTTACATACCAGGGAAACAAAATACATAAACGTGTTTTAAAAAGATAACAAGCTTATCATCTTGGATTAGGGAGTAACTTGAACTTACGACTTTTTCCAAAATTAAAAAATACATAATTTTTTAAAAACCTGTTGACTTGCACAAGGAAAACACGTGAGCCACGGACCACCGTTGTGGTGACCGATAACACTCCAATGCTAAATTCAGACAGAGATATGAGGAAAGTGTAATGTTGTAAACAAGGAATTTGTAGTGTACCTTAGCTTACCAATCATATCTTATTTATAGTGCTAGAGTCCTGGTTCAACCAAGCCATCGATGGCGTAGATTAGGGAAGATGATTCTTATGGAGATCCTTCTCTAATTTGGAGTCATGGTGTAAAGGATAGTTTCCCTGTTAGCCTTGTGTTCCTAGATATGCGGGAGATAGTTCCCGTTCCGAGAGTAGTTTGTAGATAGAAGTCTCTATGTGTGACATATACTCAGGAATTTGCTTCCTAGTTGGAAGTAAAAGAGCTGTTGTAATTGCTCGTCTGAAGCTGATCCTCGAGATACTTGCCTTAGCAGGGCTTACGGGTATTGAGGATAGTTGTGAGACACGTGGGCTTAGCAGGCTGTAAGAATTTGAGTCTGTTTGATGGACTGCATTGGGCAGGCTTAAAACTGCTTGGGCGGATCAGTGTTGGGCTGACGCTAGGGCATGCATTCCTCGAGATCATCATGACAAATGTACGGCGCAGAGGAGGGGCCGTTTTGGTGTATCATCAGCTACACCCCCCAAGTTAGTGGGACATCACACCAATTCACTAAATCACTTCTTGAAAAGATACGCCACTCATGACGATTGAGTCTAAATCGTTGTTTGAACCGCACGCTTCATTAATTGAATGTACGTTGGTTCAGTGGAGAAGAAACGGGAATCCAATCCCTATTTAGGTCTTCCTTTATGCGAAGACTGACTCTTCTATTTTCTTTTCTCTTAGAAATTTTGCTATATTCATCTTCTGTTGAAAAGATTGTTCATCTTCTTCATGACTCACCAAAACCATCTTGATGATGCGACTTTGTCCAAGGACTTTGAATTTTTTGAAGACAAATCACTTTCTGAATCGAGCCTTGCTGAAATTCGAAAGAAGTTTGGGGTCCCTGCGGACCTGCCACTATATGCTCTGAAGGATGATCAGACGCCAATGTTTCCATCGGCGGGGTTTATCTGTTTGCACTGCAGAATGCTACAGACTGGAGTCTGCTTCCCTATTCTTGATGTGATTTGGAGCTTCTTGGATTTTCTTGGAATCCTTCCTGCCCAGTTGGTACCCAATGGGTACATGATCGTTCTTCTCATTTTGATCAGAGTGGAGGAAGTTGGCATCTGCGTGACTCCGCGGGTGATCCATTTGCTGACTTCTCCTCAGCTGAACGATCACACCGTTTGTAAGATGACGTCGCCAACTTGCTTTGAGGATTTTTCGGATGACTGCAAGTCCTGGCAGAAGTACTGCTTCCTGGCTCCTGCAGATTCAAAGTACTTCTAGTTCAAGGGTCGTCCGCTCGAACAAGAGTTTTAGCTACTTCGTAAGTGTAACTTTATCTTCTGATTACGTTACGCTGATTGCATTCTAACAGATGCTTATGTTTCTTCGCAGGGAGGTTTCCCACCACTTCTCTTACCCTAGATGAGCGAAACACTATAAAGAAATTTCGCAACTTGCCGAAGAAGAATGTGGATGAGGTCATATGTCCTACCAACTTTAGTCGTAGTGGGTTGTGGGACAACTGGCATGAGGCCCCCACTCTTTACAGATCATCACGAGTTAAGTCTGAAGGTGGGGCACGGAAGGGCTTTCTGAGACGCTCGCCTCTTTTGTAGGTTCAAATAAATCCCATGTTCGGACTGGGTGGTCTTCCAAATGGCCCGCTTTAGTAAGTGAGGAGCGTGAGCCTGATCGGCCTGCCAGGGCGGAGGCCGAACTGTTTGGCTGGGAAAAGGACCACCAACGCTTAGCAAGGGTTGAGGATGCGTCAAATTTTAGTGCTTTGCAGGCCGAAGCTTTTTGCGAGAAACTGATGCTGGCTGCTGTGGTAGCTTCTACTGGAGTTGATCCATTCGGGACCGTTCTGCTAGAGGGTCCTGATGAGGATTCGCCTGAGGTCCCGGAGTCCAATCGTTCCATTGATGGGTTGTCCGATAGTGGTCGTGGTGACACAGGCCAAGTTTCTCATAGTTTGCATTGTTCCCCATCTTGCTCCAGGCCGCATCTCAGGGTGATGGAGGGTCTGTTGGACAACTCGCTTCATTCTCTTCCTCCGGATTCCGCTGAGTTGTCTCGCAATAAAAGGTCGGTTGTTGGTGAGAAATGAAAGGCTGCAAAATAGGGCCTGGGAGCAGTGGCGACTATGAAGGGTGGTGTTGGCGTAATTCCTCATCCGGGAGAGCTCCATCCGGATGCGCGAGATAAGTCTGTTTGCCTCAGACGTAGTGAAGATGAGCAATCAAGCCTAACACCAGGAGGTTGATGTGGATTATAAGTAGGCGTCATAACTGGCTGATAGATTACGCTCCAAAACCCGAAGAGGATACGCTAGAAGGGCGTATGGATAAGGGTTTAAACTTTAAAGTACCTTATGCTGGGAATGTCTCACTTGAGCTAAGTGGTCGTCATTGGGCGGAAGTTGAGGCGGCTCGTGATAGGGTGTATACCATGAAGCGTGTCAAGCGTGTCTTCTCGAACATGCAGAGGCTGTATTCTGACGCTCTTTTTGAAATTGAGCTGCTGAGGAAGCGGGCTGACGAGAGGAGGCTGGAACAATCAACCATTGTTGCTGAGGCTCAGAGAGTTCGTCTGGAGGCTTTTGAGTCTGATTTGGCAGAGGCGGTGTCCGCAAGGGACACATTCAAGCAAGAGTTGGATCTGATCCGCCGTGATATGGAAGTTGCACAGGAAGCTGCGGCTGAGGCGCATTCTGAATTGTGGTCTCTTGCTGAAGAGGAAGCCAGGAAAAAGATTGACTGGGCTGCCCAAAGGCAACAATTAGAGGCCGACTTGGAATTCAATGCTCGAGTAGCGAGGAAGGCTGGAGAGCAACTTCAGCTGGAGAAACATGAGCTCAGTGCTATTAAGAGTAGTTTGGCCATGGAGCAATCTCAGGTCGATGCGCTGACAGGCAAGCTGGAGTTGTTGGAGCTTCTCCAGGAATAAGGCAAGTGTGAATTCCATTGGGTTGTACATGGTAGATTGGAGCTGTTGGCGCTGATGAAGGAGGAGCATCCGGAATGGGACCTCGATCAGTATAAGAAGACGTCGTATGCAGACATATCAACAGTTTCTGCGTCATCGGATGAAGACGATGATCCGGATCACGATGTTCAGATTGCGACCCGTACGGATGCAATTTTTCTTCCTCTTTTGTTAAGTTTAACTCTTATGTTTATGTACCCTCTCCTGATGAGGAATAGGCCTTGTGTGGGCGGGCTCTGAGGCTGACAAGCTACCATGTGTGGGCAGGCTCAGAGGCTAGCAGGCTACGATGTGTGGACGAGCTCAGAAGCTGGCAGACTACCTAGGTGTTATAGTCCCACATCGTCTGGGTGAGGGAATGGTGTGTGCTATATATGTGCGAGGTTGGATCCTCTTGGTATGACGCGTTATAAAGCCGTGAGAGTGGTTAAGCCCAAAGCGAACAATATCATACCATGTGGATCGGGTCGTTACAGAATGGTATCAGAGCCGAATCCAGCCGAAAGTGTGCCAACAAGGATGTTGGGCCCCTAAGAGGGGGTGGATTGTGACAGCCTTGTGTGGGCGGGCTCTGAGGCTGACAAACTACCATGTGTGGGCGGGCTCAGAGACTGACATGCTACGATATGTGGGCGAGCTCAGAAGCTGGCATGCTACCTAGGTGTTATAGTCCCACATCGTCTGGGTGAGGGAAATGTATGTGATATATATGTGCGAGGTTGGATCCTCTTGGTATGACGCATTTTAAAGTCGTGAGGGTGGTTAAGCCCAAAACAGACAATATCATACAATGTGGATCATGTCGTTACACCTTGTACACTTGTACATTTTTTGCTTCAACTGTTAATGAAAACAAATTTATCTTGAGTATGTTCTAAACCCGTATTATGCTCAGTTTCCCTATTGTGTGCTTTCCATTTTTCCTTATCATTTTACTTTGGCATAGGCTAGTCGGGTCGATAGGAAGTCGAGTGGTCAGTTTGTTGTTGAGAGTTTGACTAGTTGTGTTGCGAGTGATTTAGAGTCACTGTTGCTTAGTTACATCCAATAGTGGGCGTTCCACGGATGGTTTAGAAGCGGGTTATGCTCCCTAGCTGTAGCCCATCCTAAAGGTAAGCCACTGGGGGCTTGTTTCACCTACCTGACTATCGGTTGCGGTTGCTGGCATGAGTGAACTGTGATAGTCGAGCACATGCATTGTCTTTGAGCTAGAGCGTTTGTCCCGAGTCAGGTTTCGTAAGCTCGGGCTGGTATTCCATGTAGCACTCGTTTACGTGTTGGTGGGACGATTTATGGGTCGGCAAGAGCGGCGTTTGCTGATAATAGAATGTCAGCCTGTGTGATCGTGAAGACGCTTCCTGACCTGTGATTTGTCTTTGCGACCGATGTTTCGAAAGAAAACGATGGTTGCGTGGCGAGCCGTCTAGGGCTCCCACCTTCCGAACCATCTATGTTCAATCAGAGTGGACTACAAATTTGGGGAGCGAGGATTTGGCGATCATGGTCTGTTGAAGAGCGATGATCTCGTGGCGAGCCGTCGACATCAGTTCGGGACTGACTAGGCTCCAACCTTTCAAACCATTTACACTTGCGCGTAGCGAGCTATAAGTTTGAGATGAGAAGATTTGGCGACCATGGTATGTTGAATAGCAGTGGTCCCGTGGCAAGCCGTCGAAATCAATTCGGGACTGACTAGGCTCCCACCTTCCAAATGATTTACTCCCGTGCGCATTGAGCTATAAATTTGGGGGTTTTCGACGACCATGGTCTGTAGAAGAGCAGTGGTCCCGTGGCAAGCTGTCAGAATCAGTTTGGGACAAATTAGGCTCCCACCTTCCAAACCATCTACACCCGCACAATGAGGGCTATAAGTCTTGGATTGGTAATTCGACGACCATAGTCTGTAGAAGAGCAATGACCCCGTGGCGAACTGTCAACATCAGTCGGAACTGACTAGGTTCCCACCTTCAAAACCATCACACCCATGCAGTGGGGGCTACAAAAGGGATGGTAATTCGGCGACCATAGTTTGTAGAAGAGCAATGGCCCCGTGGCAACTATCGACATCAGTCGGAACTGACTAGGCTTACACCTTCCAAACCATCTACACTCGTGCAGTGGGGCTACAGGTCTGGGCTTTGATCAGAAGTTGTCATTGTCAGTCGTCACCAACTAGGCTTACCTGATGGGGTTCGACGACCGTTGTCTGCGAAGTGGGCAACAATTCTGGCGAGTTGGCGACACCAGGTGTGATAGTGTTGATTAGACTCCCACTTCCTAAACCATCGACATCCATACTGGGCGGATTAGGTGTTAGAATGAACCAGAAGTCGTTGTCGTCAGCCAAGGCTGACTAAGTTTTCCCTTATAGGTGGGGCTCCACCAGCTGCGGGTGTACGAGCCTACATCCGCGAGCGAAGTGCGTTTTGCGGACGAGTTTTTGAAGAGACAAGAGTACCTTGAATCAGCTGGTGATATGCAGGTGTGATTCGTGTGTCAAGAATGCCTAGGGGTTTTAATGCTCATGTCAAGCACGTGGTAGAATACTGCTTGAATAGTGGGTTGAGCCCATGGGCCTGTAGAGTGAGAGCTAGGGTTTATTGTATGAAATACGTTACGTGTACAACGTAGATTGCATGGTAACACGCGTACGGCGTAGATCGCAAGACAGTTGAGTGTCGGTTACCCCTCCCCCCAATTAATGGGGTTGTGTGCAATACTTGTTGGTGTCATGGCCACCCTCATTGTGGTATGAGCAATACTTGTTGTTGTCACGTTTGGAGGGGTATCTGCGTTGCTTTGGGGGCCACTTTAGATCTTCTTAGTTTTTCATGGAATTCAGGACGTCCAATAGGCTAGAATTAAGGGGGTCATGGATCTGGATCCAACGTAATTGGATGCTCTCTCTGGCCTGGCCCGGCCAGGGTCTGACCTGTGGTCATTGCGCTTTCGCTTGCTCCTTTCTTCATCCCCTCGCCTTCTTCTTTCATTCCCGTCCTTGGGAACGGAGGGCTTCTTCTCAACTTCTGTTTCCTTCTCTGTTGTTCTTATCTCTTCCAGGTTGATGTACCTCTGGGCACCCTTCATGAGTTCTGCCATGTCTAGAGGGGGTTCCAAAGTGAGAAAGTCATAAAAAATTTCATCTTTAAGACCCGTGGTGAAAGCTGTCGCGGCTGTGTTGTTACTACAGCCGCTAATGAACGTCAACTCATTGTTGAAGAGCGTGACATACTCTCTCAACGTCTCGTTAAACCTCTGCTTCAGAGAGAGTATGTAGTGCGAGCCTTTCCTGATCCGCTTGCTTCAAACTAAGCGCGTTAGGAACTCCTTGGCCAACGTCTTGAACGAATAGATAGATTTTGGCGGGAGGTTGTGGAACCATGTCAGTGCCGACTTCTTCAAGCTAATAGGGAAGGTTCTGCACATCACCGACTCAGAGCCTTCTTACATTGCTGTTGCTGGGTCCGTCGCGCAACAGATCTATCACGGGGTTCGTCGTTGCTGTTGCTGGCGCGGTGGTGTGAGTCTGCTGCCCATGCGTCACCGGCACTGCTGAGAGCGGTGGTATAACGCCAATCTGAGCGTTTGACATGTCCCCATGTTATCCATTGTTGCATGATCTAATGGTCACCATCTCTTTGTATTCCGAAGAGAGATGGTGCTAGTGAAATGTTAGGAACTTTGTCATCCCCACGAATGGTGTCAAACTGATGCAGTCGATTTTCGCTCCCTGCTTTGACCTTGACCTGCAAACTTGCTGACCTGCACAAGGAACACATGTGAGCCATTGACCACCGTTGTAGTGGCCGATGACACTCCGATGCTAAAGTTAGAGAGGAATGTGTAATGTTGTAAACAGAAAATTTGTAGCGTACCTTAGCTTACTAACCTCATGTCTTATTTATAGCGTTGGAGTCCTAGTTCAACCAGGTCATCGATGGCGTAGATTAGGGAAGAAGATCTTCGTGGAGATCCTTTTCTAATTAGGAGTCGTGTTGTAAATGAGAGTTTTCCCTGTTAGCCTTGTGCTCCTAGATACGCGGGAGATAGTTCCCGTTTCGAGAGTAGTTTGTAGATAGAAGTTTCCATGTGTGACATATACTCTGAAATTTGCTTCCTACTAGGAAGCAAAGAGCTACTGTAATTGCCCGTCCGAAGCTAATCCTCGAGATACTTGCCTTAGCAGGACTTTCGGGTATTTGAGGATAGCTATGAGACAAGTGGGCTTAGCAGACTGTAAAAATTCAAGTCCGTCTAGCGGACTACATTTGGCGGGCTTAGAACCGCTTGGACCTGATTAGTGTTGGGCTGACGCTCATTCCTTAAGATCATTATGACACGTGTATATAATATTTTAGAAGTTATACAAAAAAAATATTAAATAAATTGGGGCCTTTTGATTTGGGGGCATGTGCGGTCGACCCTTAGTAAGTGGTACAGGTGACATGGTCTGTTACTATAAATACACTAACTATCTAAATAAACGGGAATTCTAAATGGCGAGGAAACCAGCAAAGGGAGGGGTGTCACCCTTCATCCCCCTCGAGATGCGCGCCTTCACAAATCTCGAGAGGGATGAGTGGTAACACCCCTCCCCCTCGCTGGTTTCCTCGACGCCTAGATGGGTTCCTAAATAAATTTACCTAGCTCGATGGAACTATGCGACGGAAAGCTATTTCAAACATTTACTGAGGTTCTGTTTTAATTTTGACCATGAGAGCAATAATATGAACTCATTAGCACTCTGTTTCATTCAACTCGCTGAAACCAATACATGACATTTATTCGAGCAAATATTAACTTTATCAGAAACAACTAGTGTAAAAACCATTGAGCTTTCCATGCTGAATCGAGTCTTTCTCTATTCACATTTCACAAAGGGGAAAAGAAGTTGTTATTAGCCCAGGTTAAGTGACATTCCCAACTCCACACCTGTTAGTTTGCTTGCTTATTGGTTCACAGTTTAACATCACAAGGAAGTTCTTACATCATCTACTGGTAAGTTGTGGTGTATGCACCATTAACAGTACATGATTGGGCATTCTCCTAGCTAACAAGAAGACTGTTGTAGTTCTTTTGCAATGTATAAAGGATCAGGTTACAAAATGAATTGGAGTCGATGATCCATATGAGAATAATATTAATTATGTATAATTTTGTGGTCATAGGATCAAACACCTTTCACTATCAGACATCACGTTGACATGCTCAGGATCTTCATATTGGAACTACCTCTATTTATTGATATTTTTCTGAAAAATGACAGTTTTCTACACTTGGATTTATCGATGGCATCCAAAATTTGCACCCTCAAAGAAGACTGCACAAAATGCTCACTAACACCTTGTAAAAATCGTGGCAATGGAACTGTGGCTTACATCTTCATATGCCTTCTCTTCAAAGCTCTAGCACAACAACTGAATTCAAAACAAAGAAATGGGGATTAGAAATAAATTTTTTTTAATAAAAATGAAACTGATTTTAATTGGAAAAGATAATAATCTTACATTCGTCATCTGTAGTGATCCAGTTTCCTCTTCTAGTAGTGCACCCATTGCCATTTGTAGCTAAAGCATCATCAGCTGTGCTGTTCGATGATGGTTTAGTACATTTTAGATCATTTATTCTACATGGCAATGACAATGAGGTATATACAGTGGACGTTGTAGAACAAGTATCCGAATCCCATCTGAAACTGATCTTAGGGGAGCTCAAGCTCAAGTTGTCATCTTGCAAGGCCGTTTTGAGATTACCTCGGTTACGAAATTGCATTACCTTTAATGACAACAGTACCATATAATCAGAATTGTCCATGTTTTACATAGTTGTTTATACACACTACATATAAGAAAAGGGAAAATTGGAAGAAACTGTGAATCATGAAGTAAGAAAATCACCTTTCGACTGATGTACTTTCCTCCCTTTTCCGTTTTAGCAGCTGCAGCCCATCTTAAGAGCTCTTTCATCCTAGAAAGGGTTTTTGTTCTATCACCTTTCGGCTTATCTTTCTTCTCCGATGACCCACACTGGTTATCTGAGACCATCGTGGATGTACTGGTAGCATCACATATGGGTAGGACCTTGTTTCCTACATGGGCAGTGGAGTCCGCCTTATGACCCATGGTGCTCCAATGCTGTCTCTTGACAAAACTCCCAAGTCTCTTCAAGTTGAGATTTTTATAGAAATATGCCTTCGCGTTGCCTCTACCAAGTAATACTCTGAAGGAAGTTGAATTCTTACAGGTTGTGTCAACCTCTTCTGATCTCTTAGGCTTTTGGTAACTACCACGCTTTTTACTTGGAGTCAATTTTTTCGATTTAGCCTCTGCAAAAGACTGTTTGTTAGTTGCATGCCACTAAAGCTTCAACCAATTTAACTCTATAGTTATCTATACCTGCAAGAGCTGAGTTTTTGTTGACGCTATTAGTTTCCCGGCCTTGTTCTTCTTGTGGAGACTTGAAGAACCAATGGAGGATCTGTGATACAATGATATGTAATTAATGGGTTGGCAGTTTATTGGATATTGGATTAAACCAAGTCGTAAATTATGAAGCTTACCTGCATGTCTATGGGTTTATATAATGGAGTAAGAGATGACTAGCTAGAAAATTTGGTCAAAGGAAAGTAGAGTGAACTGTCTATATGTTTTGTCTGTATTTTAAGATTCCTGTTTTGTTTGAAGAGATGAAGAATACTGAATCTAAGGAAATGGGTGAGACAACCAGGCAGTGAGTAGGGTTTGGTTGGCTTCTGATATTCTCTGATCAGCACATGGAGGATATTATATATAAGAGTGGTCATGTGGTGGTGATTAAGGGATGGAAATTTGATTGTGGATACACGTAACAAAAACTGTGTGTTTAGTCTTGTTGTCATTTGTCTCTACCATAAATTTATGTTTGTGGTTCGTTCATTGCTTGCGTTATGTAGTCCATCAGATCTAGTTGGTCCCAATGGGTGATTGTCCACGTAACCAAGATTTCCTTCAGGTGGATTTGATTAGCCTGCTGGTGCAATGATATGCCTTTTTTAAAAGTTCATTATATACAAAAAATATTAACAGATACCAATATAATCCTTGCATTAGTGACTAAGCAGATATTTTGATCTCCTAGTATAGTAGACACCTGAAAGTTGAGGTGGACATGTGCCCCCATGTGTACCTTCCAAGTAGAAATATATGAAACCACAACCTACCCTAAAGTGGGGTTGTACATGATTCAATCTGATGTGAATTTGATTAAATAACAGCATAAAAATGTAGCTATATTCTTCACATTATGAATTTGTGATGCGAAAATTGCCACATGCAAGAGTTGTCCCTATCAATCACTAGAACGTTCAAGAATGGAAGGTTTAAGAGCATTTAACCAATATCTTACATTTTTTGGTTGATTTGGCTTCTTACTCTGCATGTAAGTTTCAGATTATGCACGCTTTAGGTCACTTTCCTGAGTTAATAATTTAACCAGATTGGTGTGTGAAATTTAGAGTGCTTGAGGGTTTTAATTCTCTTTTGCTAAAGTTTTCGTGATAAGTAGAGAAAGGGAAACAGATTCCTGTCATTGGATTCTGAAATGATGAGGAAAAAAAACATTTTTTCAAAAAAATTGAAAGAAGTTGAAATCATGGAAGAGGGTGAGTTCTCAACAACAGAAATTAATTAACCATTTTATTTCATAAATTGTCAAAGTTTGAAAATATTTCTCCTAGGATAAATCTGGGATTACCAAACTGACATTTTGTAATACACCAACTACTAATTTGGATTAGTTTAATTTATACACGTCATACTTTTTCCTCTGAGTTCATAGCAAAAGTAATCAATATTGCACAAATGCTGCTTATATAAGCTAATCGTGCCAGCTTTTAAAATGTAACAATTTAGGTAGTGACATAGCACGAAACTCTTTATAAATTTCAAAGCACCTTAATTTTCCAGTTCACAAACCCAATTATCTTAAACTTGTTCTACTTAGAGGCTCTAATCAGTGCAACCTACAAAATGCGCCTCATAACAAATTATGCATTTTGTTCTCAGCAATATAAAACGCATACTTTGCATTGTGCACCCCACTAATGTCTCTACACATCAAAGCATTAAGAAAGTTAATCATGGTCGTATCATGTTATAAATTAGTCAATACTCCTAAAAAGCTCGACTAGTGAGATGCGGAAACCCTGTCACTGATCATAAACCACGTTATTTTCTCTCTATTTTGCTGAGCTCTAATGTTTATTTTTCTTTTATAGTAAACGATGCTCTACTGCTCCTGCATAAAATACAGAATGTTTGTGGTGGTGTTCACATGAGCAAGATTCCTGGGTGTAGTTTCAGCCTCACTCACCATGTGTTCTAAATGGTTCTCTTTCACAGGTTTCCAGGAGGGGTCCCTACAACTTCAAGTAAGAGAGATGACGCATCAGATTCGACCCCAGACTTGATAAAGAAATACGTGGCCAGTCACTGGATGGTTGGATGAGTCCCTTGTACTTGCAGGTTGAGATCAAGTTCTCCATAAATGTGTTCAGAAAATTCGATAGCATTTGAAGTTTAATGTTAAGAAAATCAGAAACACAAGGGCCAATAGACTTCAATGCAGCAGATGGAACCTGCATCCAGCTCTTGTGAATTCCCAATCAACATTCTGTTGTAGGGATTGTGAGGAGAGAATCATGGAAGATGTCTCCTTCAACTGCATTTAGTGGCCATTGTATTATGTTCAATCTCCCACTAGTCACTGTTGTCATTGGTGCTTCCTTCTGTCTCTCCTGCGGTTGGATTCCCTAACACGTTCACTCTCATTTTCTCAATAGTATAGTTTTCAGGGTTTACGAAGCTTTCATGTTCTGTTCATCTCTCATTATTGAGTGACATCGGACAAATGAAAGGATATTATGATGTAATTTCGCTAATGCGATGATAAGGAATACTCACACTACAAAAAAAAGTCAATTCAGCAACGGCGTTTTACCGTGCTAAAATGAATCAGCAACAGTAAACTTTGCTATTTGAATCAGCA
This sequence comes from Berberis vulgaris, assembly GCA_963556465.1. Classification (NCBI taxonomy): domain Eukaryota; kingdom Viridiplantae; phylum Streptophyta; class Magnoliopsida; order Ranunculales; family Berberidaceae; genus Berberis; species Berberis vulgaris. The sequence continues at coordinate 20,208,953 of OY747127.1, forward strand.
ATGGTAAACTTTTCCTTAGCTAATTGGCAACGGCTAAAAACCGTCGCTAAGTTGCAAAAATTCCGTCGCTGATTCCGTCATTTTATTTGAGACAACAGCAATAGGGACGACTTTTAAAATGTTTGAGACGGCTAAGGCTGTCGCAAATTGACAAAATAGAGACGGTTTTTCCCGTGGCTATTTAGCGACGGCCTCAAACCGTCGCTAAGTTGAAAATCAAATCGACAAAACGGATACGGCATTTGCCGTGGCTATTTAGCGACGGCTTAAAACTGTTGCTAAATTGCAAGCCAAATTAACAAAACAGGGACGACTTTTGCTGTGGCTATTTAGCGACGACTTCAAACCGTTGCTAAGTTGCAAATCAATTTAACAAAACAGGGACGACGTTTGCCGTGGCTAGTTGGCGACGGCTTCAAACCGTTGCTAAGTGGCAAATCAAATTGTCAAAATAGAGACGGCATTTGTCGTTGCTAACACTAACTTGTTGTAGCTAAAAGAATTACTAATGAAAATTCATTTTTTATAATGAAATTGGTTCTTTCTATTAATTTTCAGATTTCTCATTGCTTTTTTTTTTGTCATTCAAAAGAAACATTTCAAACCTGAACACAATTATATTAATTTTCGTATAATCAATAACTTGTCCATTACAAAAAATACAATCCCAAACAACTTTATACTCTATCAACCTCAAATTGAAATTATCTATATATATATATATATATGATTCAGGGGGCTACATAAGCAGAAAACTTACATGGATTAACAATCAAGGACAAACTAAAACTGACCAATTTTGAATCAAGGTTTAACAAAAAACAACAAAAAGGATTTTGGAAAGACAAATCCGGTGTGTCCATGCCTTTTCAATTTTAATAAACTTTTCTCCCCGTCCAAATTCAAAGCGTCTGCAAGTTTCATAGAAATCAAACAATCTTTCGGCCTACAGAAAAACGAAGACACTTCATCAGTTAAAAAAACGTTAAAACTAGTTAGAAAGAGTAAAAAAATGACTGAAAGGCGGTAACAATATCAAAGAGGATATGGGTAAAATGCACGAGATGATCCAACATAACTACTCCAAGAGCTGTACACATCACTTTTCACATTATATGCTTCAGACATAGCAAACTAAGGTGCACTATAACCAAAGGAACCAACCATCTGAATTGAAACATGTCATATAAATTGGAGTATTAGCCCAAGGCAACTATCTATGACGGGATAAAAAACACAATCAAGGAAACTATTATAAATATTGTTGTGGGAGTTCAAGGCTAATTGCACTCCGTCTTTTCACTAGTAATCCAACAACTCAATTGAGGTGACCAAACTTTATCCAAGTGAGATGGGAGCAAGTTCTAAACCTTTGTAACAACATAATTTTCTTAAAATACACATATTTTCTTACCACGCACTACACCAAATTAGTACTTTTGTAACAACTCTCAAAACAATATCACTTTTGAGATGTTACAATCCACCAAACAATTTCAAGTCAAAACTAAATTTAGTCAAAAAAATGAAAAACAGTAAAAAAAATTAAAAATGATATAATAAGTTGTATCACCATGAATAGTATCACTTTTATAGCCATACTCTTCATGGTGATACAATTATTGTATCATTTTGTTTGTGAAAATGTGTAAAAAATTGTTAGGTGGATTGTTACACTTCAAAAGTGATACTGTTTTGGGGGTTGTTACAAAAATGCCAATTTGGTGTAGTGACGGTTTCAGAGCTACAAAAAACAAAACTTATTTTGTACGTTTAACCCAATTATTTTACCTGTCGCTCAGTGTTTGGTGCAAGTGCAGCTAGTGCACAATCTGTTAAGTGGGGGGGTTTAGATCTTCATCAAGCATAATGTTTCTAGTCTTTAAGTTTCTATGTAAAACAAAAGGCAAGCACACTTCACGCAAGTACCTGAAAACATAATCAGAATGGACAATCATTAGCAGGAACTACCAGAATAAAACTTAATTGATCAAAAACATCACAGGAGACTTACTCTAAAGTTTTGGTTGTGCCCAGTGCCACCTTCACGCGGGCATTCCATGTAAGTGTCTTGCTGTTATCATCAGCGAAGTGTAACATGTCATGCAGAGTTCCTATTCCAATGTACTCGTAGACTAGAAGGCGCTGGCCATGCTCAACACAATATCCTACCAGTGTAATGATGTTTGGGTGTCTCAACCTTGACATGTTTGAAACAACTTCCAGAAAATTGTCTTCCTCCTACAACGACAACGCTGAACTGTCGATCTTCTTAACAGCCAGAATCTGGACCAAGCAACAAATACTGATTGGTAAATGCATAAGCAGATTACGCCACAATCTACATTATAATATTGGCAGGGAAATATGTTTATTTTTCTTTCCAAGATTATGAAAATTTTTCCTCACTTTGTCAGGATATAACATTGAATTCCAGCAGAAACAGTGGAGTTTGAATATCACTTATTAAAACAACAAATAATACAAGATAAATTATATCATTTTACTAAATTGAGTAGAAACACTACCTTTGTCTGCAACAACTGAAAGAGTTGTCATAGGAGGTTGAGTAATGCTTTCTTTTTTGTCTTTGTCGAAGGCAAAAGATAAGAGCAACCATTACAAGTAAAGCCCCTAAAATAGAACTAATAACTATGCCTATTATAGGACCTACTTTCAAACCCTCATCGGAATCTGATGTATGTCCATTACAACCATTACAAGTTCACTCCATATATTCTAGGATAAGACTATCTAGGATAAGACTACATATATCCTTCCTTGATAATTGCCTTGCAAACAAATGAGTTGCACTAACTTAGCGACAGCTAATATACCGTGGCTAAATGTTTTTTGTGTGTATATATATATATATATTTTTTTTTTTTTTTTTTTCAAAAAATCCATTAGGGACGACTTATACCGAAGCTACCAATTTTTATTTGTAAAACTTAGCGACAACTAATATACTGTGGCTAAATGTTTTTTTATATATTTTTTTTCAAAAAATATCCATTAGGGACGGCTTATACCGTAGCTACCAATTTTTATTTGTAAAACTTAACGACAGCTAATATACTGTGGCTAAATGTTATATATATAGTTTTATTTTTTTTAAATCCATTAGGGACGACTTATTCCGTAGCTACCAAATTTTATTTGTAAAGCTTAGCGATAACTAATATACCGTGGCTAAATGTTTTTTTTTTGAATATATATATATTTTTTTTCAAAAAACTCCATTAGGGACGGTTTATACCGTAGCTACCAATTTTTATTTGTAAAACTTAGCGACAGCTAATATACCGTGGCTAAATGTTTTTTTTATATATATATTTTTTTTCAAAAAATCCATTAGGGACGGCTTATACCGTGGCCACCAATTTTTATTTGTAAAACTTAGCGACGGCTCATATGCCGTTGCAAATGTTTTAATTAGCTACGGTTTATTTTGAATTTAGCCACGACTTTTCCATCACAAGCACAATTTTTATGATTATGGTTTTCGTCAGCTACCAAAGAGTTAATGACGGTTTTTTGCTATCGCAAATCTTTTAATTAGAGGCGGTTTTTTAATTTTGTCTCTAGTATTTGTAGCTATTGGGTTTTTTTTGTAGTGTCACCACTGAAGAAATCCATCAAGAGATAAGAGTAAGAAAATGATAGCTCTAAGGAATCCACCAAAGAGATAAGAGATAGAAACTCGTCACTCTATGCAATCCACCAAAGAGATAAGAGTAGTGAATAGGAAGAACACTCTTCACTAACAATATATTCTGAATACACAATCTTAGTTTCCATTTCATTCTTAGGGATTAGCTTATATAGGAATCATGGAAGATCCCTCCATGAATAGGCTCATATCTAATTAATACTAATACATGTATCTTAATTAATAACATTCATAAATAATTTTAAAACGAATGCACCAAGTTTCAAGGTGAATGCATCAAGCCATTCACATAACCAAATGAAGTTCAATCTTGTTCATATGGTCAAACTAGATTCGGTGTCATACCCTTCCGCTTGGCGTGAACTTGTCTCTGAGTTCTCGTCGCACTTGTCATTGACAAATTAAAAAAAGATCGACGACATTGAATATTGCTGACACACCATAATCTCCCGGAAGTTCGATCTTATAAGCATTTTCTCTGATTCAATTAAGTACCTTGAAAGGACCGTCTGCTCGAGATTTTAACTTTGCATGTTTGCCTCGAGGAAATCGTCCCCGGCGAAGATGAATCCACACTAAATCTCCTTATTTGAATATAGCCAGTTTTTAGTGCTTATTAGCTTGTCGTTGGTACTTTTCATTTTGCTTCATGATGTGACTTCGCACCTGCTCAAGCAATTTCTTGATGTGGATGGCTTGTTTAGCAGCATCTCCACTAAATTGATAGTTTACAGCAAGTGGAGCTAAGTCGAGCAGACTCAAAGGATTCCTACCATAGACTGTTAGGAAAGGACTCATCCCAGTTGTTTGGCTTGCGGATTGATTATAGGCAAATTCTACTTGAGGCAGAGTGAGATCCCACTAATGGATGTTCTTGCCCACCAAACTTTGGAGAAGATTCCCTAGGCTACGGTTCACAGCTTCAATCTGTCCATAAGTCTGAGGAAGATGTGAGGAACTGAATTGTAGCTTAGTTTTCATCTTTTGCCATAAGGTCCTCCAAAAGTGTCCTACAAATTTAGGATCTCGATCTGATGTGATAGTTTTAGGAATTTCATGCAGCTTGACAATTTTCTAAGTATAGATCAGCAGTGCGTGTAGCATCTAGATTCTTTTCGCATGGCACAAAATGAGCCATCTTTGAAAATCCATCAACAACAACCATAACAGAGTCTTTGTGTCTCTGTGTCTCTGTGTCCGCAGTAGTCCAACCACAAAGTCAATACTACATCTTCCCAGGGAGCCACTGGAATTGGAAGTGAAGTGTACAATCTGGTATTTTGACCATGAGTTTTGGCAATATGAAAAACTCTACACCTTTCCACATGTTTTGCAACGTCGCGAGACATTCACGACCAATAAAAATGTTCCTCAATCGGTGATAGAGTTTTGTCTCTGCCAAAGTGTTTTGCTAAACCACTGTCATGAGCCTCTGCAATGATAACTTCCCTCAACAAACATTCTGGAATGCAGAGTCGTATTCCTTTGAAGATAAACCCTTCTTGCAAAATATAAGAGTCACAAGATCCATCCGAGTAGTCAAACCAAATCTTTTTAAAGAAAGGATCATCTTGATATAATTCTTTCAACACTTCAAACCCCAATACTTTCACGCATAGTGTTTAGGAAAGCATGTCGCCTGCTCAAAGCATCTGCTACTTGATTCAGTTTGCCTGACTTGTGCTTGATGTAAAAAGTATAGGCTTGCAAGAATTCAACCCACTTTGCATGTCTGTTGTTCAACTTGTGTTGTCCATTAATAAATCGTAGCGCTTCATGATAAAAAAAGAGAATGAACTCTTTATAAATGAAATAATGCCTCCAATGATTTAAGGCTCGAACAATAGCATATAATTTTTGTCATAGGTAGAATACCTTGAGCAAGCATAATTTAATTTCACTGAAAAAGGCAATAGGTTTACCGTCTTAGCTGAGCACAACACCTATCTCGACATTCGATGCATCACAATCCACTTCGAACACTTAGTTGAAATCGGGAAGCACAATAATAAGAGCTTCGACTATCTTCTTTTTTATCAATTCAAAACTATGCTTCTGAATTCCACTGAAAATTTCCCCCTTTTAAGCACTCTATAATCGGAGTGATAATAGTACTGAATCTTATGATAAAACGTCAGTAGAAAGAAGCCAAGCCATGGAAACTTCGAATGTCATGAAGTGTTGTGGGAATTGGCCAACTTGTAATAGCTTCAACCTTATTAGAATCCACCATAATTTCATCTCCAGAAACAATATAACCCAAAAAGGTTAACTTGTTGGTTAGAAATTCACACTTCTTCAGGTTCCAAATAACTTTTGCTCACGTAATACTTGAAACACTTGGTGTAAATGCTCCAAATGGGACTTCTGATCCTTGCTGAAGATGAGTATGTCATCGAAGTATACGACCACAAACTTCCACTACACCAAATTGGCATTTTTGTAACAACTCTAAAAACAGTATCACTTTTGAGATGTTGCAATTCACCAAACAATTTCAAGTTAAAACTAAATTTAGCCAAAAAAATGAAAAACAGTAACAAAAAAAAATGATATAATAAGTTAGATCACCATGAATAGTATCACTTTTATAATCATACTCTTCATTGTGATACAATTATTGTATCATTTTGTTTGTGAAAATGTGTAAAATTGTTACACTTCAAAAGTGATACTGTTTTGGGGGTTGTTACAAAAATGTCAATTTGGTGTAGTGTTCCCAATAAAAGATTTGAAAATTTGATTCATGAGCTGCATAAAAGTATTAGGAGCATCAGATAACCCAAAGGGCATTACCATCCATTCATATAAACCATTTCCGGTTTTGAAAGCAGTCTTCCATTCATCTCCAGCTCTCATGCGAATTTGATGATATCCACTCCGCAAGTCAATTTTTGAGAAAATTGTTACTCCATGGTGTTGATCAAGGAGATCATCAAGTCGAGGAATGGGAAACCGATACTTGATGGTGATTTTGTTCACTGCCTTGCTCTCAACACACTTTCTCCACAAACCATCTTTCTTGGGCACAAGCAATGCGGGTACAGCACAAGGAGTCATACTTTTTCTAATCAATCCCTTGGTCAACATTTTATCCACCTGCCCCTGCAACTCCTCAAACTCCTTTGGATTCATTCGATAAGCTGCCTTATTAGGAATAATAGCACCCGGAACAAAATCAGTATGATGTTGAATACCTTTCATTGGGGGCAACCCTCCTGGAACGTCTTCTGTAACAACATCTTGGAATTCTTGAAATAGCATCCGCAGTATGGGTGGGACTTCGGTAGCGTTTCGATTTGACTCCAACATCACCAGAATCAAAACCATGGTATGCTCTTGCATCTTTCCAAGGAATTCAGACTTAGTTAATAAGTTATTTTCCTTTTCCTTGAGTTGCTTATCACATTTCTTTGCTTCTACAGGCCCTGGAATGATTTTCGCACCATCCTTCTTAAAAGAATAAGTGTTTTTGAAGCTATCATGGATGACTCTTCGATCATATTGTCACAGTCTTCCAAGTAGTAGATGACAAGCGTCCATAGGGATAACGTCGCACCACACTTCATCTTTATAAGTCTTTCCAATGGAAAATTAAACTAAACATTTTTGTCAACTCGTACCTCATTTTCTTTTTGTAGCCAAGAAAGCTTGTACGATTGCGGGTGTTTTTCAGTCTTCAGATTCATTTTCTCCACCATGGTGGTAGCAACTACGTTTTCACAGCTTTCCTCATCAATGATGACATCACAAACTTTTCCATGGGAGGTACACTTCGTATGGAAAATATTGTTCCTCAACGGATTACCTTCCTCATCTGGAGTTGACTTCAAACTACGATGCATGACTAGGCTTGCTCTTTCGTCGCCATACATAATTTTTTTTATCATACTTCGGATCTCCATCTTCTTGGAAAAACTCATCTTCGCCAGGTTCTTCTTCTACCTCCTACTATTTTCCGATTCGGACACTCTGAAGCAATGTGACCCCCCTGGCATTTAAAGCATCGAACAATAGTTGAACGACTAAAACTTGTCGTTGCATTTGGTTTCCAAAATGACTTTGACACTATATCCGACTTTGCACTGACTCGTGAAATAGGAATTCCCTTTGCAACACTAGTAGTGTTAGAAGAAACACCCTTTGCACTACCCTCTTTGGTCCATAATCTACTTCCACTATTGTGACATTCCTTCAATTGTCTTTCCACCTTCAAAGAAATCTTCACCACGTCATTGAAGGTCCAATACTGCTGTAACTGGACTATGTTGCATATGTCACTTTGCAGGCCTCCCAAGTAACGTGCAATAGTTTGTTCTTTTGGTTCATCAAGATCACAGAACATTATGAGAATTTCGAATTTTGTAGTGAACTCCTCTACAAATAAATCTCTTTGCTTGACATTATGAACCTTCAAGAAAGAGTCTTGAAGATAATGATGTGTCAAAAACATTTTCTTCAATTCTTTCTTCATCTTGTCCCACGTCTTGATTCGTTTCTTTCATTCGCGAATTCTCTGTTTCTTCAAATGTTTCCACCAATGTGAAGCATGTTTTTTTTCAACTTAATAGCCACTAACTTCACCTTTGTTCATCTGCGATGTCTTTGTAGCCGAAAACCCGCTCCACTGTATGAAGCCAATCAACAAACTCTTCGGATTGCATCTTTCCTTCAAATTATGGAATTTCCATTTTCATGTTGGGAACTCGATGTTGATTTCTTCCTTGATGCCTCGGATGCTCATCTTCACTGGATCCACGATGACGTGCATAATAAAAAGGATTAACATCTTCCTCTACCGAAGATTCTTCATTATAATCATGTTGAGATTTTTCCTGCTCCCGAGTTTCAACCTGAGCAAGTCGTTCCTGAAGTTGTTGCACTTGCCTTCTTAATTCCTCGACTTCAATATCGTGAAGCTCCCTTTCGCGTACTGAAGGTTCTTCATTGTAATGTTCACCATGACCACCACATCCTCCACGACCACCATGAGCACCACGACCAACCATTTGTAGATAATGACCCGAATCTGCTCTGATACCAAAACTGACACCGAACAAATGAAATGATGTTATGGTGTAATTTCGCTAATGCGAAATAATAAAAAATACTCGCCACTCAAGGAATCCACCAAGATATAAAAGTATGAAATGATAGATATCTCGCCACTCTAAGGAATCCACCAAATAGATAAGAGATAGAAACTTGCCACTCTATGGAATCCACCAAAGAGATAAGAGTAGTGAATTAGGAAGAACAATTTTCACTAACAATATATTCTGAATACACAATCTTAGTTCCCATTTCATTCTTAATGACTAGCTTATATAGGAATCATGGAACATTCCTCCATGAATAGGCTCATCCATAATTAATAATAATACATGTATCTTAATTAATAACATTCATAAATAACTTTAAAATGAATGCACAATGCATCAAGCCATTCACATAACCAAATGAAGTTCAAACCCGTTCATATGGTCGGATTGGATTCGGTGTCATTGAGGGTCTTATTGGTGTTCCACTTTGGTTCAAGAAACTTGAAGCAAAATTGGATTTGTTTTTGCAATTTGATTTTGGTTCGTACATATTCTTATTATGTTTTCATTTCACCAAATGGGCAGTTTTGTAACAACCCCAACACGGTATAACTTTTGTGATGTAAGAGTCCACCAAACAATTTCAAGTCAAAACTAAATTTAGGCAAGCAACACCATGTTGTTTATGATGATCCAATTATTGTATCACTTCATTTGTGAAACTGTTTGGTGAATTGCTACAACAAAATAGTCATACTTTATTTGGGGTTGTTACAAATATGTCAATTTGGTGTAGTGTTTGTGCATCATACATATTAGACTTGAATATACAAATGCACTTCCTATAGTCAAATTTTTTTTTTAGGCAGTACAAGCCCCAATCCTTTGACATACTTATTTAGGGCTGAAAACCGAACCGACTTAGGTCGGTTTTAAAATTTTCAAACCAAAACTGAACCGACCATTAACAAAATCGATCCGAAGCCGAACCGATTCTAATTTATGCAAACCGTAACCGAACCGACTAAAATCGAATCAAAACCGAAATAAAACTGAACCGACCGACTATTTTCAACATATTGTATTATTTATATATAAAATATATATTATTTATTATAAATATTCGGTCAGTTTGGTTTGGTTGGTTAAAATCACATAGAAACCGAACCGACTACTTCGGTTTTGAATTTTTTAAAACCGAAACCGATCCGAACCGAATTTAAACCGAACCAATCAGTTCGGTTTAGATCGGTTCGGTCGATTTAATCGGTTTGATCGGTTTTTTGTTCAGCCCTATACTTGTTAAATGTGAAGTTGCAATTTTTGTGGTTTATTTATTGTTCTAAATAAAATTTATTAAAGCTCATTTCATGCGAACGTTAAGGAATGAAGGAACAAATAGGAGGAGGTAGAAAAGGAGGAGAGAAAGTGGGTTCTTGGAATCACACTCCTTGGCATACCTAATTCTCTACTTTCAATCGGAACATAGGAATGTTATACCTTAGGGTTGATTATGATAACAATTTTGAAAAAGCCTTTGAAGTGGCGGGGATTGCATAGAATATGATTGCCTGCACCAAACTCACCCTAAAAATAAAAAAGCAAAACTTTGCATCACTAGCATTCAAACAAATGATATTTTATCTGAAGGAGATTTTAGATTTACATCACATATTATGCAATTTATCCCACTTTGGTTCTAAAGGTTGAGGTAGTTGTTACTATGGGGAAGAAAACTATTCAAATTGCCTCATCCAATAATATTTTTCTTTTTTATTCCTTTACTTATATAGTCGATGTGATTTTTCTCCTAGGCTTCTCGCGATGCTTACTCATTAGATCAAAAAACCCGATTGTCTCATCCTCGTCAAGCTGGATTGATACGGAAGTATTGCAAATCTGCAATGACACTTTGGCGCTCAAGTCAATATGAGTCTTAATTTTCAAGCACAATACGCCAAAGATGTTTAATTATCTTCATGTTTAACAAGATATCAATGTTTCTTTATTGGTCGCCCACGTACTATATATAGGTTGTCAATAGATCGGATTCTAGTCGGATTGTTAGAAATCCTAATCTAATCCAATAAAAATTAAGCCAATCAAAATCCAATCTGAAAAATTATTCCAATCAAAATCCAAATACATCTAACATGCTCAAATCCATCCAAATCTAATCCAAAATTACTTAATTTGACAATTTTTATGTTAGAACTTAGAAAGAAGCTCTTTTAAGTTAAAATATTTTCCTTTATACTAAACCAAATAAAAATAAAGAATTGAAATGACCAAAATCCCTCACTTTCTAAATAATACATGCAATATTTATAAATTTACTATTTTTATAATACTTATACAATTTAGATTACTATTAGATTGGATTTAACCAAATTCAAATTCAGATAAAATTTTTGGATTTTGAAATCTGAATGCAATCCATATCCGAGAAAATGAAAACTGAATCCGAATTTTTTGCAACGGTTTTCGGACAAAACCATGTCGATTGATAGTCCTAACGATATCGAAGACCCTAATCATATTCTCTTGGTACTAGAGTTAGTGACACATTAAACATGATTAATTTTTTAGTGCAATTAAACTATATGGTGGCGTGTTTGACCGAGTCAACTATGGGTTGATTGATATAGTAGTTCTTTTGAACTAATAAGTAAAGTTTACCCATCACATGGGTAAATTGCGTGTTTTTCTTAGGATTGATTGATGTTTGGCCGGTCTTTCGAACTTAAGGTACCCCAAAATGTTCAAAACTTAGGAATATCCCCAGAATATGCTTCCCTCAATTTTTGTTATAGAACGATGACCAATATTTTTAATGTTGTAAAATTAGAGTACCCCTCCTAATAAAATCAGATTTTCAAAGTTAAATCTAAGGGCTCACATTACATGGAGGAAACCTCGAGATAGCGACACATATTTTGAGGCACAATGAATAACTGAGATTCGAGTACTAAATTTAAGAATTGAAAGAAAAATAACAATTTGTCTTCTCCAAACAATGCCCACCACCCTTCCCCTTCACCTTATTTCAACCAAAACCACCACCGCCGCCTGACCATGCACTCTCTAACCAACCCCTACCATCACCATGTATAAACCCAACCAAGGATTGTGATTTTGTTCTTTGAGTTCCTTTCGGTATCCTGATTTTAAGAAATATTTCAGTGTGTAAAAGAAAAAACGTAAAAAATTCAAGGATACATATAGGTAGACACAAACAAAGTGTTTCCATTTTCTCAGTTTCAATGAAGTTTTGACTTTTAATGATGAATTATGAAAACTAGCTCTGAAATAGTCTTTTGTTTTTTTCTTTTAATTTCAAGGGAAAAAAAATTCCATACAAGTTTATGTATGAATTCCTAGAACCTACTTCTAATTTTCGATCTCTATGTTGTAGTGGTGTTGAAAGAGGATTCAAGGGCAAAGCTTACCGAGGCTTGTGAAGATGGTAGTGTCTGCTACTCTGACTGAGAATCCTAGCAACCTTTCTCAGCTTGATATGCATCGTCCTCTGTTCTTGACAACTGGATCTCAATGTTATCCGTTACCTGGAAAGCTAGAATCTTACAAGCTGGTAGATATCATTAACTTTGCTTACGATATATGCACAAATTTACTTTGTTTTTTTCTAAAAGTGGTTCATGTAAGAAGAAGCCGTTTTCTACTCTTCTACACACATAAAGATGAATCACTTTCATAAAAAGATACGCAGATATCTAAGCTATTTATTTTTAAGTTGTGCTATTTATGTATAACTTGTGTGGATAATGCACATATCTTTGTCTAAGTTAACAAACCTCTTACATGTACCTGTGAAAGTTGTGAGCTATGTGAGGAAAACCCATAAAAATACTTCATTTTCATCGACATATCTCATGCACTCTAATGTCAATGAACATGGCAAGCTTCTATGATTTTGAAGCAATGCAGTACATGAATTAATTATTACTGAAAGTTGTTTAAGTAACATACAGAGGGAGGTTAAACGGTTCAAGAAACTGTTATAAAAAGCTGATTGTAACACGTACCTGTAGTGAATACCCCTTACCTACTGATTTTGTTGAGCCTCTTCTCGCTCTTTATACTTCAGGTGAAGTGGTTGGCCTTTTGTTTTGTATTAGATATATGATGTGTTACACTTTGCAAGAATTAACCATTAGCATTACAAGCAATCATCTTTTGTCACCAAATTTCTCTATCCATCAGTGGCCCTTGTAAACGTTGTCACTGCTTAGTTGATCCTAAAGGTTATTAATCTTTCAGTCTTCTGGCTGATTTCCCATATTTACTGACCCGCTAGAAGCATGCATAGATAAAGTTACAGCCTTCTCAGTCTCTGTTCTTTCTATTCAACACTTTGGGATGCTTTTAGGTTCATTTCTATAGGCCTGGGTCTTAATTCTTTGCTTGTTGAATGAGTCTGATTATGAGTGCCATAATGGAAAATAACACTTTTTTTTTTAAATATTTTATGAGTGCCATAATGGAAAATAACACTTTTTTTTAACATTTTATCAGCATTGGAGAAGTTGAAGAAATGTGTAGATTCAGAATCATCAAGACGGCCCAAGATAAGTATTAATTCCTCAAGAGTGGTGAAAGGAAAGGGAAGTAGCAAGCTGAGGGAATAGAAAATGTTGCAAAGTTAAAATTGTTCCTGTTGACAGTGTTCATTCTACGCTCAAAATGGTGAGTCTTTGTTCTTTGGTTTCAATAAATTTTTATGCGTAATGAAGTCATTGACGTCCAAAGAATTTCAGGCCATCCCCATTTTTACCTTGATTAAGGAACAACATTATTCTAAGTTTCCAACTAAATAAGAAGGTAATATGACACTGATAACCCCAAAATATGTGCAATACTGTAGCTTTTGCTCCATGTGATCCACTATGTGGGCTGTGATAAACTTAAAAACACGAGCTTCATTAACTTGGCGTGCAAAACTTAATTGCAAATTTGTAACATGATTGGAAGTCATGTTCAAAACCCCAGCCTTAAAATCAATGCATATTTGTTTATGTTGTAGCTTAGGGGGAGTGGTTAATGAAGACCTTTTCTGTTGGTTGACGCCATTAGACATTTTTTTCCTTGCAGTCAGTTTTCGTAGAGTTAATCAAACACTCACTACACCAAAAGGCTTGATTAGCTACACGGAGATGGCCATGGCTCAAAACCGTTAGTTTATTTTCCACGGCCCAAAACCGTGGCTAGATCTTAAAACCGTGGCTATAAAAAGAACACTACAACACAAATGGTTATAGATAGCACATGTGGGCGGGAGTAATTCGCTGGGGGCGCCAAAGTGCCAGCTCGATCCAAACCAAAAAAAAAAGAAAGAGAAACAAAACAGAACAGAGAAAGAAGGAAGGAAGGAAGCAAAAGCCGAAGCCAAGTCTCATCTCCCTCTCCCTCTCCTTCTCCCTCTCTGACTGCTCGCATCTCGCCTTCTCGACAACGAAGTTCGGATACTAAAGGTGAGACCTTTTTCGCTATTTCTAAGGTTTTGGTTCAACTTTTACTTGAATCGTAAGTGGGTATTGATTTTCTTTGTTGAAATTTGCAGGAGGAATTGCAAAGAACGAATCTTGAACTAGAATCGTATAAAGAGAAGATCAAGGAGAATCAGGAGAAGATTAAGCTCAACAAGCAACTTCCTTACTTGGTTGGGAACATAGTTGAGGTGATTTTTCTATTCATCCTGTTTGATTTGTGAACTAATTTTGACCTAATTCGGTAAATAGGGAAGAAATGTTGTAAAAAGATTGATCCTGATTAACAGACTGATGTGTTTAGAATTATTTAAGCATGTTCCCAAGACTAGAGTGTGATGTTAGTGTCTTAAACAGCCGAGATGTCAAGTTGAGAAGGATAACTAGAGCATCTCGGATAGAATCTAAACCCCAAATGCTAACAAAAGAACAGGGTACTCCAATCAGAGTCCGTAAACCCAAGATATGAAGATTTTTTTCCAGATCTGACCCCTAAAAACTCACATTTTTGCATTAGGGTTTCGAAACTAGTACACCTCTCTTTAACTTGTGTCAAGGGAACCTAAACATATGCAAATTTGAGGAATGGATTTAGAGGACTCAGTTGCACCTATCTGTGCAATCCATGAGTTGTTCTGTTATTCACCTATCTGTTATTTTGTTCACTTGATTTTCTCAATTAATGGTCAATCAATTGAACTGGGTTTCCAGCATGTGCTCCAAAGCATATTCCTGTGAACTGAATGAGGCTTGATTAAAGGGATCTTTTTTATTTATTTTGCACTAAAGGGGTACTCGTATAAAGGGACTAAGAGGTTGTTCGATTGTGGAGTTGATGGTCAGTGGTGCTATTTAAGAAGGGGAAACCCCATGGTGAATGGGCCACTTAGGTTGGCCTTGGATCAACAAACAAACGTAAAATGATTGTTGGAAGCATGTTCATGAGATTTTCCACCTTCGAGAATTTATATTCTCCTTTTTTAACTTTTATTTAGTTACCATCTTTTCATCAAATTGTTCAACATTCTTCTAATTAGCTTATCCCCTTGTTTAAAGCAAATGTCAAACTTTCCTCTTGTACCCACAAACCCTAATATCACTTTTGAAGTTAACTAACACTTCTGATTCATACTTACATTTTCCCTTGCTCAATAATATGATTGAGCAAGTTTGGTATACTGCTCAAAACCTTAAATGAAAACTTTTGATACCTTCATTTGGAACTGAAAAGAGATTTGGTCGAAAGGCCTTACTTAAATTTAGAACAGTAACAACGACCCTCGAACCTAAGCATGATGATGACTCTTTCTCCAACGGTGAAGATGTAGTTTTGCTTCCTTACTAATGTCTTGGGTTTTGATGTCAATGAGGAGTTGGAGCCTGGCATGGTGGCAGTGCTGGTCGACAGCAAACCCCATTTGTTTGCAGAAGATGGCGCATTTCTGTTTTAATTTGGCCTTAAGATGTGAGTAGTTGCGGTAGTGTCTCCCTGCATGCAGACTCCAGGTTTAGTCGTTTTATTCTTTGGATGTCATTAAAACATTATATTGACAAAAAAGTGAAATTGTGGTTCACTTATTAGTGGAGCACCTCGTGTGGGAAAAGGTTTTGATACAATGACCATGCTAATCTTGCTTTTTGGACGATACTCTATCGATATTACCCTTCCTTACACTATGTCATCTTTGTGTTTAATATAATGAAAGGCTTTTTGACTTTCTAAAGAAATCATTGAAATGTGTATACAAAAAAATCTAGTTGTGAATTCAAGATATTGTTCGTTGGAGAGTTTCTTTTTGTAGAGATTGCCTAAGCCCGATTCTATAGATTGCATTTCTTAGAGTAGCCAAACTACTTTATAACTAAGCACAATCAGTCTAAAACTCCGCCCTGCTTAAAAATAATGAAAGATGGAGATGTTAATTGCTTATCCGTGTTAGTAGTTCTTTTCACTTATCAACTGAAATGTCACACATTTCCTCAAATTATAGGCGGGTCAGCCGGAGCTGATAGCTGTGGAGAAGGCACTGAAGGACGCAATGGTTCCTGCTGGGCATGCTAGAGAGGTATCTACAACTATAATTTCCAACTTGCCTGATTTTATTGTTCTTTTCAAATGTTAGAAATATAATCAGCTTTATACTCGCAACTTTCAGCATGAATATGGAAGGGAGGTCCCAGTTTTTGAGGTGGATGCAACAGTTGTAGAGCCTGTATTTGAGCATCTATATTCCTACATATTTGACATAGAAAATGATGGATATTCTGCAGCAGAGATAGAGATGGATAGGCTTTCGCCTCTTGCTATTTTTGTTGTCAATTTTGACAAGGTATGCCTACTGCTCTTCATCATTTAACATTGCACTAATTATTAGATAATAATAAATGAAAGTTGCTTGTGTTATCTCGATACAGAATCACAATCCTGCTACATGCTTATCCTGTTGCACTTTCACAGTGTCACTGTTCTACTACTGTTATTGCCTTGTACTCACCCTTTTCTTTTGCCAGGTCAGAATGGATCCTAGAAACGATGAACTTGACCTTGACAGCTTAATGTATAGTAAAATTAGCGAACTCACTGAGGAAGAAATGAAGAAGCAGGAAGGGAACTATATCTATCATTATCGTTATGATGGAGGTGGGGCATCTCAAGTTTGGCTGGGCTCTGGCACGTATTTATGAGATTTACTCCAGAGAAGTCATGTATTGTTTATAACTTATAAGCACATTAGAAAGTTATTTAGTAAGAAGTTACTACTTAGGTGAGATTCTTGGATTCCTTAACAAAGGAATAATGGTGTTTACTTCATAGTTTGAAGTGCCACCTTTTCACGGGAGTTAACAAGAATATATCATTTGTCGCCCCAGATATGCTATTTTAATGACCTAATTTCAAGAGCAAAAAGTTGGATTTGGAGCCTTTTATGGCATTGTTATGGGGGTTTTGGACTATGATGCATCAGGCTTTCAATGGAGTCCACTTTGAAAACTTTCTTGGTGATAGAAAACATAGTTAATGGGGTAGTAACTTCTTGTTATTGAGCTCTAGAGGTCATTTGTGTTGAACTTTCTATAGTAATCAATAAACTTCTCTCAAAACTTAAATTTTGGTCTTCCTCTTATGTGAGACTGTAGGTGTATTAGAGCCATAGCATATTCTAGATCTATTTAATTTCTTGTGAGTTTTAACACACAAAAACCTTTCAAATATACATTTCTTTGTCTTGTCATCAATTTATTTTTTTGTTCTGAATAAATAGTTAATTTATAGTGGCCCCATTGGCAATCGCATTCTTTTTGTAAAAAAGAGATGATCAACTGTATTCATGTCACTTATGTTTTTTGCAGCACCTTTTTTTCTATATGATCTAATTCTGTCTGTTTTATTTAGATTTTTTGTCATCGACCTATCTACAGGCCCTTGCACGTATGGAAAGATAGAAACGGAAGAAGGAAGTGTCAGTTATAGAACATTGCCCCGATTATGGAATTTAATCTTCCCTAGAGGTTCAGTTGTTGCTAGCGTATCCTCTACGCATGATATTTCTAGATAATTGAAAGATGTTTCAGCCTACCTAGTATGATATTATAAACATAACTAGACTTAAATTGCTCATCTGTCGCATTTCAGTTTTGTGATGTCATTGGCTGATGTTGATGCATAGCTTCTGATGGAGGACATAAGTCTTGTTTGGACGAGCAAGGATGGTGTTATTGTTCTTCAGCACGAAAATGAAAAGATACCTCTGAGGTAAGTGTATCATGAAGTCTCTTCATTTTCTTCGTTTGTTTCTAGTGTAAGGTTTTAGTTTATTGTCCTTTTGAACTTGCTCAAGGTTCTATGGGTGGTAGTGGGATGTGTTTCTTAGATCAAAACATATTCTAGACATTTTATCTGTATTAATATTGAATGTTTTTTCTTTGTTATTAGTTCTTAAAATTTTGAAGCTGGTAAAGTCAAGTTAATGCATGAAATAGTACTTCATTATCAGTTTGGATAATTGAGTCGACAGTGGCAATGTTTTATAGGGTTGTTTATGTCCTTTTGGAGGTGGGTAGGATGGATGATTGATAGGCAGACTTCATTCACATGTCAAATGGAGTGCAAATATTCTTCTAAGCAAGTCTCACGAGTTTGCCATTTCTGTTTTTCAAGTGAAACTGAGATAAGTTCAAAATTGGGACCAACTTTTGTGTGCAGAACTTTCAAAACGCTGAAGAGTAAAATATCAAGACAAGTTTCTGTTTTTCATGAAATATGAATGATATATCAACCATGTATGAAACATAATGACTCTGCTAGATGAATGTGACCGCTTCTTTTAGACCTTCTCTATGAACTCCAAATGGAGATTAGAAGGACATGCTTTTTCTAAGATGATCTTGTCACCAGACCATTTTCCTAGAAGATATGAATTTGTTCTATACTTCTACCGTTTCAGACTAACATCTCTAATTCAGCGTAGTCTCATACTCAACAGTAAAACATTTTTTTTTCCTTCCTGTACTCGGAGTATGTAGCATACTTGGTATTTGTCGCCATGTTCAATGGCAATATCTGATTCCTTAAATTATATCCTCTATGTGTCTATATCTTGACAGTTATGTTTCAGAAACAGAAAGAAGGTATGCAATTCCATCTCAAGCTCAACGTCACATCTTGGCAGGCCTGGCTTTTGCAGTGGGTGGTTTGAGTGCGCCGTATGAGAAAGCCTCGCATGTTCATGAGCGACCAGTGGTGAATTGGCTCTGGGCATCAGGCTGACATCCATTTGGATCATTCTCAAATACTTCTAAAATCAGTCAAATGCTTCAAGATGTTGCGTTGGTAAGCCTAGTCTCATTTTCATCTCGTATGTTATTTTAATAGCAGAATGGAGCAATTTATTGATTTTCATACAACTCCACTTCTTGCATTTTACACATGATAAAGATCCATTCACACTTGTATCTTATATTACTACATTCTTTGCAGAGAAGTACAATATATGCACGTGTAGATGCTGCACTGCGTAAAATTCGAGAGACTTCAGAGGTAATCTAATTCATATTATCATTTACTCATTATCTTTATTGAATTTGGAACTCACAGAAAGCCACCGTGTTTCTGCAGTCTGTCCAAATTTTTGCAAAGGTGGAATAAAGAATTTGGAACCAAGGATCCAGAGAATGGTTCAATCAAGTGGCAAAGGTGGAATAAAGAACGGCATGTCTTTATTGTCTTCTAGAGATGGGAATGGTAAGAAGTCTCAAAACAATGTCCTCTTTCCTTTTTTGTTTGAAAAACAAACAGGGTTGTAAGGACCCCTTAACCTTTATATTAAAGAAAAAAGATAAGATGTCTCAAATACAATCTCTAAAAAAAGAACAGATTCTTAGCAAAAACAATCACACAGAAAAATTAGGACTATTCTAGTCTCCTTGTTGGCAATATATCATATATTATGTCTTGAAAACACTTACTCTGGTTTACTGATTCAGTGTGACTATACATGTGGCCATATCGTTGCTTTCTTTTGTTTATGAAAACCATAATTTTGTTTTACACTCATCTCACTTGCAATATTTTATAAGTCAGTTGATAAAGTATTCTTTAATTGTTGGATGAATATCCTCACATGTATTTTTGTTTCTTATTAACATCAAGAGTCGAGAGATTTCACAATAAAGCAAAACAGGCCATTTGAGATATTTGGTACAGGTTTTTTTTTTTTTTTTATTTAAAATTTTTAACTTTTTATTAATTTTTTTCACCCATGAAGCAAATGATCTAATATGAACCAGTGTCTTCCCATGCTTCTTAAAGAAACTTTCACTTAAAAGCCTTGTTGACTTTGACTTTACTAGCAGTATTAGTTTGGCATCACTTGGAAGTAGTTTTTAATAGCGATGAAAGTATCTTGTAATTTCTGAATGTTTAACATTAGGTTGTTGATTATTTTTAGAGAAGGTTGTAAAAGTAGATTGGAGGAGGTGAACTCTTTTTGCAAAGAGTCGTCTTTAAGGCAAATCTTTATGTGTTTATGCAGTCTTGTCCTTGTGTTTTTGTGTAAAATTCTGTTGTAAAACTTGAGATCTGGATAAATAACAGGTGTGTGGTGTGCCTAGAGCTTCTTGTATTTTGGGTGTCATGAGTAAATGTATAAAACTAAGGCTTTACTTTGTCGTTGTTGTTTGATTCTTCAGGATCATACAATACCATGTCTTATATTTTCTTCATTTCCTCATTTTTGCATGTTCTAATATTGAGTGTACTAGTTCTTGACTTAAGATGTTTACAATCTAGGAATAAAGTATTCATTTGCAAAGATTGTTGTGGTTGCTGCCTTGTAGTAGTCTGAGTTGACTGTTTTAAGGATTTGATTTTATATAGATGCTTTGTTATAATATACTCTATAACTTGAAGAAAATATTTATCTTAGTAAGGATTGATTTTGCAGGTGTGGGGCTATGATTTTGCTGCAGCAGCAAAAAAAATGTAATTTTTTTTCGATTATATTAATTTGCAACGGTTTCAAACCCTCGCAACAAACTAGATTTTTTTTTTTTTGAATTTTGTTTTGACTAGACACGGCTTAAAACTGTGGTACTTCATGCTTGCCACGGCGTAAAACCGTGGCCATGCTTGCCACAGCGTAAAACCGTGGCCATGCTTGCCACGGCTTAAAATCGTGGCCATGATGCTTGCCACGGCTTAAAACCGTGGCTAAATGCAGAAAATCATCAAGCGTCCTCGAACATAAAACCGTTGCTAATATGTGTTGTCACGGTTTATAGCCGTCAATGGTGATTTGGCGACACCTCAAATGGCCAGGCCTCTAAGCCTTGGCAATAGGTTACCCCCATGGTCCCAAACCGTTGCTGATGGGTATTTTTGGTGTAGTGACTAATACAACACGCAACCACATTTAAGCGAAGATAGCAGTTTTAGGCGAAGTTGTGAAATTAATAATGCTTTCTTTTTTACCAGTTCTACTTTGAAAGTTGGTGCATCCAAGGAATTGACCTTGGTCAGTACCGTGGGAGAGTACTATGATCTGAGGTTACACCGACAGCAAGATTAATCCTAATTTTTCCATGTGTTACTTACCTAGTACAATGTTCATGCGGTAGGGAAAACTCAAATATTGGAGATTTTAATTAGTGCTAATGAAGATACTAGCTGAATGGATCAATAATATTTATGGGTAAATTTTAGATTACGAACAACAATTTTTTAGGAACCATGAAAACAAAGGTTAGTTTAAAAAATCCTTTTTAATCAGATATTGACTCATAAGTTCTTGATGTTGATCATGAAAAGTGAAATTCTATTTATGTTACTCCCTTTTAACGATTGCAATGATGCATCTGCTAATGATAATATAATAATTAAGTACTTTAATATATTTTTGTTAAATTTTGAATAATACATAAATAACTATACAAAACACCAATTGCTAAACAAAACTTCATCTAATCCATGGGTGAGGAAAATTGATCTAACAATCTACTTTGTAGGTGCACCAGAGATAAATATATAGAGGACGGCGGCACACTTGCCTTTCAAATATACATAACAAGGCGAGAACTCGGCATCGTGCAATTCTATTGATCTGGTCAATTCATTTTGTGTATAAAGTTAAGGGTCAAAAATACTAATGGGTCATTTCTCCAAAGTAATCCTATGAATAAAATACTAAACTAGATCTTGATATACAAATTCATCTCGAGAAAATACTTTAAAAACATTATTCTTCTTCAAAGAAAAAAAAAAGAGGTTGGGGCATTGGTGGGAAAGGAAAATAAATCAAACAGAGAGAGAAGGAAAGGAAGAGAAGTTGAGGCAGAGCGATTGTTGTTCTCGTAGTAAACATTTTTTTCTACCCATAACCCTCCCCACCTCATGCCGCCGACCGAGTTTGAACTTGTGACGTGTGATTCCATACGCTATACCTCTACTAACTCAGTTAGTACACTTTTACCAGTAAACAAATAGAGGGTAAAGAAAAGAAGAAAGGGAGGAACGAGGTTGTCAGCGTCACTGAGAATAGTGGAAGAGAAGAAGGGGTGGGATGGAATGGCGTCGTCAATTGCAAATTAAGCAAATCGAGTTTTTTTTTCTAAAGTCAGTGGGGGCAAGTGCCCCCACTTGACCCCACGTAAATCCGTCCCTGAATGAACACAAAACTATATATAATCTGAGTTGCATGAGTTCAACAAATTTAGTACTCTAGTTGACGAAATAGTAGGTTTATATACTAGTACCACATCCACGTCACGCATACTCATATTTAGGGATGGCAACGGGGCGGATTGGGGAGGATTTGAGCAAATCCATCCCCGCCCCGTTGAGGATTTCGGGTCCCCGAAATCGCCCCGCATATCCGTTTATCATTTTTTTTTAAATCCATCCCCACTCCGAACGGATAGGCGGATATCCGCCCCACCCCATTTAACCAAAAAATACATATCTAAAAAACAATCAAGATTGAGATTGAAACCCAAAATATCAAGATTGAAACCCAAAAAAATCTCTGAAAACCTCTGAAACAAAAAAAAAATCGAAAAATCTCTGAAACCCAAAAAAATCGAGATTGAGATTGAAACCCAAAAAATCGAGATTGAAACCCAAAAAATATCTGAAAATCGAGATGAAACCCAAAAAATCTCTGAAAATCGAGATTGAAACCCAAAAAAAAAAAAAATCGAGATAAATCTGAACCCAAAAAAAAAAAAACGAGATGAAGATCTGAAACCCATAAAAAAAACAAAAAAAAGATCTGAACATGAAGAAGATCGAGATGAAGAAGAAGATCTGAGATCTGAGATGAATTCATCTTCCTCGTTCTGTTTTTTTTCATCCTCCTTCCTCCTTCTTCTTCCTTTAATGAACTGAGATGAAGAAGAAGATCTGTTTTTTTTGCTTCTCTTCTTCGAGTTTCTTTGTTTCTTTGTTTCTGCTTCGAGATTGAGATTGGAAGATCTGTTTTTTTTTTTTTTTTTTTTTTTCTGTTTTTGTTTCTGAGATTGAGATGAAGAAGATCTGCTTCGAAAGTGAGAGTCTGAGAGTGAGAGATGTAAATCGAATGGGTAAATCTGAAGAAATGGAACGATTGGGTAAATCTGAAGAGTTTTTTTTGTTTACTTGTTTCGAAAGTGAGAGTCTGAGAGTGAGATGTAAATCGAATGGGTAGGGTTTTTTTTTTTTTTTTTCTTTTTATAGGGCCAGGGGTATTTATGTAAATTTTATACTTAAACGGATATTCGTGGGGCGGATATGGCCAAATCCATATCCGCCCCGAATATTCGACGGATATTGTTTGGATATCCGTATCCGCCCCAAAACCCGTTTAGCCATATCCAAATCCGCCCCATACGGATTGGGTGGGGCGGATATTATATCCGCCCCACTGCCATCCCTACTCATATTCGACCTTCTTCATTTTCATTAAAAACATACCATTTTTAAAGTATTAATTTCAAATTTGAAAATTGTACATATTTTTATGACAATAAAAAATAAAAATTTACAATCATAAAATAGAGGAATATTTGATAATGTTGAAGGGCATTTGTGTCACTATAATGATGTATTATATTAAAATTTTTTGTAGGCATAAGTGGTCCGTGTATTCAAAATTGGAGTTGAGAAAAGGCAGTAGCATAAATCCGAAATTCTAGCTGGCCTGGGAAATCCAGCGAGGTTGCTGCCTTGGGGGGTGAATTTACACTTTTGCCCCCTCCCCCCCTTTTTAACAACTTTTTTGGAAAATGTGTTTAAAAAGAGAGGCAAAAATGTAAATTCGCCCTCAGACAGCAACCTCTCCGGGGGACCCAAGCCAGGAAGAATTACTCAGCATAAATATCTATATTACAATTGTACCATGAAATAGTGTAAGAATGTGATTGGAAAGTGAATGTGAGGTGGAAGACAATCAAGTATTCCCTTATTCACTTGAAGGAATTATCGTTATACTATTCAAATATACTCTGAGTTGGACAAGTGTAGTACTCTAATCAACAAAGTAGTAGGTTTTTGTTATGAATTCAATTTCACAACTAGTACATAGTACTATTGTTATTGGTGAAGTGATGGGTGTAAGGTTGGTTGTTGCGGTGGAATCTAGGAATATTTATTTTAAATCCTTTCTACATTTTAATGCATATTTAGATTAGGAAAATTCTAAATGGGCGACGGGGTGGGTGTGACCGCTCACCCCCTCGAGATGTGTGCCTATGCTCATTGCCCCCCTTATCTTTTTAATTTTTTTTCCTAAGTTACTCATATTTTTTATATGGTCTCCCTTTATAATTTTATGTTCCCCCATTTATGAAATCTTGACTTCTAACTCCACTAAAAATTAAAACAACAGATTTTTTTTTTTTTAACTCCACCCTCATCAATTCCAATCCCACTCAATCTCTCTATTTTTTTTAATATCTATTTTTTTTAATTCCCACCCTCTCTATTTCTTTCTCTTTTTTTAATCTCTCCCTCTTTCTCTTAATTCCTACCAACTCATTTTAATCAATTCACCCCCTACACACGCTGAGAGCAACAAAGAAACCAGAATAAATGTACTATACATGGTGGGTTTGCTTCCCATGTAATCATATTCATATTAAAAATTTTAATTGGGTTGGGGACTAGTCGAGGAAATTTTACATCATCATTGGTTTTCTTTTGTTTTGTTAAAAAAAATAAAGAAAAGAAAGAATTAGGATTATCTTACCTCAGACTCAGCCAGCATATGGTGGTAAGAGTGATAAAGGATTAGTTAACACATTAGATTAATTGGAGGGTTGGGATCTGATCTGCTTTGTTTTCTATCTGATCTTTCAAAATTAAAAATAATCATTTGGGTTTGGGGTGGTTGGAAAAACACGATGGTCGTAGGTCGATTCAGCTAAGCTGTTGTTTGCATGTTTTACCTGAGCTAGCCCAAAAATAGAAAGCTCTCTCTCTCTATACACACATATATTTCTCTTCTGAGAAGACAGACAAAAATAAGAAGACAAAAGAGAGTGGGTTGGTTGTGTAAATGTTATCCTCGGAGGCTCTGATTTAGGAGTGAGTTTCAAAGAAGAGGAGACAGACAGACAGATAAAGTAGGAGGAGAAGAGGAAGGATTCCAAAAATAAAATTGTTGTCCGACAAATTCACTTGAATCCATCCTATCCAGTCAATCTACTGCTGCTACTACTCCTTGGACTTGGACTATACCGTCCTGCTACCTCAAAGCCAGAAAGAAAGTCAGAGGTCTGTTCCTCGCCAACTCTCATCTTATACCACTATGCCTGCTTCTGCTTTCTTCAAGTAAAAAAGGGAAGCTCTTAATTAGCTAGCTACAATTGAATTAATCATGTCATGTATATTGTTTGTATGGTTGAATTAATCATCATTTTTTCTCGATCACACCATGTCACCCTATTGCAAAATATGATTGTAAAAACCCAATTTTTTAGTATTTTCGTAAATAGTTATGTAGTGTTTGCCCCCCTTTATCTGCAATCCTGGCTCCGCCCCTGCTTATGCCCTCGAGATGCGCAACTTTGCGAATCTTGAGGGGAGTGAATGGTAATACACTTTCCTTGCCCCTTTCCTTGACGCCTAGAAGGGCTGTTTAGATTATGGTCACTTTTATTGTTAGTTGACCATTAAGTCAATAGTTAAAGACTCACGTGGTCCACATGTGGTGTCCGCTTACAGACCCAAATGCCCCCTTCCCTGTTTGAAATCAAAGTCTAGTTTACAAGCCGTGACAATTGTGTATATTAAAGCGTTACTAGTGGTCAACATGCAAACGGTTACTTGTTTTGCATAATAAAGCAATCCAATTTACAAATTTAGGTGAAAACAATCAATTAAATCATCAAAATCAACTAATTTACTATCATCATTATCAAATAAATTAAATCTTACTTCATGTTGGTTCATCAACATTTCAATCGAGTTGAACAAAGATTAGCAAAGCCAATGACTAAATTCACAAACCTTGTTGATTTTAATGATACCCATTAGCTGATTTGATATTTAATAGGATTAAAAAAACATTGTCATCGCCATAGCCAGAATTTTCCTATTTTGCATTGCCATCGCCATGAAATTCGCCAAAACTTTGAATTTTGCTGCAATTGAATTCGATACAACGAAACTAGATGTTTGATGAAATGCTTCAAGAAACACAAAAGAATGATTGATTTGAATGGAATGAGATGAAAATCTAGTGAGAGAAAAAAAATATAAATGAATGAATCGCATACCCAAATCGACTTGGGTTTGATCGTTTATCTCAAAACATCACTGTTTAGTCTACTCGCCGTGGCCATTTAACCATAAACCACATCCAATCAAAGATACATGAACCCCATAGCTATCTCGAGTGGTGGTGAACATGGAGGAAGGGGGTGACGAGAGAGCAAGGGGAGGGGTGGGAGGCGGTGGAGACAGTGCCGGAGGGCGATGGTATGCGATCAGAGAAGGGAGGAAGGCTTGTGGAAAGAATGCGGGATCGAAAAACTTGCAGAGGTGTTGTACGTTCAAACAGTGGGAAAGAAGAGGGAGAGGGATACGATGGGGAAATTTCAATTTGGACGAGGAAAAAAATGGAAACCCTAATATTAGGATGAATACACACAATTTTAATGTTCATAAGGCGACCATGCGTTATAGCGGTAGATATGTGCCATGCACTCGAGGCCTTGGATGGTCAACTGACAAAAATAGACCTAAATATGCACTAAAACTGGATTAAAATCATTTGTTAGAATAGTCTGTAAATAATTGTATTGTATATTGTGTAATATCATTGATGAATACAAGCTTATAAAGCTAACTCTGACCTAACCTTGTAGAGATAGAAAATCTAAGACTTCTATTCTATTCTGACTTCTATTCTGACATCTATTCTAAGTCCAAGTGTTATTGGTTTCTAGAGCATCAATCTCACTTCTCATGGCTTGACGCCACTTTGGATCCTGCATAGCCTGCATAAAACTGGTGGGTTCTTTGACTAAAGAAAGGGAAGTGGTGTAAGCCTTGTGAGAGGTGGATAAATGATCATAGGAAAGAAAATCAAAAAGGGGGTAAACAATACCTGTAGAAGGCCCAACGTTCGAAGTAGATGAGTGAGGCGATCGAGAAGACAATCGAGCATCAAAATGATATTGTTGAAGATAAGATGGTTCACGAGTGGCACGAATGGAGGTGCGAGGTGGGAGAGGGGGGTCTTCTAAGGGTGGAACAGAGGTAGGGGCGACGGCTTGGGTTTGGGTTTTCGGGGTTTCCACCCGGTCGGTGACTGAGACATCGAATTGGGCGACCGGTCGGTGGTAGTGGTCCGACTGGTCAAAGAAAGGCACTGTTGGAGGATCAAAAAGTGGAGCATGAGCGACCGGTCGGGGAAGTGTGTCGGACTGGTCAGTGAGGTGATTGTGCATTTTGTCAGAAAAATAAGGAAAAATCTCCTCATGAAAAATGACGCCACGATAAACAATGATCTTTTTGTGAGTGAGATCATAGACTTTGTATCCTTTTTGCTTGTGAGGGTATCCAAGAAAGACACATTGACTAGAACGAGCACCAAATTTGCTAAGACGTTGGGCATGTGTGGAAACGAAACATAGACAACCAAATACTCGAATGTAAAAATAGTTGGGTTGTTTGTTAAAGAGAAGTTCAAAAGGCGTTTTGCCTTTAAGAACAGAGGACGGTGTGCAATTAATGAGATAGGCAGCGGTGAGAATTGCTTCTCCCAAAAAATGTTTAGGGAGATGTGCTTGAAACAAAAGAGCACGGGCGACATTTAAAAGATGTCTATGTTTGTGTTCCGCCACCCTATTTTGTTGGGGCGTAGAGACACAAGAAGTTTGATGGGTAATGCCTTTAGAAGCATAAAAAACAGTGAAGAAAAATTCAAGTCCATTATTACTGCGAATGGTTTGAATTTTGGAAGAAAATTGGTTTTCAATATAATTAACTGTGAATGGTTGTTTTTGTGACAATTGGTTTTGCAATTGTCGAAGGATGATGATTGCAGTGTTGTGTGTGCGGAAGCTAAGCAAGGCGATGGCTTGTGATTTCCCTTCTCCGCCTCTTGTGTCTATGATTAAAGTGCGTAGTCGTCGGAGGCGGGGAATAGCTTGAATCCCCGTAATTGTTTTAGGTCACCAAACAACCTTGCGCTCTGATACCATGTAAAGAATTGTATTGAAATATTATTGTATTGTATATTGTGTAATATAATTGATGAATATAAGTTTATAAAGCTAACTCTGACCTAACCTTGTAGAGATAGGAAACCTAAGACTTCTATTCTATTCTGACTTTCCTAATCTATTTTATAACACTTTCTTATTTTGTAACATAGGTAGATTTCTATTATGTAATATTGTCCTATTTTGTAACATAGGTAGACTTTGAGGTACAAAAATCAAAGATTCCCTTATATTCAAGCCCAAATACAAGAAAAGTGTTTATCTCTGGATGTATATGTAAATTCACCTTTAAAAGTCTAGTTCAAAAGTAGATGGAAAAATTAAAAAAACTGTCTCACCTTTTAAATAAGAGTAACACTAAAGGCCCACAAAAGTGAAGGAAGGAAAGTCCTAAAGACTGGCAAATAAACAAACAGTCAAAAGAGCAAGTGGTGCATCCTTTAATGTGCTTTTGTGTTCACACCCCCCAATGAGTGCTATGGAGTAAAAAGCCTAACATAAAGCAGGCAAATTCACTATGGCAAAGCATGAAAATGATGTTTTTGCATAAGCTTTTTCACATCTTTTCCTGACCTATATCCCACCTCCAAAGTGAACCACTCACTCACTCATTCATATTGCAAAAAACCCCAATAACAAAGTACTTCAATAATTTCTCTTCATCACATATTATTCTTCTTGTTTCATCTTCTTCATCCCAGAAACTCTCCAAACAAACCTGCAGTGTGTGTATACATGTGTGGCACTTGATGTTAGATATAGAAGAAGACTGAGAGAGTGACTGGGTAGAGAAACCCAGAGTGTACCCCTGGCGGCACCTCCAGAGTCCAAGTGCACATCCCTTGTGTGCTCTTGTTATGCACCAACAAGACTCACTAACAGTGACCAAAAGAACAACCATGTTGAAGAGGAGGAGAACAACCACAAACAGAGTGATGTTGAAGTTCAAAATGGTATTGAGATAAAGGGGTCTCCCATTATAGTAGCCACACCACCTCTAAAGAGTAATCTCAAGAAGGGTAGAAAACTGGATGAAGTTGAGTTGATCAAGAATGGGAAGAGAAAAGTTAATTGGCCTGATGCACTTGGCAAAGAAATTGCTCATGTTCATGAATTTGAGCCAAGGTACACACACATATATATCTTCTTTATGCTTGTCTTATTTTCTTTTAATAATTTACATTTATTTGTGTTCATCTCATCTTGTTATATCAACAAAAAATTTGAGATGTGAAGATCAAACCTTCATCTCCAACTCATTAGAAGCCAATTTTGAGAAAAAATTGATCCCTATGTGGTCACATCCAAAATGGACCTACACAACAAGAGTTAAACCTTATCATCAAGGAAACCAACTAGACTTTATTTCATATATTTAGGTCTACTAAGGAGTGAGTTGAATATTTCTATGTTAAGGCTCACTTTTTTTTAGTTTTCATGATTCTGATGAGGGAGTAGATAGATCAAACTTTGCATATAAAGAAGAAATATTTCATTTTTAACTTGTACCTAATTATGCACAAGGTTTTCTCATAATTTATATCTTTGTTGTTGTTGTAGTGCTGTAGAGGATGGGGAACTTGAAGGAGTGAGGAATACTTGCATTTGTGCCATTCAATGAGAATGAGACGACATGGCTGAAGTAAGATGACCTTGATCATTATAAATGTAAATAGTAACTTGTTCATCTTTGATGACATAGTTATTGTAGAAGAATGATTTGTTCAGAGGAGTGCAATGAGGATGGCCAAGAATTAGTTAAAATTCCCTAATTTGGGTCAGAGTATGTCACCTATCAGGCTTCAGTGCATGAGTTTTTCCATAGGAAAACTGGATCTGGTCAGTTCCATGAGTGTATTGTTTATGAATGCTAAACTAAACATGATTCTTGGATCAGTATCAAGTTTCAGGAGTCAATTTCGGCATCATACATAGATGCCATCCTTCACAATGCACAGATTTAACTGTGGCACATCGCTCTACATAAACAAATCCAAATACCCAATAGTGTGAAATGCACAACCTTCACTTGGCGTGAATGGGTTTCATTAGTTGGTAGTCATGCAATCCAAATGTTGAACTATAGTCTATCATAAGATATGCCAAATGACCAAAAATAACAATCTAATAAAAGGGAAAGTCATAACAGATCGAGAGAACTGATATGGATGGTTATGGGCCTATGGCAGTGATGGGACTAGAGATTGAGACGGTAGCTTGGGTGCAAGTGTTATTCTGAAGACTTATTTTTCCTTAACCTCTCCCATTCGAAATGTCACCGGTAGGGTTCGAATCTTGGACTTGTGATTTTATATGTCACAAGTCTATCGCTGAGTTGGTACCTCATTGGTTTCTTGCTACTATATTGCATATGACTTGTAGAGAGGATTCTCGAACACGACAGAGTAAGTCTCTTAAGAGTGCATATACGGTTTCTGCCACCTCAAGAACCATATCTAATATTATCTTGGTTTGGAACATTGAGTGGCTTTTGGTTTTGGAGCCACTTTCACCAGCTGGATGTTGTGAAAGGGTTAGTATAACAGGAGAATGTAATGATTAAAGGGTAATTGAAACAACTTAATTAATACAGACAGATGGTTGTAGATCGAGTTCCTTTCATTACAGGATTTACTGGTACAGATCCTTTTTTTTTTGGCGCAAATAAATTTTCTAAAGAAGAGTAAAAATGTTTGGCAAAGCATGTAATGTTGTTATTCTTGTGAGTGGGAATCTCATTATTTGCAACCAAACACTCTTAAAAGAGAAGTGACAAAACTAGAAAATCTCATTCCTTCACCTCTTAATCGCGCAGGCGCTTCCATAACAAGGTTTTCCTCAAAGATGATTTGTTCGATAATAAACCAATCAATTCCGATATTACAATTTTCACAAAGGAACAGAAATAATTAATATGATTATCTGTTTCAACAAATCCTAATACCACACTTAATTCATAAATGGACAAGTCGTGCCTCATCCAAGTAACTGACATGGATAAATTATGGCAGCGGCCGGACTGTAAGGATTAGGCTGTAGCAGGTTGGGTGTAAGAAACTTTGTAACTCTTCCCAAACATTTACCCACTAACAAATGGGTCTCACTAACATTTTCATCGCCCAGTCTCTTGTAAGCTACCATTCATGCTTATATAAAATGATAGTAACCGCGTAGCATTCTTTTTTTCTGAAAATTATTTGTACATGGATTCTCTAAGAAAGCACACCGTGCCTTATATACTTCAATTTCTTGATCAATATCAAAGTCACAGGATGGGAAGACCTTGAGAAATTTTGTTCTGAGGCTGAATATGGGGGATCCTGTCACCCATGAAGCATATGCAGTGAGCACTATCTTCGTTGGGATCTTTGAGAGGATTTTGGAGCCACTGTCACTAGCTGGAGAAATATAGTCATCAGCCTGTCATCCCCGGCCTACCTTTGATCCATCGAGCGAGAGCCCTTCCACAGGGGACTCCAGGATAAAGCACAGAAAATCATTTAGTTGGCGTCGTCCATGGAATACATGTTACTTCTTTCGAAATGCCAGTGGGACTGGGACGGGGGAGAATTTATAATCCTGTTCCAACATCAGACCATGGCTTACTACATTTTCTTACTCCGATTTCCCAGTGCTGCTGTTTGATTTTAATTCACTACTTGTGACAATGTAAGTCGTTCCATGCCAGTTACAAAGATAAAAATGTCTGTCCAGAAACAATAAAAAAAATGTTGCGCAAAAGTTTCATGCACGATGCATTTCAAGAAACCCAGATCCCCGACAGATCCCCTTCCTTGTGTTCGAGTCGGGGATCCCCATCAAGAAACCAATAGGTGCAAATACATAAGCCTACAGCTCTGGCTGCACACAATATGGTGTTGGAAACGACATGTAGTGTGCATGCGACATTCGTTTCTGAATGCCATCCAAGTCTTAGCATGTCAGGAGGTGTAATTGAATCATGAGAAAGTCTTTAAATAACAATAGTGATGATAATAAAAACCCTAACCAAGGGAAAACTGAAAATGAGAAATAACAAGTTTGTTTTTCACAATTTTAAATCAGGGTTCCAACACTGAAACCCAATTGTTCATGCATGTAACTGACAGATTTTTCAAGACACTGAAACATCGTGATGGAAAGACTACATGAGAAACTAAACATTCCTACTTTCGCATGCAATGAAATATCCAGTCGGATTCTACATTGGAGTAAACATGCCTTGAAATCCTACTTTCCTGACTTCAACAGCCGCCCAACCCAACCCCTTCCAATGTTCCACCAAGCTTCCAATACATGCCTGCAGCAGCCTTGAGAATTCCACCAAGTTACTCGAACAAGGCACAATATCTCATCAGCTGCTCTGTTATGAAACATTCAGAGGAAAGTACCAGTTAAAAATCAATTTCAAGTAGCAGATGCTAGGAGCGTAAAGGGGTGGTAAAAACTGTCAAATTACCAGAACAAGAATATCATGGCTCTTCATCGGGCCTCGACCGTGTAAATCGCCTACGTCTCCTTGGTATTGGAGGAGCATCTTCACCCATGTCACTTGCCATATTCCAGTCTGAGTCATCGTCTTGGAGACCCAGCAGATTCTCGCCCCATAAAGTCCTGCGCTCAGAAGTGCGTCGATACCTTCTCCATGCCCTTGATATTCCTCTCGATTCTGGAGCAGGTGAAAATGGTCTAATCATTTGATATAAAATGAATGAGGTTAACAAAGGCCCACTGCTTTCATCAGATCCGTTATCCCTATCACCGGAGAACCCGTCACCACTTTCAATAACATAGTCACCAAACACAATGGCACTTGGCATTGCTGACCTGATGGCGCTGACAATATCACCATATTCTTGTTGGCTTTCAAGGTTTCGCCAAGCATGCTGACGTGATGTGTCAATTACAGCGGGACGTGTTGTTGGGTGAACCCTTCTGGCATGCCTGCGTAACTCGAGGTAATTACCAGAGAATGAGCATGACTCCAAGGAGCAACTCCTTTGCTTCAAGTCAAGATATTGTCTCGCTTCTTCAACAATTTCCCAGCCTTTCACAAATCCTCTGCATAGTGGGCATTTCAAGACTGAGCTAGACTCTGCTAATGGATCTCCATCAATTCTGTCTCGATGTGGCTCAAGGCCACTAGTATCTCCAACACCACTATTCTGCATCACTAAGTACCTATGTGGTTCTTGCCGATCATTTTCTCCTAATACCTCTTGCATTTCAGCTGAGTTTCCATTGCTACTTTCATCTAACATGTGGTTCCTGTCACCTTCTGCCAAATGGTTTCTTGTTCTAATACCTCTGAAGACAGATTCACTGGAATGGCTTTGTTGAGGTCTTTCACCAAGCCTTGAACTTTCAGTGTTCTCTGGAAAGGAAGAACCAGAGTGTGGAGGGCTAGTTCTAAGAGATTTTTTGAACCTATCTAGACAATTTGAATGCCTGTAACTTGAGTCACAGATGTAAGGTCTGCAACCCTTATCATATGAACTGCACAAAAGGAGAACAGCATTATGTGGATGATCCATGCAGATTGGGCATAAAGCTTCATCCCATTCCTTATGTAGAACATGTATGTCAGTCCCAATGGATGTGGTCCCTTTAAAATCGGTCATCTTCTGTGCACTGTGTATAACTATCGAAAATATTAAATTATCAGATTGCAGTTCAGTAGTTCAAACGATATATATACAATGAGAGTGGGTGAGAAATTTTCATAGCACTAACAGTTGTATATGAATATGAACCTAGAATCAGTCAAAACTTTGTATCAATAATAGCAAGTTATGGTCATCCAAAACGAAGGGATCCAATCACCAACAATGGCTCATGACCACAAGATTATTGTGACATGTTTTTCTAATTCGTTCTCACGAACTAAATGTCTTATCTTTATAAAAAAAAATTATGTACTATTCGCACAAATCAAGGTAGAGATAATAGCATTATAGGGGTTGACTAGGACTAAAACTTATTCCTTTGACTATCCCTAATCCCACCTCTCTCATATATCACGAATGTGAACGTTACTGCTATTTTATGGCATTAGGGCATGGCGAACCATGGTCTAAGAGGATTAATTTAAAAAATTTCTTTGTAATTCAGAGTTGTATGTATTCAAAGGTACATACTGGAACAGTATATTGTGATTGTTTAGTGAACTAGGAATATTGCATTAATTCCTTGTTCATAAACAAATAATTATGAGCCTCCTTCAAATAATAATACTAAATAAATAATAATACCTATATCTTATTACCCAAGAAAGGTCAAAAGGTGTAATAACCCTTGTTTAGTTTTCTCCAATCTAACAAGAGGCAATGTGATATCCTAGTAATAACAATGTCAGATGTAGCATTCAACGGAAAAATGGCATTGACTCAATGTTGGAGAGGACTGAGCATGACCGCCCCATTTCTGCAGAAAAAATATTCAGCATCTAGATGTATATTAGCAGTTCAGCGATGCTATGCACTCTCTTGACCCATTTTGTCAGTAACCACACTCTTTTAACCTTAACAATTAGGTCCATCACCTTCCCCACTCAGCCAGGGTGGATGACCAAGCCTGCCATCAACAAAATCCTTTCACTTTATAACCTTTGAAATAACCATATGCCTCAGCGGATCAGAAATTGATACTTCACGATTTTAATCTTATGAAGGTAATCGTTTTCGTTTGCGGTGGACTCAGAAAAATTGTCATTATAGCTCTATTGTCTCATTGGACAAGGGAGCAATACACAGGAGAAGGGTTTGAGGGGTTTCCACTGACAATTCAGTTTTTACATTGGCCTATCTGAGTAATCGATTCAATAAACTTCAGTTTTTAGATGAGCGTATCCGAGTAATCAGTTTAATATCCTAGAACACCCTCAAACAGATAACAGAAGAATCTGGATATTTAGACACCATAAACAAACAAGAGGAAAACCAAAAACTTATGCAGAAGATGTTTACATCCAAAGTATAATACCACACATTCTTCCACTGGATAAAGGCAAACTGACTGATACTAAAAGCGAAGAGACTACACAGTTAGGTGGATGAAAGTACAACAACAAAATGGTAATAACCTTATTCCTCCCAAAGCTTTGACCATAAGAGAATTTGTAGTTGTTGTCAATAACTTGAAATTATCAAGGAAAACACCCTTATACTTTGAAACCAAGTGTAGCAATGGCGAACGAGTGTCCATTTCTAACTCTTGATTGTACTCTGAAACTTGAGGAAGATAAATAGGGCTTGAGGGATGATGATCAAATTTCTCGACAAGCATAAAAAGCTTTCACTGCTCGACATCTCTGACTGCAGCTGATATACCTTGAATTGCTGAATTTAGAAAGAGACCAAGACATTATGATGAATGTGGATGCTATAAGAAGAGTCAACTTCTTAGGTCAATAACATCCGCAAAATACCATCTCACAATCCCATTAGAATATCCACATGTAATTGAAGCTCCAGGTTTAATATAATACAAGAAGTTTCACCCATTCCCAATGATGTCACAATGAACAAGAGCATGACTGAAAGGTTCACCATTATACTAAGGAAGAAGACCACCAATGATTGTGATTCTGAGCATCCAACGCTCTCAGCATGAGAAAGTCAAGTACAAGGGTTTTTTCAAAGCAAATATCATATATGCATAAAACGATTCCTAGGAACAAAAAATTATCCTGCTACAGGCTCAAATCCAGATTCATCCTCCAAGTAGAAAGGATAAGGACAAGACTCCTGAGGCACATCAACAACTTTGAAGAGCATACACTGAAGAGGTCCGACACAACAACTTTGAAGAGCATACTTTGTGCACATCCAAGCCAAGTGAGATTTCTCATCCTAAAGAAAAATCCCTCTAAAAGTTAAAAGCATAAAAGGAAGATTTGGGACTCAAAAAAAAATTTAAAAATAAAAAATAAAAAAAATCTAAAGAATTAAACACTAATCCCACCGGTAAATGGATAGACCATTTTTTAAATAGCTAATTTCCTAGAAATCTAGTAGCAACTAGGTTCCCATCTCGATCACTCTATAATTCTTCCTAGACAGAAACTGGAAAGAACTATGAAACCCTAATTTAGAAATAAACCTTTGAACTCGATTCAGCCGCCAAAATACAAAGAAAAAAAGGCTATGTTTGTGTTTTTCAAAAACCAAAATATATAAATAAAAGAAGCAAAAAGATGCCGATCAAAAGTGTCCATCTCAAGTTTCCCTCCCTTGAATGTCCGCAACATCCCACAATCCCTGGCTGGCAATGGAGATAGACTTATTTGATGCCTTATAAATGGGCTAAAGAGGGATGAGCACACTGCTTAAGACTCAATAAACTCATAAGCTGGGTAGTTAAATCGCTTCGCGATCCAGGACCGAATTACGATTAATCAGGAATAATCGGTATATTTTTTCAATGCATATATTTTAAAATTTTAATCATAGTCATACAAAAAAAAATTTAATCAAAATACTATAAATTTGTAATTATATTACTTTATTAATTCATCAAATGTAATTAATTTTGCAGGTTG
Organism: Berberis vulgaris; assembly: GCA_963556465.1. Taxonomy (NCBI): domain Eukaryota; kingdom Viridiplantae; phylum Streptophyta; class Magnoliopsida; order Ranunculales; family Berberidaceae; genus Berberis; species Berberis vulgaris. The sequence goes on from OY747127.1 coordinate 20,245,916, forward strand.
GAACTAGTTACCTGGACTTGTTTAGGAACAACAACAACAAGTGATACCCACAGAGCATAGCATAGCAAGGAAGGGAGCAAATTTGATCATCGGGAATCAGAACATGTTATACCCACAGAGCAAATATTAACACTAAAAAGGCGGTTCAAGCAAAGGCTCGTGATGCTCAAATTACAGGAAAAAAAAAAGGAAGAGATCTGAAATAAAGATTTTTGAACATCAGAACATGGCATACGCCGCATACCCATACCCACCGAGCATCAGAACATCAAAGCATTAGAGCATACCCATACCCACATAACATGGCTCGTGATGCTCAATTTTACAAAAAAAAAACACGGAAACAAAGGAAGAAGAGATCTGAAACAAAGAAGAAGAAAAGATCCAACATACCTTTGATTTGGTTTGAATGAAGGGAGGAAAAGGGAGATCGATGTCCAGATCCGCTTCTTCTACATATTTCTTCTTCGGTTCTTCTTCCCTTTTCTTCTTCTTCTTCTTCTTCTTCTTCTTCTTCAGTTCTTCAACTTTAGTTCCTCCTCTTCTTCCTTGGTTCTTTTCTGTGGTTGGAGGAAAAAATCGTGAGTTAGGTTTTTTTTTATACACAACGAGAAATCAGCGTGTCAACTCGGCCGATTATGCGGTGACACGCCGAATTTTGTGAGTCCGCGAAACTTATGTTGATTTCACTCATCCGAATCGTTCCACTCCCGTTTTTCGAGTAATCGGCGATTTAATAACACAGCTCATAAGGCACCCTTTTGATAACCCTTATTAAAATAGAAAATGTTTCAAGCAAACACATCTTATAACTCATTTTCATATAAATCTATAATCAAACACTTTCAAAAAGTGAAAGAGAAGAACTAGGTTAATCAAGTACAACTAAGTGGGGTGGGTGGGGAGGTTGCAAGGGCAATTGAACCAATATAGAAGCAACAGCTCATTCTGAAGCCAAATTTTATTTATAAAAAAAAAAGGAAATTTCTCAACATCAATAAGAGCAACAGTTGAGGATATTAAAAGATGAGGTCAAGATATTATTGCAACAAACACTTTCATGAGTTGAATGTTAAACTGAATTACTTCAATAGAGAAATGGCCAACAACAGACTTAAATGGCTATCCAATACCAAAAAACCCATTCTCAAAACAAAAATGTAAAGTGAATGCGAAAAGGAAAAAGAATTTCACGTTCTTCTTTTCGAGAAGGGAAGATTGGGGAAATCCTATTGATTTCAACTTTCACCAGACCTCCGGGAAAAACATGAAAATAAAGGCTCGAATGGTACGATCCCTCCGTCACCCCTTTCATTCTAGAGTGATCTCATAGTTTTTGGTTTGTGAAGATGCGTTGTTAGGTGCTCCATTTTATTTTCCCATTGAGGCCAAACCTAAACCTGTGTTCGAGAGATAGTTGTCCATAAACCGATAAGGGATGTATGGATTCTCGAGAAGAGAGGAGCCATGGTGGTCCCCCCTGGACTTCTTTCCTATAAACTGATCACATCACCTCAACTTCTGCATGCTCAATGAAAAAAATCGAACTCTATTGTAGGATCGCAGATCATTGACTGCATTTGCGCTGACCTAGGCATCTATCCCTAGGTTAGGCTCCGAGGACAAGAAGGGGTATATTCTTTCGTCTTGCCCTTATTTGATTGAACTTACTTCTTAATGATGAGATGAATGACGTGCATCAGTCACCATGAATGAGGATTTTCAGGCTGAATTTGTTGCCTTAGCAAGTGGTTGCCCTAAAACTATGTCCATTGTCAAAAAATTTGGGGCAGCTAACAGTGCTACAATGTTTCATCAATATAAGCTAGATGGATGTGGAACTATACATGAGAATTTTTCTAGGAGGAAACAATAATTAGGCACAATTCATCATACACAGCTTTATTCTGCAAAACAATATAAAAGAGGAAAAGAAATGGGAGCTAGAAACTAACCCAAGGAGGCACCACTTGAAATGTCCGTGCAGCTTCCGAATTTTTATGTCAATAATCAGAGCTAAAATATATGAAAGATGGCAATCTTGAGTTTTTGAGACAGAAGATCCGTGCAAAACACGAGCTTCAAGTTATACTTCAAAGAACATAACATACAATCACCGTGTAGATATCTTGAAGGGTCCTAAAGCTTTAAGCTAAAGATTAATGATTTATATCTCGTTCCAGAGAGTCACCAATCAGTGCTTAAACCTGCACTTGAATGGCAGAACAAAGTGAAGTTCATGTACAAACTATTCTAACAAAATAGATTATGAAGTATAGGAACAATTATACATCATGACTTGCAGATAAAATAGGTATAAATGCACATACAAAATCTATATGGAAAACCAACAGAATCTGATCAAAGTTCAGTGGTAATTGGGCTAACTCAGAACAAAACCATCAAACTAGACCTAACCCACATAGCAATCAACGAGAGGGGAAAAACCTTAACAAAAAACTGAGAGGGCACAGAGGGGGAAAAGGTTCATCTAGGGCAACTGAACCTCCCCATCCCCTCCCCCCCCCCCCCCCCCCAAAAAAAAAAAAAAAAAAAATCCAAAACCCATAACCCAATTCTTCAACACCCAACAATTTCATACCTTTCAAGATAAAAAAAATTATTGAAAACACTCTAATTAAAAAGGAAAATTATAAACAAGAAGATGATCAAAATGGGTATTAGAAATTTGAAAAATATTGAATTTTTCTTACGTTGTAGCTAGAGATATCAAACCAAATCGACTCATGAAACCTAAATTGGCAAAATCTCCCAACCCCAAACCCTAAAAACCAAAAAAACGTAGACCCCATCATACCAAACAAATGAAACAGGTTAGATCAAGGTCAAAACAAGGAATCCACAAGAAAATACAAGCAATTAAATATATAAGAAAGGGCGATAAAGGTACGAATTTTACAAAAGTTGGGGTCTTGTTGTTGTGGAGAAATGGGGATGATGGATGTTTCGCAACACAAAGAAAGGTGTCAACTTTATTGAAGAAATGAAGGGAATTTCAAGCTAATCAAGTTACGTCAAATTTTAATTTTTAATAAAGAGAAAGAGAATAAGAAGAAGAAATGATCGGTTTACGGTATTTGGGAGAAGGTTGGAACTGCAAGTTTCAAATCCGTCGCAATCCAACCGCATTTGGGCCTAACAACAACACCGTATCTTTTTTATCGAAAATGCTAGGAAATCATGTTTTTTAATCAGGTTTTATAACCATGATAATGTGGCGTGATCTTGAAGAATGATGAAATCTCCAAAGTATTATGTGTGATCTTGGTTCCTAGCTAAGCACATAGATCACTCTTTAATGATTAGTCTCGATGATTTTTTTATCATAATTGTGGGATCCAAAAATAATCATTGGCCCAACAGGATAAGGAAGTCCAAAGATTTGTGTTGTTCCCAAGAAGCCCGAAAATTATTCATGAAAGTCGCAAAAAGTGAAGGCCCAAGTTTGAGCCCAATGCTGCACAAATATGGCCCCAATACAGCTCAGCAAAGGAATAATGTTCAGTGCTGACCACCATGCTCAACTGAGTACACAAGCTTGCAAGAGAGGTATCACCAAACAAGAAGTTACAACCGCCAACAGGAGGTTACAACTATCTACGGAAGTTACAACTACCTGAGAGAAGTTACAACTACCTAAGAGAAGTTACAACCGCCTTCAAGCAAATGACTCACTCGTTCGCCACGTGTCTCACTAATCTGCCACGTGTTTCACTTATTTGCCAGCAGTTTACTCATTTTGCCTCTATAAATAGCCAAACACAAATTCATCTGGAGGTAACTCTTTCTTGATTCAAAATTCTCTCTTCAAATATAGCGATATAAACATTTTTCTGAAAATATTGTTTTAACTTTGGCATCGGGGTCCCCGTGGCAAACACCACACCTGTGTCAAGAATTAACTTCTATTTTATGCAGATTACTCCAAGTGATCAACACATGATTTTATCTTATGCAGATTGCTTCGCATGATCAGCACGTGATCCAACAGAAATTTGCATCCACAAATTGGTGTTTTCAATAAGAGCTTGAATCAAACTCATTGCATGCTCTCTTCCATTCACAAAAAAAAAACTTTCATTCATTCAGTTTCAGTTTAATGTACAAACACTTTTATTTTCAATTCAATAAAATGGTGGGGGAACTCGAAAACAAACTAGCAAAAATAATGTTACAAGGTATTCTGCTCGTACTAGGCTGCCATCGTCATCACGGGTTCAACTGTTACCGGTCGGACAACCACTGATAGTGGGTCAGCCACCACCTGCTGACCATCAATCGCAGCATTCTGCAACAAACCAAATGGAGATGACACAACAAGAAAATCTTGCAGGTCAGATCGCCAATCTAACCAAAATATTGGAAGAACAAACCCAGGTGGTAGAGCGATTAGTGAGCGAACAACCAAGGTAGACGACACATCGTCGTCTACCAGCAGATCATGCGCATAGAAGTGGAAGTAGTCATCCATTAAAGGGATACAATCCCTCTGGAAGCATTCATTTGAGATTAGGGCTACGAGTAAATGTACACTCTAGGCTCGGACCTCAAACGAGAGTCTTCTCAACGTTGGGCTCCTAAGCAACTGTGCACTCAATGCTAGGACTGCAGACTACACCCAATATAAGTGGTCGGTGCAGAAGACAGAATTCCGATGGATGCGAACAGCGTAGGGGACCAAATCTAGATCACTACACTAATTTGTCCAACGTCCCACATTCAGAGGTTCGTCAAATCAATAGGAGCATTTAGGTGAATCCTATTGAGACTTTACCTCACTCACATGCAGGTAAGTCACAATCAAATTCAGAAAATGAGGAGTCATCTATCGCAGATAATCAGAATCGAAATCACCATACGACCGATCAGTATGATACACACAAGCCCTTGGGAGCAGATGATGTGGCACGAATGGTCAAAGAGCAGTTGATGAATTTACAAGTTATGAAAAATCCAAATGATATTCTGCGTAGAGAAGTGGCATTAGTAAACACTTCGCCTTTTACAAATGATATTGAAGGGGATCCTCCACCAGCAAAGTTTACCATACCATAATTTACTCTTTTCAAAGGAGATTCTGATCCTAAGAGACACTTGAAGCATTTTCGAAGTCTCATGACTCAACACAAAAATGATGACCCACTTATGTGCAAAATATTTGCAATGACTTTACAAGGACCCCTCGGTCGATCAACAATTTTGGAGAGCTCTCCCTTACTTTCATAAAAGAGTATACATCCTATCAAACCATAAAAAAGTATGCTGACTACCTCTTCAACATAAAGAAAAATTCAAATGAATCTTTCTGAGACTTCATTAAAAGATATAAGGCAGAAAGGGCGAGCATAAATGGGTGTGATGACCAAATTGCATCATTAGCTTTCAAGAAGGGTCTGCTCGCAGATCACATATTGTATGAAAAATTGACCATGAAATCGGGCAAAACTCTTACCAAAATCTTTTTCATGGCAGAACGCTATGCATTGTAGGATGACGAAAAAAATAGTGCTAATGCATCAGATATACATGAGAAAGATAGTCAAACTACACAAACAAATGTAGACAAAAAAAGGATAAAGAAAAAGGTGACAGACGTAGAACATGCTCCCCATCAAGAAACTCCTTAGCCAGTAGAACATACACATAGTTCACTTTTCCGATCAATCAAACTCTCCGGCGCAGAAAAATTTGATGATTGTGGCAACCGACCATTTCACAAAGTAGATTGAAGTTGAGGCGTCCTAGCTTTTTCATTTTTAACTTCTTAGAAAAAAATGCAATGTACATATAAGAAAAACTTGGTTGTATTTTATCTGTTTATTGTATTTTATCTCTTCAACAGCAAACTCCTCATCTGGTAGAACATACACAATGTTCTCCATTTCGGACAATCAAATTTTTCACGAAAAGAACCAACCTTGGCCGAAGAGACCGCCATCAATGAAAGAAGACCTCCAAAGAAAATATCTGAACAAATATTTACATATACCACAACAGATGATACCTTATTTTGCTTTTCAGCAAAGAACACATCTTCTTCAGTTGAAATAGGGAAATACGAGAATTCATTCTACATGGCATACAACAGAAGACATTAAAAAATACAAATATTTATGTACACCTCAGCAGATGATGACACTCTACGTGAATGGGTAACTCAATGTATAAAAACATCTTACTCAAGACAACTTAAATTCGTTTAAGTTTAGTCAATTGGTCAGCAAACCACACAAACAAAATACCTCAGTAGAGGATAACACTTTTCATGAGTGGGTAATTCAATGCATAAAAGCATCTTACTCGAGACTATTTATATCTATTTAAGTTTAGTCAAGATATCAGCAGACCACACAAGCAAAATGCCTCAATAGAGAATCAGACCTTAGTAGAGGATGACACTTTCAGTGAGTGGGTAATTCAATGTTTAAAAACATCTTACTCAAGACTGCTCAAATCCGTTTAAGTTTAGTCAAGTGGTCAATAGACCACACAAGCAAAATGCCTCAGTAGAGGATGACACTATCAGTGAGTGGGTAATTCAATGCATAAAAACATCTTACTCGAAACTACTTAAATCTAATTTAAGTTTAGTCAAGTGATCAACAGACCACACAAACCAAATGCCTCAGTAGAGAATGTCACTCTCCGTGAGTGGGTAATTCAATTAATCAATCACTAAGCATAGAAGCATCTTACTCTGGACTACTTAAATTTCTTAAGTTTTGTCAAATGGTCAGCAGATCACACAATATCCGTGCAATTTCCAAGATAAATAGATTTAAATCCATGATTAATTTTCTCAAATTATGCTTAAATTCCGACTTAAGCATATTGGAAACTCATGAAAGAGGTAAATCAAACTTATGTGCTCTTAATGCAAATATTTACAAGTCAGCAAACAAACAAACATACACAAAGTTTGAGGATTATAAAAGCAAAGAAGACCACTACTTGACATGAAGTCACCATCAACTCCAAAAGAAATTCAAAGTCTCACTATTATAGCAGCAGCTTTGGATCGATTCTTGAGTAGATCAGCACACAAATTCATAAAAGGACCCATACATTTACTTGGCAGTTTCAACTATAGCAGTTAACTCAGTTCTCATCAGCGAAGAATTGGGGGCACAACTTATTCATGGATGCTTGTCAAAAACATATGAAATGAGCGATAGAGTTGAGCCAATAAGACTTGATCTACCGGTCAATGACAACTTTAAAGGCTCAAGCTTTAGCAGAATTCATTCCCTCCTCAACCAGATAAACAAAGTCAGCTAGCAGATCAGTGTCGTGTCCTTCAACAAAATCTACCGGCTGGGGACAACTATAAAGGCTCAAGCCTTAACAAATTTCATAGTAGAATTCACTCCCTTCTCAACGGGGAAACAAAGTCAGCCAGCAAGTCATGGTCGCGTCCTTCAATAAATGAAGACTCCTCAACTTATGTTGAAACGGTGGCAGGTCAGCCTAAAGATATATGACATTTATAGGTGGATGGATCGTCAAATCACCAGGATGCCAGAGCATGACTTATTTTATTTACCTAATGATGATCCTCTATTTGGATAAAGTCCAAGAGCCCATGAAATGACTATGTATGAGTCATCTGGTAGATTATCTCATCTACAGCAAAAGCCTCTGCATGCAGATCATTTTGTCTTCAGCATACTACATTTCAATAACAACAGAAACATCTGCATGCAGATCATTTACTTGTATCAATAGAGACAGATAAGTCAGCAAGATCAGGGGCATTCTACTTCTATTTTTAGCGGGGCTCCTCAGTGAAAATACATCTCCCCAACTTTTAAGTAAGAAGGGAAAGAAAAATGGTAAGCTCAATAGCAAAGAAGATGAGGGGCATTTGTGGGAGCAAAAAATAATCCTTGGGCCATTAGGATAAGGAAGCCCAAAGATTTGTGTTGTTCTCGAGAAGCCCAAAAATTAACCATGAAAGTCACAAAAAGTGATAGCCCAAGTTTGGGCCCAATGCATGCAATACAAGTATGGGCCCAGTACAACTCAGTAGAATGTTCTTTTCTCAGCAGAGGAGTAGTGTTTACTGTTGACCATCATGCTCAGCTGAGTACACAAGCTTGCAAGAGATGTGTCACCAAACAGGAAGTTACAACAGTCAACAAGAGGTTACAACTATCTACGAAAGTTACAACTATCTACGGAAGTTACAACTACCTGAGAGAAGTTACAACTACCTAAGAGAAGTTACAACCGCCTTCAAGCAGATGACTCACTCATCTGCCACGTGTCTCACTAATTTGTCACGTGTCTCACTCATCTGCCAGCAGTTTACTCATTTTGCCTCTATAAATAGCCAAACACAAATCCATCTGTAGGTAGCTCTTTCTTGATTTAGAACTTCAAATATAGAGATATAAACATTTTTTTGAAAACATTGTTCTAACTTTGGCATCGGAGTTCCCGTGGCAAACACCACACCGGTGTCAAGAATTAACTTCTATCTTATACAAATTACTCCACGTGATCAGCACGTGATCCGACGAAAATTTGCATCCACAATAATGTTATCGGGAGCACACTCAAAATGTGAGTTAGTTCATTTGACAAGTGTTATATTTCTTCATTTTTTGAACATCGAAGTTTGATATTGAGTTTGTACTGCTACTTCAACCCTAATGCAAAGAGAACCTAGCTTTAGTAGGAGCACATGGGTGTGACACACACACTACAACACCATGATTGTGAAATTCAGTCAAAATAGAGCCCAATCGCTAAATACAATAAAATTTTGACCAATTTAGATATGGGGACTAAGTGCAAAACTATTATCCTTCGTGTATCATACAATTCTAATGATCTACCAATAAATTTATAATTAATTTTCCAAATAAAAATGATTCTATTATGGTTGGAAGATAATTATCTAGTGTGATTTCTTTGTATAAAAAACTAAATTTGTGCTTATAAGTAAAAAAAGAAGAAGAAAAAAATCCACTTACAGAAATTTGCACTACCGGCGAATGCTTGAACTTATACCAAATTATGTCCATCTTTGTTCAATGAGTTCTATTATGATCCCCATTTTTATAAGCATCGAGATGAAACTAGGAAATGGAAATTCCAACAAGAGAAGTATAAAAGTATATTTGCATAACTAACCGTTTTCATGAATCAATAATGATTCATCATTATCATCATCAAAGCCCATTCTCGATATTTTTGGGGTTGGCTACATGGATTTTGGTTCTCCAAGCAATGTGGTATTCCCACATATCCTCGCCTAATCCAAGCTCAATGATATCTTCATTTACCGCATTCATCCAAGTTTTCAACGGTCGTCCCCTCCGTCTATACCCTCCATTAACTTGTCAATCTAGACATTTTTTAATTGGCACCGTGTTTGGTCTCCTCCACACATGACCAAACCAAGTTAAACGTCTTTATCTAATTTTGTCCTCTATGGGCGCTACACTTAAGTATCTCCTAATTCTTTCATTTTTAATTTTATCCTTACGAATTTTACCACACATCCACCTTAGCATATGCATTTTTGTTACTGCCATCCTATGCGTATGTTGTCCCGTAGTAGCCCAACATTCTGAACTGTATAGTATGGCTGGTCGAACATCTGTCTTATAGCATTTCCCTTTTAGCCTTGCAGACATCCTTCTATCACATAATACTCCTGACGTCATTCTCCATTTCAACCAACCGGTTTTAATCCTATGGTCTACATCTTCTCCAATAGCCCCATTCTTTTGAATTATAGATCCTAGATATCGAAAAACTTCACACTCTGGGACCTCTACACCTTCGATCTCAATTGCATTACTTCTCCCTTGTGGTTCACAACCAAAGTTACACACTAGATACTCCGTCTTCGAAAGGCTAATTCTAAAACCTTTACTCTCTAAAGCCTCCTGCCACCTATCTAATTTCTGACATAAACCTGCACTAGTCTCATCAATTAAGACAATATCATCTTCAAATAACATGCACCAAGGTACCTCTTCTTGCAGATGTCTCGTCAACTCATCCATGACCAAAGCAAAGAGATATGGACTTAACGCCAACCCTTGATGTAGTCCTACTGACACTGAAAATTCACTGGACATCCCACCTACTGCGCGAACACTTGTTACAGCCCCTTCATACATATCCTTAACGATATCGACATAACATTGAGACACTTTCTTCCTTTCAAGCACCCACCAAATTAACTCCCTGTGGACCCTATCATATGCTTTCTCCAGATCAATAAAAACCATATGCAAACTCTTACGTGTCTCTCGATATTTTTCTATAGTTTTCCTAAGCATGAAGATGACCTTCGTAGTAGACCTACCCGGCATAAATCCAAATTGATTCTCCGAAACCGTGGTTAAACTCCTAAGTCTTCGTTCTATAACTCTCTCCCAAAGTTTCATCGTATGACTCATAAGCTTTATCCCTCTATAGTTCGAGCAATTATGGATATCCCATTTGTTCTAATAAATTGGTACCACAATGCTATGCCTTCATGAATCTGACATTTTTCTAGTTTCCAAAATCCTATTAAAGAGCTTAATTAGCCATTGAATCCCAACTTCTCCCAGACATTTTTATGCTTCATTGGTATATCATCCGGTCCAACGGCCTTCCATGTCTTCATTCTTTTTAAAGCTTATCTCACTTTTGTGGCACTAACTCTGCGATGGAACATGCGATCTCTCCCTTCCTATGAAGCATACCCCTCCAAGTTTAATTCTCCTACATGTGTTCCATTGAGTAGGTTCCAAAAGTAATCATTCCATTTATCTAAAATAGTTTTATCCTGCATTAAAACTCTTTCATCCTCATGCTTAACACACTTAACATGACTCAAGTCCCTAGTTTTTCGTTCTCTAGCTTTAGCTATCTTGAAAATATCATTCTCTCATTCCTTTGTACCTAGCCTATTATAAAGATCATCATATGCTCTCTTATTAGCTTCCCATATTGCTTTACTATTCAACTTCTTAGCTTGCTTATAAAGCTCATAAGACTCTAGGCACCTATCTTTTTGCCACTCCTTAAAACATATTTTCTTTTCCGCAATGGTTTGTTGCACATCAGTGTTCCATCACCATGTCTCCTTACCATATAAACCTCCTCTTTTGGCCCCTCCTAACTCTTCCTTCGCACATCTTCTTATTCGGTTTATCAAATGTTCAAAAAGATCCGCGCTACTAGTCCTATCCTTTGGTTCGAGATTCTCCCAACCCTCTAAAACCGACTGGCCACCCAAAATCTTCTTTCTAAATTTTTGGCACACATCTCCCTGTAAGGTCCACCACTTAGTTTTCGGTGTAACCTGTTCTATAGCAATACGATCCCTACTCTTAAGACAAAAATCGAGAACTAACAGCCTATGTTGGTTTGTCAGACACTCCCCTGGTACAACCTTACAAATTTTACACCTACCTAAATCGTGTCTCCTAACAAGAAAATAATCAATTTGACTTCTATTGCGCCCACTCGCAAAGGTCACCAAGTGATCTTCCCTCTTCTTATAAAAAATATTTACAATCCCAAAATCCTGAGCTAAAGCAAAATCTATAATAGAAATCCTCATAGTGTTTCGATCCCCAAATCTTTGACCTCCATGTACCCTCTCATACCCAACTCTATCCTTACCGACATGGCCATTCAAATCCCTACCTAAGAAAACCCTATCGAAAGAGGGAATTCCAAGAACTAACTCCTCTAAAGAGTCCCAAAAATCTTTCTTAGTCTCCTTGTCCAAACCCATTTAGGGTGCATACGCACTAATAACATGACATTTTTCAATTAGACAATATTATCTTTTTCGATTACATGTACATGTGCAGGACTGATTACAACTTGTTCATCTCCACTTTTAGAAGAGAATCGGAATTTGCGACTTATATTGGAGACATTATAAATTAGAGAAATAAATGAAACAAAGAAGAAACTACTGGTTAATTAGATGAAGAAACTAGGAAGATGCAATGTATGTTATAGGTAGGTACCATACTTAACCCCCAAATAAATTACTTGTGTAAGAAGAATGAAATTATTGTCTAATCTTGATTTGACTAGCTTATAGACATTTTTGATAGTAGACATTGCTTGGTCGACAAACATACTTTTCTACTATACCATACAGACTTAGCATAACAACAGTTGGAATCCACCCTTTCAATCGGATACATCTATTGTCTTAAAGCCTAATTTATAAATCTTGATTGTTCTTCGATACACTGATATGGTTTTTATTTACTCACTAAAAATTTATAGTATAACATCCAACGGCACAATGGTTTCAAAATAAAATATGTTTTAAGATGATCCTCCTCTGTCGAGATTATATTTTGTAAAGGTAAATGAACTTGGAGTGAATATATAATATCCGGGCCCTTAACTTATCATATGGTGGGTGATCACACCATGGCATGGTTCTTATTTAATGAATATAGGGAGATGGGTTGGATAACTCAACTTCACGGCTTTATGAGTTGCTTGTACTAAATAAATAACCAACCTGTCACGTGCTGACCTTTTTCCCTTGGCTAACACGCTGCCTACTAGCGTCACACTCCCGTCGGACTAACTAGTCAAGGCACTTCGATGCTTGGCTAATGCTAAGTGATGCTTCGAAAGCTTAAGTGAGGAAAATGCTAAGGCACAAGTGTTTGGGCTTTTGAAAGAATGTTTTGTATTGCTTGAGAGAGTTGTACAAGTGTTTGATGATCTCTACAAATGAATGCCAAGGCCTATTTATAGGCCCTTAAAGTCCTAGAGGCTTCTAGTCTAGAACTTTACACAATCCTCCTTCAAAGGAGTATTCTCTATGCATCTAGAAAGTTCCCACCTCCAAAGGAACCAGAAATTACAAGGAGGCTTCTAGAAAATACTACACAATTTTGTACAAGGGTGTTCTAGACTCATCCATGCTAGAACACTCTAGAGAAAGCTAAGCTAGAATGTCCAAGAGCACTCTAGAACCTTCCGGAGGCATCTAGAGAAAGCTTGTTGCTCCTTCGGTCCTTTACGGGCCTACTGCCAGCGTCCATATGATGCTTTGGATGCCTTGTTGCCTTGGTGAGGGATATTTTGAGAGATGGCTCGTGACAAACCGCTATACCTTACACTAAGGAAGTTTTTGGGTATTTCATTTAAAGACTATTGATGCAACTTTTCCAAATCATGCAGTTAATATGAAACTGCTAATTTCAGGTAGAAAAAAACATGGTCATCTTGTGCTTTATTTTTTTCACTCCCTTCTGCAAGTTCAATTTCTTTGCAAGTTGCAACAAAGAACAGGATGTAATAACTTTATGGCACTTGATAATAAATATATCAATGCCGGGCCGGCCAGTTAAACGTGACATTGTTTAATGCGTAAGTGCAAAACTGTGACAAGCTCAGCTCTGGCCCTATTTTGACCGAGTCCCTAAAAACAGATGGAAGGTGACCCTATTATTATGACCCAACATAGGATGATAATATCGATCTTGGATAGTAATCTTGCAGCCAACCAACAGCAATAGATGGAACCTAAGGAAGACAGACTTTTCCGCTTTTCATAGCATGCGCAGATCCGAATACAACAAAACAAGTTGCAACTACCCAGTCTTTCCAATGAGCTAAGACTGTGTGAAACAGCAAACCAAACATCATGAAAGAATTAGGTAATATAGAGGATGGCAGGACAAAAACCATGGTGAATCATGTTATCCATGTAAAACTAATGCTGATCACCAGGTGAGTTCTTCAATAAATAAATAAAAACAGCAAACAAATATGACAATTGAAAAATATGAATGGAAATGATGTAATTGGTGTACACAAACACCCAAATGTTCATGGGAGATGCAATCATTTTTCAACAATTACAATGTAATGTTTTTAACGCAGAGGTTTTCCAAATTTAGCAGGCGAGCAGACTGATGTTGTTTTTCGCTGAGCACAGCTCCAACTGATTTTCAGTTTTGGTTCCATGGCTTAATGATTTGACGAGAAAGAGCTTTGCCAATTTCACCCGAGTCCACCACGCTCATGCAGGCCTGCCAGGAACGTGGAAGTCTAACTTTTCAATATGAATGGACCTCGTCATTCTCATCACGAACATAATTGATTTTGACCTCTTCCTTTCTTTGATTTGCTCTTCTTCTCCTGCATTTTCTTTTTCTTAGCTTCAACAGTGATCCAAGTGTAATCTGCTGGTATTGCAAATGGGTCTTGAATATCTTCTACACGACTAGTCGGCCCAGTAGATATGGCAGTAGCATTGCGATGGTAAGGTGCTTTTAACCATTGAAGCCAGGATGAACTCGAGGAACGCGTCATTCCTGGGCTTTCTTGGCCACGAGGGCTTGAAGGAGGTGTGGCAAACTCATCCAATGGCTGTAACTCTTCAAATTTTGTAAAAGTGACCATCACCCTGATAGTAGGAACCACTGGAATAGCAACCTGGAATGATGATTTTCTATGTCAAACAACTCCACAAATATTAAGGATTTCAAGTGTGAAAAGAGAGCACTAAAGTGTGTTGTAATTGTTCAAGCAATACTACTGAATAGGTTAAGAATATCATGCAGATTCAATTAGGCAATCAGCACTAGGTGTGAAGAAATGACTTGCAAATAAACTCGATTGTTCAATAATAGCTAATCTACTCTCAAATTCTCATCACTCCAAAGACAAAAAGATCAACAAAAGCCCACTATTCATAACAAAAGTCTGCAAGATGCAATAAAACGCCCAAAGAGTTTGAAGCAAAAGACATCTCTCCACACATGCAGCTTCAAAGAAACCACTGCCACGTGTTAGTTTTTGTAATCACATACCCAATAGACAAAAAAAGTAATTACTAAGGCTTTGGAGGATAACAAACAGATGCAATGTGCTAATGTTATTGTTTTCTTCTACACTTCTCTCAGCCGGTTAAGAGTCTTCAATTCCATTCTATACATAAACTCTGTAAAAGTTAAAGGAACTTGATTTCAAGTCCCAAACTAGCAACTAGATAGATTTTAATGGGTAGAAACCTAGGCATGACCCCTCAAAGTTTCAATGACTTATTTGAGAGCTTTTGTGCATTCTAGAAGGATGGGAGATCTGGTTTATAATCACATAAAGCCATGAACACCACCCTTTTAGGAAAGTGGCTTTGGAGATATGAGTGGGAGCCTAGTAGTTTAGGGAGGTGGGTCGAGTGCTGTGCTAATAATTGGCTTCCTAAGTACCAGATAGCTTTTGGATGAGCATTTCCAACATTAGGCTGGTCTTTTGGAAGTGCATTTCTTTTTTCATTGGGAATGGTAGTCAAATCTGGTTTTGGCACGATATATGGATTGGTGAGGTGATTTACAAAGATTGATTTTGAGCAGCTATTCCAGGTATATTTGTAATCGATGGCATGGTCAGTTTGCATCTTAGTGAACGGTAACACAGAATGCCAATTGCATCTTAGGCACAGCCTAATTGAGAAGGAAATGGGTGACGAGGATGATTTTTCAGTGGTTTTGCAAGGAATGGCCTATCAGGTATCTTCTTCTATGATCATTTTGCTGAATGTTTATTCGTGTTCTCTTATTGCCACCTTCCGGTTGGTTTGGTTTGATAAGCAAGACCCCCAAAAATCTCCTTTTTCATAGGGTTGCCACTATAGACATCCTTGCTAGGTGGCTTATGAAAATCGGAACCACCTTATCCTTTCGTGTTCGTTCTCTTATGAGATGTGAACTACTATTTTAATATTGCTGGGCTTTAGTGTGGTGCTCCTATGGAATTGATCGACATGTTAATGGCATGCAAGTGGGAAACTTTCTCAAGGGCATTACCAAAATAGATTTGTCCTCTTTTCTAGTTCCTTTTTTATCACAAAAAAAAATGTGAAATGGAATGTTCTTCGACTCCCTGTATGTTAACTGGAATGTGATTGTAATGCGTATACTTTTTGTTTTCTAATAATTATTAAACCTTTAAAAGATATAAAAGATTAAAAAATAAAAAATAATTGTGGTCTTCAAGCTTATGAAGAAGCGGCAAACTCTGGTAACAAAGTATAACAATATGACATTTGCAACATCTAATCTTAAAGATATTCGATTTACTGGTGAGACGGAGAAGTCTAGAGATGGTGATCCTAAAGAAGATGAGATAGGTTTAGTGAGAGGAGACAATCTTTAGAGCCGAGTGGGGATGTCACCATGCAGGCATGCATGGTTTATACCAACATGGACATTTCCTGACACTCAGGTAAAGATGTTTCAAGGGTTGATGTTAGGACCACAAGAGGGTGTTTAGTCCGTGAAAATTCTAGGAGACAACATGAAGGGAAATGCGTAGATTCTCAAGGCAGATATGTGTGAGCACTGTGAGGCAATCTTCAAGAAATCACAAGGATGTGCAAAGGGTACCATTCAGGTCGTGCAAAGGGCACCATTCAGGTCGTGCAAAAGGAGATCAAGACCAAGTTAGTTATGGTTAGCACATTTGTTAAACTTCGAGAAATTAAGACGTGAATATGACCAAGATGTCAATAGGTTTGAAATATTAATGTTTCTTCAAGGCTACCAAATTAGATGATGAGAAGAATACACGCCAATTGCAAAACTAAGAACCAAATTTTACCCAAGTACATAACGAGCACTTCTAAAGCAGAGTTACCAAAATCTCTTAAGAAAAAGATAGTGATTGGAGCTTTCAAAGGAGCATATCCAATCATAAGCTGAAAATAAAACTTTAAATTGAGGAGAGTAGATAATGATTAAGGAAAGTGCTTGTCATCTATTCTTCATCTCCTATTACTCTCCTTTCCCTAAGGACACCACGCCTCAACATTTTCCATGTCATAGCTCAATCCTATCTCCCTTCCAATGCATATTGTCAATTCTTTTTTAAGATTTTAGAAGATGTATTGGAAATACAATTCGTTAAAGTTGTTTGTAAGAAAAAGTAGAGTATGGAAGGAGCCAACCACCGCCCCTTATATATCACATTCCTATATTTCCAACCCTTGAATGGACCTACTCGAGAAAAATTAGACGGTGACAAAAAATAGATATTTTGTCTGACCATCCTCCAAAGATGATGCATGGCACAGCAAAGCCAAAGCAAAGACGAACCAGATCATCATATCAAAGAAGTTTCAATTTTTGTTGCATAACTCCAACCACATGTTTTTTTTGAAAAAACCAACCACATGTTTTACACGTGTTACTTTCTGTAATTGTTTTTAGGAGTAAGGCATCTTGAAGATTCCTAGAGTTAGTTATAGTATTAAAGTAACTTTGAAAGGTTTTTACCATTAGAATGCAGTTAGAACTGTTCTACATGTTTCCCTTTCCATTTTGAGATATTGATCCGATAATGAAAGTTATTTTAATAGGAAGAAAGATATTGTTGTTCCATTGTATCTACTTCATTATTGCTTTATGCTTTAGAGAAAGCTTCTTGCACGTTTTTACCTTTCGAGACGTCCCTAGCTCGCTCAAATTGTACTAGACTCACACCAACAACTCACATGGTTGTGCGATAACTGGTGTTCATGTTCATACAATTTTATCATAACCCCTATTCTTGTGACAAACACAATCAAGGTCTCTTGCACTTAGCCTTCTATATCAAAAGACTATTAATTCTTTCCAATATCCGCCCAAGCCAGCTGCTTCTTTAGAGCGTCAAAATGGCCCACTATAGACCATGGAAATTCTTTGCATCATCTTAATGACTTTTTTTTGAAAATCTATTTTCCCTAACGGGGTCCGAAGAAGGGAGGCAGATATGGAATGTTAGCCAAAGATCATCTTTGACCTTTTGAGAGATCTTTGGTTTAAAATCTCTTTACTCATGCGATTTCATAAGCATATATGAGTGTGGATATTATTGCTATTTCCTGGCACTGAGATCATGAAAGGGGCTATATACGCTTCTTCTCAATTGAGAATCTTTCGAATAACATCTTGCTATGCAAAAAGGACACTTCCTTTTCAAATTAATCCCAACCTACACTCCATGTTTACATCATTAACTTTCACCTTCTTTAAAAAAAAAAAAAATTCAATAATGGAAAACATAAAAAATAGATAAGCATCACAACAGCCGAAGCCCTCGGGGTAAAGAGGGATTATTGCACCCTCATAAAATTATTCCCACTCTAGCATGAAATGTAGAAATTGAACCCCTTGAAGGAGCGATTAGAGGACCACATGTAAAAGCCCATAACATCCATAAGAACACAATCTCTAGAAAGAAAGGAGCTCCCTATAGAAGATGAGACGAGTCTTCCCAAAAACACAACAAGTCCTCCATAGAAGATGGAGACACCAATCCAAACCAAATACACCAATGAAATGCATCCAATGCATCCAAACCCTACTGACCCACTCACAGTGCACAAGGAGAAGGGTAGTAGTTTCCAGGACAATAACAAAATGAACACACCATATCTTATCCATTCCTTGATGTCTCTATGTGCCAACTCCACCTTTGAAGGAATCTTGTTCCACACCATTGTCCACAAAAAGAAAGATTCCCTAGACGAGACAACCTTTTACAATTTTACCAAACCAACTTAACCGGCAAGTTTTGGAAAGATCCAGGAGGCACTGATCCAAAGCCAAATTCGACAAGTACGATGACACTGAAAACCCTCTCTCTATCTTCCTTCCAAAATCATCTATCATACATATTTCCCAGCACAACATCCACACAAAAGATAACACTACAAACTCGTTCAGTTCCCCACTAAAAGAAATGTCCTCCTAAGAGGAAGATCCCACTCCGCAACTCCATTCAGCTGCTCACCAAACTCACTCAACCGTAGCGCTTGCGATCACAAAAGGCATATACCCTAGGAAACTCATCTTTGGAAACTTCACCTCCTTTCCAAATATCCCACCAGATACTCACCTTATCACTTCTTCCCACCACTATTTGACTCCTTAACTGAAG
This sequence comes from Berberis vulgaris, assembly GCA_963556465.1. NCBI lineage: Eukaryota > Viridiplantae > Streptophyta > Magnoliopsida > Ranunculales > Berberidaceae > Berberis > Berberis vulgaris. The sequence continues at coordinate 20,264,858 of OY747127.1, forward strand.
TCATTCTTATAATTGGAAACAATTTTCCACGTAATGGAACCAAAAGAGCATACTGACCTAGGAAGCCAATTAGATTCCAAGGGAACATATTTCGTTCTAATAATGTGAAATGTCCTTCAATAAAGTGGCACTCTCTCATACCTCCATAACCACTTCTATGATAGTGCCTTGTCCATCACTTTAAGAGGTTGGATACCAAAACCACCCACTTCTTTTGGTGATGACATCAGATCCCAGTTCAAAGCAAGGGATGGAATCTTTTTTGACGTTTTGATATTGTCCACAAAGATAGCATGCTTATAATGGACATGAACAAAACTATACAGCAAAGGTGCCAAACACAATATATATGCTCCCATCATCATTTTCCTATTATGGGCATCTTTTAATAAACAAATGCCTTTTCTATAAAGCTAAAATGCTCTATTCCACCTTCAAGAGTTCTAAAAATTATTAGTAATACGAGCATTAGCACAATGAGTGCAGTGAGCACACGAAAATAAGCAGAAAAACATTAAAGAAATAGCTATGCAGGGGGTTGATAAATGGATACGCACCTTAACAGGAAAAGTTCCCGGTGGCAGCTTTGTAGTAAGAAGTTCTCGTAGACGCCGGACTGCCTTCACCTTGTTAGCAAGAATATCAAGCAAGGGCAGGAGTTCTTCTGTTTGAAGAGGAAAGTTAGGCGAAAGCCAAAGAATAGGTCTCAAGCCTTTCTTGTATTCACTCTCACGGTTACTGTCCTTGCGTCGACTGCCAGCCTCGGATAGGGAAGCTGTTTTTCTTGAATCTCTACCCCGACGGTGTTCATCTGACTTTATAGCAATCTCTACAGAGTGCCTACCAGGTCTGCTCCTTGCCGGAGACTCCCCAAGGAGATCACTCACCTTCTCATCCACACAGAGAGAACTTCTTGATGGAACCATCTTTTTCTGTCCATCCTGTTTCGACTCCCGCTTTCTCAAGCCACCAAACCATCCTTTCTTCTCGGGCTTAACGTCACCATTGCTGCAACTTAAGTCTTCAATAGGGATCTCTCTTGGCTCATAGCAACTATGACGATGGGCAATAAGCCCATCAGGGACATCATTCTCCGAAGCTGTTTCAGAAGTATCCATTTTAAGGGCAACATCCAACTGTCTCTTCTCATCCTCTGTCAAGAGATCATCATACTCCTCACTCTCGGTGTCATTCTCATTGCAAGATGAGAAGAACTCGTCATCAGTCATAGCTCCAGGAACCCGTCTGGATTTGACGCTGACAACGACATTGTGCATATCATAAACTTTGGCCTTCCACGAACCAACTGTTTCTGCTTTCTCCTGCCTTCTCCATGTTAACTGTGGCAAGAGAACAGCTTGTGTCACATCAATCCCAGGCCTGAAGATATTAGTCTGCGACATCGCAGCAACTTCTTGTTGAACCTCTGCCTCAGAGGCTGGTTCACCTGCACCATCCAGAGCATTCATAACCTCCTTATCTTTGTGTGAGATCATACAAAGCGAACCAGGAGGGACCTTCCCATCCTCAGAGCCATCTCCAAGAAACAAAATGCTCTGATCCGCACGTTGAATCCTAAAACTATCAAAACCAGCCAAAGTCATATCTGCCCTCAAATTTGATCCCCTTTTCCAAATCCTGTATGTATCAGATGGAGCAATGCGTGAAATGAAAGGGATTACAGAACTCTCAAAGTGAAATGTTATCTCCATGTAAAAATCCCTCATTCTTCGAATAGTCCCTATAAGACGAGGCAACCTTCGACACCACTTAGCCCATGCCAAGGGCTGGTAATGCCGAACTATTATCATTGCAATATTCTCTTCCCTATTACAAATTGCTTCCTGCAGAGCACTCCAGCCCTGTTCGTTCTGCAAACTCCAGTCTGCGCCTGCAACCATCAGCATTTCGCTTGCAGTCTCGTCACCTAGTTTGACTGCAAGGTGAAGAGGGGTTTCCCTGTTGGGTACGTCTCGGCGATCAATCAAAGCTGAAATGGCATCTGCCTTCTCTTCCTCAGCAACCGAAGCTTCCTCAGTACGAATTTCAGCTGGGTCACTGAGGCGTGGGAGACTAGCCAATATCCGCCTGAGACTGGCATAATCCTTCATGATTACAGCCTTGTGAACAGGGCTATGAGCATATCTTGAAGCATCAATACTCGCCATGTCTCAAGGGAGATTGAGATCTACCAGCTAACCTCAATTCACAATACAATCAAATCAAACAAACCCCTCTCAAATCCTTCTGAATAACCAACACAATATGCACCCAACTTCCAAATCTACCAAATTTCAACTTTCAACTCTACCCCAAGCTGAAATCACCACTGAGAACCCACAATAACAACGATAATCTTCCAATTGAAGCATACCCAGACCACAATTATGAATAAAAACTTCAAATTTCAACAACCCAAATCTTCAAATCAAACCCAGTACATAAAATTTCCAGAAAATAAAAAGAACCCACTTTTGTTTTGGGTACCAAAGCCGATCCAAAGCAACCTAAATCAAATCAGGCCCGGTCCCAGAACAAAAAAACAACAAGTCTTTGTTTTGTAATCTCACCTTCCTTTTCTTCTTTCTTCTCCTTCCTCAGAAAAGAGTCAAGCTTGAGAAGAACCCCACCTGTGTATCTCTCTCATATGAGGAAAAGAATAGAAAAATCCTTGTGATCCAATCCAGACCAGACAAACCCAAGAACATGCATGTGGGATTAAAAAAGAATAACAAAATACAATCAAGAATCAAGAATCAAGAAAGGAATGCAACAAAGAAACAAAACCCTACCATCCAAACAAGGCCATGTTATGTTCATGTAAAAAGGCTTCTCATTTCTCAAACCCCAACAAGTGTATAAAGAATCATTTAAAGTGGATAACGGAAAAATATATTTTTTATAATATTAAACTAAGAGACCCCATCAACCCAAACTTGTTCAAAGTCTTCTATTTCTTCTTCTTCTTCTTCTTCTTCTTCTTCTCCTCTCTCCTTGGTCCGAATTTACCTCTCTCCACCCAGACTTATACACAACATACAAAAAACATCTGATTTGTGGTCAATTAATGGTATGGTGAGATTCTTATGTTCTGAATGAAAAGGAAATAGGCCCATTTTCTACCCTTTTTTAGGAAATGAGTGGGGAATGATTTCATGATTTTACGGGGAGAATCAAAAGGCAATATCACGATGGGGATTTTTTCTTTGTTTTTTCTAATATATTTTTTTTCTTCTCTTTTTCATGTATTATACTAGTATATTACTTGTGCCGTTGCCACTTCACATGTACCGAACGACGCCCTCGTTAACATCCCCACCATTGCCCCCCATCACTTTTATAAAGAAAAATCATATTTTGGAATATAAACTAATTTACTTTTAGGTTCAAGACTAATTTATGATAAAAATATTATAAACTTTAGAGTCAAACTAGGTTAAATTAAATCGATTGAAAAAAAATATAATCTACGGGAGCGACTTCTTCCCAAACTTTGATTTAGCTAAAATATGAAGTTCAGGGTCTTTATTTGAATGTTCATTAAGATTTCGCGTGAAAATATTAAAAATATTTACTTGTTTTAATAATAAAATAAAATATTTTAAAATTTTAAGCATTTTTATTGATCACTGATTTTATTTAAAAGATTTTCGAAAATGCATTCCAATGATACTAAGTTTATCCACATCGACAACTAATAGTTTAATAGATACTTATAACAATTTTCATTTTGAAAAAAATAATGCACAAAACTTTCTCTCTCTTCAAACATGTACATTTCATTTACATATTTCATTTTTTTTTGTCATTTCCTATTGCCCTTCTACATGTATCTCACATTTACAAAATCGTGTCATTGTTAAGAGTCAATCTCTACCATCAACATCTTCTTTAACTTTTAACATTAATCGCCGTTTGTCTTTGCATCATGCCACATATGACAAAGCCTTTTGAATAGTAAAACATCGTTCTTTTTGTAAGATAGACTAGCATATTAATCGTGCAGTTGGCACTCCACATACATTTTTTCTTATGATAATTATCATGTACTGGACACCCTCACCACCACCCCCACCATTGCCCTCAATCATTTTCATAAAAAAAAAATCATATTTTAGAATGTAATCATAATTTTTTAGAATCGATTGAATGTTCGGGTTTTGTTTGAATGTTCACTAAAATGTTCGTCCGTTTATTTGAAAAATATTAAAAAAAATACTTAAGATATGAAAATACTAAAAATACTTGCAGGTTTTTAATAATAAAATACATATTTTAAAATTTTAAGTGTTTTCGGTGATCATTTATTTTGTTGGAAATATATTCAAAATGCATTTCAACGATAACAAGTTTACCAAAATTCGACAACTATGTTGATAGTTAATATAACTTTCATTTCGAGAAAAAATGAAAACACAATACTTTCTCTCCACCACATATACATTCCACCAATTTTTTCATATTATTTGCCTTTCTACGTGTTTTAGATTTACAAACATGTCATTATAGAAAATAAATCTCTAACCCTCAATTTTAGCCATCTTTTATCTCCAATTCATTATAATTTGATGTTTATATCCTCTAAACCATAAATATATAAATAACTAGGTTTGAACTCTAAAAGCATCCATTTCAAAAAGCCAGTAATGAAAACGACCTCACCTATATAAAAGTGAAAGTTTTATAAACATTTTGGTTGTCGTAGATGTTTTGATTGCGGATGATGAAATCGAAATTTTCTTCATAGGAGTGTACTAGCAAAGCACCACATGTGAATATGTGATGGATTAAATTAAATTCCAATTTTACATCACAATTTTCAAATAACATAAGAGATTTATCATCTATTTAATGGCGTATAAATGTGTTCAACATATGTTATTGGATAAATTACAAAAGAAGACGAATGAAGAGCAACATTTGTTTATTTGCTTGACTTTTTACTTTATAGAAGCACATCCATATTCGTTACCTCCGAGTTGTGTAAATGGCTTTTGGGCTATGATAACTTCAAGTAACTCGAGCTTTTGGGAACTAGACTTGATTCTTGGTAGACGTAGATCAAAATTGTTAGAGCTGGTTTTTTTTTCTCTTTCATTTATTTTCTCTCATTACAACACATTCCCAGATAACCCCTTCTTGGGTATTTGGCCACATGTATTGTTTCATTTGTTTTACCAAATTAACTATGAATCATTAACGATCATGGTTGGGGTAGATACAAGAGATTGCATTGTCGTCGGGCATCAACACCATGACATAAAAGGTGTGAACCAAGATAGAATTCCATCATCCGCTTTTATCACAAGGGGATCCATAGTAATTAACTTGGACAAGGTAGCTTTGGGAAAGTTATCAAGGATCCGTCAAAGTTCCTACATCGAGATATGACAATGCATATTTGTCTCAAGTCTTTACTTCCTCTACATGGAGCATTTTAGAACATTCTCTACATGGGAGCATTTTAGAATATTGGTAAGTTATTTGATTTTGTACTCGATCAGTTAGCATAGTAGATATCACAATGTAATACCATGTTAATTTCCTTCATTTTTTAAATATTTTTCGTTCATTCATCTTCTTGTTTTGACTATTGGAATGCTAGTGTTTTTTTTTTCTTGGTCGATGAACATTTTGTGTTGTTGGATGAACATTCCTTTGGGACCATTTGCCCTAGCAAGGGTAAGGGGGTAGTGTTCTCCTTCTGCCTAACCTAAACCTAAACCCAACCCCCATTGTGAATGGTTGAGCCTTATATCATACACAATCAATAGTCCTACATGTTCAAAACTTTGATGTTGGGATTAGTGTCATTGAGTTGATCTATATCATTGTTAGGAAGAAAACAATTGAGAGACTCCAACTAATAAACCAATGACCAACATTAAGAACTTCAACAACAACATCACCTAGTGTTGTTCTTTCTCGAAGATCAAAGAACAACACTACCCCAAAATCAAAGCTACAAACCATAATAGCAAAACTATCATCACATGGGAGGTGCGAATTGATTTTTTCAGTATGCTAAGAAATCTCACAAAGTATTAAAAACTAAGCTAATTTTTTATTATTATTGTGTGCATTGTTTTTTATTATTATTATAATTTGAGCAGAATGGTGCACCGTTGTCTGTGATAGACACGTGGGGGACTCTCCACAAATGCAAGAATGACCAATGGATCAATGACACTGCTAAAAAGGCTTATGTTAGTTACTATTACTAATTTTCTTATTTAAGCATTCTTGACCTTAACTGTTGGACTTATATATACTTGCAATTAAATACTATAATATACAATTGTAGGATGATTTGTGCAAAATGCGAGATGACCTTAAGGAGAAATTGATCGAAGAAGCACTTGAGGACACTCCATCTGATTCCATACAAGTCCCCATTAGAGGGCGAATTTGAAATAATGAGTGGATAAAAGTAGGGAGGAAAGGAAGATATATTTGTGGTGTAGGAGTTTTTCCACGTATGGAGTCTTCTAGCTGAAGCTTTCCCTCATCTTTGGTTTCTAATTATGAGATTACTGAGATTCAAGATCAAGTTAAGCTATTAACAACAAGTTTCCTTAGTCTACAAAAGGAGAATAAGCTATTAAAGGAACAATTGAAGGTGAATGAGCAGTTGGATGCACAATTGCAGGTAAAACAAAATTTATACTTTGTTCAGTATTGCTTAGGGGTTGGCACGGGACGGGATGGGACGAGATGGACCCATCCCTATCCCATCCCGTTCATTCAGGATCGGGACGGGACGAGATGGACCCCATCCCGACCTCGTCCCATCCCAAACGGGTTCGGGACGGGATTAAAGAGTTTTGTGGAACTGTATTTCTTGTTATTGATAGTGGCCACAGCCTTGGGATATATATACAAAGCTAGCAATACTAAACTAGGTAGCAAATAAGCTAAGCTAGGAAAGATACAACTCAGCTTACCGTAGACTATCCTAGAGAATATTTACAAAATAATCCTAGAGAATATCTACAGAATAATCCTAGAGAATATTTACAGAATAATCCTAGAGAATAATCCTAGAGAATACCATACACAATCTTTCTACTAATACTCCCCCTCAAGTAGGAGCATGGAGATTGCAAATGCCCAACTTGCGAAGGAGTAAATAAAACTGTGATTTACCAAGAGCCTTGGTCAAAATATACGCTAGCTGTGCACTAGTCCGAATATGAGACGTAGAAATTGTTCCATCTTGCAAGGCATCACGAACAAAGTGACAATCCATTTCTATATGTTTCGTTCTTTCATGAAAAACCGGATTAGCCGCTATATAGAGAGCAGCTTGACTATCACAAAACAATCGCATGGGACGCACATGTTGTATCCCAAAACAAGCCAAAAGGGATTTCAACCACTTTAACTCACATGTAGTAGTGGCCATAGACCTATACTCGGCCTCCGCAGAAGATCGGGAAACAGTTGGCTATTTTTTTGTTTTCCAAGAGACAGGAGAGGAGCCTAATAAAACAAAGTAACCAATCAATGATCTCCGAGTCAAAGGACAACTTGCCCAGTCACTATCACAGAATGCATAGAGTTGAAAAGTACTTTCCCCGTGCAGCAAAATACCCTGTCCAGGACATCCTTTCAAATATCGCAAAACTCTCAAAGCGGCGTCCCAATGTTCAACACGAGGATCACCCATAAACTGAGCTAATATATGTACGGAGTAACACAACTCAGGCCGTGTAATCGTCAAGTAGATTAGGCGCCCTACAAGTCGCCGGTATTTTTCCGGGTCATCAAAGATGGCGCCATTGGTGGTGGCAAGATGGTGGTTTTGTTCCATGGGTGTAGAAGCAGGGCGTGCTCCATGTAATCCGGCCTCACTTACAATGTCAAGAACATATTTTCGTTGTGAAAGAAACAAACCGTCCTTCCCACGTGCTACTTCAATGCCAAGAAAGTACTTGAGAACGCCCAAGTCTTTCATATGAAATCTCTCACTTAGTTGTTGCTTGAATTTTTCGATTGCCAAAGAAGAAGATCCTGTGATTATAATGTCATCCACATACACAAGAACATGTAAAGCAACATCACCCTTGGAATAACTAAACAAGGAGTAATACGCATAAGATTGTTTAAAACCAAGATCCTTCAAAGCAGTCGAGAGCTTAGCAAACCAATTCTGAGGCGCTTGACGGAGTCCATACAATGACTTACGTAATCGACACACCTTACCCGAAGCAGCAGAATTAAAGCCAGGAGGTAGTTGCATATATACCTCCTCATCAAGATCTCCATGTAGGAAGGTGTTATGCACATCCATCTGGTGCAGTTCCCACTTTCTTGCCACTGCTATAGCCAAAAATGTTCGAACCGTGACCATTTTAGCTACAGGGGCAAATGTTTCATTGAAGTCAATCCCTGCAACTTGTCGATTTTCGTACACTACTAGGCGCCCCTTCAATCCTTCAACCGTACCATCAGATCGATACTTGAATTTATAGACCCACTTACACCCGATTGGCTTCTTCCCGGGTGGAAGGTCCTCTAAAGTCCAAGTGTCATTCCTCTCAAGGGCATCGATTTCTTCTTGCATGGCTTTCCGCCAACCAGGATCCTTAACAACTTCTTTAAAGGATGAGGGTTCAGTGCCTGCAGTAATTGTTGCCAGAAAACGAGTGTGTCTCACAGAAAACTTGTCACAATTTACATAATAAGCAATGGGAAAAGGAGTACATGAGGACTTTGACGGAGCTGGTGTAGGTGATGTGACAGGGTTTATAACTCGAACAGTGTTGGTGATGAAGCCCTTGAGTTTACTAGAAGGTTTCTTTATTCGATGACCTCGACCAGTGTCTTGCGGAAGATTTGCTTCATTAATCACAGCCTCCTCATTATCCGAAGTTTCACCAACACCAAGCTGCTGGACAGCCTCCAAGTCGCCACCGGCTGATGATATGACGTGCTGTACAACTTCCACAGCCCCGCCACCAGGTGCTGGTAATCTGACGGGCTGCTCAACTGCCTCAGCCCCGCCATCACCGCCACCTGCCACAACCGAGTGCTCCTCACTCCCCCTTGCTAAAGGAGTATCCTCAAAATAAGTCACAGTGTCATAATACTCCTCATTTTCAAGCACATCATCAGTATTGTTCAACTTGATTTCACAAGCAAAAGGGAATTGTTGTTCGCAAAAGACAACATCTCGAGATATAAATAACACATTTTTCTCTAAGTCATACAAACGCCACCCTTTTTTACCAAATGGATACCCCACAGATACACATCGACTAGAGCGAGGAACAAACTTGTCCTTCACACGCGGTTGATTTTTGACAAAACAAAGACAACCGAATACACGAAGGGCATCATACTTAGGAGGGGAACCAAAGAGAATCTCGTGAGGGTTTTTTTTATTAAGCAATGGGGTAGGGGTTCGGTTTATTACATAGGCAGCCGTCATGATACTCTCCCCCCAAAAAGAAATGGGAAGATTAGCTTGAAAAAGTAATGCCCAAGCCACATTAAAAATATGCCTATGTTTACGTTCTACCCTCCCATTTTGTTGGGGAGTGTCAACACAAGAGGTTTGATGAAGAATACCATTGTCAGCATAAAATCGATGAAGACATGTAAATTCCCTTCTGTTATCACTTCTTAGGATTTTAACATGCTTATCAAATTTGGTGGAAACCATTCTACAAAAATCCTGAATAAGTTGAGGCACCTCAGATTTTTTAGCCATCAAATAAACCCATACGGCTCGAGAACAGTCATCAACAATGGTTAAAAAATAACGAGCACCACAACTTGCAGGTAAAGTATACGCACCCCAAATATCACAATGGATTAAATCAAAAACATCTTTGGCTTTATTATTACTCAAAGGAAACATGCTTCTAGTTTGTTTGGCTCTTAAACAAATATCACAAGGTTCATGGACAACACTAACATCCTTATTTCCATTACTCCTAATAATATCAGGCAAAATAAATTCTACTTGCCGAGAGGGGTGTCCTAGCCTTTGATGCCACAATTCTCGTTTGTCCTCCACAGTTGCTTGATAAGCCCGAAGTTATCGCAGAGGCCGAAACCAGTAAACCCCATCACATTGTTCACCCGCTCCAATCAGAGTCCTCAAAGTGCGGTCCTGTATGATGCAAAGCTTATCAGTAAACATGACAAAATAATATAAATCGGCAAGCAAGTGAGACACCGACAACAAATTACAAGTAAGGTCTGGAACATATAATACATTATATAGCACCATATTGTGGCTCAAAGTTATCGTGCCAGCCTTAGTAGCGATTATTTTTTTCCATTAGGCAGCCCAATAGAAGTAGGAGAGACATCAAATAATTTGCCAAATAATCTAGCATTACCAGTCATGTGGTTCGAGCATCCGGTATCGATGATCCATTGATCGGAAAAATCAAACTTACCATTCAACTTTTCGGTCGAAGAAGACTGCCCTTTTGAAGAGTTGAGCATGTTCACAAGTGTAGCCCACTGATCATCCGAGAGACCGGGAATGCCGCTACGATCTGACTCCTGTATCGGTGCCTGAGCATAGCCTGTACTGGCAGCAGGCTTCGAGGTGGCTGCTGCGTGTGCGACCTGCCCTCGGCCGCCTCTACCTGCACTCCTGCCTCCCCCTCGTCCAGACCTGCCTCTGCCTCGACCTTGCCCGCCATTGGTGCAGTTCTCGGAATACCACCAATCCGAGAACCCAAACAGTTGAAAACAACTGTCTTGATCATGTGTCCAGTTTTGGCGCAGTGAGGACAGACGCCATTGGTTCGAGGACGCTCACTACCATGAGCAAGAGTCCTTCCCCTAGCAGTCCCTTGTGTCGCAAAACCGACAACATCAGATTTGGTTTCGTGGGCTCGAGCAACAGTTTGGTGACGTTCTTCAGTCACAATTTTAGCAAAGGTCGTGTTTAAACTCGGCAAAGGTTCCATCATCAAAATATTGGAAACAACAGTGCCATAAAGAGCAGAATCCAAACCAACAATAAAATCATGTACCTTTTCGTTCTCCTGTTCTTTAGCGAATTCAGTAGCAGCAACACAAGTACATGTCGTGACAGAAGAATATCCCGCAAGTTCATCCCATATCTTTCGTAAGTCGTTGTAGTAATTCACCACTGGGCGCCCGCGCTGCTTGCAATCACTCAGAAGTGTCTTCAACTCATGGATTCTTGGACCGTTTCCTATTGAGAAACGTTGTCGAATATCATCCCATATGTCTTTCACATCGTCAGGTTGGGGGACGGATGAGCGTAGGACCGGATCAAGGGTATTATGAATCCATCCCATGAGTGTGGAATTAACCGTCACCCATAAGGACTCTTCTGGAGTTCCTGTCGTCGGCTTGGCTATGGTTTCATCGAGGAAGCCTAGCTTGTTCTTTGCACGGAAATTATTTCGCATCGAACGAACCCGTTCATTGTAGTTCTCACCACGTAACACAATTGGACAGATTGTGATTTGTGGTCCGTCGGAGGGATGGAGATAGTATGGAGATCTGGAGTCGAGGGGTTTTGTGGTCTTGTCATTACCCATGATGATTTGTCTATAGTCGGATGTCGTTTTTGAAGATCGAAGATGTTAATCGCTGGAGAACGATTGAAAAAATTGGTTTTGTCGGTTTCGTCGGTGGGTACGAGATCTCCTGTTCTTGAGATGCTCTGATACCATAAAGAGTTTTGTGGAACTGTATTTCTTGTTATTGATAGTGGCCACAGCCTTGGGATATATATACAAAGCTAGCAATACTAAACTAGGTAGCAAATAAGCTAAGCTAGGAAAGATACAACTCAGCTTACCATAGACTATCCTAGAGAATATTTACAGAATAATCCTAGAGAATATTTACAGAATAATCCTAGAGAATATCATACACAATCTTTCCACTAATAGGGATGGGATCAGTGTACTCTATTTGTTGATGATAGAAACCAATGTTTTTTTTGTCAACATTGATGAGGAAAAACAACTTATGATTAGTCATCATCATGACTGATCTTAATATATGAAAAGAGCTATGAAACACAAGTATGGTAGAAGCATTCTTTCTTTAATAACTTAAATTAAGTGGTTATTCTATACATATACATATATATATATATACATATATATATATATATATATATATATATATATATATATATATATATATATATATATATATATATATATGTATGTTATCTAGTTTGTGTGTATGTCAGATGGAAGGATTAGACATGGAAGAGAGCACAACTGGACATATGCACAAAGGTGTTGCGTTTGGACAACTTTGTGTTCTCTCTTATTTCTGTCAACAAATTAAGTTATGTGGATCTTCCCTAGATATTACGTACCAACCAACAAGTAACTTCACCAAAGGGAATGTGTTTACTGCGCCCACCTTTTCTTAATGAACCAAAAATCGACCTTAATTATTACAACTAGATACATTTAGAATACAGATCATTTACATGTTGTAACCATCTTCTAACCATCTACAGCTCAACAACATACAATAAAAGAATAGATAACCAAATAGAGGTGTATGTGAGAGACAAATTGAGATGGTAAAATGTTATAAACATCAGTGAATTTATATGGGCATCCAAATATTGCAATCCTAAAATAAATATATAAATATTAATATTAATAATAAATATTAAAAAATTAGCTCGGGACGGGATTGGCGGGATTGAAAATCTTCATCCCATCCCATCCCATTTTAGATCGGGACGAGACGGGATCGGGATGGAATTATTCAATCCCATTAAGACCCGAAAAAATCGGGACAGGACGAGACGGGATCGGGATGGGATTGGGATCGCGGGATGGGATGCCCACCCCTAGTATTGCTTGCTAGAAACCAATATCTTTATCCCTGTGTTTGTTAGAATCCTGGGTCTTACACTGCTGATCCTAATGCAATGACTTGGAAGACTTGGCAATGTTTTTCCTTTTTTAAAAAAATAAAATAAATTGTTTTACTTTTGAATGACCTATAAATTGTTTTACTTTTTAGTACGTATATTTGTGTTAACACTTATTTCTATCTAATGTTGAATGCAAACTTTTTGGCAACTACAATGCAAGGTCGTACCAACAATGATTCCTCTCGACACGATCCAAGTAGTTCTAATGGTAGTGGTGTACATCTAAGTAATCCATATTTTGATGAGCTTGGTGACCATGATGGTGATTGTTAATTATTCAAGAAGGTTGTGAGTATGAATATATGTTGATGAGTCAAGGAGCTTAGTGTTACTAGATTAGACTCAGTTATTTTTTAGACATCAACATGGTGTAAATTGATAGCATTATTAAACTTTGGTAGAGTTATTTGAGGATGATGTATACATTGTGTTCGGTTATGTGACTTTGCATATGCAATGAAAAATGCAATATTTTTTTATGAATGAAATTCTACTATTTTAAGTTTAGATTGTGCATTACACAAAAAATGGGTGGTGTTATTTAAGATTATGTGCTAGTAGACAACTACAATAAATAAGTGAAGAATGAATTGTCACAAATATAATGAAAGTGTGAGAAAAAAATTCGTCACAAGTAGATAATTTTAATGTATGAAATCACTACCGTGACAAACTGTTCCTAACGTATAAATTATATAAGTGAGGAAAGATTCCTCACAGAAAGTTCATAGTTGATATTTTAATCACTATCTTGACAATTTGTTCCTCACATATAAATCACATAAGTGGAGAACGATTCGTCACAGAAAGTCACCACACGTGACGCCAGATTTTCGTAACGCATAATACTCTACAATGGCCAAATTTTCGTCTCACATGTTGTAAGAAACCACTCGCCACGTAAGCAGACTTTTTGTGACGAGTTAGGTTCATCACCTAATACTTTCCTTAACGCCCCTTATGTGAGGGACGTTGTGACGAATGAATTCTTCACCGTTGCTGAACGGTGATGAATTAATATGTTTTAGTGAGGAACAATGTTTTTCACCAAAGTCAAAATTTCTTGTATTGTGGGTTGAGAAGGGAGAATTAAAATATAATAATTTACAGAAGAAATTGCAACAATTACTTAAAGAGAATTATAAAGCATATAAACATTGCAAGGCTACACATTAGTTAAAGTGAGGGTTACCATGATAAATTATCTTTACTTCTTTTTCCGATGGCACTTCACCTCGCCAAGGCCCTATATATATATATTTGCTTTTGAACTCCGTTTATGCAACAATTTGGTATGGGTGTCGACGCACTTTACGTGCGCGAATATTCAATACTTTTTTTTTATTTTATTACAACTTTTCAATAATAAGTAAAAATTATTATTGAAATTCTAAACAAAATAATTATTTATATTTTTAAGGGCATATGTATAATTTACAAATAATTAAGGGCTTTGAATAAATTATATTAGGGGCTTAGTTATAATTAATAATATTTGAGAGGGGCGGGTTTCAATCATAAATAATTTGAATTTGAAAGGGTAAAATGGTACATATACGTAATAATTTTTATTTAAAATTACAAAATTACCCCTGGTCATTGTTCACATACCTATTGATTTTTCTTGTAACTATAATATGATTGATAGGGTATTTTGGCCATTCCAAAAATCAGGATGAAGACCCATAGGTTCACTGTTCTTAAGGGAAATTCTAATTATATATTGTAGATAAAGCCCATTTCTACACTTTTGGCTTCAATCAATACCAACTTGTGAAGTTCCCAAATGCTCAAGTTTTTTAGGTTAAGGAAAAACATGAATCATTGGGCATAGTTGCTATTTGGGCTTTCAACTAAAGCCTTAGTCAAATTATAAAAAAATTAAATCAAAGTACATAAGCATAAATGTCACATCAAATTTTAATTCTCCGAGCATCCACAATTGTAAGTGAAAATATGGATGTTTAATATACTTTAAAGAAACATGTTGTTATTTAGAAGAAATTGTTAAAGTTTTGCAAACAATAAGACAAAAAAAAATTTCATTGACAAGGACCCATGTCATTATATATATATACTAGCATATTACTCGTGTCATTGCCACTCCACACACATTTATTTTTTCTGCTATATGCACTGAATACCCTGACCACCATCACCACCAATGTCTTCAATCAATTCATAAAAAAATTATATTTTAAATGTAATCATAATTTAATATAATTTTTTAGAATCCATTGAATGCTTTGGGTCTTTGTTTGAATGCTCATTAAAATGTTTGTACATTTTTTAAAAAAATATTAAAGATACTTACATGTTTTAATAACAAAATTATATATTTTGAAATATTATGTCGAGAACACCCTTGTCACTATTTTCACTTTCGCCCTCAATTAGTTTTGAAGTTCAAGCCTATAAATATCATGTATTAATATACACTATAAACTTTAGGGTTACACTCATTCAAAATTTGAATCAGTTGAGGAAAGAAATTCAAACGTAGATAGTGAGTTCTCTCCCAAACTTTGAATTCACTAAAACATGAAATTTTGGGTTTTTGTTTAATATGCATTTAAATGCCCATCTCAATTTTTTCCTGGTATGATGTTGAAAAATACTAACGACGTGAAGTGCATTAGACGTTTTTTAATAATAAAATATATTTTTAAATTTTTAGCGCTAGTATTGATCGGTTATTTTTTTAGAATTCGAGTTTTTTTTTAATATGCCTTAAGACACCCTTTTCATTCATTTGAAAAAATTGAAAAATATTAACGGTGTAAAATTGTTAGTCTTTTTTAATAATCAAATATATATTTTAAAAACTTTAACGCTTGAATTGATAATTGGTTTTGTTGGAAAGATCTTCAAAAATGCATTTCAACAATACTAAGTTTACCAAAATTCGACAACTACGTAGATAGTTATGATAATTTTCATTTTGAGAAAAAAACACAATCATTTATCTCTCCGCCACATGTACATTCAACCAACTTATTTTATTATTTTTTCCATTTTACATATTTTATATTTACAGACATGCCCATCATAGAAAATGAATATCAACCCTCAACACATTATCCAACTTTCAATCCTAGCCATCTTTCATCTCCAATCTTTATGATTTGATTTTGTCCCAGTCAGTAATGAATAGTAAAACATCATTATGAATTGTAATATATATATATATATATATATATATATATATATATATATATATATATATTAAGGTATTTCCCGTGTCGTTGGCACGATAAAAGTTTAACATGATAATATAATTTATTTTATTTTATTATTCTAGCATCACTACCCCATTATAACTTGAAGAAAAATATGTTATTGATCACCCTTAAGTTTTCTTCATTAATACTTACATGCCTAATCACCAGCATTAATAAATATCAAAATGTTAGGTATGAGAATCGAACTCATGCACTCTTGGTGCTTTAAATTCTATGTGATCCGTTAGATTCTTATAATTGGGTAAATCTGAGTCGTCTTTTATCTCCAACCTCAAACACCATTCTGACTTGTAATATAGAATATGGTATTCTCCGTGTCGTTGGCATGATAAAAGTTTAACATGATAATAGAATTTATTTTATTTTATTTTTCTAGCATCAATACCCCATTATAACTTGAAGAAAAATATGTTACTGATCACCCTTCAATTTTCATCATTCATACTTACATGCCTAATCACCACCATCAACAATTGAAGAAAAATAAATAAATACCAAAATATTTTATTTTTATAGCATCAATACCCCATTATAACTTGAAGAAAAGTATGTTATTGATCACCCTTAAGTTTTCATCTTTCATATTTACATGCCTAATCACCACCATCAATGATTGAAGAAAAATAAATAAATATAAAAAATGTTAGGTATGAGAATCGAACCCATGCACTCTTAGTACTTTAAGCTCTATAGGATCCGTTAGATTTATATATTTGGTTAAATCTGAGCCGTCTTTTATCTCACACCCCAAACACCGTCCTGTTTTGTAATACATAATATATATATAAGCTAGGGTATTTTCCGGGTCGTTGGCACGATAAAAGTTTAACATGATAAATAGAGTTTATTCTACTTTAAATATCAAGATAAATAAATATCAAAATGTTGGGTATGAGAATCGAACTCATGCACTCTTTGTGCTTTAAGTTCTATGAGATCCGTTAGATTCTATAATTGGGTAAATTTGAGCCGTCTTTTATCTCCAACCCCAAACACCATTCTAATTTGTAATATAAACTAAGGTATTCTCTGTGTCGTTGGCAAGATAAAAGTTTAAAAGTTGTCAAAACATGATTACCCTAAAGTTTTCATCCTTCATACTTACATGTCTAATCACCACCATCAATAATTGAAGAAAAATAAATAAATATCAAAATGTTGGATATGAGAATCAAACCCATGCACTCTCGGTGCTTTTAGTTTTATGTGATCTATTAGATTCTTATATTTGGGTAAATCTCAACCGTCTATTATCTCCCACCTCAAACACCATCCAGTTTTGTATATATAATTAGGGTATTCCCCGTGTCGTTAACACGATAAAAGTTTAAAACTTGTCAAAACAAGATCACCCTTAAGTTTTCATTCTTCATACTTACATGCCTAATCACCACCATCAACAACTGAAGAAAAAAATATATCAAAATGTTGGGTATGGGAATCGAACCCATGCACTCTTGGTGCTTTAAGTTCTATGTGATACATTAGATTCATATATTTAGTTAAATCACAACCGTCTTTTATCTTTCACCCCAAACACCATCCTGTTTTGTATATATAATAACATATATATGTGTGTGTGTGTGTGTGTGTGTGTGTGTGTCTGCTAGGATATTCCCCGTGTCGCTGGCACGATAAAGTTTAACATGATAAATAGAGTTTATTATACTTTATTTTTCTAGCAATAACACCCCATTATTGATCACCCTTAAGTTTTCATCTTAATCACCACCATCAACAATTGAAAAAATCAAAATCAAAATCAAAATCAAAATCAAAATCAAAATGTTGGGTATGAGAATCAAACCCATATAGGGGTCGGCACGGTTTCAAATTTTGAGGAACCTAACTCGAACCGTTTAAAATTAACGGATTCGATCCGGATTCCCTCATTTTGAACATTGGGACCGAACCTAACTCAAACCGTTTGGAACGGTCCGGTTCCTACGATTCCAAATTCCATTGGTGTTAGTTTGTGTCTTATAATAAATAAACAAAAAATCAATACACAAAGTTCTAACCTTGGTTGTTTGCCTTACTGTAAATAAAATTTCATTTGAAGGTTATGAGTTTGCTTGCCTTACTATATACAAAAGTATGCTACTATGATTGCATCAGTTATAGACCAAGTTGCAAGCAGCAGCAACAACTCACACCATCTCCATGTTGACAACTCAACCAATCAGTCTTAAAGTATATTATTTTTACTAATTTACCCTTTGTTCTTTGTTGTAATTATAGTCACTCACCTGAAGAAGTTTCTTTAGCAAACAATTGATCAGCAGCAGGAAGGCAACAAACAGTCGTTCTGGGTTTGGGGGGCAATGCAACAGTAGCAATAGCCAGGACCCTAGGTCAATCGCGATTTCTTATTCTCTTCTCTCTTATTATCTTCTCTCTTATTATCTTCTTTCTTCCTCTTTCTTCTTCGTTCTGGTTTAAGGGGTTTTGGGAGCTGCGCAACAGCAGCAGCATGCTGCAATCTCAGGGGCACAACAGCACCACGCTGGTGCAATCTCTTCTTCTTCTTCTATCTTCTTCTTCGATGTAGGTGTGGGGGAGGGTTGGTTTTAAAGGGAGGGAAGGAAGGTAGTACCTTAGGGGTTTAGATCCTCCAACAACAGAGAGACATAGAGTTGTTTAGTTGAAGAAAAGTGATCCTTCGATCTTCTTCTTCAATGGATTAGTGAAATTCTTCTTTGACCAACAACTTCGATAGAGGGATAGATCCTTCGATCAACTTCTACAAATCTGGTGGAGAGTGGAATGATGAGAATTGGTTGATTAGTGAAATTATGAGAGAAACTGCTGATAGAGATAGTTGTTTAGTTGAAGTCATGAAGAGAAGAGAGACAAAAATGGTTTCCATTTTTAAGTTTACATTTTGTAACCTCCAATAATATTAAGACACCTGTACAATGTGATTTAAAACGAGTCCAATCTGGACTATTTCATTTTAAATAATAGAAACCAGACTTTGACAGTTTTATAACGGATCCAGACCGTATCTAAAATTACAAATTTAAAATTCGGACCGTTTGGAGCAAAATGGTCCAGTTCGATTTGACAGTTTCTTGACCCATTTGCCACCTCTAAACCCATGCACTCTTATTGGGGATTGATTGAAGGTAAGACATAAATGCTAACCTTAAGTCCCAACTATTAGATGAAACGAATCTCAACCATGAACTATGTTTATCTATAAACTTATCCTTTTGTACTTTAAGTTCTATATGATCCATTAAATTCTTATATTTGGGTAAATTTCAATCGTCTTTTATCTTCAACCTCAAACACCATTCTGATTTGTAATATTGGCTAGGGTATTCTCTATGTTGTTGGCACAATAAAGTTTAACATGATAAATAGAGTTTATTCTACATTATTTTTCTAGCATCGACACCCCATTATTGATCACCCTTAAGTTTTCATCCTAATCACCACCATCAACAATTGAAAAAATAATAAGTGTCAAAATGTTGGGTATGGGAATCAAACCCATGCACTCTTATTGGGGATTGATTGAAGGTAAGACATAAATGTCAACTTTAAGTCTCAACCATTGGATTAATCGAATCTCAACCGTGAACTATGTTTATCTACAAACTTATCTCTTTGTGCTTTAAGTTCTATGTGATCCGTTAGATTCTTATATTTGGGTAAATCTCAATCGTCTTTCATCTCCAACCTCAAAGACCATTCTGATTTGTAATATAAACTAGAGTATTCCCTGTGTCGTTGTCACGATAAAGTTTAACCTGATAAATAGAGTTTATTATACTTAGTTTTCTAGCATCGACTCCCCATTATTGACCACCCTTAAGTTTTCATCCTAATCACCACCATAAAAAATGAAAAAAGTAAATAAATATCAAAATGTTGGGTATGAGAATCGAACCCATGCACTCTTACTGGGGATTGATTGAAGGTAAGACATAAATGCTAACTTTAAGTCTCAACCATTAGATGAAACGAATTTCAACCATGAACTATGTTTATCTACAAACTTATCTCTTGGTGCTTTAAGTTTTATGTGATCCGTTAGATTTTTATATTTGGGTAAATCTCAGCCATATTTTATCTTCAACCTTAAACATTATTCTGATTTGTAATAAAGACTAGGGTATTTCCCGAAAGTCTTCGTCTGTAAAGGCTAGCGGCATAGGACGATCATGTCTTTGGGCGTGCAACGTTTGTCGCTCGATGCGTATCGCATGGACTTTCATCTCTCTGACAGCTTTTTTCCTGGATCTATTTGATAGTTCGGACTCTGAATGAGCCCCATGGAGTATGTGTATCGTGCCCGCCGATTCACCTCTTACCCTTTTGTCGGAGGATTTCCCCTCGGGCTTGGCTTTTCTCCCGGTTGTTCGTTCCTCTTCTAATGTGATGTAACTATGTGCTTCCTTCACCAAGTCCGCCATATTTGCCGGTGGGTCTAGAATAAAGAAGTTATAGAACTTGTCGTTTCTTAGACCGTCGGTGAAGGCTGCAATGATTGTTGCGTCATTGCACAGGTTGACGAAAGCCAGATCATTACTGAAGCGCATGACGTACGCTCTCAGTGTCTCGTCATGATTATGCTTTATCAACTTGAACGCCTTCACTATTAGTAGGATTTTCTGTATATAAGATGATCTTAGATCTATCTCAGGGTTTGTCTTCGCTGCTGCTATTACGAGGGCATGAGTCTGTTGCCAATGCGTTGTCGGCACCGCTGGTGTAGCGTCAGTCTGAGCGTTTGACGTGTCCCCTTGTTCTCCATTGCTGTGTGATCTGGTGGTCACCATCTTATTGTATTCTGAAGAGAGATGATGCGAGTGAATGGTTAGGAACGTTGTTGTCCCCACGGATGGTGCCAAACTGATGCAGTCGATTTTCACTCCCTGCTTTGACCTTGACCAGCTAACCTACTGACATGCAAAAAGAACACACGTGAGCCACGAACCACCGTTGTGGTGGCCGATGGCATTCCGATGCTAAAGTCAGACAGGGACCGAGGAAGGCGTAGTGCTATAAACAGGGGATTTGTAGCATACCTTAGCTTACCAACCTCATGTCTTATTTATAGTGATGGAGTCTTGGTTCGACCAGGCCATCAGTGACGCAGTTTAGGGAAGAAGATCTTCGTGGATCTCCTGTGAAAGGAAGTTTCACTATTAGACTTGTGCTCCTAGATACGCGGGAGATAGTTCCCAATCAGAGTGTTGTCCATAGACAGAAGTTTTCATGTGCGACATATACTCTGGTATTTGCTTCCTAGTTGAAAGAAAAATGTTGTTGTCTTGCATGTCCGAAGTTGGTCCCTAAGATACTTGCCTTAATAGGGCTTACGGGTATTAGGGATAGTTGTGAAACGCATGGGCTTAACAGGCTGTAGTGATTTGGGTTTGTCTGGCGGACTGCATTGAGCGGGCTTACATCCGCTTGGGCTTGATTAGTGCTGGGCTGATGCTTGGGCTTGCCATTTCTCGATATCATCATGACACGTGTACGACATATGAGAGAGGACATTTCGATGTATCATCAATTGGCTTAATTAGCGTGCACACGATGAATTTAGTGAGCACACTGATCAAAGAAAAATAAAAATTGTTCTTCCACGAACTTAATGGGTTGGGCTTGGACTAAACTTCAAGCCCATTCAGCTTGCTCAAGTTGACTTTTACTATATACCACCACATATAGCAAATACCACGAGTTTTTATCAATACAGGCAAGTTTATTTGGAGATCAATGAACTAAAGGAGTTTATATATTTCAAGATTTTAGAGTTAGATCTCTCAAATCTGATTGGGATGGAGCACAAGAAGTAAATATCTAACTCCATACAAGAAGCAGAAAGCAATGCCAATTTTTCATAATAGTTTCATGTAGTGTAACAGTGTGTTTGAACTTCAAAGAAAATATAAAGACAGGAACCTTCTACATAAAAATTGATATTGATACAAATTCCCCTATTTGATTGAATTTATGCATGAAAAAATAACTTTGCCATCTTTGAATACTGAACATTTTATAGATATCATCTCACAAGCACACACTTATACAACAGCTCAAGAAAAATCACACAAGCCAAAAAAACAAACATAAATGAATGGCAATGCACAAGGCAAAATATCCACGTGGTGATCCAACAACAGAGCCACCTTATTAGGTTGTATAGACGTGTTTAGAGAGCCGCACTATGGAGTACCACAGTTTCAACTGTAAGCCCTGGTCCAAACCCAAATAATACACCCCATTCAATCCCTTCTCCAGTAGTGTTCAAACCTTCCTCAGCAGACTTCTTCCTCATTTCATCCAAAATGAACAGTACACACGCGCTTGACATGTTACCATATTCACTCAAGACATGTCGAGTGGCACGCAGTTTTTCAGGTTTGAGTTTCAGTTTATCCTCAACTTGGTCTAGGATTGCAGGACCACCAGGGTGAGCAATCCAGAACAAGGAATTCCAGTCTGTAATTCCTAGAGGCTCGAACGCCTCTACCAGGCTCTTCTCAATGTTATTTGAGATGAGCCCGGGCACGTCTTTCAGGAGGTGGAAAGTTAAGCCCACCTCCCTGAGGTGTCCATCAATGGCACCATCACTATCAGGCAAAATAGTCTGGGCAGCAGAAACAAGCTCAAATAAGGGCTTTTCGACCCCAGTGACTGGATCTGCCCCAACTATGACTGCAGCTGCACCATCTCCAAATAGGGCCTGACCTACAAGACTATCAAGATGTGTGTCATTAGGCCCACGGAAGGTAACTGCAGTGATCTCAGAGCACACGACTAGGACGCGTGCACCTCTATTGTTCTCTGCTAGATCCTTGGCAAGGCGAAGGACCGTGCCTCCTGCGAAGCACCCTTGTTGGTACATCATGAGCCTCTTAACCGAGGGGCGAAGGCCCAAGAGTTTGGTGAGTTGGTAGTCAGCCCCAGGCATGTCGACACCACTGGTGGTACAAAATACAAGGTGGGTGATCTTAGATTTTGGTTGACCCCACTCTTTGATGGCCCTTGTTGCAGCTTCTCTGCCTAGTTTTGGAACCTCTACCACTACCATGTCTTGTCTAGCATCCAAAGAGGGTGCCATATATGCACAGATACTAGGGTTCTCTTTCAGGATTTCTTCAGTCAAGTGCATGTAACGTTTCTTGATCATTGATTTGTCACCTGCAATTTTTAAAACAAGTCATTAGTTATTCTTCCATTTGTAGATGCCATTCTCACCACTTAAAAAGTAACATAACATACTTGTAATATGGTTTAGTAAAAAGTGGTAAATGAAAACTCT
This sequence comes from Berberis vulgaris, assembly GCA_963556465.1. Taxonomy (NCBI): domain Eukaryota; kingdom Viridiplantae; phylum Streptophyta; class Magnoliopsida; order Ranunculales; family Berberidaceae; genus Berberis; species Berberis vulgaris. Next base: position 20,288,295 of record OY747127.1, read on the forward strand.
GATTTTTTAGGTGATCAAATATAAAAATCATTGGTTCAAAAACAAATTTTTTTTTTAAATTTTAAGCAAACACTTTATTTTATTAAAAACATACAACTATATAAGCATTTTCAATTTTTTAATAAGATGAATTATAAAAATTAATGATGGGTCGAAAACAAGCTATAATGAAATATACTTACACATGCGCTTAAACTTTTCCTTGAGCTCGGTCTTGTGCTCGCTCTTGGTGATACGGAAGTAGTAATCTGGATACGTGCTTTGATCAACACAGTTTGGTGGGGTGGCAGTTCCAATGGCCATGACAGTGGCTGGGCCATCAGCTCGTTGAGCCTTACGAATTTCATCGACACTCACCATTTTTACACTAAACAAAAAATTAACTAAACTCAATAAGTGAATATAGGTTTTGTTGAAGTTGCTAGAACACAAAATGAGTGAAAATGTCTAGTGTTGAGAATATGGATTGGCGTTGAGTGGTTATATATAGGTGTTGTAGTAGTAAGAAAGGGTGGTGGATGGGAAGGCACGTGCAAACAAACTCCAATTCACCAGTCGCCTCTCCTCTCTCTCACTCACTCGCTAGCTAACTCCCACCCCACGTGCCTCAGTGAGTTTGGTGTCATGTGATTTGCTGCTACTGTCTGTAATGCTATACTCACCTCAATCATTACACGTGTTAAGTTGGGACCAATTTTTCTAGTACTTTTCAGACCAAACGGTTGGTATTTTTATTTTTTAGGGAAACTGTCATTCTAGGCTAGTTTTGAGCAATCATACATACCAGCTCATGTCAATATTATTAAGACATATTATTTTATTCCTTAGATTTTCATTTTTCTAAAGATTTTATGTTATGGTTGTCGATGAATCAGGATAAAGATCCTTTCGCATCATACAACTTAAGTTAGAGGTTGTGATTTTGAAGACTCTAGGTTTTGTTCAGTAAGTCTAGGCAGTCAGGAAACACAACCATTTTTTTTGCTAGGTTTGAGCTTTTTTACACTTTTATCCATTCTCTTTAAAATTAAACTACAAACATTATTTATAAAAGAGGTAGAAGTGTAAAAAGCTCAAAACCTGACCAAAAAATGATTGTATTCCCTGGCTGCCTAGAATGGTTGAGATTTTGATATAACAATTAACTTAGATTTATATGTTTAAGCTAATCATGGCAAAACAAGGCAATTATATATGCACTATAAATGGTTAAGAAACAATGTACCCATAAACAAAATTGTTATTAGCCCACAAAGTAGGTTGATCCACGGACTACGTCGCTTTCTTTAAGGTCCTTTCACGTGTCTTTTCAAAAAACAAAGAAATGCAACTAACACCTTCGAAAAATGTTTTATGTGCTTTACTTCGCTAAAAACACAAATTTTAGAGAACACAAACAATGGAAACAAACAATCTTATAAGATCAGAGTTTCTATAAAGAATAGATGATTTATAACTTATGAAATGAACTTGGTGATTAAGAACTAAATAACTCATAATTAAGTAATATGTAACACACGTTTAATTAAGTATTGTAATTCAAACATTAAAATTTATGGTAATTAAGAACTAATAACTCACAAGTAATTCTAACACCGGAAAAAATGGTGAGGATCAAGACCACCCACAAGCATGTCGTCAAAGATAATTTACTTGTCACCCAAATGAATCCACCTATGAGATAAGAGTAGGAAATGATAGATACCTCGCCACTCTAAGGAACCCACCAAAGAGATAATATCTCGCCACTCTAAGGAATCCATCAAAGAGATAAGAGACGAAAACTCACCACTCTATGGAATCCACCAAAGAGATAAGAGTATAAGGTTAGGAAGAACCTCTCTCCACTTAGCAAAGTTTACAAGTCTTTCTAAAAATCTGAGATCTGTCTATTTCATTCATAGGGATAGGCTTATATAGAGTCATGGAACATCCCTCCATGAATAGGTTCATCCCTATTTAATGCTAGTTCATGTATTCACGCTTAAAATCATGCATGTATCTTAATTACTGACCATCGTAAATAGTTTTGAAATGAATACATGATGTTCCAAGGTAAATGAATCGGGCCCTTATTTACTGAACCAAGTTCAATGGGAGGGCTAGATTCAGTGTGATACGCTTCCGCTTCGTGAACTCGTCCCTGAGTTCTTTGGTTTATATCAATGTCAAATTTTCACCAAATCAAATTATGGATAGAAAAACAAAAACTTCTAACTAGTTCAAGACTTGTGTCTAGCATAGGCTCAATCCTTGCCCATTGCTAGCAATATGGATCCAACATGGGATTTACTAGCTTGAGATAATGGCGAGATGAACTGAATCAACATATGTGGATGCAAATTTGCACTCGATCACGTGCTGATCACGTGGAGCAATCTGCATAAGATAGAAATTAATTCTTAACACCGGTGTGGTGTTTGCCACAGGGTTTTCGATGTCAAAATTAGAACAATGCCTTTAGGAAAGTAATTATTTATCTGTATTTGAAAAGAGAATTGTGAATCAAGAAAGAGTTACCTCCAAATGGATTTGTGTTTGGCTAGTTATAGAGGCAGAATGAGTAAATTGTTGGCAGATAAGTGAGTCATCTACTTGCAAGCGGTTGTAACTTCTCTTAGGTAGTTGCAACTTCTCTTATGTAGTTATAACTTTCATAGATAGTTGTAACCTCCCATTGGTGGTTGTAACTTCCTGTTTGGAGACACATCTCCTGCAAGTTTATGTGCTCAGCTGAGCATAGTGGTCAGCACCAAACACTACTCCTCTACTGAGAAAATAATGTTCTGTTGAGTAGTATTGGGCCTAGACTTGGGCTGCATTGGGCCCAAACTTGGGCTTTCTCTACTCATAACTTTCGTGGGTAATTTTTGGGCTTTCGAGGAACAACCCAAATCTTTGGGCTTCCTTATCCTATTGGGTTAAGGATTATTTTTGGCTCCCACAAATGCCTCTCATTTCCTTTGCTTTCGAGTTGACCGTTTTTTTCCTTTTTATTAAATGCAGATGAGATGTATTTTCACTGAGGAGCCCCGCCAAAAGTAAAAGTAGAATGCCCTTGATCTTGCTGACTTATCTATCTCTATTTACACAAGTAAATGATCTGCATGTAGAGGCTTTTGCTATTGTTGAAATGGAGTCTACTGAAGACAAAATGATCTACATGTAGATGTTTTTGCTGCAGATGAAATGATCTACCGAATGAGTCACACATAGTAATTTCATGGGCTCTTGGACTTTGTCCAAGTAAAGGATCGTCTTTAGGTGAGTAAAACAAGTCTTGCTATGGCATCCTTGTGATTTGACGACTCATCCACATATAAATGTCACATATTTTTGGGCTGACTTACCCATGTTTCAGCATGAGTTGAGAAATCTTCATTTATTGAAGGATGTGACATTGATTTACTAAAGGATGTGACATTGATTTATTGGCTGACTTTGTTTCCACGGTTGATGAGGGCGCGAATTCTACTATGAAATTTGCTAAGGCTTGAGCCTTTATAGTTGTCCTCGGCTGGTAGATTTTGTTGAAGGACACGACACTGATCTGCTGGCTGACTTTGTTTTCCCGGTTGAGGAGGGAATGAATTCTACTAAAATTTGAGTCTTTAAAGTTGTCCTCGGCCGGCAGATCAAGTCGTATGGCTCAACTCTATCGTTCGTTTCATGAGTTTTTGACAAGCATCTGGGAGGAAGTTGTGCTCCCAACTCTTCGCTGATGAAAATTGAGCTAACTGCTACATTTGAAACTGTCAAGTAGATGTACAGGTCCTCTCCTGGATTTGTCTGCTGATCTACTAAAGAATCAATCCAAAGTTGCTGCTATACTAGTGAGACTTTGAATTTCTTTTGAAGTTGAAGGTGACCTCATGTCAAGTAGTGGTCTTCTTTGTTTTTATGATCCCCAAAAACTTGATTGGCTTATTGAATGAGTGTCCAATATGCTTAAGTCGGAATTTAAGTATAACTTGAGAAAATTAATCATGGATTCAAATCTATTTATCTTGGAAATTGCATGGAAATATTGGGTGATCTACTGACCGCTTGAAAAAACTTAAAAGAGATTTAAGTAGTCCTAAGTAAGATGTTTTTATGCTTAGTGATTGATTAATTGAATTACCCACTCACGGAGAGTGACATGCTTTAAGCGGATTTAAGTAGTCTTGAGTAAGATATTTTTATGCATTAAATTACTCACTCACAGAGAGTGTCATCCTCTACTGAGGTGTGATCCTTTACTGAGGCCTTTTGCTTGTGTGGTTTGTAGACCACTTAAAAAACTTAAATGGATTTAAGTAGTCTTGAGTAAGATGTTTTTATACATTGAATTACCAGTGTTCTAAAAATCGACCTAGGCGGTCGCTAGGCGCTAGAAGGTGGAAAACCGCCCAGATTAATGGCTGGGCGGGCAGTCTGGGCGGTTCTGGGCAGTCTAGGCGGGTCTAGGTGGGTCTGGGCGGGGTCTAGGCGGACTCTAGGCGGGGTCTAGGCGGTCTGGGCGATTTTTATTTTTATTTTATTTATTTTTATTTTTTAATAAGGCTGATTGTGTTCTTATTTTATTTTCTTTCCTATTTTTTAGAAATAAACTATTTAATTGTTTTTTATTCAGTATATGTCTAAATGTAGCAAATGATGATTACTTAATGGAATTCTCAAAGGATCTGCCGGTACCAATTTTACTAATGTAGATTTTATCAAACATAACTGAGGTTATTCATGCAATTTGAAGAAAAATAAAAGAATACACAAATTCAAATTTATATAAAGTACCCATCATGACCAACTTCAGTCATTTGAGTTTTAATAAATTTTGTTCACGATTGTTAATTTTTCATGTTTTTAAATTTTGCATATGTATATTGGCATTAAATTGGATGTAATTGATAAGGTATTATGCTTAACTTTTGTAAATTATTAAAGTAATAATACAAAACCTAAGACCGCCTAGGTGCCGCCTAGGCACCTGCTCGCCGCCCGCCCAGCGCCTAGCGATTTTTAGAACACTGTGAATTACCCAATCATGAAGAGTGTCATCTTCTAGTGAGGTGTGATCCTTTACTGAGGCATTTTTCTTGTGTGGTCTGTTGACCACTTGACTAAACTTAAACGAATTTAAGTAGTCTTGAGTAAGATGTTTTTATACATTGAATTACCCACTCACGAATAGTGTCATCCTCTACTGAGGTGTACATAAATGTTTGTAATTTTGAATGTCTTCTGCTGAAGGACATGTAGAACGAATTATCATATTTCACTATTTCAACTGAAGAATGTGTGTTCTCTGCTGAGAAGCAAAATAACATATCCTCTACTAAGGTATATGTAAATATTTGTTCCGATTTTTTTTTGCAGGATCTCCTTTCATTGGTGGCAATCTCTTCAACCAACGTTGGTTCTTCTCGTGGAGAATTTGATTGTCCGAAACGGAGAACTCTATGTATGTTCTACCGGATGAGGAGTCTCTTGTTGAAGAGATGAAATACAATAAAGAGATAAAATACAATCAAGTTTTTCTTATATGTACATTGCATTTTTTTCTTCTTCTAAAAAGCTAGAACACCTCAGCTTCAATCCACTTTGTGATATGGTCGGTTGCCACAATCATTAGATTCTTCTGCGCTGGAGAGTTTGATTGGTAAGAACAATGAACTTTGTGTATGTTCTACTAGCTAAGGAGTCTCTTGTTGGGGAGCATGTTCTACGCTTGTCACCCTTGTTATTTTTATCTTCTTTCTGATCTGCATTTCTTTGTGCAAGTTGACTATCTTTCTCAGGTACATCTGGTGCCTTAGCACTAGTTTTTTTGTCATCCCACAATGCATAGCGTTCTGCCATAGCAAAGGTTTCGGTACGATTTTTGCCCGATTTCATGGTCAATTTGGCATACAATAGGTGATCTACGAGCATACCCTTCTTGAAAGCTAAGGATGCAATTTGGTCATCATACCCATTTATGGTTGCCCTTTTTACCTTGAATATTTTGATGAAGTCTTGGAGAAATTCATTTGACTTTTTCTTCATGTTGAAGAGGTGGTCAGTATGTTTTTTATGGTTCGATAGGATGAATATTCATTTTGTGAAAACAAGGGAGAGCTCCCCAAAATTGTTAATCGACCTAGGGATCAAAGTGTGGAACCAATCTTTGGACACTTCTTGTAAAGTCATAGCAAATATTTTGCACATAAGTGAGTTATTATTTTTTTTACAGAGTCATGACACTTCGGGAATGCTTCAAGTGTCTCTCAAGATAAGAATCTCCTTTGAAAATAGTAAATGTTGGTTTAATAAACTTTGTCGGTGGAGAATTCCTTTCAATGTCATTTGTAAAAGCTGAAGTGTTTACCAAGGCCACCTCTTTGCGCATAGCATCATCTGGATTTTCCATGACTTGCGAGTTCCTCAACTGCTTATTGATAATTTGTGCTACATCATCAACTCTCAAGGGCTTGGGTGCATCCTGTTAATTGGCCGCATGGTAGGGCAATCTACGCTACTCAGCGACATTGCAGTTTTGGGACAAGTTAATATAATGATCCTAATTTGATCATCTGCGTTGTTCACATTCATCGGATTTTGTCTTCTGCACTGACCACTCATATCTGGTGTCATCTGTGACCCCAGCCTTGAGTGTACAATTGCTTGGGAGCCCAACCTTGAAAAGATTATTGTTTGCGGCCCGAGCCTAGAGTGCACATTTGCTCGTGGCCCTAATATTGAATGAATGATTACAGATGGATTATTTCTCCTTAGTGGATGACTACTTCTGCTCCCATGCACATGGTCTACTAGCAGATGACAATGTGTCTTTTGCCTTGGCTGTATACTCACTAATCGCTCTACCACCGGAGTTTGGTCCTTCAATATTGGCGATCTGACTTACGAGATTTTCTTGTTGTTTCATCTCCATTGGGCTCGGCTGTTGGGCAAAAGGTTGCACTTGATGGTCTGCCGGCAGTGGCAAATCTACTACCAGTGGTTGTCCGTTGGTGGCAGCTGAATCTGTGGGAGTGATGGCGGCCCTATATGGGCAGATGATTGTGCAACATTATTTTTGGTAATTTGTTTTCAAGTTGCCACTATTGTGTTGAAAAAGAACTTCGAAAATAAAAGTGTTTGTAAAAGAAATTTTAAAGTGAATGAAATTTTTTTTATCAAAGGAAGAAAGCTTGCAATGAATTTGATTCAAGCTTTCATTGAAAGCATCAATTGTGGATGCAAATTTCCATTGGTCATGTGTTGATCACTCGGAGAAATCTACATAAGATAGAGATTAATTCTTGACACCGGTGTGGTGCCTGCCACAGAGACTCTAATGTCAATGTTAGAGCAATGCATTTAGGAAACTATTTATTTATCTGTATTTGAAGCGAAAATTGTGAATAAAGAAAGAGTTACATCTAAATGGTTTTGTGTTTTGGCTATTTATAGAGGTACAATGAGTAAACTGCTGGCAGATGAGTGAGACATGTAGCAGATGAGTGAGACACTTGGCAAATGAATGAGTCATCTGTTTGCATGCGGTTGTAACTTTTCTTAGGTAGTTGTAACTTCTGTTATGTAATTGTAACTTCCGTAGATAGTTGTAACATGTCATTGGTGGTTTAACTTCTTATTTTGAGACACCTTTCCTACAAGCTTATGTGTTCAGTTGAGCATGATGGTCAGCGCCGAACACTTCTCCTCTACTGAGAAATGAGTGTTCTGCTGAGTTGTATTGGACCCAGTCTTGGGCTTTCTCTACTTGTAATTTTCGGGTTTTTCAAAAACGGACAAATCTATGGCCTTCCTTATCTCCTTGAGCTAAGGATTTTTTTTGCTACCACAACATACATCGTATTGCTTACATCCCACTATCCTTGAGAAGTTTACTGGTAAAATATATGCTAGACTTCACAGTAGACATTTGCAAGTGTTCATATCATCATTTAAATTATACAAGCTTGAAAATCTCCTAGGTATGGTTCATAAAAAACAACCTTTATGAAATTAATCAAAATTACCCAAAGTAAAATTTAAAGTTTATTGTGTTTACATTACAAATACCACTGTTCAAGTACAAATGGTGGGTTTTTTAATGGGCCCGAACATGATGTGGCCCAGAGTGTGGCTTTGGGTCAGTTTCACTTGTTAATCTCTTCTGTACTAAAACATTGACTAATTGATAATCCAAAAGTCTGGACAATCACCATATATATTGTATCTATCTTATAGCATCTCTATGGGTAAAAGCTAAAATCATCATTCGTTTTAATAAAAAAACTAATTTTAGGGGTCTCCCTATTTCTTAATCACTTCAATCACGTTCCTCATTTTAACTTTTTCATTATTATTTAAGTATATCTTTATCTAGTTTTAGAAATTTTCTATTTAAATTTTAATGATTGGAAGAGAGAAAAGAAAGAAAAGTGATTTTTTTTTTTTTTTTTATAAAATATTTATGAGGATTTGGGGGATGGAATGGATGCCCTCAAATATAGGGGGAAGGGAGATGCAAAGTTAAAATGGGGGCTTGGATAAGGAATCTCTTAGAGCAAAGTTTTTCTCACATGAGACCCCAAAAATAGTTTTTTGGCTAATTTAGGGGATCCCTTGGAGATGCTCTTATAAATCATAATGGTGTTTTAAGGAATTGGATATAAAAGATGGCTATGATTGAAAGTTGGAAAATATATTGAGGGTTGAGATTCATTTCCTATAATAACATATTTGTGAATATAAAACAACTACAAGGGCAAATAAAACGATAAATGGTGAAAAAAGTTAGTGGAATGTACATGTGGAGGGGAGAGAAAAGTTTGTGTTTTTTTCTCAAAATTAAAATTGTCATAACTATTTAATTGGTTGTCAAATTTTGGTAAACTTGGTATTGTTGGAATGCATTTTTGAAGATCTTTTCAATGAAACCCGTGATAAATACAAATGCTAAAATTTTAAATATATATTTTTATTGCTAAATAACGTATAATGCATTTCATGTCGTTAGTATTTTTCAAATAAATAAGGAGGGTCGATCATCATATGAAAAAAAAGATGAGACAGATATCTTAATGCACATTTAAACAAAAATCTCGAACTTCATGTTTTAGCGAATTTAAGGTTTAGGATAGAACTCATTCTCGGCGTTTGAATTTTTTTGCCAGTTGAATTAAATTTTGGCAGAATCTAACCCTAAAGTTTATATTATATATTTTTACCTTAGAAGAGGCTTGCACTTTATCAAAACAGATTGAGGGCGAAATTGGGGATGGTGGCGAAGGTGTTAAGTACATGATATTTAGCAAAAATATTATATGGGGTGCAAACGACACGAGAAATACCGTAGTCTATATTACAATTTAGAGTAGTGTTTTACTATTCATCGTTGACTGGAACAAACTAAGAATTGAAGATAAATGATGACTAGGATTGAAAGTTGGGAAATGGGTTGAGGGACGAGATTCATTTCCTATGATGACAAAGTTGTAAATATAAAACATGTAGAAGGGTAAAGAAAATGAAAAAAAAAATGTGAAAAAATTGTGGAATGTACGTGTGGCAGAAAAAGAAAGTATTATATTAAACTATCTATATAGTTCTCGGATTTTAGTAAACTTGGCGTAGTTAAAATGCAATTTTGAAGATCTTTCCAACAAAACCAATGATCGATACTGTGGATGCAAATTTTCACCGGATCACGTGTTGTCACGCGGAGCAATTTGCATAAGATAGAGATTAATTCTTGACACCGGTTTGGTGCCTACCAAGGGGACTCCGATGCCAAAGTTTAAGCAATGCCTTTAAGAAAATATTTATTTTTCTGTATTTGAAGAGAAAAGTGTGAATTAAGAAAGAGTTACCTCTAAATGAATTTGTGTTTGGCTAGTTATAGAGGCAGAATGAGTAAAGTGTTGGCAGATGAGTGAGACATGTGGCAGATGAGTGAGATAAGTGGCAGGTGAGTGAGCGCCGCCAAAAATAAAAGTAGAATGCCTCTGATCTTGCTGACTTATATGTCTCTATTGATACAAATAAAGGATCTGCATGTAGAGGTTTCCGTTGTTATTGAAATGTAGTATGCTGAAGACAAAATGATCTGCATGTAGATTATTTTGTCTTCAGCATATAAAACAAGTCCTGCTCCGACATCCTGGTGATTTGATGACCCATCCACATATAAATGCCACATATCTTTGGGCTGACCTGTCCATGTTTCAACATTAGTTGATGAGTCTTCATTTATTGAAGGACACAACGCTAATCTGCTGGTTGACTTTGTTTCCCCGGTTGAGGAGAAAGTGAATTCTACTATGAAATTTGATAAGGCTTGAGCCTTTATAGTTGTCATCGGCCGATAGATTTTGTTGAAAGATGCAACATTGATCTGCTAGCTGACTTTGTTTCCTCGGTTGAGGAAGACTTGAACCTTTACAGTGTTCCTCGGATGATAGATTTTGTTGAAGGATACGACACTGATCTGTTGGCTAACTTTGTTTTTCCGGTTGAGGAGGGAATGAATTCTGCTAAAGCTTGAGCCTTTAAAGTTTTCATCGGCCAGTAGATCATGTCGTATTGGCTCAACTCTATCACCCATTTAATGAATTTTTAACAAGCATCCCAGAGGAAGTTGTGCCCCCAACTCTTCGCTGATGAGAACTAAGCTAACTGCTACATTTGAAACTACAAAGTAGATGTATAAGTTCTTTATTGGATTTATCGTTGATTTACTCAAGAATCGATCCAGAGTTGTTGCTTTACTAGTTTGAATTTATTTTGGAGTTGATGGTAACTTAATGTCAAGTAGTGGTTTTCTTTCTTTTATGATCCTCAAACTTTGTGTATATTTGTTGGTCTGCCGAACAATACCTCTTTAGTCAGTGGTATTTTCTTTTTTCTCACGTCAACTCCATTCAAATTTACAAAGACAAATGACTTTCTTTACGAATCACAAAATAGGAGATGAAGTTGGATTTATCGAATCAGAGTAAGGTTTAGCCGTTTAGAATTAGAGAGAATAAAGAAATAAATAAATAATTAGATAGGAAAGAGTAGAAACGGATAGCGTGGAGAAGAAGAAGAGGAGTCATAATCATTAATGCATGTGTTTTTTATGACGTTTAGTCGTTTACATAAAATAGTGTGTGTTTTATCTATTTGTATTCTAAATAAATGTATTTTTAGGTTATATATATATGGGGTGATGGTGGTGATATAGGAGAAACGAGTTCATGATTAGTGTAATTGGGGATGCAGGTGATTTGTTGTTGGGGACAGTAAATTTAATTATGAGTATTGGACACTATAAGGTATTAAATTGCATTTGGGCTTGAGCTATATTGGTATTGGTATGGGGTAAGAGGAGTAGTATTGATATGTGTAGGAATAACATTGGTATGGATATTAGTTATATCGAAAATTCTAGGGGTCGAGGGAAAGGGAGCGAGGGATGGGTGTAACCACCCATCCTCCTCGCGATGAGCGCCCACGCGCATCTCCAATGCGATGCGCTCATCCCGAAGAGGATGGGTGGTTACACCCATCCCTCGCTCCCTCCCTCGTTCCCTAGAAGGGCTCTAGTTATATTATGCATCACTCGTTTGCTTTTTTGTTTTAAATAAAGCTAAGGTGCTCTTGCTAATTTTGGGGTACACATAACTGTTGTTATGGGATGAGGGAAGCTTCTACAATTTCTGAAGAGTTTTATAAGATTATAGTTTGAGGAGGTACTTCGAAATTTTGAAACAGTGTGGATGGAAAGTACAATGATCAGTGCAATGAATAGTGAGTACAATAAACAGTCATAATGAATAGTACCTGTGAGCAGTAACAATGAACACTAACATGAATAGTCCGGGCTTGATTTTTTTTTTTTTTCAACAATCTTCGACCAACAGCCAAGCTTTGTTTGTTCTCTTCTATTCAATCTTCTACCTCGGATCGAACAAATCTCTTTTGTCCAAACTCTAATACCAATTGATATAACCAAGGGATAACCTGAAATAAATGGTATACTAATAGAAACACGCATAACTTTGTGACTGTTACATCCCCACTGCTAGACTGCTCTCACCAATATAACAGGTTGTTCCATAAATAACAGTATCAACAGAGTCCACGGGCTTACAAGAAGCACAACAAGGTATTGTCAGAAACTTTACTCCTTAAGGGTTCATAGTTGGTTTAGATGAACTTCTACCCTACTCTGGTAGTGATGGCAACCAGCGTGCACTGGATCATAAGTCTTGGCAGGGGGGCATCTCCCCCATCCACCAAACTTGAGCCCAGAAGAAGTCACAAAATCAGTCGTGAGACAAAACAATGAAATTCTACAATGTTATTTTATCAATTTGTTGGTGCAGAGGTGAATCAGAAAATACACAGTATTTTCTTTTTGCAGGAATAAAAGTGAAAACAATGATGTAATTTATCTTCATTGGGATCTCAATTTGAAAATTACATTGGTCCACTAACTGCCAGGTATCTGTACAAGTGAAATTTACAGCTTTCACTAGACTAGTGAAAGAAATGCATACCTGACATTGACAAACTTATTATGTTATTTTAATTCACTTTTTCTGTAATATGCAAAATTAATTTGCTTTATAGCAAGGATGAAGTTAAGAAAATGCGTCCCTAATTACGCGAGCTAATACCCTCGAAGATAACCGACTGAGCACCTCAGGGAGTATTTGTGCTGAGATGCCTGGCAATACTGGAAGAAGCTCTTGAAGGATTTGTGCTGCATTCATATCCTGCATGTGTCCGAAAATCATCAGAAAGAAACTTTTTTGTGGTACCTACGGTAATTAATGAAAAAAAAGGAAGGAACATGCCAAAAGGCTTTGCTTTTGTTCATTAGTGACTTTGAATAACATTACAACACCAAAGCAATAAAAAACTTTCTATCGAGAGGCTGTTTAAGCTCGAGTCAAATGTTATGCTACAATGCCAAAGCACACATTTCTACCATCCTTGAGAAAAATGCAAAACACCTAAAATCTGCCAAATTGTTTCAACTCAGAAAGAAACCAAAACTTATGTCCTAATATGAGAATTTTTCATCAGATTAATTGCAGCTTCAGAAATTGAGCAAAATACGAGAAGTACCTGACTTGATCTTCTTGATGCTGAAGTCCCAGCAATTAGGAATTCAACAACTTTTTGTACATTATTTACTATAATTTTGTCCTCCTCTGTGATCGTAGGCAAAAATGCTGCCAGCCTCACAGGCCCCAAAGCAGGAACCATACTAAAAACTGAGGTTGGATTTTCAATACCCAAGGTTGACATTATTTGTACCACTTGCTGTCTGGAAACTGCATCAATGCCCTTCACAATCTGTTTCACATTACAAGGCTTAGCATTAAGAAGTTTGTAACAAACTAAAATGAAAGATATCAGGAAAATCATTTAAAATACCAATCAGACTGACAATTGATTCCTAAGGACCATGTAATGATGTAATATGCAATTTCTACCTAGAATGCCAATACAAACATACAAATATCGGCTGCAACATAAACAAATTGAAACACACGATAAACAAAACCAGTAATGAGAGACATGAAAAATCATTTTGTAGGCCCATTTACACCGATCTACAAGCCGTTTGGAAAGGGAGACGATCTCGAGCAGCCCCTCCACCATATCACCAAATTCCCTTCTGCAACAACCCCTATATGTCCTACCACTTGGCTCCTTTTGTGACCCCATTTGGGCCAGTTTAGAGGCACAATACAAGATCGACTTCTTCCATGTGCATGCAAAGTTGACGATGCAATCTTGGGTGTTTTCCAAGACTATATTTCATGCTCATCATTGAAGGGTGCCCAATCATGGTTTGCAATTGCATTACTACAGAAGTGCCGAGGCCAGTTACTGATTGTTCATTTTTCTTGGGAGGTTCTTCAAAAAATTGGTTCAAAGGTGAGATTGGAGGTAATTAGAGGGGCCTTTTCTTAGAGGGGAGGATGGTGAGATTGGGGATAATTAGGATTTATTTTTATTTATAATGACTACTACATCTGACGTTCAAGGAACGCCACGTATGCTCCACACCACAATACAGAAACTTTAACCCGTGTCAATTTTGCTCCATAATGTTTGCTTCTTTGAACATCCTTCAAGGGAACCATGTGAAAAAACTTTTGTTCGGAGATTGATAGATTTCTTTGTTGTTCTCGAGTTTTACAATCCAAACATTCTCGATTTCTTAACCTTCTATTGATTATTTTTAAATTGGTACTCATTCCTTCTTGCTTCCGCAGAGGATTTGTATCATTAAAAGAGTAAATCAAAAATCATTTTGGAATCCACGGAAGGAAAGTAACCCAACTATAAAAAGGTAAGGGTACTACTTTAAGCTGAAAAAAAAGAAGTTATGGTAACATTCTGTGACATTAGATAATTACTTTCAAAAAAAATTGATCAACTATTATGTAAAAATTGTGTATCAAGAAAAATGGTGTTTCAAATAGATGAGACAATTAAGCGAAGAGTAAACTATGAAGTGACTGAAAGGATCCTACATATAAGGCCATAAAAATCTAGATTAGGATGTTATCTCCATAAAAGAGATTTAGTCATTATGTCAGATGTAAATATAAAGAGAGTTATGGTTGATGGATCCAAGACATACCTCATCCAGAAGAAATTCTCGGAAAGAATTTCCCTTTTCAGATAACAAAAAGGATAAAGCTGCTCTTGTTTTGATTGGCTGCGCCAGTTCAGACCCATTTGTTAGAAAACTTGGAAAGATATCTGTTTGACTTTGTAAAATGCCTAGTTCTGCCATATTGCCATTCATGTCCTCTCCACCTCCACTTTTTGCAGCAGTTGTGAAAGTTTCAAAAGCTTGCATAACATCAATGAATCTTTCAGCGTCAAAAACTCCCATTTTTCCATATATTGTGTAATGTAAGGCATTCCTCAGACGTGGGGATTCGTCCGTTAAGAGTCTCTGATTGAAAGGATCATAAAAACTTTAGTTTGGAAGAAATATTGAAATAATACGCAGTATAATAACAATTAAAACCACAAAAGGATCAAATAAATAAATGAATTGAAGTCTAAAAAAGTCCTAGCAATTGATTCAACTGGGAACTTGAAAGTATGCAGCTAAAACTAATCCAAGGACAAAAGCCTCCATTCAAGGCTTTCACACATTCTAGATCAGATCAACTTCAATTCAAGACCCAGAGACATGTATAAAAACATGCATGTCATCGGACTTAACAAGATCGATATTGTTGAGTTTAAGTAAGTTAACCTAAATCAAGCACCATTTACTCCAATTAGAGAGAATAGCAATAATTTCCTTAGTATGATGCTATTAACAGTTCTTGAAAATGAGTCTCTCAAGGAAAACAAGAGTTGCCATCAAAACATATAACACGCAAATGAACACAAGGAAAGAAAATTCATTTTAGCATATAGGTAGAGTTGCTATGCTCTGCAGTCTCCTACTATTGTCATAGTAGGCTAGTAGCTATCTCTTTGTAAAGGTCAATTTTAATCTGTAATCTTCACAGTTTAAGTTCAAAACTCCCTTTCTTTCAATTTAAGGATACATTGCTGAGAGCGCATTTACAGCAAAGCAAGTCATAGTAGGCATTGCTGAGGAAGTACAGAATAGCAGAGAAGTAACAGCATTATGGATACAAAGCAGTTTCAACCATCAAGCAGTAATCTTAAAAATTCCTATTTTAATTGGCAATTAATTCTAGTACTAAGATACTTGAGATAACTGTACCCATCAAATGATAACACGTGCAACATTCTTTTGACACTCCATAATTATTTGGCTCAAAGGCCAGGTCTATCTTGAGAGTGGGTTATTGATTCATTAAACTAGGTGTGATACCCTGCCAGAGAGCAGAGGATGATCAATTGAACACCACCAAAAAAATAGCTTAATATTGGCTTTCGCCTTTGGATTGGAACCATACAATTTCTTTTGAAAATCACAATGGGCAAAGACACTTTCGAAACCATCAAGCCAATCATCCTGAAAAATATGGAGGTAGCTTCGATTCTTTTCAGACACCCATCTCCTCTTGAAGAGGAGGAAGGGGCATAAAGCACTTAAACACCTAGTTCTGAACTCAAGGAAGCTGTTCAAATATGTACGCTTGCGTA
Organism: Berberis vulgaris; assembly: GCA_963556465.1. NCBI lineage: Eukaryota > Viridiplantae > Streptophyta > Magnoliopsida > Ranunculales > Berberidaceae > Berberis > Berberis vulgaris. The sequence continues at coordinate 20,304,414 of OY747127.1, forward strand.
TCTATAATACCAACATTGAGAAGATGCTCTGAAACTCGAGATGATCAAATAAACCAAAAGAAATTAATACCTGTGCAATATATGGATAAGCTTCATCCACAAGGGCAAAGTCAGAGTCCCCCACTAAAGCTATGCCTTCCAGTACACCGATTGCTCTGATTATGAGAGCAAAATAAGGGGGTATCCTAAATGGATAATCAAATGTTATTTGAGCTAAATCTGATGCCAGCTCTTGGAAGTTAAAATTTTTTGCTCCACCTCCTTCAAGTGCCTGGTCAAAAACTTTGGCCAGAACTGGCAAGATTGGATCTAAATTAACCCCATCTGGAATGAAACCAAGCGTGACAAAATCTTTAACTATAGCCCCATAGTCACGGTGAATTAAGTGAGCAATTGCTTCAATCATGCCGTACTTTTGGTCATCAGTTAATTTTGTAACGAGACCTGTAGAAGCAGTAGCATGCATGTTGAAACATCAGTGTTGTACTAGATAGCACTACAAAGTAGTCAAACTAGATAGCAATCTGAAGTGACCTAAAGACATTGCTTGATAGATGGAAATGGTAATTCACGTCATAAATGCTTGTCAAAGCTTATCAAATACCGGAGAACAAGGCATTGTTCAGCATAGTATTTTTTTTTTTTTTTTTAAATTTTAATTCCAGTGTAGGGGAAGAAACAGCTCCCTCTATATCATACAGATAATACGCATATATGTGCACTTAAAATTTTAATTAAAAACTGCCGATTTAACAAAAATGAGCATAATTAATTCAATAATTGCTTTAAATCAAAATACATATTGAGTCAATACTTTTCAGATACTCCTTTGGATATGTATCCAACAAGGTTTCATACATGTAAATATGTCCAGTTGGCATGCCTCAAACTCAGATACTTCTTGAACAAACTATGGACACACCTTAGATTTTTATTTTTCTGTTTTTGGAAAGGGAAAAAAAAACTATATCAAACTTTTTAAGATTTGACATTGGCTTGGACGTGATACTACTAGATGAAGTGCACAAGTGATAAGCTCAACATATTTTTACATTTTGACACAATTAATTAATTACATGGAAGGATAAAAAATGTTGGTGTGCAATTTGACTTATGAGTTATGCTTTATGCATTCAAACTTTGTTTTCGATTAAGTTGAATCGTTGACACCTACATAGTACATACACATACAACTATTAGTTCTTTGATAAGGAGAAATTCTATTGAAAATAAGAGAATTTGAAAACTGGAAGAAATGAAAATTTGAGGACTACACGCAACTGCTATAGTGTTACACGGTTTTGAAGATTTCAAGTATAACATCTAGTAGTATTAAATTAAATTTATTTTAGCGGTGTGTGATTGCCGTACCCTTTCCTAGTTTTTTTTTACATTTTTCTTACCACCAATCTGTATTACAACCGACGGCATACCATATCTGCATCCATAGTTTCTCTTCTTCACTTTTTAGTACTAAAACTTTATCGTTTTATCAAAATAAACAAACAAGCAAAATGCTACATATTCATCTTTTCAAACAGACTGCAAAGATAGTTGTGTTTCTAAAACAAATGAAACATTACCAAAGTCAAGTATTGCCAGCTTCCCATCTGGAGTACGGATCAAATTCCCAGGATGTGGATCGGCATGAAAAAATCCAGTATCTAGCAACTACAAAGGCAAGGATGAGAGGTAAGATACAATAAAAACAGAAACGATATACATCCAATCATTGTACTAGTAACAATGATGACAGTCTGAACAAATATAACAACACACTTGATCACTGAAACCGCAATTCCTCACCTTTTAGCTAGAACTTTCTAAGAATAATGATGTAATAAAAAGATTTGCATCATACATGTTAGAGTACACATATCCACTGGGGTTAGATCTTTTACTTCATTTAAAAAGTATGTTAGGTCTCCAGCCATCTTTAGTAGTTATGAATAAGGCTGAATTGTATCAAACTGATCGGTGAATGTGATAAGAAGTAGCAGTATCTTCTTTAAAAGTATACTCCTTTAAAAGCAGTATCTTTTTTAAAAGCTTAGTGATTAATGAAGAAATTTTTTTTTATTTGGGTAAGGTTTTCTAGGACAATGAAAATATACTTGTTGGACAAAAATTTCCTTGATCAATTAGAAAAATGAAAGTTTCTTAGGGTCTGTTTGGTTGCACGGAAAATTGTCACGAAAATTGAAACCATTTCCGTGAATTCAATTCCGAGGCCCCAGACTCAGACTTGGAATCCCATGAGTAGTAGGAAAACAGTATTTTGAAGAATCGATAATAGACAACCAAACAGTGAAAATTTGCATAACAAGATAAATGAATTTCATTTCCCAAGGAAAATGACTAACCAAACATATCCTTATTTGAATTAGGTTTCCTTGTTCAATTAAGAATATCAAAGTTTCCTAAATCAATTAGTAAACTAGATAAGGAAAAAGTTTTCCTTGTGGGACAAGGAGAGTGACATGGAAACACTTTCTTATTAGGAGTATGTTTCCTTATTTGGTTGAAACAAGAAAGTTATCCTTATAGGACAAGGAAAGTAATATGGAAATAATTTCCTTTTAAGAGTAGGTTTTCTTTGTTTGGTTAAAACAAGAAAGTTCTCCTTGTGAGATAAGGAAAGTAATATGAAATTTTTTCCTATTAGGAGTAGGTTTTCCACGTTTGGTCTTGGACTTATTTGACCTATATATAGGGACTTTGTATGTAGGTTCAAGACATCCAAGAAATTCAGAAGAATCCACAGTATCCAGGTTATAGAGATGTAGATGTATAGCTTATTCAGTGGAGCTCTCAAGAGAGTTATCTTTCAGAGAGAGCATCAACAGTTTGTTTTTGAGGGAGAAATCTCTTGAAAAATTTGTTTTCGAGAGAATATTGGAATTTTTGTTAGTTAGTAAGATAACTAAGGTTGGAGGTTCAAGAAAGTTTGTTCTTGAGAGGTTAAAATCATTGTTCTAATAATATAGTGGAAGGATTGGAAAAAAACTTTGATCGTCTTATCTTCTTCTATTATTTATTATTTTCGCATTTAGCTCAGAATCATTTTCTGTGTATCAGTGCCGAACCCAACCGGAAGTAACCTTGTGTGGGCAGACTCTGAGGCTGACGGGCTACATTGTGTAGGCGGGCTGACTACCATATATGGGTGAGCTCAGAGGTTGGCAGACTACTTTGGTGATATAGTCCCACATCGCCTGAGTGAGGGAAGGGGATGTGCTATATATATGTGAGGTTGAATCCCTTGATGCGTGTTTTAAAGCCGTACGGGTCTTGGCCCAGAGCGGACAATATTGTACTATATAGATCGGGTCGTTACAGAATGGTATCAGAGTCAGACCCAGCCGAAAGTGTGATAACGAGGACATTGGGCCCTAATGGGGTGGACTGTAACAACCTTGTATGGGTGTGCTCTGAGGCTGACGAGCTACATTGTGTGAGTCGTTACAGAATAGTGTCAGAGTCGAACTCAACCGAAAGTATGCCAACGAGGACATTGAACTCGTTATAAAATGGTATAAGAGTCGGGCTTAGCCGAAAGTGTCCCAACGAGGACATTGGGCTCGTTACATAATGGGGTCAGAGTCAGACTCAACCGAAAATGTGCCAACGAGGACGTTGGGCCCTAACGGGGTGGATTGTAACAACATTATGTGGGCGTGCTCTGAGGCTAACAAGCTACCTTATGTTAGCGGGCTTAGAGAGTGGCAGACTACCTTAGTGTTATAGTCCTACATTGCCTGGGTGAGGAAAGGGGATGTGATATATATGTGCAAGGCTGGATCCCCTTAGAACAATACGTTTTAAAGCAATGCGGGCCTTAGGCCAAAATGAATAATATTGTACAATGTGGATCGGGTCGTTACAGAATGGTATATGTGCCAATGAGAATGTTGGGTTCTAAGGGGGTGGATTGTAACAGCCTTATGTGAGTGTGCTCTGAGGCTACCATGTCGGAAGTGTACCAACGAAGACATTAGGCCTTAGGGGTAGATTGTAACAACCTTGTGTGGGCGTGCTCTGAGGCTGACGGGCTATCTTGTGTGGACGGGTTCTGTGAGTGGGCTCAGAGGCTGACAGACTACCATGTGTGGACGGGCTCGAAGGCTGACAGACTACCTTGGTGTTAGTCCCACATCGCCTGGTTGAGTAAAGGGGATGTGCTTTATATGTGCGAGGTTGGATCCCCTTTGTATAATGTGTTTTTAAAATCGTGCAGTATTTGGACCCAAAGCGAGCAATATTGTACCATGTGGATCGGATCGTTACAGAAGGACATAGCAAAAAGTGTGCCAACGAGGACGTTGGGTCCTAAGGGGTGGATTCTAACAGCCTTGTGTGGGCGGGCTTTGAGACTGGCAGACTACCATGTGTAGACGGGCTCAGAGGTTGGTGGCTACCTTGGTGTTATAGCTGCAGGTAATATTAATCTTTCAGCAGTATTACAAGTTCTAGATTTGTCTATGAAGTTAAAATGGATAATGGACCCATAACGATCCAGGAGCGTTACATGGTATAACAAGATTTAACGAATTATTTTTTAAATATATTTTTTATATCCCTACTAAGCATTATAGAGCAAAATAAGTAAATACTAAATAAGCAAATCATTTCCAAAGCATCAAATCAAAAAGTAGCACATCTAAATCAAAACATACCATCCATGACATCAACTCGTTAACATCATCTCACCATTAAGAAAATGGATTAGAACAGATAATTATCCTTTCATAAAAATTAAGAAAAGGGGTTGAATTAAGAAAATAAACAAAAGGAGGAACTAAAATTTGCCCTAATTACCCAGATTGATTGACATGAAAGGATTTACTTGGGTACTCAACCACAAAATTGAACTAATTAACCTGATTGCTAAAAAAGGGATGATTAAGAGAAGAAAAAAAAGTGCATGAATGTATTCCCTAAAAATCTTCAAATTGATTCAGAACAAAATATGCAAATCTCGTCCATCTAATTACACTCACTTGAAGGCAGCAACAGCCAGTAGTAGGAAGGCAGTCGAAGCACCCAACCCCAGGTCAATCTTTTATCTCTTCTTTCTTCTCTCTTTTGCGATCGCAACGACAGTAGGCACGCCGCACGCCTGCGACCAATTTCTCTTTGCATCATCTCTCACCCTTGTGTCGATCTCTCTTCCTCGATCTCTCAATCTCTCTGCGTCGATTCTCGTCTCTAGCTCTCTGCGTCGATCGAACAACAACAACCAACAAGGGTTTTTTTATTCCCTTATATAGCGTTGTTACGATATAATGGTTACATAAACAACTGTTTTTACCTCTTAACGACCGTTATCTCGGCATTTTATCCCCACCATTAAATACAAATGTTAAATTGTTGAAACATAACGGCCCCGATCCATTAACCATTATAATGTCGTTATAATTGCATAGATTATTGTAATAGGACATTGATTTCCAATTAGGTTTAGGGTTTGTTTCTTGTCAGAGAAGTTAGGTGCCCATTGTTAGTTAGTTGAAGAAGAGATTTTTTTTATCGATGATTTATTTTCTTTCAATTCATCGCATTATCTTTCAATTCCTGTTTATTTGCAAGTTTGATTCTATCAATTGCTATCAAAGCCGAAACGATTCTAATTAGTTTAGTTGATTCTAATTAGTTTAGCTGGTTCACAACCCAAGTCGCACCCTCCCCTCCCCTTGCACCTATTTTAGTCATGTGGGAGGAGAAGGAAAACATATTTTTCGAGTCTGCTTCTAATTTCAATTCAGTCCCTGACCACAACTTTTGTTATGTCCGTGAACCCCTCTTGCTACTTACATCTCACCATTCTTTCAATACCACCATGGGACGGAGTTATGATCCAATTTAATTCAATTTTATGACACATTTTGAAGATAAATTTGCACACAACTTTCCCATCAGGCAAAAGATCTACTTCGAACTCAGTATTCATATTGAACTTCTTTTTGGTGTCAGGTTTGTCATTTGATTATTTGGGGTTCCAGCAACTATGCATCGAACTCAGTATTCATATTGAACTTCTTTTTGGTGCCAGGTTTGTCATTTGATTCTTTGGGGTTCCAGCAACTATGCAGGAAAAGTTCGAGGTCGCCTTTTGTTTGTGCACTTCACCTTATGTCAGTCACAGGTTGCTTGTTCATGTCTGCCTTCTTCGACTTCAAGCTCGAGGACGAGCTTCTTCAATACGAAGAGGTTGATGTAATTAGGTTATTTAGTAATATTAGTATTTTAGCAGTATTAGAAGTTCTAGTATTATATTAGGACAATGGTTTCCAATTAGGTTTAGGGTTTATATCTGTTCAGAGAAATTAGGTCAGTTATAAATAAACATAGATTGCCCATTGTCAGTTGGTTAATTGAAAAAGAAACTTTATTTGGTTTATTTATTTTATCGTTGATTTATTTTCTTTCAATTATCACATTATCTTTCAATTCCTGTTTATTTGCAAGTTAATTCTATCATAATCACTGTGATTTAAGACTTTTATCTTCACGAGTTCTGGAAACAATGAGTTTGTCTTCAGATGTATGAAGATAAAAGAATAAGGATACTGAACACGCCAAAGCAATGAAGGGTAAACAAAAATTTTATACAAATGAAACTTTGAAACATAAGACAGGCAAACAGAGGTAAAACATATAGTGGTTGACATATGGTTCTTTCATGCCTATCCATATGCATGTCCTCTATTGAGATCATCCAGCATACCTAAACACACTGCTTACCTGTTTTAAGTAGCATATGATTCCAACATTGACCAGTTCACCAACATCACTTTCAGTACTTTGTGACAGCTTTTCCCCTTCTAGCCATCCTGTTGTAAGAACCTTTCTTGAAGTATATTTCGTGTATGTTTTTGGTACAACAACCTGAAATTCCAAACATTTTATACAAAGAGTTTAATATATGTTAGGATACAATACATTACTTAAGAATGGTGCTATAGGAAAATCACTGCATTATTCAAGATAGATTTAGACAAAATAACAAAATTGTACTAAAACTGGACTAATCATGTGCATCTAAGAACTACTACTAACATGACAGAAATACAGTCAAAATGTGGTAAAGGGCACCTGAGGAAGGTCCTCTCTCATCATTTCAGCGAAGAGTGTCCCATTTTCACCCTCGTTAATATAATCAAGTTCCTCGAAGAAGCGAGCAGCCCATTCATCTACCAGTCCAACAACATCAACGGAGACCTAAAAACTCAAAAGAAAAAAATAGGGAGAATTACCATTCCCATAGATATGTACAATCGTAAAACAGAAGATCAGCTACTTGACTAACAAACATATCACACATTTATCACTACCTGAGGAAACCTTCTAAGAACCAATCCCAAATTCCGTATAATAAACAAATCAACTGTTACAGTTTCAAGCACATAAGGCCGCTGCACTTTAACAGCCACCAAATCCCCAGATTCTTTCAGTCGGCCCTTATATACTTGCCCAAGTGATGCTGCATAAAGACAAGCAATTGCATGATATGTCACTATGTCAATGTAACAATAGGAGTCTAATAGAGACATAATAATGAAAGTTACATAATATTTCTGTTAATTACCTCTTCCGTCAAAAGTACAAGTAGTTAAAGGAGGATTTGACTGTGCACAGCAAAGGGAACATGGGAATAATATGCGGTGGAAATATGCCCAACTAACCCCTTCCCATCCCACCCCTTAGCACTACCACTGAAGATTTTGAACTCATAACCCCTCAGGACCTGGACCTACTGCTCTAATACCATGTTAATGACCATTTCAGTCCAAAAGTTTGGAGCTGTTAGAGTAGGGTGGAACTATGTACTCTAAAGGGATCACATGATCACATGAACAGGGACGACAGCCAACAACAATTACGTAAAAAATAATAATAATAATAATAATAATAATAATAATAATAAATCATTATTATTATAATGATTATAAAAGGAAAAAAGAGAATAAACAAAAACGGAAGAAATTTATACTTAGTGGTCAAAATAGACGAGCATCAAGGGTTATCAGAATACCAGCAGCAATCGGAGAGGTAGTCAGTTCAGAATAGATATTTTGCCAAGGCTGACCAAGCTCCTGTTCTATTAAGGCCATTGCTACATCATCTGGAAATGAAGGAACCTTCATTTGTCATCAAGTAGAATTCTATCAGAAAATAGAAGGATTAAATAGAGAAGAAATTTAGCTTCACAGTGGAGTTCATTTCGTCAATGGGTCACAAACCAAGTTAACTAATATCTCAGAGAAGTTCCAAGAAAAATTTTGCCACGAAAAGCTAAAGCCTCATTGAAGCTAAACTTCTCAGCTTAAGACCGCAACAGAGACTACAAACTTTCCTAACTTTCTCTTCATTGTTTGATAAAAACAAAAGGATCCATTTTCGCAACTCTGGCAGGTATTAAATTAGTGATCATTTCGCCTAGAGAAAGTCATTTCTCCTTGAGAGCGAATTATTGGTACTGCATTAAAAGGATAAGTCTAGGTAGAAAAGCATCCAACAAAAAGTCTATGCTATACGATGAAATGAATATTAATTGATAAAATAAAACTAAATACATTATCTTTACCTTATCACAAAGCTTTTGCAACTCCATCATTGCTACAGGTGACAGAATATCTGGTCGAATACTCAGCGCTTGCCCAAGTTTTATGTATGCTGGACCCAGGGAGGTTACTATCTCGCGCAACTCAATTGCCCGTGCAACTTCATTCTGATCGGGAAAAAAAGATAACTGGTCAAAAAGGGAAGCCAGTAGATATTAAAGAAATATCAAGAACAAGCCGTCATTGGCACCTTATGTGAAATTATACGTTTCAATAATAAACTTTCCACAGATCTGTTATGGCATGTGAAGCCGTCTAAGGCTGCCATGTGCAAAAACACAATGGTGACCTTACGGTAATTTAAAGTACAAATATTTGTTTTCCTTCATGTGGTCGCCACTGAAGTCCTCACAAAAATATGTGGCCACTTATCTCTTACTCAACTCACAATCACAAGGCCACCAAAAGAAAAACACATTGCACATCTGATCCTGTTTTGTTATTTCCTTTTTATACCGTACATATAGTTAGGTTTTAGGGAGAAATCTTACATAACTTTTCATCAACATTTTGTATGTGCTTGTTGCAATGGAAGCTCTCATAAAGAACTATAGTGGGGCACCAACTAACATAAGTATAAGTGCCTCTGAATACAATTTTTTGATATGTTTTCTACGTAACATGAAATCAACGAGGTAGGTTTAATTTTTTTATTAAGTTTATGTTATATCAAATAATCATTAGAACATGAAACTTAATGCATAAAAATTAAAGTAGGAACTAAGCATGTAAAACATGCAGGGGCACTAGTTAGGTTGATAGAAATAAAATGAATGGATGGTAATTTACGTAGACAGGTGTTTTTTTTTTTTGGGAAGGCGAGCTGGGTTTTTAGGATCCCATAACATATCAAAGACCAGAACTGGTCAACACACCATAAACTAATAAATATGCCGCCGCCGGCTGGGTTCGAACACATGACCTAGTGGTACCATCCGCTAAGCTCTAACCATTGAGCTGTCATGCCATTGGCACGTAGACAGGTGCTAGGTGCTAGTAAGGTTGATATACACAATATATACACATTAATGACGAAAACAAACAACTTAAACCTATCAATTAGCAGCTGATAATGGCTGTCATCTTTGAAAGAAAAAGGAAAAAAATACTAATAGCCATTTTTATAAGGAATAATTCAAGGTCATCATCAACTTCCTAATTAATTGAATCAAAAAGTTAATGTAAAGATAATGGTTCATTCATACTAATTAATTCAATAAATTTGTAGTACAATTAGCTCAAAAATCACTTTGTGTGGCCCCACCAAAAGCCAAAGAAAATCAGGAAAAGTGTCTACAAGATGGAGACATTGACTGCACCAGATTTAAATATTTATAAACCCTACAAACCACAACAATTGTATCTCTCAATGTCTTATGATCCTTACAAGAAATATGCTTGTCATCAAATACTCGGGTACTTATGATCTTACTACAAATGCTACCACAACCTAGTTTAGGTATAGTATCCCACTCGGAATAAAAAAATGAGTTCTGCATACATAGACTAGACTAAGAAGTTGCAGTCAATGGCCTAATTTTACATCTTTCTCCTTAGGAGTTGTGTTTAAAAATTAGAGGCCACGCAGAAACACTCCCCTAGAAAGGCTTGGTTAATATCTGGCAAAGTAAAACATTTGTTACTTTCAAGAGGCCTATCCTTCAAAGCGCAGATCCTACCAGAAGAGTAACGAGTCATTGACACTATTGTTGAAAAAAAAAAAAAAAAAAATGGGTCCATGTTACTCGATATCAACAAGCTAAATTAAAGCAAGTGATTAAGCGTTTCTATTTATTTATTATAGTGTTTCTGGGAGTGGGAAACTTGACAAAAGCTAACAAAATTTGTCCACAACCAGTAAAATTTGAAAACAAATGAAGAAAGCATGTGTCCAAGCCAACAGGTGAAAAGGGAACATAACTGACCCCAATAAATCAAATGATGCATTGCAAAACCTACAAATTAAGTAGGTAACACAGTATTAGGCTTACCTCTTTGACCTTCTTGTTTATTATATCCCAAGCAATACGAGAAAGAAAACCACCGGCCACAGACAAGAACTGGACCACACGTGTTGCAACAGCCCGAGGCCGTTTTCCCCAATATGCAGTGATGGTCTCAGGATCATACACTAGAGGCAAAGACTCGCTGCCTTCATCCACCTGAAAATAGGCATAGAAAGCTCTTAGCATCACCAGTATACATAACTTTCCAGTATTGCAAAGTATGATCATGAGGTTACAAGAAGAATCACAAATGCATAGCACTCACATCCCTATATCATCTAGGCTTCAGAAAACTATTTACCTTCTAACATCCCACAGATTAAATATCCATATTAACATCTTGACCATTTCTTTTCCTTTTAACATGAGCAAATTAAAATCTTAACAATCATTTTTATTGTGAAATCTGACTTCGTCTTGATAAACAAATTCTTCATCGTAAAATATAAATCCCAAAGAACAGAGACAGGATTTCACAAGCTTGCTTATAAACAATTAATATATATATATATATATATATATATATATATATATATATATATATATATAAATACATACATACAACACAAGCTTGTGTCAAGGACACGTTCTACCGTGGGTGCTTGTGTAAATATTTCTTGAGATCTATTGATATTTCTCAAGTTCCGATGGGGGAAGAAATCAATCTGAAAGGATTTCTCTAATACAAAAACTGAATTCAACCATTGATATTTATCCAAATTCATGAAATAATAAATAAATAAATAAAGTGCCTCACGCTAATGCTTGTCTATAAGAGAAATACAACAATTTTTAGCCAAAGAGTGATTCACTATTTAGGTTAGACTTGTGTAAATTTGTACCTATATGAGATTTAGCCACCCCCAGTATGGATGCTCTAATAGTATTTATTACCAAATTCTTACTTCTCAACACGCTCAAACACTGACGGTTCTTTTTGTGCAGAAAGCAAATGTTCATATTGAAGTACTCAGGTTCCCAGCCCAAACCTATGGTATAATGAAACATATAAACTAACCATATAATGGAGCATAAACCTTTATGGCCCACAATTTTGAGTAAAGTTTAACATGAATTCTACCCTGGTTCTGAATTACAATTTCATTTCACCTACACTTTGCATTCCAGTAAAACTAAGCATCGGATCTCGAACTTACTCTGGTTTAGACACAACGTATCATCTTTTTTCTCGGATAATATAACTCCAATTCGAAACAACCACTCCTCACAAGTTACAGAAATACACATTTTCATTTTACTAATCAGCAACAAAAAGGCCACCTCAACTAAGCGCATATGGACATTGGCATCAGCAAATTGCTCATCTCTTAGATTCGAACCACGAAGACCTCTCATAAGCACCGACAGCTGCTCATCTTGCTCCATCTGCGCTCTCACTCTCTTGATCTCCTGCGAAACATTCCCCATATTCTGCACAAACCAAAATATTCTCAATTTGAATAAAATATCCAATTAGAAAACCCTAAAATTTCCGTACCAAAGAGGAGGAGGAGTATCCGTTGACTCGCTTTGATGGAGTGGTAGAAGGTCCAGTATCAGCTGGCTTTGGCTCCGTGGCGCCCGCAACCACGAGATCTCTTCTTCTTCTTCTTCTTGAAGACGAAAAGGAAGCATGATGAGTTCTGTTCTTGCCATTGTGGAGCGCCAACCTGCGCCGGAGGGGTTCGATTCCACAGTAGCCGAGATGAGATGCTGCTTCCATGAACAAAATTTGGGACGAAATTCTAATCTCTCTGTAGTTGAGTGGAGGAGTGCGCACTGTGCAGTAGTGGAGTTGAGACGAGAAGCAGAAAAGTGGAGTCTTTCGGGTGTTTAGCGAGGGAAGGGTTGGTTGGACGTTGGTCAGAGACGTGGCAAGTGTGCGTCTCGCTGAAATGTGAAAAGCGTTTTTTTTATTGGTTTTGATGGACTTTTGTTGCAATCGCCATCTCATCTTTTTGTTTCTCCACCATTTCTATATTTTCTACTTCTTTTTTAAAAGGCATTGACTACTCCACACCACGGTTTTCTCTTTCTCATATTATTCTATTATTTTACACCACCTACTTCTTTTCTCACACTATCTATATAAATAAAAATCTGAATTTTTCTCCCCTCACCATTCAAGTCGACGAACGGTTCATCCCTCCCCCATTTGAAATTCCTCTCTCTCACACATTCAAATCTCTCTCCACACTCAAATATCTTGCGAATCTCTTCTCTCTCCCTAAAAAACTCTCAAAATCGAAACCCTTACATATAGAAACCCTCAAACTCTCCAAAACGCAACAACTCAAAAACGTCACCTCTCAAAGTGCAAAACACATCTCTCTTGCAACAAAAATAGTGTCTTCATTTTGTAAACTTCAAAAAAATACATTTTGGAAGTATTTGTTTATAAGCTTTAAGTTTTGTAAACTTTAAGCTTTAAGTTTTGTAAATCCATGGTTCACAAGGTACTTCCATTACATGCACTAGACACTCATAATTCACATTGGATGCTTTCAAATTTTGTTGATAACGCAATGGATTAGCTTAGTTCTGAAAATAATGTGACATCATGCCAAAATAATGTCTGAAAACATTGCGACAAAGTGTAAGTTCGATGCAACAATGCAAATAAGGTCATAAAATTTTTTTTATCAGAAAACTCAGTTTCAGCAAAAATGTGTAGATTTTTTGTCTGTTCACATGGAACAATGCGGACTATTTGACAAAGCCCACATAGTTCCAGGCGGACTTATTCAGATACTCCGCAAAGTTCCAGGCGAACAGAAGTTTTTTTTTAAAAAAAATTCTTGTTTGCATAGAGCAATGCAGGGATTTCCAAACAGAAATTTTTTCAAAAAAAATTCATGTTCACGGTGTACAATGCGGGATAGTTGCAAAATCTCGCAGAGTTCCGGACGAACAGAAAATTTCAGCAAATTTTTTTAGACAGATTTGCACGACTTTAGTAAAATTACCATAACGTGCTCATTTCAAAATCCAAAACATTTTCAAGTGATTCAAGTTGTTTTTATTAGATAACTCAGAGTACTACAACTTTTATGTTTTGATCAACTTGATAATCGGTCTCGATCGAGCACATAAGTTTGTTGTAAGTCAGGAACACTATCCCGTTTTTATTACGAGACAGATTTGTGCGACTTTAGTAAAATGACCATAATTTGCTCATTTCAAAACATTTTCAAGTGATTCAAGTTGTGTTTATTAGATAACTCAAAGTGCTACAATTTTTGTGTGGATGAGCTTGAGAATATCTCTTGATCGAGCATATAAGTTGGCCGAAAGTCAAGGACATTATCCCGTTTTCATTGCAAGACAGATTTGTGCGACTTTAGTAAAATGATTATAACTTGCTCATTTCAAAACATTTTCAAGTGATTAAAGTTATGTTTATTAGATAACTCATAATACTACAACTTTTGTGTTTTGATAAGCTTGATAATCGATCTCAATTGAGGGTTTAAATTAGTCAAAAGTTACCATGTTTTGCATTTTTTTTTCGTTTTGAGTTTGGGGTTCTCTGTTAAGTTATGCATATTTATTGGTGGTGTGAGTAAGTAAAAAAAAAACAAAAAAAAATGCACCATCTGATCTTTTTTTCTTCTTTGGTCTTGGTTGCTTATTTAATTGCTTTCCAACCATCTCACAGTATTATACTGTAAAGATTCAAAAGTGATTCACATATGAGAAAACATAAGTAAATGAGCCTCCGCTTGAGCCTCCAAAGATAAAGGTACATGAACAACCATTTAATCCCCATTAAAGTCTGCATTAAATCCCTTACAAACTAATGGATTTAAAAAAATAGCACGACCTTCTACTAAAATGGGTTGGAATGCCTGTATGCCTAATCTATGCAAAGTAGGTGCTCTATCCATTTTTTTCATTTTGATAGTTTCTGTGATTGCATGGATTATACCTCTTTGCACAAATACCGCGATGATTCCCATACATAGAGTCCCATAAGCATATCTTGAGTTGGTACGAAAATGGGGTATTCAATAGCTAGAGACAAGAGATTCATATGAGAAAACATAAGTAAACGAGCCTCCACTTGAGCCTCCAAAGATAAAGGTACATGAACAACCATTTGATCCACATCAAAGTCAGCATTAAATCCCTTACAAACTAATGGATGTAAAAAAATAGCACGTCCTTCCACTAAAATGGGTTGGAATGCTTGCATGTCTAATCTATGCAAAATAGGTGCTTTATTCAGCAATGCAGGGGTTCAATGGGAACTTGCTGAGTCGATTCGCTTACACATCTTGCTTTTACTGCTATATCGGGAGTTACTCTACGTATTGCTTGACATAAAACATAAAATTGATTTGTTTCTGTCTTTTGTCGAATCTTTTTTAGGGCTCAATAAAAAATTTGATAAGCAAATAATTTTTTTTCGTGTTTCAAAATATTGTTAACCAACATGTTAACTAATCGATTACGATAAATTAGATCAGATTTTGCAGTTTTTTTTCCTGCAGTACCTCGATGTGACATGAGCTTGAAAGAAGTTCTCAGATTTATTTTTATAAGGGCTAAAATCACTTATTTTCGCTTTTTGACCCCATATTGTAGGGTGGATCTCGAACCAACGACTACTCCACACCACCATAAGTGTTTTTTCTCACCATTCTACTCTCCCACACCACCTACTTTATTTCTCACACCACCTATATAAACAAAAAATCAACATTTTCCCCTCTTCATTCAAATTGAAATGTGATTCCTCTCTCATCATTTAAATCTCTTCCCTCTCCCACATTCAAATATCTTGCAAATCTCTCCCACATTCACATCTCTTGCAAAATTGAAACTAATTTCTTCCCTCTCCCTCAAAATCGAAACCCTTAAAAATCGAACCCCAAATCGCAGCCTCCCCAAAATTTTTCAAAAAAACAAAGTAATCTCATGGAACATTCAGAAAATTTTCAATCACAAAAATAGATCAAAATTTTCAGAAATCACAAAAAAAAAAATAAAAAAAATATATATATATATATATTGTTCGCTTGAGACAATGCGAGGTTTTTGAAAAACCTCTCATTGATATGAGCAAACAGTAAAAAAATTTACTAAAATTTCTTGTTCGCCAGGAACTCTGCGAGATTTTTTACAACAAATTTTTTCAAACATATTTGCTTGACTTTAGTAAAATGACCATAACTTTCTCATTTAAAAACATTTTTAAGTGATTCGAGTTGAGTTTATTAGATAACTCAGAGTGCTACAACTTTTGTGTTTTGATCAATATGAGAATCGGTCTCGATCGAATACATAAGTTGGCCGAAAGTCAGGAACACCATCCCGTTTTTATTGAAAGACAGATTTGCACGACTTTAGTAAAATGCTCATAACTTGCTCATTTCAAAATATTTTCAAGTGATTCAAGTTGTGTTTATTAGATAACTCAGAGTAATTTTTTTGTTTTGATCAACTTGAGAATTGGTCTGCGATCGAGCACATAAATTGGCCGAAAGTCAGGAACACTATCCGATTTTCATTGCGCGACTTTAGTAAAATGATCATAACTTGCTCATTTCAAAATATTTTTGAGTGATTCAAGTTGTGTTTATTAGATAAATCAGAGTAATACATTTTTTGTGTTTGGATGAGATTGAGAATCGATATTGATCAAGCATATAAGTTGCCCGAAAGTCAGGGACACTATCCCGTTTTTATTGCATGACAGATTTGCGCGACTTTAGTAAAATGATCATAACTTTCTCATTTCAAAATAGTTTCAAGTGATTCAATTTGTGTTTATTAGATAACTCATAGTACTAAAACTTTTATGTTTTGATAATCTTGAAAATCGATCTCAATTGAGGGTTTAAGTTGGTCGAAAATTACCCTATTTTTAAGTTAAGTTACTGCTTTTTTCAAATATTGTTTTTTGGATGGTGGTGGTGTGGGTTAGTAAAAAAAAGTACATGGTGGTGTGGGAAAGCACTTTTGGTGGTGTGAATTTGGTAAAATTTAGTAATTAAGTACAAGTTTAATCTCATCTTATCATTCCCATTAATTTTTTTTCTCAATAATTTAATAACTTTCATGTTTCTATGGTTAGGTCATTTGAGAGCCTCATGTGAAATTGAAGTAAAGAATTCCGCTACATAGCATCACATGGTTCAATAGTTATTTGTTATGCTTCAATGTCGAAGAATTCTATCACCCAGATAGTTTACTAAAATATCCTTAGGCCCTTGAGACAAAAAACCTAACCCTAAACCACTATCCACTAGGGGTGGGCATGGGACGGGGTGGACCTCATACCTATCCCATCCCGTTCCTTTGGGATCCGGACGAGATAGACCTAATCCCGACATCTTCCCATCTCAAACAACTTCGGGACGGGAGGGGATTAACATATTTTAATTTGTAAGTAGAGAAAAATATAAAATACTACTCAAAACTAACGCGTGGGAGGAAAGCGATGGGCTCATGTGCGTACGAATAATGACAAATTCCTCTGGTTGATGCCAAGTCTGTAATATAAATTAAATAAATTTGATGTAAGTATATATAAATATCAATTTTACGAATTCAAGACCAGACTAGAATGAATAATTAACTCTCTTTAGAGTAGTTTCAGTGGTTAGACATTGAACACACATGAATAAACAAGGGGATCAAATGATGAACCAATTTAAATTGTTTTCAAAGCCTTGATACACTCTTTTGTTTGGGTTCATAGTATAGGACTAAATTCTAATGAAATTCCAAATGTTTTAGTAGAATGTATGTGATGTAGTCGATTTCTGCTATCCTTCCTCGCTGTTTACGTAGACTTGCACAAGTAGCAAACGTAAGCCAAGGACCACCACCGCAGCAACACAGGTAGCTTACGTAGACCTTCCTCGATTTTTGATGCTTAAGTTATATAAGGCTTAGGAGAGGCTTAAAACTGTAAACTGGGTTATATTGTGTATCTCTAATTCATAGACCTTATCTCCCTTTAATAGTGAGTGAATCCTCGTTCTGCTAGGCCTTTGGTGGGTAGTTTAAGGAAAGTAATCTTGCTGTGGAGATCCTTTTCTGATTGGGAGTTGTCCATGTGGGATAGTTTCTGATGCAGTCATCTTTCGCTCCCTGATTTTACCTAGTCCCGCTAACCTACACAAGTAACGCACGTGAGCCACGGACCACCGTTGTGGTGGCCGATGGCACTCCGATCCTAAAGTCAAACAGGGATCTGAGGAAGGTGTAATGTTGTAAACAAAGATTTTTTAGCGTACCTTAGCTTACCAATCTCATGTCTTATTAATAGTGCAGAAGTCCTAGTTCTACCAGGTCATCGAATGAGTAGTTTAGGAAAGAGATCTTGGTGGAAATCCTTATTGAATTAGGAGTCGTGTTGTAGAAGGGAAGTTCTATGTTAGCCTTGTGCTCCTAGATACGCTCGAGATAATTCCAAATCCAAGAGCAATCCGAAAAAAAGAAGTTTCCCTGCATGGAATGTACTATGGTATTTGTTTCCTAGTTGGAAACATAGAGTTGTTGTAATTGCCTGTCCGAAGCTGATCCTCGAGATACTTGCCTTAGTAGGACTTACAGGTATTGAGGATAGCTGTGAGACGTGTGGGTCTAACATGTTGTAAGAGTTCTGGTCCGTCTGGCGGACTGAATTAGGCGAGTTTGGTATAGCTTGGGTCGATCAGCATTGGACTGACGTTGGGGTCCGTAATTCCTCGAGATCATCATGACACGTGTATGGCTCAGGGATGTGACCACTTTTGTGTATCATCAACTACTCCCCCCGAGTTAGTGGGGCGTTAAGTCGATCCACTGACTCTTTTGAAAAAGCAAATGTACCATCGTGATGATTGAACTCAAAGCATTTGTCTCGAGCGGTGCATGGCATTAATGGGTACGCGACTGCTCAAGGAGGGAAAATGTGATTTGCCTTCCCTATAAATATTTGTCACTTCGATGAAGATTTTCTCATTGTTATCTGCACTGTTCTTTCGAGTCATAGTATCGCTATGAAATTTTCTTCGTTCTTTCTACCGATGGCTAACAATGTTGAACTTTACCCCAAGGATCTGTTATCTTTCACTTGCGTCAAGTTCTTCGAAGGCAGCTTGGTCGATGAAACTAAGTTGATCAGGCTTCGTAATCTGTATCGTATTCCAGGAGATTTGAAAATTGTTCTCGCGTTTGGAGGTTTGGGCCCGACTACACCTCTTCAGGGGTACATAAGTTTACATCGAAGCATGTTTAAGTATGGGCTTCAGTTTCTAGTACCAGATGAAGTCTGGCGGTTCTTTCTTAATTTCCGTATGCCTCCTGCCCAAATGGCTCCAAGCGGGTTCAAGATTCTGCTTGTTATTCTTCTGAGGGTTCATGACGCTGGTCTTTGTTTGACCCCTATGGTAATCCCTCACATGACTACTGCTTGATTGGACCCCAGGGGTCTTGCATATTAAATTGTCCTTTTTGTCTGCACTTGGTGAAGGATGGCACTGAATATTGGGAAAAGCATTGGTTCTTGGCTTCAGTGGATTCTGCGTACTTCAAGCTTGGGAGTCGTAGAGTGTCCTAATACTTTCAGTTTGATTTTGGTGAGTTTCTTAGTTGTCGGCGTATTATATGTATATTTCTGTGCATCCCTTATGCGACGTTGGTTCTGACGTTATTCCCTATTTTTGGGAAGTTTGTTATTCCGTCTCATAGCGAAGAAGAGATGCGGACAGAGAGGGGGTTTCTCAAGCTCCCTTTGACATCCGTTGAGGAGGTCATATTGCTAGGCAATGTTGTGTGCTATAGGTTGTTGCATGCTCTCATGGTGTTCACCCTGTGCCAGGTTCACATGCTGAGGGGATTGTCACTCGTCGTACAACGAACAGAAGTTTGGCCCTGCCCAACCTGTCCAGGCTTGCTGAATTGGAGCCGATTGTGCCTCCCATCGTTGTTCCGAGAAAGAGGCAACCTTTTGACCGGGCAACTCCTCCTGTTTCGGTGTCACAGTCTACACAGGAGGCACCTTGGGGGGGGGGGGGGTCGTAGCTTCCCTCCAAATGCTTCTACTTCCCTTGTTGGCTCAGAAGGGCAGGAAGTTGGACTACACGTCGATGCATCACGTCACTGTGGTCCCGAGATGGTCGCTCGTGCCCTTGAGCTGTACAATCCTATTTCGCTACACCCCGAAGCCCGCAGGAGATTTCTCGCCATGGAGAAGGCCTTCGCGGATCTCCGAATGTCATACTCACATGCCCTCTATTGGGTGGATTCCCTGAATGGTCAGCTGCAAATTTCTGGTACTGCCGCGAACCTCGGGCCCGTGGGGGTCGCAGCCTCTGTCACTGAAATGAAATTTGCTGGTATGAGATATCAATTGAGTGCGACCGAGTCTGATTTGGTGTCCACTCGCGCTGAACTAAGGTGGACTAGGGCCGAACTGGAGCGTCTGGATGCAGCCGTGGATAGATGGTCTTCTGATTTGGAGGCCGATAGGAGGCGGGCGAAAGCGGAATGGGTCGTTGAACGACAACAGCTAGAGTCTGCAAAGGGGCTTCGCCGCGTTCGTCAAGCGGAGCGACTGTTGGCAGAGGAGCGTTTGCACTACGCAGCTCTAGTGGGTGCGCTGGACTTCGACGCGTTGGGCAGGAGTCCATTGATCTCGTCCGAGGTTATTTGGGGTAGGTTGGAGATTCTGAAGCTAATCATAGGAGAGCATCCTGGCATTGATCTAGACTTTGCCCGCTACAAGAGGGTTGTTTTCGGGCCGATTAATCAAGGGGAGGGCTCTAGCACCGCAGGACTAGCTGCTAAGGAGGATGCTTCTCCTTGAAATGGTTGTAACGTCATTTCCCGGATAGACAAAAAGGTATTGTTTTGCCCCGTGTTGTCGCGTTCATTTTAGATGCTTTGAAGATCATAGAACTTGTATTACTGGGCGAAATGCTTGTCTTTGTCAGGAAAAAAAATATATTGTTGCTTTGGATTGTTGTTATTGACCTTGTGACATATTAGGTGTTAATCAACAGAAATCATCGTTGGTCGAAGGTTGACCATGTTCCATCGATCATTATCTGTAATGACTTCTTGGTGAGTCGTTAGCAGATAGGCACAAACTAGGCTCCTACACCTTCAGTCGTCGTGATTTGCTAATGGCGGACTAGGCATTGGGCACCAATAGCCGTCGTCATCAGTCACGAATTAACTAAACTTACCTGGTAAGTTTGGCGATCATTGTCTGTTGGAGAGCAATGATCCATTGGCGAGTCATTGTCATCAGCGGACAAACGCTGACTAGACTTACCTGGTAAGTCTGGCGATCATTGTATGTTGGAGAGCAATGATCCCTTGGCGAGTTGTCGTCATCAACGGGCAAGCTCTGACTAGACTCCCAATTCCTCGATCGTCGTGGTACGCACACAGCGGGCTACGCATTGGGCAACAGAAGTCGTCATCATCAGTCGCGAACTGACTAAGCTTACCTGGTAAGTTTGGTGGTTATTGTCTGTTGGAGGGCAATGATCCCTTGGCGAGTCGTCGTCATCAGCGAACAAGCACTGACTAGACTCCCACTCCCTCAGCCGTCGTGGTCCGCGCACAGCGGACTGGGCATTGGGCACCAGAAGTCGTCATCATCAGTTGCGAATTGACTAAGCTTAAGTGGTAAATTCAGTGATCATTGTCTCTTGGAGAACAATGATCCCTTGGTGAGTTGTCGTCATCAGCGGACAAGCGCTGACTAGACTCCCACTTCCTCAGCAGTCGTGGTCCGCGCGCAGCGGACTAAGCATTGGGCACCAGAAGCCGTCGTCATCAGTCGTGAACTGACTAAGCTTACTGGTAAGTTTGGCTATCATTGTCTGTTGGAAAGCAATGATCCCTTGGCGAGTCGTCGTCATTAGCGAACAAGTACTGACTAGACTCCCACTTCCTCGACCGTCGTGGTCCGCACACAATGGACTAGGCATTGAGCACCAAAAAGTCGTCATCATCAATTGGAACTGACTAAGCTTACCTGGTAAGTTCGGTGATCGTTGTCTATTGGAGAGAAATGATCCCTTGGCAAGTCGTCATCATCAGCGGACAAGTGCTGACTAGACTCCCACTTCCTCGACCATCGTGGTCTGCGCGTAGCAGACTAGGCATTGGGCATCAGAAACCATCGTCATCAGTCGTGAACTGACTAAGCTGACCTGACAAGTTCGGCGATCATTGTCTGTTGGAGGGCAATGATCCCTAGGCGAATCGTCGTCATTAGCAGACAAGCGCTGACTAGACTCTCACTTCCTCGGCCGTCGTGGTTCGCGCAAAGTGGACTAGGCGTTGGGCACCAGAAGTCATCGTCATCAGTCGCGAACGAACTAAGCTTACCTATTAAGTTCGGCGATCATTCTCTGTTGAAGAGCAATGATCCCTTGGTGAGTCATCGTCATTAGCGAACAAATGCTGACTAGACTCCCACTTCCTCGGCCGTCGTGGTCCACGCACAATTGATTAGGCGTTGGGCACCAGCAGTCGTCGTCATCAGTCATGAACTGACTAAGCTTACCTGGTAAGTTCAGCGATCATTGTCTATTGAAAAGCAATGATCCCTTGGTGAGCCATCGTCATCAGTGGACAAGTGCTGACTAGACTCTACTTCCTAGACTGTCATGGTCCGCACGCGCAGCAGACTAGGCGTTGGGTACCGGAAGCTGTCGTCATCAATCATGAACTGACTAAGCTTACTTGGTAAGTTCGGTGATCATTTTTTGTTGGAGAGCAATGATCCCTTGGCGAGTCGTCATCATCAGCAGACAAGCATTGACTAGACTTTCACTCTCACTTCCTCGGCCGTTGTGGTCCGCGCATAGTGCATTAGGCGTTGGGCACCATAAGCCATCGTCATCTGTCACAAACTGACTAAGCTTACCTGGTAAGTTCGGTGATTGTTGTCTATTGGAGAGCAATGATCCCTTGGTGAGTCGTCATCATCATCAGCGGACAAGCACTGACTAGACTCCCCCTTCCTTGGTCGTCGTGGTTCGCATGTAGAGGACTAGGCGTTGGGCACCAGAAGTCGTCGTCATTAGTCGCGAACTTACTAAGCTTACCTGGTAAGTTTGACGATCATTATCTGTTGGAGAGTAATGATCCCTTGGTGAGTCATCGTCATCAGCGAACAAGCGCTGAATAAATTTGGACTTCCTCGATCGTCGTGGTCTGCGCACAGTGGACTAGGCATTGGGCTGATATTCGAGTTTGGCCATAGCCGGGCTTGTCGAGGATTGTAACGGACATCAGTGGAAGTTTTGGTAAAACAAATATTTTATTGATAATATTTTTTGAGATGTTCTACATTCCATGGTTGTTTAAGCCCATCGCCGTCTGCATCTTCCAGTCCGTACGTTCCCGACCTGTTGACCTTGGTGACTCTGTAAGGTCCTTATCAATTTGGGTTTAGTTTTCCCACACCGACTTCTTTGGTGTTCTGCTGGGTCTTTCTAAGTACCCAATCTCCCACCATGAACTCGCGTGGTTTGATCTTCTTGTTGTAATATTGCGTCATTCGCTATTGGTAGGCGACTATCTTGGCGGAGGATAGATCCCACTGTTCGTCGAGGAGGTCTAGCCCTACACACAAGGCTTTGTCGTTGCCGTCAGATCTGAACTCCTCCGTTCGGAAGGTTGGTACTTCGAGTTCTACCGGAACCATAACTTTTGACCCGTATGCTAGGGCGAAAGGTGTCTCTTCGGTAGGGACTATTTTGGTTGTCCGATACGTCCAAAGTATTCCCGGTAACTTTGGAACCCATTTTCCTTTGACTGCGTTGAGCTTTCTTTTGATGGCCTCTAGGATCGTCCGATTGGTGACCTCCACTTGGTTGTTGGCTTGGGGGTGCCTTGGCAATGAGAAGTGGTGATCAATACTCAAACTTTTGCACAGTTTCTTGACCTTGCTACCTTCAAACTGGGTTCCGTTGTCGCTAACCAATATTCTAGGAATGCCAAATCTACAGGCAATGGTGGCCCATATGAATTTTTCGATCTGGACTTGCCTGATTTTGGATAGGGGCTCGGCCTCGACCTACTTAGTGAAGTAGTCGGCGGCCATATGAAGGAACTTTTTACCGACCGATGCCGGGAGCGGTCCGACGATGTCCATTCCCCATTACGCGAATGGCCACGGACTAGTCATCAGAGTCAGTAGTTGGGACAACATATGCATGTATGGTGCGAACCTCTGACACTTGTCGCATCTGCGGAAAATATCTTTGGCGTCTCGCTGCATGGTCAGCCAATAGTACCCTAGAGTTAGGGCTTTATGGGCGAGGGTTCTCCTGCCCGAATGATTATTGCATATACTGTTGTGGATGTTTCCCAAGACCTGGCTTGCCTCTGAGGTGATAGACATCGAAGCAGGGGTCTCGTCACTGATCTCTTGTATAACTTGTCGTTGTCACGCTTGGAGGGGTCTCTGCGCTGCTTTGGGGGCCATTTCAGATCTTCCCAGTTTTTCATGGAGTTTAGTACGTCCGACAAGCTAGAATTGAGGGGTGTCACAGCTCTGGATCCAATGTAGTTAGAGGCTTTTTCTGGCCTAGACCGACTAGGGTCTGACCTGTTGTTTCTTAATCTTTGCGTCTATTTCCCTCCTTCTAGTCCTTAGGAGCTGAAGGCTTCTTCTCGCCTTTGGTTTCCCTCTTCACGGTCCTCAACTCCTCCAAGGTAATGTGTTTCTGGGCACTCTTAAGGAGATCCATCATGTCTAGAGGGGGCTCCAAGGTGAGGTCTTCATAGAGCTTACCCTCTTTGAGGCCCTCAGTGAAGGCTGTCATGGATGTGTCGTCGCTGCATCCATCAATGAGAGTCAGCTCGTTGTTGAAGCGCATGACATACTCTCTGAGTGTCTCATTGGACTTCTGTTTTAGAGAGTATGTAGTGTGGGCCTTTTCAAAAATGTTGGCTGCCAACAAAACATGTCAGGAACTTTTTTGCCAGCATCTTGAAGGAATCGATTGACCTCGGTGAAAGGCTGTGGAACCACGATAGTGCTGACTTCTTCAGGCTAGTGGGAAAAGTCTTGTACATCACCGACTTGGATCCTTTTTTGAGAGCCATTACGTGTCGGTGATGGCGCAGGTGGTCGAATGGGTCGGAGGTTCCATCGTAGAAGTCAAGCTTCGGGGGGTGAACTTCCTCGGAAGGGCCTCATTCATGATTCGGCCCACAAACGGTGGGAGACGATACAACACATCTGGAACGTGTGCCCCTCTGCGGAGGGAGGTTTTGAGGGTCAAGCCTCTCTTCCCTGGTGGCGGGCTCAGCGTTAGCTGCGCAACCTTATCTAGTCTAATGAGAGCTAGCAGGGGCTTGGCTCTCCTATGTTTGCTCTCTGATGTTCCCCGAAAACAGAGGCATGTGCTGCTCCTGGTTTCCATTTGCGGGCGATGGATTTTGTTGCGTGAGAGCTTCCACCGCTTTGGCAATTTGCTGTATTTGAGATGACAGCATCTCTATTCTAGAGTCCGTCGTTGTTGTCGTCGATGCGGGGGCGTGAGTCTATTGTCCATGCATGACCGGAACCACAGAAAAAGATGGTACAACGCCCGCCTGAGCATCTGACGTGTTCCCTTGTTCTCCGTTGTTGTGTGATCTAGTGATCACCATCTCTCTGGGTTTTGAAGGGAGACGGTGCTAGTGAAAAGTTATAAACTTTGTCGTTCCCACAGACGGCGCCAAACTGATGCAGTCGTTTTTCGCTCTCTGCTTTTACCTAGTCCCGCTGACCTGCACAAGTAACACACGTAAGCCACGGACCACCGTTGTGGTGGCCGATGACACTTAAATGCTAAAGTCAGACAGGGATCTGAGGAATGTGTAATGCTATAAACAGAGAATTCGTAGCGTACCTTAGCTTACCAACCTCGTGTCTTATTTATAGCTCAGGAGTTTTTGTTCTACCAAGTCATCAAAGGTGTAGTTTAGGAAGGAGATCTTTGTGGAGATCATTTTCTAATTAGGAGTCGTGCTGTAAAAGGGAAGTTGCATGTTAGCCCTGTGCCTTTAGATACAGGGGAGATAGTTCTGAATCTAAGAGCAATCCAAAGAAGAAAGTTTCCCTGCGTGGAATGTACTCTGGTATTTGCTTCTTAGTTGAAAACATACAGTTGCTGTAATTGCATGTCTGAAGCTGATCTTCGAGATACTTGTCTTAGTAGGAATTACGAGTATTGAGGATAGCTGTGAGACGTGTGGGCCTAACATGCTGTAAGAGTTCGGGTCCGTCTGGCAGACTGAATTAGGCAGGCTTGGTACCACTTGGGACGGATCAGTGTTGGATTGACGTTGGGGCCCGTAATTCCTCGAGATCATCATGACACGTGTATGGCCCAAGGATGTAACCATTTTTTTGTATCATCAGTTTTCCTACACGACTTGTGCTCCTAGATTTGCATGAGAGATTTCCCTTCTGAGTGTTGTCAATGCAAGGAAGTTTCCTTGCTCGACTTATACTCTAATATATGTTTCCTAGTCGGATCCAATGTGTCGCTATCCTGCCTGTCTTGAATAGATTTCTCAGATACTTTCCTTAGAGGTCTTACGAGTATTGGGTCTGACTGTGTGACGTGTGGGCTTACTGGCTCATTGCAACTTAGACTCGACTGTCTAGATTCTGCCAATGATAAGCTTGCTGCTATTTAGGCCTTGTTGGATTGGGTGTGCAATCAGACCTGCTTCGTTCTATTGACGAGATTATCATGACATGAGTACGATGCTGATCAGAGGACGATTTGATGTATCATCAATATGTATGTTCACATAAAAGATACACACACTAAAAAGTTGCACGTTACTAAAAGGAAAAAATACTACCCACCCCCAACTACAAGAGCATTCATAATAAATATTAAAATTTTCAAATCAGGACAGGATGGGAGGGATTGAATATCTTCATCTAGATCCCATCCCACTCTAGATCGGGATGGGATCGAGATTGCGGGTTGGGATGCCGCCCCAACTTTCCATTCTTTGATCTAAGAGAAGCAACTGCAGATGAAGAGAACAAATCCCTAAACCAATCGACCCCCTTCACAACCACACACAAACAAACAAAAAACATCCTCGTCGATACACACCATTGAACCAACCTGATCGCCTGCTCCTCTCTCCGTCCAACCATCTGTCCTTGCCTGATCTTTCCCTCTCACACAACCCCAATCACCTCCTCCATCTGGTCCCTCTCTTGCATGTTTCATCTCTCTATCCACGCCTCTCTCCCTGCCTGATCCCTCCGTCTTGCACATCCCTAATGGCCTTATTCGTCCAATCCCTTTCACGCATGCCCCTTCTTTCGCAGTCTCTTTTTTCAGTCACAACCACGCAACCTTCTTTTCATCAGTAGATCTAAGAATTAGAATACAATTTTTTTAAACGGATATCTGCCATCCGTAATAGAGCGAGGATGATTTTAAAATAAAATTTTAATCGGTTATTTGGGGAAGATTCGGGGATTCGCTATCCCTGGCATGGCGACGATGGATTTTTCAAATCCCCCTCCCCCCGATCCCTCCATTACCATCCATATCCAGTTGGTAGGGGAAAAATGGGTGGTGGTGATGGTGGATGAAGCGTTGACAGTGGTGAAAAAGATGGTAGAGGAAGCGTTGCATTAGTAGTCTAGACAACATTTGCATGCCTCTCTGCAAGTATTGTTTATGAAATCACAAGATTTAATGTGACTGCTTTCGTAACCACAGTTTTTTAAGTTTTGCTAAAAAAAAATTGCCAACTTTTGTTTCATTTATGGCTTCCACACGACAATAGACATTTGGTCAACATTCCTTTTTGTTTTTCAACACTTCCTCCAAAAACTTGAAAAAGTCGACTTCAGAATCCCAAAAATATGGATTTTTAAGGGAATGTCAAAGAGATATTTGGGGGCTAGAATATCTTTCTTATAAGTATACAAAACCATAGAAATTACAAAAAAAGAAATATTTTTGGATATTGTCCAATTTTTTGCCCTATTGCAGAGGTCCTACGAGCGAAAGACACAAGTTTGCAAAGGTCTTTGCATTTTGTTGTTTCTCACTATTTTGGTCTTTGTCTCATCAGGTTGTGCGAGGGTACGTCTTGGGTTCGCTTGATATTCTGCAAACCTAGTCAAAACCAGGTTCTATTTCATAATCTCATATTGAGTTTTTGATTATTTTTCCAGCTTTTTTTTAACTTCTTAAGTACTCACATGTTTAATACTAATAAATTTTAGCCATTACCATGTTTAATTCATTTCAAGTCGACTTTTATGAGCATCACATGTTTCATGGGCAAGTGCAAGGAATTAGTTTCACGAAATTTTGCCAAAAATTGTGTTTTTTAATTACGACAAGAAAAATGGCGAAATACAAATTCATAGTTTTCCTAATGGTTTTTTTTTGTCTGTTTTTGTAAGTTTTATTTTTTTGCCAAAACAAAAAAAAAATTTCCATTTTTCAGTCAAAATTTTCTGATGCGGTGCATTTTCCTCATCCTTTCTCAATCGACATTCGACAATGTGTCTTCCTCCTCTTTGATCAATCGATATGTTCTATTGTGCGTCTTCTTCTTCCCTGTTTAATCGACATTCGACAGTGTGTCTTCATCCTCCATGTTCAATCGATTTGCTCAAAGGCATAAGAGTTGGGGTTTAAGCAATACAGAGGTGGCTTCTAGAGGGTTTTGGTTTGAAGAAGGAAATAAAAGCAACATTTTTTAAGGAAATTTTCAAAGCTTTTTGTGTTTTTAGACAGATATGATTGAATTGTGATGTGGGTTTCTTCAAATTTATGAGTTTTTTTAATGTTTTTGTCACATGATCGTAGATATTTGCATTAAATTGAGGTTAATTTGGTGGTTCTTTAAAGGTGATCCGATCGAGTTGTTGTTCTTTGTTGAATTTTGAGGTTTAGGGTGGTTTTTGTTTTGGTTTGTGTTTGGTGGGTTTTTGGATTTGTGTTGAAGTTTTGGTGATTGGGGTTTTTTATGGGTTTGATATGAGATGTGATGTGTGAGGTTCATGAATTTCTCTGGAAGTTTTATTTTTTTCGTGTTTTGTTCAAACTGAAATGATTAAAGATCCAATTTTGGTTTCTAGGGTTTAGGTTTTGGTATTTGAATTGAGTTTCTTACATTTTGGATTTTGCTATAAATGTGTAAATGAATTTGGATTGAATTTCTCTGTGAGATCATTAATGGCGTTTTTGATTGTTTGAATTGTTTGGTGGGTGCTTTGATCTCTGCATGTCAAAAAATTGAAACTTTTTGTGTTGTTTGTGCATAAAATATGAGACAAAAATATCCATATTGATGTAGTTGATTTATGCTCTCCTTCATCGCTGCTTACCTAGTCCTACACAGGTAGCAAACGTGAGCCAAGGACGATCGTGTGGTAACCAATGACACTCCAATGCTTAAGTTAAATAAGGCTTAGGAAGGGCTTAAAACTGTAAACTGGGTTATATTGTGTACCTCTAGTTCATTGACCTTATCTCCATTTTATAGTAAAGGAGTCCATGTTCGGCTAGGCCTTTGGTCGCGTAGTTTAGAGGAAGTGATTGTTGTGGAGATCATTTTCTGATTGGGAGTTGTTTATGTGTGATAGTTTCATTACACGACTCGTGCTCCTAGATCTGTGGGAGAGGTTTCTCTTTCTAAGTGTTGTCTATACAAGGAAGTTTCCTTGCCCGACCTATACTTTAATATATGTTTGTCAGATCCGATGTGTCGCTCGCCTACCTGTCTTGGGTAGATCTCTCATATACTTGCCTTAGAGTTCTTACGAGTATTGGGCCCGACCGCGTGACATGTGGGCTTACTAGCTCATTGTAACTCGGACTCAATTGTCTGGATTCTGCCAATGATGGGTTTGCTATTGTTTGGGCCTCGCTGGATTGGGCATGCAATCAGGCTTGCTTCGTTCTGTTGACGAGGTTATCATGACATACGTACGGTGCTGATCAGATGACGATTTGATGTATCATCGGTTACTCCCCCCCCCCCCCGAGTTAGTGGGTCGACTTATCGGCCCACTAGGTAATTTCATGAAGTGTCTGTGTAGTCATGATAATTGAGTTTGAGAGATTTCCTCGAGCGGCGAATTGAATAATTAGGCATGCGCCAACTTGAAAGCGAGAAAGGCGGGAGCTCAACTTTCTATATAGATCTCCTGCCTGTGGAGTATAATTTATTTACTCTTTCTATAAAGTTATCTGGTGTGCTTTTGACTTTGCTTAACCCTCGTATTCGAAAGCTTGTACTTTCTTTCATGGCTGGCTGGGATCAACTTTCTGATGAACTGCTCGCCATGAGCTATAAGTTTTTTTTAGGACAGGTTGCTCTCTGAATTTGACTGAAGTCTTGCATAAGACATTCAAGATTCATGATGATCTGGTGCTCTACACTCTGGGCAACAATCTGACGCCATTGTACCCTCCTAAGGGGTTTATCTGTTTTCACCGAGGCATGCTTCAATTCGGTGTCCACTTTACTGACATCAAGGAGATCTGGGATTTCTTGGCATACCTCGGCATTGCACCTGTTCAACTTGTGTCGAACAGGTATAGGAGTTTGATCGCCATTCTGATTAGGGCTAAGAGCACTGGTGTCCGAGTGTCTTCGAGGGCGATGCAATTGCTCATTTCTTCTCGGATAAACGCGCACGATGTGTGTGTGCTGACATCGCCGGACTGCTTCGGCAAATTTCCTGATGATTTTAAATTGTGGCTGAAGTATTGTTTCATGACTCCTGCAAACTCCCCGTACTTTGAGCTTGCTGGTCATTCGGTCGAGCGTTAATTTAGAACATTGAGTAAGTTGATTCCTTTACCGGTCTTGTTTGCGTCAATTGCGTATTGGATTGACTTGTTGTGATTTTTGCAGGGAGTTTCTTTACTTCGCCTCTTTCTGATGAAGTTAAAGCAATTTTGGATTCGTTCCGCGACATGTCTCGTCTCGAGATAGAGGATGTAGTCAAGCCTTCTAATGTTGAGCTCAGCGGCCTGTGGGCTTATTGGCATGTGGCTCCCACTGTGTATCGAGTGAAGAATCCAAAACTTGAAGGCGCGTCTGTTTCGCGAAAGATGAAGCTTCCAAAGTTTCAAGCCCTTTGAGGATGGTAGAAATAGATGAGGCTTTTCCTTTTCCTGTGCATCAGAAGAGATCTCGTGTTTTGTCTAGGTCCGTTCGGAGGTGTCTGGCCTCGTTTGAAGGACGTGATGTTGTCGGGCAAGAGCCTGGTGAGACTGTTGTTTTTTAGGGGCGTGACGCTCAAGTCGTGGCCCATGTTTCTCTTCCTGACCCGGAGAGAGAATATCTGCAAATGGTGGGTGTGGAGGATGTTACCAAGTTGAGCACCAAGCAGGCGGAGTTTATGAGTAGGAGGCTGCTGCAGGCGAGCATGGAAGCTTCACACGGTCGCCCTTTTTCAATAAAGGATTTCGAGCTCCGCATCTCTCTGGATCATGAAACTAGTGAAGAGTCGTCTGATCGTCGGCGTCATGATGAAGGTTATCCTTCTTGTCGTCGGTACTGTGCTCCATCTCGTTCCTGAACTCATATTCAACTGACGACGAGGTCCGATGAATAACTCGTTTCCCTCTTCCCCTGAAGCTGGGCCGGCACGTGAGAGAGAGTCAGCTATTGCGAGCAAAGGGAAAGTTGTTGATGAGGGCCCTGATGCAGTGAAGACTGCTAAGGGTGGTACTGGATGATTTAGGCTCCGAATGATCTTCATCCGGATGCACGAATCAGTTTGTTTGCTCCAGATGTAATAAGGATGAGCAACCAAGCTTGGCATCAGGAGGTTGACATCTCTTACGCTGCAAGGAAGCATATAAGAAAGTGGAATGACTGGTTGGCGAACTGTGATCCGAAGCCAGTGGGAGAGACGCTGGGAAAGCGTTTAGATAAAGGGTAGAAACACCTTGTGTTGGGGATGTTATTTATGAATCAAGTGGTTGCGTCTACAGAAGTCATACTCAGATGCTCTTCACGAGATTGAGTCCTTGAGGAAGCAACTTGAAGTTTTCTCAGATACTGGAGCGAAGTCCAGGTCCTTTGAGTCAGAGGGATTGGTTTGAGAATGAATTGAACCTTGTTTATCATGACTTGTAGCCTGCCCGTGATTCTGTGGATGGAGTGTAGGCTGAATTGCAAGCTCTGCATGCTGAGATGAGTAAGGAGTTTGAGTGGACTGTCCGGTGTCAGCAGTTGGAGGCCGAAACTGAGTTTAGTGCCAAGAGTGCGCGGACTGCTGGAGAGCAGTTCCAATTGGCGCATAGTGAGCTGATTATTGCCAATGATAAGCTAGATGTTGAGCAGTCTAAGACTGAAATCCTGTTAGGCAAGTTGGAGCAACTGAAGCAGGAGCACGCCGAGTCAAGAGGGCGCGAAAAGAAGTTTCTCAAGATCCAGGGGACATTTGATTCAACAGAGTTGTGCATGGAAAGCTGAAGTTGCTCCGTCTAACGGAGAAGGAGCACCCCGACTGGGATCTCTCCTATTATAAAGATATTGCATATGTAGAATTTGGAGAAGGCGACTCTGATGAGGGGGGTCGAGAGGCAGCACCAACAGATGTGTCTCATGCTTCTTCCCCTACTAAGTCTAGTTCTATTGTACCTGACTCTCTTCCTGATAAGGGGTGAATCATGTACTTGAATTTGCAAATGATAGTACTTTGCACTTTTTTTGTCTTCCTTTGCTTTCCTGCTAGCTTGTACCTGCTTTGTCTTATTTCGACATTAATTGTCAGACGATGAACTTTGCAGGGCTAGGTAGTTCATGTTTGATTCGTTGTTGGGAGCTCTGACTTCTTATACTGCAATCGAGGAGTGTAATACACCCCTTGTCTGGCGACTTAGCTGTTTGTTGGACCAACAACTGATGTCGTTGTTATAAGCGTATTAGTCAGAGTGTGCTCCCACTTTCCACCCCATCTTGATCCGTTTGTGGCGGACTAGGAATTGGAGCGAGCTAACAATTATCATCGTCAGTCGTTCTGACTAAACTTTTGGCGGGGGTTCGACGATCATTGTCTGTAGTTGGCCAATGATCCCTGGCAAGCCATCTTCACCAGGTTACATGAGCACTGACTAAGCTCCCACTTTCTAGGCCGTTGAAATCTGCACGCATCGAACTAGGCTTCGAGCAAACCAAAATCATCGTCATCAGCGGCCACTAACTAAGCTTTGGTCGGGGTTCGGCGATCACTGTCTACGTATGAGTAGTGACCCATGGCAAGCCATCTTAATCAGGCGTCGAGAGCGCTGACTAGAATCCCACTTTCTAAGCCGTCGAAATCCGCTATTTGCGGACTAGGTTTCGAGCAGACCAGAAGCTATCGTCATCGGTCGTCACTGACTAAGCTTTGGTCGGGTTTGGTCTTTATTGCCCAAGTTTGGACAATGATCACTAGCAAGCCTTCTCGATCAGGCATCAGAACGCTTTAGGCTACCACTATCTAAACCGTTGACACCCGTTTAATTTAACGGACTGGGCGTTAGAGTGTACCAAAAGTAGTTGTCATAGGTCGAACCGATTAAGCTTTGGTTAAAATAAGATTTTGGGCACGTAAGTCTGACTTGGGGGTCCTAACTTACTTCGCTTGTCTATAAGATTTCAGACGTGTAAGTTTGACTTGGGGGTCCTGACTTACTTAACTCGCCTGCAAGATTTCGGACGTGTAAGTCTGACTGGGGGGTCCTGACTTACTTAACTTGCCTGTAAGATTTTGGGCATGTAAGTCTGACTTGGGAGGTCCTAATGTTCTTAATTCGCCTGTAACATTTCGGGCATGTTAGTCTGACTTGGGGGTCCCGACTTACTTAATTTTCCTGCAAGATTTCGGGCGTGTAAGTCTAACTTGGGGGTCCTGACTTACTTAATTCGCCTGTAAGATTTTGGGTGTGTAAGTCTGACTTGGGGGTCCTGACTTACTTAACTCACCTGGCGGTCTGATTCCAGTGTCAGATCGATTCATTGGACTAATAATAGATTGACCAACTTTAATGATTAGCAGCAGAATAATAGTAGAGTTGATGCCTTAGGTTTAATAATACACGATCCTTATTCTGTGGGCGCTCAGGGCCTTCGTTGTTTGTTCTTTTGAGTGTGCTAGGCCAGATCTGCCAGGGCATAAGCTTGGGCACATTACTTGAGGGGCCCATTTAGAAAAAAATATATTTGTGGATAAGCGTGCCAGGGATACGACGCATTTTGCGAGACAGTTCAGTATCGATTACTCCCCTCAGTTAATGGGGCTGCCTGCACGGTCATTATTCAAAAGATGTGGACTTGTGTAGTTTCCATTGGAACCGTCATTTTCCCAATTTCTCGCACAACATTTATAGCTAAAGTTACTGCTTGTTGACACCTCTTCGTAAACCATTTCGCCTATGTATTGGCTGGCTATTATGTGTTCAAGCACTGCAATGAAAATAATAGAGCATGTTAATCAAATGCATCTTACCTGAGAGTTTGCTTCAGGTTTTCCAAAGGCTGAAGGAAGATCTCCTCCACTGGAGACTTCAAATGTTCTGACATTTGCATCGATGAGTCTTGATAAGACTTGTTGTTATGTGGTGTCGCTTGATCTGGGTGGACAATGGATTCATCTCATGACATCTTGTAACATCTTCTTATGTCGTATAAGAAGTACAGACTATTACTCAGAGGACATGTTTGTCTTCCATCTTTTGTGTCTCCCAAATTCCCACTTGCCACTGTTGTTGGGTGATAATGCCCAACAACTAGTTTGCGGCGTTTGTCCTTTTGGGGTTCAAGCGTGATGCCCCAACTGGAAGGCAGGTTGGCGTAGCAGAGCTCTGATGAATGCGACCTTCTTTCCAGTGATGTTAACTCAGCCACATTTCAGACGCTCACGCCTAGAAGTTCATCCTTCCTTTGCCTCCTTCTGTTCCAATTTTTGTCCCTTTTCGAAGGGTAGTTTGTCGGGTTGAAGATGTCTGCGTTTCATTTAGAGGCTCGTGTTGGCACCTTTGAATCATCTTCGCAAAGCAATTTTTCTGATTAATGAATTGAGTGCTTTCCTTCGGTTCCCGCTGTGGACGCTTTACTTTCACCACCTTTTTTTTAGGCAGAATAACATATTAGAGTTTCTACCTTTATTTCAGCGGATAAATGCTCTCATCGAACTTAGATACTTATAGTGTATAAACTGATCTACTAGTTGGTCGACAAGCTTTGTAATAACTCTCATTGCAATCAATAAAGTCTGTTTTATTTCTAGAATGTGTTATGTACGAACAACTCTTCTACATTGAAATGAAAAACAAAAACAAGAAACGAAATCAAAGCAACAAATAATTTAACTTAGAGGGGAGACTAAGCTAATCCGGCTATGAAGGAGGCGTAAATGGTCCTAGCTCGGATTGCGTGGTCCCTCTAGTGAATTTTAAAAAAAACTAATGAAGTTGTTGAATAGTGGACTTCATGCCGACGGGTAGTTCCTTGCTGATTAACATCTCTTGGAGTGGGTGCATGTTTGCTGAAGTATTGTTTCTTAGCTCATTGATAGTCTGGATTGCTTCGCTAGCTTTGACTTCTGGATCTCCGCATAGCTACTCCTTGGTTACTTTGGTTCCTCCGCCCTCATATATCAATCCACCTCTTTTGTCTAGGCCTGATGCTTGACATGTTGGTCCCGTGGGCTCGAGCTGTAACTGACAACAATTCAGCTGTTTTTGGACTGCATAATGGCAGTATCTTTTTGTTGGCTGATCTCCTCAGATAGTCCCTTGAGTATGGTTGGCTGTATATTTTAAGCATTGGTGTAGGGTGGATACCATTGCTTCCTTATGATGTAGCCAGGGCCTTCCCAGAATGATGTTGTAGATGGACGAGACGTCAACTACCATGCATTCTTGGACAAGGTACTTCCGTGGTTGTGGCTCTTCTACCACACCACTATTAGATTGATATTCCCGATGGGAAAAAATAATTTCTCCGCTGAATCCAAACATAGGGTGGCTGACGAATGTTAGATCCTTTTTCTTATAGCTGCATGTTGCAGAATGCACTGAGGAACGTGACATTTAATGAGCTTCCAGTGTCCACCAAAACTCTCTTTCTCCCACTTGGCGATAAGGACGGAGATGACCAGGGCGACATTGTAATGAGAATGTACCCTTTGGAGATCCCTCTCCGTAAACGTCAGTAATGGGATCGGGCTGTGAACTCGTGCGTGCTGCACTTGTCAGTCGTCATACTGAGATGGTGTCCACACCTCGGTCAGTGTTCTCTTGCGGAACCTGTTTGACTACTCTCCCTCGGGATGACCCCGTGGAAGACGTAGATGTCGCCAGGAGCTTTCTTTTCGATCTTATTGACACTTTCCGCTCTTTCTTTTGTTCGACCCTGCCTCCTGTCCGAGCCTAGGAACTCCTTGAGTTTGCCTTTCCTTATCCAGTACTCGACTTCGCCTCTGAGGTTTCTACAATCCTCAGTATCATGTCTGTCTTCCTTGTGGTAAGTGCAGTATTTGCTGTTGTCACACCTAACAGAGT
Organism: Berberis vulgaris; assembly: GCA_963556465.1. NCBI lineage: Eukaryota > Viridiplantae > Streptophyta > Magnoliopsida > Ranunculales > Berberidaceae > Berberis > Berberis vulgaris. Next base: position 20,340,558 of record OY747127.1, read on the forward strand.
CTCCTCGCTGCTTAGGCGGTCACTTCAGCTCTTCCAATCCTTGATAGAATCAAGGATGCTGGACAGACTGGTATTGAGAGGGGTAATAGACCTGGACCTGATGTAATTTGAGACCTTGTTCTGCCTAGGGCTGCCTGAGTCAGTCTTGTTGTTTGTGCGCTTCCTCTTGTTGTGATTGTCTTCTTTCTTCTTACACTTTTTCCTGTCATTCGGGACAAATGGTTTCTTCTCTGACTATGTCTCTCTCTTGGCGACCAGCATTTCATCCAGAGTGATGTATCTTTGGGCATCTCTGAGCAAGTCTGTCATATTGACTGGGGGTTCTGGGCGAAGAAGTCATAGAGCTTGCCTATTCTTAGACCCAAAATGAAAGTCGTGATGGCAATGTCAAGCTTGCAGAGAATGATCAACACATTATTGCATCAGACCCTTCTATGAACACCATAACATGCTGGAAGTAGTGTAGGTGATAGGTTAGATCTCCACTTCGGTGGGGTGTATTTCTTGGGCAACGGTTTGTCCATGATATGGTCCATGAACGGAGGGACCGTGAGACTGAACAACACGTCTGGGTTTGTGGCTTCGTTGCAGAGGAGGTTGTGCAAGACGTGCTTGTCGGCTTTGGATGCTGGGTCTTTATTGGTCGTGCCTCCGCCTCATGTCCATTGAGAAGTTGTTGGGGCCATGCGGTTCTCCTGAACATGCTCTCTGGAACTTTCTGGGGAACGAGCCCTTCGTTGCTCACGGTCTCCCTCAGCAGGTGGAGGATTTCGTTGTTTGAGAGCCTCCAGTGTCTCTGCAATTTGTTGCATCTGCGTTGAAAGCAGGTCCACCCTTGAGTCTTCCAAGGCCGCTATCAGTGTGGGGGTCTGAAGAGATTCCTCCCGTGGTGGTGGTGGAGCTAGCGACACTATGCCGGTTTGGGCGTTTGAAGGCTCGGCAGTATCTCCATCGTTGTGAGACCTCATTGTCTCCATCTCGCCGATTCTTTGGGAAAGGGTGGAACTACAATTCTTTATGAGGAACTTTGACGTTCCCCACGGACAGTGCCAAGCTGATGTAGTCGATTTTTGTTCTCCTTCCTCGCTACTTACCTATACTTGTACATGTAGCAAACGTGAGCCAAGGACCACCGTGTGGTGGCTGATGGCACTTCGATGCTTAAGTTAGATAAGGCTTATGAGAGGCTTAATACTGTAAACTGGGTTATATTACAAACCTCTAGTTCGTCGACCTTATCTCCCTTTTATAGTGAACGAGTCCTCGTTCGGCTAGGCCTTTGGTGGCATAGTTTAGAGAAAGTGATCTTGCTGTAGAGATCATTTTCATGATTGGGAGTTGTCCATGTGGGATAGTTTTCCTACACGACTCGTGTTCCTAGATCTGCGGGAGAGGTTTCCCTTTCTTAGTGTTGTCCATGCAAGGAAGTTTCCTGGCACAACTTATACTCTAATATATGTTTCTTAGTCGGATTCAATGTGTCATTGGCCTGCCTATCTTGGGTAGATCTCTCAGATACTTGCCTTAGAGGTCTTACGAGTATTGGCCCTGACCGTGTGGCGTGTGGGCTTACTGGCTCATTGCAACTCGGACCCGACTGTCTAGATTTTGCCAATGATGGGCTTGCTGCTGCTTGGGTCTCGCTGGATTGGGCATGCAATCGAACTTGCTTCGTTTTGTTGACGAGATTACCATGACACATGTACGGTGCTGATCAAAGGACGGTTTGATGCATCATCACATATGATCCAACTTTGGCTATTTGCTGAGGGAAACTGATTTGTGTGTGCCTTGAAATGTAAGAACTTCGTCTAGGGATCACATTTTTTCACGTATTTCATATACCTGCAAATTTATTATATATATTCATGTATCTTTGAAATTTTTACTTTTTTATTTACACACTAAAATTTTTCTTAAAATCAGGAGAGCGAAATTAATTCGAAAAACGAAATCACAATCCTTAGCCATGTGAAACCAAATATTTTTTAACTTCTTACATTCTCCATATTACAATGTTTATAAGCATAAAAGTAATTGAAATGCGAATGCATCATAAGTAAAATGGGTATTTAATAAATAAAATTTTAACTATATATTAATGGCATTTAATAAGCACATGCATACAAGTCATCCATAAATACAAAAGCAGTGACTTCTCTAACAACTGGATCATCCTATGTCACCAAAACAAAGACTGTTTCATCGAATCAACATATTTGACATACGTATACATGTTAGTCACAAAATGTATAAAACAGTGTGCATGCACGCATCAATCCAAGATATCAATGACCTCCTCCGATTTGTTCATCTTCTTAGCATTTCTTGGCACTGAACTTCCTCACCACACTTCACCAATATTGAGTTTGCCATCAAGTGAACTTTTTCCATGAGATTTCTTCTGAAAATAGGCTAGAGAGCCAAGTAGGTATCGTCTAAGGTGATGGTGATTTCGGCGTCATATGGAGCAATAAAAAGTAAACGATCTAGGCAAGGAGTTCCATGAAACATATATGTAAGTAGTTCAACTATAACGATGGCTCAACATAGGAAAAATATGTATTGCGTTGGTTCCCATAACACACCAGTAATTGTTTGCCACAAACTCTAACATATCTGGTTCAAGTAGCCAATTTTGTTTGTCAATAAGTACCATGTCTTCTGTAACTGTCAAAGCATCCTCGACCACCTTCACCTCACACTTGTGCCACATTCCAACCCATAACTTTTCGTTCTTTTCCAGCTCCATTAGCAACTCAGTCCTTACCTACTTACAACCATTTCATTGCCGAAATCTAGGAAATTGACTATGCATCGGATTCCACCATTCATCAACGCATACGTTCTTAATGTTATCCACGTAATCTCAAACGACAGAATTTGCTTCATGAAAGTCACGATTGAACAAAAAACGAATAAACCGAATAAACTAACTGAACATATCAAAATCAAACCCATTGATTCGATGATTTTGATCGATTCTGTTTAGGAAATTTTGAAACCGATATGGTCGGTTCAGTTTTCGATTTTAAAGTGATTTTAACCGACAAAATAAAACTGACCAAATATATATAATTTATAATATATATTATATAAAATAATATAGTATGTTTAATTTAGTCGGTCAGTTCCATTTTATGTCGGTTTTAATAACATCGATTTGATTTTCGATTTACATAAATTTGAAACAAATATGGTCGATGCGCTTTCGAGTGAAAAAATTGAAACTGATAATAGTCAATTTGGTTTTCGGTTTGAGATAAAAATTGATTCGTCGATTCAGTTTTCAACCCTAACAAAAGAACTTTTCCACTCCTTCGGCTTCCACTTTGCCTTAGAAACACTTTGTTGACTTTTTAACTCCTCTTGAGTCTTGGAGTACCCATAACCCGATGGGTCCTTTTAGTCAACTTCTTATGTGTAGACAATTTCTTCTTTTTAGGTTTCCCCTTGTTCGCCATAAGTTCGAATAGTTCAATCGTTAGAGTTGAACCCGGACAACTCAGCTCTAGAAGCTTCATCTTCAACACTAACTGCTTATCAGGAGTGGATTCAATGAATATCTGCTTATTGGTATCGGTCATTGGCTTTATAATCACATCCTCAGCTTTAGGAATATTGTTTTGTTAAGTTGCATGCAATGCTTGTCTAAGGTAGCTAATGAAAGTTATCTATTATGGGTAGCTATTATGTCATATCATGAGCACAAAGCAACCCATGAGTGGTTCGAATTACACATCTACACTTCACAGGGTCATTGCTCACCGATTCACACCTCTGAATTTCCAATACATCAAATCAATAGCATTTTGCTCCACGGACTCATAGAAATTTTCAAAAAAAATAGACACATGCTCAATATTCACCTTCGTCAAACTTGTTAAATGACGTTTCAATTTTTATCAGTTGGATTTGGATTATGTCATGCATCTTCGTCCATACATTAAAAAATGTCCCTTCAAAATTTTCCAACATCTCCTTCAAATTCGAGTGCACCTTCCACGTGACTGATTGTCCGTTGGCTAAAATGCTTGAAAGTATCGGTCCATGCACTCACGAAGTACTCCTTTTGCAAATATCAAACCGTCATCAAATAATCCAAACACTTCGGATGTGATGCTCATTTTGTCTGGAATTCAATAATGGTTCACTTCCATTTTTTCCTCTGTACTTGATCCGTACAAATCTAAGAAAGAACTAATGAACTTGTTCCATCCCTTATTATCCTCAAAGTGTTTTTTACAATTCTTATTATATTTGTATTTATGTGCCATGTGCACAACAATCTTCTTGATTCGAAAAGACTGGCTCCACGGCTTTGATCAAACCAACTATCTATCAGTGACAAACACAATTAGCATGTTGTCTAGCTAAAAAATCCTCAATAATTTTTCCAAATCCCTAGCAAACGACTATTCCATCTCAGAAGACATAAAATAACATGCAACAATAAAAAAAAAAAATTCTGGTAGACGTAACACACAATCTCAAACAGTGACATCCGGAAGCGATTCATTTTATAAGTGTATTCATAAGCATCATTGATGGGAAACATTTTGCTAGTTGAATTACTCAGGATACGCCTAGAAAATGTTGGTAACTCTATTATCCTCATCCATAGTATGTCACTCAATGTAATTATTTTTGTTCAACAAATGCATGATGTGTTGCAAAGTCGTTTTCCCTTGTAGATGAAGTGTCTTTAGCCTCGCAGTGGCACTATAAACAATCTTCAAATAGGAGACATTATTAGAAACCATATCTTTCATACTGACCAAAATTTATCGAGGCGCGACACCCGACATCAAAATATTTTGCAAAAAATATTATCTTTGCTTCATTCAATTTGCCCATAAAGGAATGACTAAGTAGCAATTTTGCTCGATGATGGTTGTTGGTTCCACATGTGACTTGCAACTTCCTACGGTCATTACCTTGTGGCCCCCTTTCAATGGAAATGGGTAGTCACACTTCTTTGTACTATTTGATCGACCATTGCCACTATAAACCTTATATAAATTTTTATATATATATATGCTCCCTTCTCTTCTTACATCCAAAATGGGTGATTTATTTACGTCTATTATCAGCGGGTTCAGATTTTGTGATAATAACAATAGTGTTATTATCCCTACCAACGCCTTGGCACCAAGCTACCAAGGTCGACCTCAATGAGAATATCTAAAAAAATAACACGATATGAAGAGCAATAAATTTGTTAGGAAAATCAATAAACTTGTGACAATGTTTATACACGAATTAATCTTACATTTTCTGTAAGAAAAAGACACCATCGTCGACTACTTTTCCAATGTTCTTTCCTCTCCATGGTTGTTGGCCTCACGATGAGACTCGCCATTTTTATCAATATAAACATTTTCGTCAACATCATGATCATCCTTCTACATTAAGTAAATCAAACAAATTATAATCGTATATTAAGTAATGTAATGAATAAAATGATTAAGGCAATGGCAACCTCTAGAAAGGTTGGTCTCTTCCAAATAGGCTTGAAGTAATTCCAGGTGGCCAATATAGTCCAGAGCAATATCAAAATTTATTACGTCCATGAGAAGAGCCTACGCACAAAATAATCAAGAACTTATAATTAAATTTAAATAACCAACAAACAATAACAACAACCAACATTATCTAACTAACCCTAAAAACAATAAACATGAAAGTATCAACTAAAATTGACAAACAATAGTAAACATACAAGTTTTAGAGAAGAAAAATCCACTCACCACAACAAAAAGTTAAGAATAACCATAACAATAACAATGTGGCTTCAAATATAAACAAAAGAGAAAATTAAACATGATATTATAATAACCACAAACACAAAAATAAACTCATGCAAGTTCATGTGAAGTGGAGGGTGTTATCTCAAGTGGAGTGGGTGGGTTTTCCTCCATCTTGTGATTGTTCATCTTCATCATTTTTTCCTATAAATAGAGCTCAATGCACACCCTCACATCTACAATGTTCTCCCTTACGTCCACCATTATCATTCTCAAGTCTATCATCATCAACTTCACTAAACTAATCCATTTCTATGTAAAAACTTCAACCAAACTCCTTCCAGGCGAAGTTGGGGAACTAGGTGAGAGAGAGAGAAAATTTAAGAGAGTTGAAAGAAGAGGAGAGATGTTGGCAATAGAGATTTATTTCGGCGAGCTTGGAAAGGCAAAAGGGAGGTTGCAAGTGTGAGGAAGGTTTTTTTTCCAAAAAGTTCCCAAATATGTTTGGGAACCCCTTTTATTGGTGGTGTCACTTAGTAGGTTAAAACAATTGGTGGTGTCAAATAGTCATTGCATTTTGTGAAAGTCTCGTTTATCAAAACAAGGTAAAGAAGCGAAAGTGGGCTTAAACCAATGAATTGTGGTTACGCCCTGAACACCTCTGTAATCACAACCTAGGAAGAAAATGGATCATTAGTGAATCATTTTTTGTCCCTCTCGAAGCTTAACAATTGTCATTAGATTGTCTCCCGTGCTAGCATCATATTCAAACTCCAATTCATAATGGTTTGTGATGCGTCCAAAAATCGACCTTTTTAGTGGTCGATGCTTAAGTCAGCAACTATGTTTGAAGAAGGAAGTAAATATGACAAAACTCAATTAAAGTTGCATACATGTGTCGAATGTTCCCTTTACCTTTTATAATGGTCGTGGTTAATGCTCTGCGTGACTTAAGCATGTGAGGTGCAACGGAAGATGTTTCTCATAACAGTCTTCTCCTTGATGGAGATGCGCTTGTGGAGGTGTAACTCCCTCCATGACTCTTTTTAGTGCAACGTTCCTCTTCTTTATGAGAGAATTCGTGTCGGGCCTGGATTTGGGTTTTGACTTGTTTGGGCCTAGATTCGGGCTTTGATTATGTCTTCTTATAGTGAGCATTGTCTGGGTCTCCATAGTTGTATTTATTCTTCTTGGGTTTTACGAGCTGCAGTAGATAAGACGCCATATCCTCATGATGGATGTTTTTGCCATGTGTGTTGTCGTGATGATCAGTCTATTTTGATGTATCATCAGCTACTCCCCCCTCAGTTAGTGGGTGCATTTATGTATCCACTAACTTCGTGGTGGTTAGTATCTCAATTACATCTTTGCATTGAACTTAATGTTGCTAGCAACTTTTGGTCGGTCGATTGTCTCGATCACTTCTTTATCCGTTCGTTTTTTGCACATTTTTTGGAATTTTGCGTGCCATTATATCCCGTACGTCGCCCCACGAGCAGTATCTTCGTTGCTTGGTTGTATAATGGAGACCGTGATGTTTTTTTTTCTTATTTATGCCATCTTTGATATTAAGGTTGTTTCTTCTTTCTATCGTATTTTTCCATCATTTATTGCCTATTCACGACGTCTGCTGGTGACTAACTGGATGGTGAGCAGCTTTCTACCTGCGAAGCTCATTTTTCCCCAAGAAGGCTTCTCAGGCAACCTTGGATAGCGTATGTTCCAACTACTCTTCGCCTTCCGACCTTGAGATCATTTTACCTCGTGAGACTGATAGTCTTTTTTGTCCGAAGAATGGATATATTGCACTTTACCCTCGTATGTTTGACGTCGGTTTTTGATTTCCAGTTTCAGAGTTATTCTGGTATTATTTAGATCTTCTGGGTATTTCTCTTGCTCAGATGGGGTGAACGGTTGGAGGGTTATGGTATCCACATATGCAAGGGCCATCATTTCTTGTATTCCTTTGACTGCTAGAATCTTGCATTCGGTGGTCATTATGTTGGCGTCCAATAGTACTTGTTTTCTTCGTTCTCCCGTGTGTTTTAGCAACCTTAACAAGGACATTAGGGGTTGGTCGTGGGATTGGTTTTACGCTTCTGTCCACTCTGGCTAGTTCAATTTGCAGGGTTGACAGATAGTAAGGTTTTTCCGAGTTCCAATAAGAGGAGGAATTTGCAATTGACTGCTAAAGAATAGATTATCAGTGAGCATTTTTTGCAGCTTCCTTTAGTTCCTTTGGACACCTATCTTCTGATGACATGGTGAAGCGCAGCGGTTTGTACAGTATGAATGAAATGGAGCAGGCTCTGCTAACTGAGAGGCAAGCTACGAAGATTGCTGCCTACACTGCCCTTGTCGATGGTGGTAATGATATCGTTGATGGGAAAGTGAGCTTGGATGTTACGGATCTCGATGCTCCTGTTGGCGTTGACGCTACCGGTCCAATTTTCAGGAAGAGAAAATTTTGAGGCCTGTTAGTCCGTCGAAACGGTTGTTCCTGAGTTATGATCGTGTTACAAAGAAGAAGCGGCTCATTGATTTTGTTTGTCATGCTTCTCTTTACTCGAGTTATGTTGATATGGAAATTGCGAGGGAGGATCACTGCTCCCTGCAAGAGGCTGAATAGATGAAGTTGGCATTGGAAATGAGCGAGAAAGAGACCATTCACCGGCTGGATGATGGCGAAAATAGGCTCCTTTCTACTTATGGTGGTCTTGACGTTGTCAAGTGTTCTAATGAGGATCCTAGGGCCATTGATGACAAGATGTTCCAACTGGCTGTTGTCTAGTCTAAGGAACTTAGTAGTCATGATCGAGTTTCCGAGACACAGTCTCCTCATTTTTTCACTCCTTCTGTTGATGATGGGCGGAGGTCCCGCCTTCTTCGGCCCGCTTAGGCTCCTCTATTCTCATTGGGACTCCTTCTCGTTCCATTTCTGCTATGGTTATTGCGCAACGAGTGGGTGAAGATGTTTTCTCTTGTCGTTATTTCTTTCTTCCCGGCTATGGGTGGTGGTTCCTCTGTGTTTCCAAATCCCCGTGTTCTTCATTTGCAGATCAGTTGGACGGAACCTACTCCTGATGAGATTAGGTTTAAATCAGACGGGAAGTTTTGCTGGTTTGCCGGTTTGACATGTCGGATGGTGCGCGTAAGTTGATTAACGAATGACACAGACGGTCGGTGGAGAGGTCTTTGATGCCTGTGCTGGATCTGAGTCTTCATCTTGACGATGGCCTTAGGCTTATAATGGACGGGATGAGTCATCTTGCCTACACAGGGGTGATGGGTTTGAGTTTTCAAGCTAGTCGTAATCTTTGGTTTCTCTTGAGAGGAAGCTTGTTGTGCTGCTATTGGTTTGTTCCCATGTTATTTATCAATCTGATGCATTAAGAGCACGATGCTCGAAGCAAATCAATGTGACCGGGGTTGCTCAAGCCTCATTGGTCGAAGCAGAGGGTGCATGGGATCAGTATGTGACCGAGCCTGAATCTTTAAGAGCCGAATTAGACAACATTTATGCACACTTATATGATGCGGAAAAAGAGTTGTCCACCAAGAAGGCACTCCATGGTGAGGCTGCGCGTGTCGTGATGGAACACTCTACCAACCGCGACATTGTTGAAAAAGGGTGGAGCAATTAACAGCTTCACTTGACGAGGTCAAGACTAATACCTCCATGATGCTTACTACTACTGAGGGCCGACTTATAGCAGCTAGGAATGAGCTTGGTTTTGTTAAGGATAGGTTTAACGTTATGAGGGTCTTGGTGTTAACTTGTCTCAATATCGTCACTTGGTTTATCAGACCTTCGAGGATGAAGACGGTGTTGAAGACCCTCCAAGTGATCCAACGGCTGAAAAGCCACTGCCTTCTCCTCTTGAAGAGAGAGCTCATGTCAGTGATTCGGCCGCCCCTCGTCCGTCATATGGTGTTGTTGACGATGTTATGGATCCTTCTGCTTGACCTCACTGCTCATTTACTTTCTTTCTTGAATCTAATAGAATCATTTTTATTAAAAAACATGAATTTTCTCTTTTACTTTTTTTTGTAGTCGTGGTTCATCTGGTTGACTTTGTTCATGTTGCATGTACCTTTGTACTCCATCTTTGATTTTTATAGTTATATTTTTGTCCTATCTGACTTTTTCTGATTTGAATTCTCCTATGCTTCGGTACGTCCGTCTCAACCTCGTGTTGGTTGTCTCGAAGCTTTTATGAGAAAGCTGTTTTGTTTGCTTGTCTTCTGTTTTGTCGATCTGGCGCGTTAGTTAATCTGAGGCTCTCTTGAGCTGTTTTGTTCCTTCGCAGGTTTGATATTCTTATCAAAATGGAATTTGCCTCTTTCGAGTTGATTTATTCACTCAACTCTGATTTCGTTGGCTCAACGATCTAATTGACCGAAGTCGTTTCATTCAAATTTCACTTCGTTGGTGTTGACGTTTCAGTTGACCCGAAGTTACTTTTATTTAGTTGACTCATTCGTCCAACTTTTACTTCGTTGGTTCGATGCTCTAGTCTACCCGAAGTTTCTTTTACTTGGCTGGCTTGTTCGTCCAACTTTTACTTCGTTGGTTCGACGTTCTAGTCGACTCGAAGTCGTTTTTACTTAGTTGACTCATTCGTCCAACTTTTACTTCGTTGGTTCGGCGTTCAAGTCGACCCAAAGTTGCTTTCACTTGGCTGGCTCATTCGTCTAACTTTTACTTCGTTGGTTCGACGTTCAAATTGACCTGAAGTCATTTTTACTTAGTTGACTCGTTTGTCCAACTTTTACTTCATTGGTTTCACGTTCTAGTCAACCCAAAGTCATTTTTACTTAGCTGACTCATTCATCCAACTTTTACTTCGTTGGTTCGATGTTCTAGTCGACCTGAAGTCACTTTTACTTAGTTGACTCGTTCGTCCAACCTTTACTTCGTTGGTTCGACGTTCTAGTCGACCTGAAGTCATTTTTATTTAGTTGACTCGTTCGTCCAACCTTTACTTCGTTGGTTCGGCGATCTAGTCGACCCGAAGTTACTTTTACTTAGTTGACTCGTTCGTCCAACCTTTACTTCGTTGGTTAGACGATTTAGTCGATCTGAAGTCATTTTTACTTAGTTGACTCATTCATCCAACCTTTACTTCGTTGGTTCGAAGTTCTAGACGACTCGAAGTTACTTTTACTTAGTTGACTCGTTTGTTCAACCTTTTACTTTGTTGGTTCAACATTCTAGTCGACCCGAAGTCATTTTTACGTAGTTGACTCATTCGTCCAACCTTTACTTCGTTGGTTGATCAGACCAGAAGTTTATTATATATATCTGACTTGCGTCCTGATTCCTTTTGGCTTTATATGCTGAGTGTTTTGCATGGCTTCATTTCAAAGCTTTTATCCTTTATCGGATGATGATTCTGAATTTCTAATTTGATTGATTTTCCCTTTTGGATGTCCCTACCATTCCTAATGGTCGTTTTTCTAGAGCAATTACGCAACATTGATGAGCGATTTGCTTTTTCCTCTTGATCTTTGCTTGGTTGATGTTTATCCCTGTGTTGGGGTTCACGCATTTGTTGCTCTTTCCCGTTTAGTTCATGACCTCCTTCACTTGACCGGATTTTTCTCCTCGCTTGGCGTCACTTGCTGAGGCTTGATGGAGTTCGTCGTCGTTAATTCTTTCGTTGGTAATTCGGATTGAGTTTGCATCCGTTGGTAGTCCTTGAGTCGATCAGTGCAAACGTCTTCAGGGCGTTAATCTTCTCGAATCGATGTAGGTCTGCTCGAATGGAAGGAGCTTCTTTGCTGGGTAGATGTAGTGTAGAGCGTATATCAGCTCCCTAGATTGTTCTTTTGATCATGTGGTGGTATCCGCCTTTTCTTTCCATTTGAGTTGTTTGTCTGGCATTCCAATGAATTCATCGAGTCGTCCTCTTTTGATCCAATGCTCGATTTCTTCTTTCAGCTTGTAGCAGTCTTCGGTATCATGTTTGTGATCCTTGTGGAAGGAACAATATCTGTTTTGTTTCTTCCTTTTAGATCTCCTCTCATTATGGGTGGCCAGTTGACATTTTCCCAATTCGCCATGTACTTCAGGATGTTGGTCCGGCTTGTCTGAAGGGTCGTGTATGGTTTGTATTCCTTTTTCATTACACCGGTTATCCGCTCATGATTGGGCCGTGCCGATTGTGACTTCCTGGATTGGTTGGATTCAGTCTTTTCGTTGTTCCGATGTTTCTTTGATTGATCGCTATCTTCCCGTGGTCCATCGTTTCCCCTTCTTTATTCCTTCTTTTCCCATTTCCTTGAATGATTTTCCATTTCCTGTTTATTTTTCCTCCTGGCAGCTTTCATCTTTTTGATAAAAATGTGTTTTTGGGTTGTTTTCAGCAAGACCGCCGTGCTTTTAGGAGGTTCTAAGTTGAGAGTGTCAAAGAAGGGGCCTCTCTTCAACCCGACAGTGAAAGTTGCGGCGGCTGTGTTGTCGCTGCATCCATCGATCGTTGTCAATTCATTGGTGAAATGAGTGACATATGCTCGTATTGTCTCTTTGGGCTTATGTTTGACATGCAGAAGGTAGTGTGGTCCTTTCCTCATACGCTGACTTCCGATGAATCTCGTGATAAAGGTGGCGGCTAACGTCTTTAAAGAATCTATTGACATCGGTGGTAGGCTGTTGAACCAATTCATTGCTATGGAGGTAAGGCTAGTCGAAAATGTTATGCACAGGATCGACTCTGTGATCTCTTTCAATGCCATCATGTGGTGGAAGTGTCTCAGGTGATCCATTGGGTCGGTGGTACCATCATATAATTCAAACTTTGGCAGAGTGAACTTTTTCGGCATGGGAGTCTTCATGAGGGCATCGAAGAATGACGGTTTGGCTAACTCGTACAATATGTTGGGATCAGTGATTCCGATTCTGAACGAAATCTCAACAAGCGCTCTGTCACACTGTGGAGTCTTGCCTTGGAGGGGTTCATTGTTCTCGAAGTTTCCTTGTTGGGGTTTTGTTGGGACTTCGTCACTCCCTTGAGTTTAGTTGGCGGAGTTTTGTTGGGGCAGTGCCTGAATAGGATCGGCTGGCTGGATGCACTCCTGGGTGATTTTCTCTAGCATTTTTGTCATGTAGTTCATTTGGACCATAAGCAAGTCTACCCGAGGATCCGTGACAGCGTCACTGGATGTCTAGGTTGTTTGGGTTATTGCGTGTTATGGATCTTGATCCGCAGATGCCATTGGCTCGATGATTTGGGTTGTTTCTTGTTCGTGAGTTGTTTGTGACACCTCGTTGCCAATAGGAGAGTTGTTATCGTCGTTGTGTTGGGGATTTGTAGGGTGTGTCATTTGTTCTGACAACTTGTTGATCGTCTATTAGATTTTGGTGAGCTTTGTAACTATGGATCTTATTTTTAGGAAGGAAACTCGTCGTTCCCCACGGACGACGCCAAACTGATGCGTCCAAAACTCGTCCTCCTATGAGTTTGACCTGCAAAACAGATGTTAAACTGCTAAGGACCACCTTTTTGGTGGCCGAAGGCACTCCGATGCTTAAGTTAGCAATTTTGTTTGAAGAAGGAAGTACATCCGGACAAAACACATTTAAAGTTGCATACTTGTGTCGAATGTTCCCTTTACCTTTTATAATGGTCGCGGTTAATTTTTTGCGTGACTTAAGCATGTGAGGCGCAATGAAAGGAAATGTTTCTCGTAACAGTTTCCTCATTGATGGAGATGCGTTCGTGGAGGCGTAACTCCCTCCACGACTCTTTTTGGTGCAACGTTCTTTTTTTTTATGAGAGAACTCGTGTCTGGGCTTGAATTTGGGCTTTGACTCGTTTGGGTCTGGATTCAGGCTTTGATTATATCTTCTTATAGTGGGCCTTGTCTGGGCCTTCGTAGTTGGCTTTATTCTTCTTTGGTTTTACAAGCTGGCCCAGTAGATGAGACGCCATATCCTCGCAATGGATTTTTTTTTGCCATGTGTATGGCCTTGATGATCGATCTATTTTGATGTATCATCAGTTTGCATACGTAAGACATTTTGAACTGAATAGGTCTGTCCTTCACCCGATAATAATAAAAGTATAAAACTTACTTTTCTAATGGTGAGCAAATTCAAAAACCTTAACTTAATGGGCATGGGCTATGCTTGGAACGTGAAGATAATACTAGCAGACATTTGGCTTCTCCACGGTAGATGCTCATGTGTGTTTGTAATTATTGAGTTTTGCATTTTGTCATTTGCCTATCTTCTTTTGCCTTCGCACAACTCATTTTCTTTCTATTTCTTTTATAGTATTTGGATCATCCTTCCACCTTTATCTTTCTACGTTATTTCTCCACTCATTTCAGACAAATCTCACCTACCACTCTCTTTAACAGAGTTATTCACTTTCTTACCCTTGTGGGTGACTAACACTATCAAAAATAATTTTTTTGGAACCCATCTGTGAATAGAAGCCTCATTCAATATGAAGAGGAAAGTAATAAGCTAAAGCGTTGATTTCCAAGGGCATAAATAAATAACATTCATAAAGCAACTAGCCCCAAAGTGAGCATTGCCCAAGAGCAATTTAAGAAACCCTCCCTAGTCCCCAACTTTATCGTATCTTAGGATTGGTGATTTGTAAGAGAGACATTTAGAGGTAGCCCTCACTTCATAATGTGAAACTCAAAGTACCACTAAATGTTTCAAAAATTAGGGGTACCCCTAAAATTGATAGTCAATGACACTTTTTCATTTTTTACCATCTACTGGAGCACGCCCCTTGCACGTGACGTCCCTAAGTTTCACAATATAGTCAATACTCCAAATAACCAGCTCACACTCCTTGCACGTGGTCATTACTAAGTTTCATAACTCCTTCTTAACCTAGATAAAATAACTAGAGATAGAGATAGATTGAATACATATACTACACGACACTTACCTCTAGAATCGACTGACGAAAGAGCTAGGGCTTCCAATTAGCTATTGTTGCTTGCTATTGCAGAGAGAGAATGAGCAACATTGTTGTGGTGGGGTTTGGAGGATGGATGATTAGGCTGTAGGGAGTAGTGACTCTATTATTGAAAAGGAAGTGATTTCGTGGAAATAAATTTGGCTCATTCGCATAGATTCTCATAATAATTGCCCCAACAATGGCTTTGAAATCTCAATTCCTCTTGTTTTATGAGTTGGAATGGGTATAAGATCATTGTAGTCATGTCTAGTTGATATTAAACGTTGTTTTTCGGATTTATTTGTACCATATGATCATCAACATTGTGAGCAGGGTTTGGAGTGGTGAGGATGGATAGAAAAGATGAGGAAGAAGACGGGGTACAAATTGGGATTAGTTTGATTGAGTTTGACCAAACAGGTGGAAGAGAAGGCCCTTGATAGAGAGGGGTATTTTTTTTATTTTATATTTCTGTGTGATGGGAAAGTGATTTTTTAACAGACATACTCATCTAATTGTTTTCTCAGTTGTTACACTTGTGAGATCCACTGTTGATCATAGTCAACAAACATGTAAAGAAACCCAAAACACGATGAGAAATTTGTCATACTAAAAATTCCATCCAATCTCACACACAGCATATAAAGGAGATACGTGATAAAGGAGTACGACTAAATTCAAATCCATTTTTTCAATTGCTTAATTATTTAATTTCATATCTTTTTTCATTATTTTATTTTGGGAGTCGCTATGTGTACCCGACTGGTTGACTCAATGCCCCCCAACTTTATTTTCAGATCTAGCTTTTAAAAATTGCTTGGTATACCCAACCAAATTTTGTTAATTTTAAAATGTACAAAATACGTTACTCATATTGTTGATTGAGGACTTTGTATGGATTCATAAAGCAAATGTTTGGATGTCAATTTTTTTTAGATTTTGAATGCAATTTTTTGGAATTTTATATAATAGTTGTAATAATTTTGAAATATATATATATATATATTTATTTATTTATTTATTTATTTATTTATCTTTTCATTTTTAATACTTATTGGGTTTGTCAACCCCTGCATGGTTAATGAACATATTGAAATTTAACGAATGTGTGACTGAATTTTAGTTTTATAGTTTATAGATAATGATTACTATTGTTCTTTCATTTTTTTAGCCAATTAATACTCCTAAACGAGAAAATTTTGCACCAAATGATTTGATTATTACAAAAAAAATGATAAGTCGGTGTTATATACATTAAGTTTGTGCAACAAAGTCAAAACATCTCAAACTACCAGTGCAATAAAGAATTGCTGCAACCAAGCTAAATAGTTGAGTACACGTAGCAACTCCCTTTATTTTTTGTCTCCCTAATTAAAGCCCAAAAACATTATCAAATTTGACAAAATTACCCTATTTTCTTGTTATTCCTGATTTACCCCTCAACGGTAATCTCTAACATTATAGACTTCTCCACTCATTTCATTCATGAATTTTTTATTTTATCAGTTTTATGCATTTTTTTATTCCATAAAATAGAGATCAAAAGAGGTTCAAGTGCTGCAAAATAAATAATTTAATATGTTTCACCAACTACAAAGAAAATATTAGATAATTATTAAATAAATGATTTTGGGATGGTTGATCTTTTTATGAAGAGCCCTTTTAGGGAGTGAGGGATGGGTGTTTGCACCCATCCCCCTCGAGATAAGCGTCGTTGATTATCTCGAGGGAACCACCCATCCCTCGCTCCCTCCCTCTACCCCTAGAATTTTCGTTTTATGAAACATGCTGGCATGTTGGGCTAGGGTTGGACATTGAGGGATATTGTTTAATTTGTGATATCTAATTGTATTTTGTAACTATTCGCTAAGAAGCATTATACTGCATAATGGGGTGTCAAAGACGATTCAATTGTTTCATCAGTTTGAATCTTTATGGTGTTCTAGTGCAAGTTGAATAAAATCAGCCAAGCCTTCGATTAGATTGCATAATGCAGCTCTTTAGTGAATTATACTTAATGAGATTTTTTTTTAATTATTATTAATATTTTTTATTATTTTTATTTTTATATCTTAAGGATTTTTTTTCACCATATTACAAAGGTTGAGAGAAAGTAGTGGGGTTTAGCGGTGAGGCTAGGGAACCGGGAATTGGGTTTTGCAATCAAGATGATGTGGTATCGTCAGATGAGGTTTTTTACTACCTCAAGATACACATAAATTCTGTGGAAATTTCATCATTCTTTTGAGATGACGCCACGTCACCCTGGTTACAAAACATGGTTGCAAAAACCTGATTTTTTAGCATTTTGGAACTATTAATCTCTTTATAAAATAAGAATTTTAAATTCTATCCGGCTTGGCTTTACCATTAGTTAATCATTAGGTGACAACTCACCTAAATCTAAACCGTTGGATTATATGTTATCCTACGATATATATTGCATGTAAATTTCTTTTTCATAAATATTTGTCTCCGAATCCCACCCGATATATACTGCGTGTAAATCTTTGTCATACCGTAAAAAAAAAGGAGTATTAGACTCAATTAGTTTTTAAAACAAGGGTCAAACTCTAATATGTATAAAATAATGAGTGTCAAACTAAAAAATCCTTAAAATAGTTGGTTGACTCGGTTTTAGTCGGTTGGTTCGGTTTACGATTTATCTAAATTAAAACTGGATTTGATTTCTTAATGATCAGTTCGATTTCAATCTGAAAATTTTGAAACCGACTAAAGTCAATTTGGTCCTAGGATTGGGTGTAAAACCGAACCGTCAATTCAATTTTCAACCCCAGTAATCCGAAGCAATTGATTTTCAACCCGTCAATTTGGTCCTAAGATACATTATGTGCAACCACAAAAGTCCAAACGTGCACGCATGGCTTAGTGAAAAGCTAGTTTATTTATCTAAACCAATCCAATAATTCTACTCGGCCTGGGTTTCACGCTTGGGTAGCTACCTGGACCCTCCTGGGCACATGCGCCTGGGAGGGTCTTGGGCATGTGCGCCTGATTTGGCTCCAAAGAAATGAGATTTTTGGCTCCAAAGAACAAACCAAATAACAAGAACAAAACTCAGATCTCGCCCTTCCCAAGTCACTCAAACAACTCCTCATTCTCCTCCTTGACAAATCACTCGAACAACTCTTCCTTCACAAATCGCAAACTCCTCACAGACTCAGACTCCTCACAAACTCACAGACTCAGATCTTGTTCCTTCTCCTCCACAAGACTCAGACTCCTTCACAGACTCAGACTCGGACTCAAACTCAGACTCCTTCACAGACTCAGACTCCTCCACAGACTCAGACTCCTTCACAAGTTCCAAATACCCACACTCAGATCTGGTTTTTGATATTGTATTAACATGAATATGACAATTTGATTTTAGGGGTTTGTGAAACTTTGTGAAACCCTGACTTCAAATTATCATTAAAAAAAAATTCATAGAATCAACAGTTATCATCCTTAGATGAAATGCCTTTTCTTTTGTTGATAAAAAAAGACAACAAAGAGCATGCTTAGATGATATCAACATTAGTTAAGTAAGTTGGTGGTTGTGTTGTCTCGTTTATCAGAGGAAGTGGTCTCTGATTTGTTCGAGAGTAGTCTTTCTAAGTACCTTTCTTGTTTGGTGTAGTTAAGTATTTGATGAAAATGTTTGGATTGGAAGGAAGTAGATTCTTTCAGTGTTACAGTGTATGACGTTGTTGTGTCTAGTGTGGGTGGCACCAATATTTGTTTCTACTAGGATTGTCTATCACTGCCCTTATGCTGGATGGTTTCAGTTCGCTCAAATGGATAATACTGGTCTTAGAAGACTAACCATATTGAAGGGATTGTCACATATGTAGCACCAATAGTGCATGGTCCGTATAAGGCTTGGAACGCTATCATAATATCAATGAACTTTAATTGGTAAGGTGTTTCCCTTCCTTAAGATGGTAAAGGAATTTTAGGTTGCTGTCGTGGAAGCATATTCTTCAATATTCTTCCATTGGTAAACTGTGTGAACTCCAGCAAAAAGTTGCAAATCTCAGTCAAGGAGGCTAGTATATCAAACATTCCAAGACCATTACATTTCAATAGAAATTAAACGACCATTAAATTCCAAGACCATTACACTTCTGACATTTTGCATTTAGTCTGATGAAATTGGACAAACTCTAAAACAAACAAAAATCAGGTTGAGACAGAGCAACAACTCCATCAATGGCCTTGAACAGAGCAACATCCACAGAATTCTGGTCATCTTTCTTCTTATGAGGAAGCACATTCTTTTCCTACATTTCACCCAATAGCAAGGCATTAGCAAAACACTATCACTACACTAGACTTTACTGAAACAGAGTGATACCCTAAGGAATCCCAATGAAAACTATGTTTCCATGCTTATGGAATTTAATGCAGATGCATATAGATGCAGACAAAAATGTTATTAAGAAACATCCTTCAACACCAACAGAATAATTCACCAAACTCAACCTGAGTGAACATACTTCATATACACATGAAGACCCAATAAAAAGCTAAAATCTTTTAGAAACCGAATTCTCAACCAAAGCAAACCCATCTACAAGTTCTGAACTGCTTTATATCCTTGATTGATTTGGAAAGTTAAGGCAATTATCTCCACCACATTCAACTTTCAGCTATAGAAAATCATCCATGACCATATTCTCATGGTGAATAACCTCCCTAGGAGGGGTCTCATGGGGTTGTGAAACTCATTAGGAGTTTGTGAGAAGTTTTTCTTTGCATGTCCATTTCCTCTGTAGATTGGTGCAGGCTGTGAGAAGCCCTTCACCTGTCTATTAGAGCTAGATGGTTGTGCTGATCACCATTTGTCTTAAAAGATCAATTCAATTGTCTTAAAAGATATCAAGCCCTTAATTCAGCTCCATTTGTTCCCATAAAAAGCTCCATTTGAAATTAATGCTGATATCATCTAAGCATGCTCTTTGCTGTCTTTTTTTATCAACAAAAGAAAAGGTATTTCATCTAAGGATGATAACTGCTGATTCTATGAAGAATTTTTTTTTTAATGACAATCTGAAGTCAGGGTTTCAAAAAGTTTCACAAACCCCTAAAATCAAATTGTCAGATTCATGTTAATACAAAATCAAAAACCAGATATGAGTGTGGGTCTTTGGAGCCAAAAAGCAAACTCAAAACGAGATCTGAGTCTGTGAAGAGGATAAGGAACTTGTGAAGGAGTCTGAGCCTGTGGAGGAGTTCGAGTCTGAGTCTGAGTTTGTGAAGAAGTCTGAGTTCATGAAGGAGTCTGAGTCTGAGTCTGAGTCTGTGAAGGAGTCTGAGTCTTGTGGAGGAGAAGGAACGAGATCTAAGTCTGTGAGTTTGTGAGGAGTTTGCGATTTGTGAAGGAGGAGTTGTTCGAGTGATTTGTCAATGAGGAGTTGTTCGAGTGATTTGGGAAGGACGAGATCTGAGTTTTGTTCTTGTTCTTTGGTTTGTTCTTTGGAGCCAAAAATCTCATTTCTTTGGAGCCAAATCATGCACACGTGCCCAAGACCCTCCCAGGCACACATGCCCAGGAGGGTCCAGGCAGCTTCCCAGGTGTGAAACCTAGGCCGGGTAGAATTATTGAAACTGATCACAATCCTTAATCACTGCTTTACCAGAAATTCTAGCTGGCCTGGGAAACCGGCCTGGTTTGCTGCCTGGGAATTTTTGCCCCTCCTTAAACACAGCTCCAAAAAGTGTTTAAGGAGGAGGGGCAAAAATGTATTTTCACCCCTCTCAGGCAGCAAACCAGGCCGATTTCCCAGGCCAGCTAGAATTTCTTCTGCTTTACAGATTTTACTTACATAAAAGTATCCCCGTTCCAGTATCGACTGGGAATTGGTTTTCAAAACAGAGGCGTGAAGTGGATTTAGAGTGTGCCCTAATATAATATTATGGCTATTAAAATCTGAAGAGAGTGAGTGAGAGAGTTCCAAGTGCCCATTCAGGGTTTTAGCCCGCCTCGCATTCCCTTCCTTGTTTGCATCGCAAAAGCAAAAGCAAAAGCAAAACCCTAGTTCGATCGCCATGGACAGGTACCAGAGAGTCGAGAAGCGGAGGCCTGAATCGGCCATTAGCGACAACGAGATCCGCATCACCACTCAAGGTCTTATCAGGAACTACATCACCTATGCCACCACACTTCTTCAGGTAATCAATCTCTCTCTCTTGTCTGTTCGTTGTATGTTGATTTGCGTTTGAGTCGACTGGTTTGATTTGCATGTCGTTCTTTGCTTTCGTAAATGATCTCAAGTTATTGTCTCATTCTTGTGTTTGGTTCGAGAGTAATTTGTGCTACATTGTTGAAAAACAGTGTTATTTTAAACGTTTAGGGACTCCGATCTCCACGGTAAATGTGGGATTGTCAATTATCAGTTTAGAATCATAATAAATACCTATGTATTCATTCGTTTTTGTTGAACAAGGATAATTATTTATTACCCCAAAATTTGATGAAATCTATTTGCCATTTAGAAGTGATTTAGGATTGACATTGTTTGAGATGTATGGGATCAATTCTCCTTTGTTTTGGATTTCTTGGCTATTTCATAGTTCAATGTTGCATGCATGCTCGTTCGTAGGTCTTGGAAATTTGCAGCTTGGGGAATTTTTGCGGTTTCTTACTATATATTGGAGTTTTGCTTGAAAATAAACAGAATTTTGAGCACCGGTTATGGATATGAAAATTTCATTTCATGACGAGCTTCACTTGGCATTTGGGAATGACGAAATTTATATCATAACCTAAAGAAACTCACTGGTGGTAAAGATCTTGAATCCCCCTGATCATCTATTACCTTGTGTGATCTGATGGCATGTCATTTACTTTTTCACATACATAAATATTAATGTAGAAGAAAAGAGAAGAAAAATAGAAATTAAAGAAGATACGAGAAAGGGAAAAACCAGTTTAATACATTGCTGCCCATCGTTTTAATATTTAACAAAAAACTGGATGCATTTACACTCAAGTAACATTCCCATTTGGAAGGTGGTGTCGGTTGCCTCAAATTACTAGGCAAAAAAAGTATGAGTTTGCTGTGGAATTTGAGTGTATATTCTTCATGACAGTGAAATTCATTCATTACTTGTTTCTTCAATGTTTCCTCAAACAAAGTGGTGGATCTCTTGAGTGTTGTAGGTAGCAAACATTGATTTTAGGGTGTTTTATGAAGTTGTAGTTATAGAAAATCATTTCTATTCAAAAGAACAAAATTGAAGTGTTTGATTGAAAAACATTTCTATTCAATAATAGCTGATATCTAGGCTTTGGCATTGGATATTAACAGAGATGGAACTAGAGGGCTTGTCTATGATCATATCCTTATAGGATCAATCCATTTTCGTAATTTTAAATTCCAAGATTAGGCTACTAAGTTATGGAACCGGATTAGATCAATTTGTTATGTAAATGCAAAACATACAACAGTAAGGAAAAAATAGTATATGAGGGAATTTTCTGATACTGATGTTGGAGCTTGAATTTCCAGCAAACATATAGATAATCTCTTCCAGGACAATGAACACAAATTTTATGTTTTTTTTTCTTCAGTAAATTGAGCTTTATCCATCCCAAAAAGATGCCTGTTGTCGATGGAATACATGTATCCATGCCGCTGTGGATATTCAAGTGGATCCACCCGATGAGACAAGGTCCTTCATGGAGTGACATGTGGCAGCAAAGGGCATTTCCGTTCAGGGATTAAAAAATAAGGATAAGTGAGAAAGTAATAGGCACTTAGACACATGTTATCTTTTAGGTTGTTGGAATTTCTCACCAGTTCTTAGTGTTGTTTGTATGTTATCCCTTCTATTCGAGGTATTCGAGGTAGTTTCCCAGTTTGAGTCTTCCTAACTAGGTGCTTGTTTAGGCAGTCTCTCGTCAGGCGATCACCCATTTGGTTAAATCTCTACAACTATACGGGTTTCTCTGGATATGTATTAAAGGTGTCTTGCCAAGGTTAATGGGAACGGAAAAACATTAGGTTGGTGATATATATATACACACACACAGTAAAGTATTGCTGATTTGCCAATGGGGAATGGTTGCTAGATATATATTGTCGTTGGTCGGAGTAATGTCAGATATTTAGTTTTTTACCTTCTAGACTTCCCACATTAGAGTCATTATTCAAGCCTTCATTTGAGTTTGGGTGTCAGTTTCCATAATAGTGAGACCTTCTCTTAGTAATCATATACTTGTTTTATGTTTGATGCCAGTACAACTCATCTTGCTTAATAAAATAGAGTTATGATGATATCCATGAAGCTCAGATTGGTACCCTGCTATGATCACGTACTATGAGTATCTTTTAGTTTTTAATTGGGTGTTTTCATTCTTTAATCTCTATTTGCACTGATGTAATCTGCCTGACATGTTGCCATATTGGTAGAGTATCTTCACTTGCAAGTTGTCATGCATGGTTGTCTTACATGTCAAGTGCAAAGCGCTGTGCAATTGCTGCCTGGGTAGTATCAAGGAAGAGCTGGGAGGGGGTGGGGTGATACTGATTATCATATGGATTGATATTCCTTGTTTCCTCTCTGATACTTTCTCTTTAACGTCTGTTCTTTTCACTGAGAGCATGTTTACCACATTTGATATGTTACTCATCGTATTGGTGGTTTGTCTTTTTATTTTAGGAGAAATATCAAAGAGAGATTGTCTTGAAGGCAATGGGACAGGCCATCAGCAAGACCGTGGCCATCGCTGAGATTATAAAGGTTGGTAAAAACAACCTTTTAACCTTTTTGGATATTCAATTACGTTCTGCAAGACTTCACTAAATTGTTGCGGTGAAAAAACAGAAGAGAATGACTGATTTGCATCAAGAAACATCCATCAGCTCAACGAGCATAACTGATGTCTGGGAGCCCATTGAAGAGGGTCTTGTACCGTAAGTTTCACCTTCCCAACCTTTCTCTTTCTCCTCCTATGTGTATATGTTGTGTGTGAGTGAGTGTTCTATGATAATTGCTTAACTGTTTACTTATTTATGTGGCTTTATTGCACTGGATGTGTTTATTAGAAAGTAAGATATAACAT
This sequence comes from Berberis vulgaris, assembly GCA_963556465.1. Lineage (NCBI taxonomy): Eukaryota > Viridiplantae > Streptophyta > Magnoliopsida > Ranunculales > Berberidaceae > Berberis > Berberis vulgaris. The sequence continues at coordinate 20,364,302 of OY747127.1, forward strand.
TTTATGCAGATTGGAGATGACACGCCACGTTTCAATGATTTCGATCACTTTGTCAACGAAAGAGCTGAACAAGACTTCTCCCGGGTAACCTCTACAGCTTCTAAAATCTTCATAGCTTTATGGGAGATTCCTTTGAGGTTTAGGATCCGGGGCCTTTAATTGTGTCACTAACGGTAAGCCCTTGGATCCTTTTATATCCAATGATTTAAATACAAATACGAGTTGTCAAATCTTTTGACAAGATTTGAAAATTTTCCAAATAGATTTATTAGAAACCTTTACATAATAGGAAACTTAAATTGGTTTATGCGAATGTATTCAGTTATTCTCAACCTCACATATTCTCTATCGAAGCTGCAAGCTTGTGGCTTCCAACCTTTTGTAACTCAACCTCCATCGATATGGAAAGTATCCTTGGATAACCATTTTCCCATCGATTTAGCCTTGCTATATATCAAACAATAAATTTTATTGAAGCTTTAATAATTGAATATTATTGATATTAGACCACTGAGTTTTTGGAGAACTTGAAGCTTTAAAACTCGAGAGACCATTGTGGATTTGTACAATGTACTTTTTGGCTGGTTGCTCCTGGCTGAAACGCATGCCTGAGCCTTCAAACAATATATCTCTCGACTCAGGTAGTTGATGAAAACACTATAAAAGGTCCAATAAATCTGTAATGCTCCTTAGAAAAGGTCTGGTAAATGATAAACTTTAAAAGGTCATGGTATTTTTCATTTGGCAGTTATGTGGATTGCAGAAAGGCTGAGTTGTGAATAAATAATTAAAAAATCAAGATTTCCTATTTCGTATAGATTTCTAAGAACTATTTGGAAATTTGAAATCTTTTGACTGTTTGGAAAGTTGAAATCTTTTGACAACTAATGCTTCTTTGTAAACCATTGGATATAAAAGGATCCGAGGGCTTATGATTAGTGACATAATCAAAGACAAAACTCCAGGGCCCCAGATCTCAACCCTTCAATTATTTTCGTTCCAAGGCTGATGTTCTGATGTGCAATCATTACTTCTCAAGTCTTTTGAGATTTTATATGGGAAGGAATTCTGTGCTTTAATAGGTACCAAGCTCCACTACATGCAGAACAGCCAAGGGCACAACCTCATTATCAACAACAGCAGTACCAACAGTTGACACAACCTAAACAAGAACCTGGTGGCATTGGTGATGCTAATGAAGGTATTCTGTCATATTAATAGTGATAATTAGTGGCAATTTGTAGTTCTCTAAGCTCCCTGTTTATGTTATTATAGATTCATTTGGCCGGGGACGAGGCCGTGGCCGTGGAAGAGGAAAAGGACGGGGTTGGGCCAGAGGTGGATATGGAACCTATCAAGGTATTTTCTTAATGTCTTTTGTTTGCTTGCTTCTTGTTTATCCTTAAATACTGTTTATATCTGTGGCAGAAAATGGTGGTTATTCGAACTGGGGACGAGGAGGTGGGCGAGGCAGAAACTATGGCTATCGTGGTAAGCGCTGTGCAGTTAATTTGTGGTTAAGTCATGTTATATGCCATGCAGTATATTGGTGTAGTTGCTTATGGTTGTATTTTTGTTGTAGAAATGAAAAAATGATGTGGTATGCAAACATTTGTTCATATTTTTAAATACAATGGGTTTGCTTGGAGGTTCTCATTCCTTCCAAGCTGAAGGATGAATCTATATCCAAAAGGAAGAAATATGACATCTCATTTAATTTAGGGGAATAGAAGGTATTTGGAATGTGTTTGTTGGAATTTTTTGGGAATTTTGAAGTAGTATCAGTTTACAGGAGAGGGAGTTTTGAACTTTGCATTGGTGGGCATTTTTTCCTTGCTTATTTTCAATCTCCTTTATATTCTCAGCTTACCTCAGACTGCATTGTGTTTATTTGTTGCTGATAAAAACAATTATTCTGCACACAAGTTCGTTGTATATTGTAGAATAGAGCAGAGAACCTGTTCAAAAGGAGGGGGAAAAAGCAGTTTGAAAGAGAAAAAAAACAAGCTAAATGGGTTTTTGTTCATTTGTTATACCATCTGTGCAGATTTACAAAATGATCATTTCACTGTTTTGACAGGTGATGGATATGAAAGAGGCAGAGGTGGAGGGCGGGGTTATGGTGGTGGCAGGAGAGGTTACAGCAGTGGAGGGAGGGGTTATGGTGGTGAAGGGAGAGATTATGCTGGTGGGGGAAGGGGTTATGGTGGAGAAGGGAGAGGTTACGGCGGTGAGGGTAGAGGTTATGGTGGTGGAGGGAGGGATTACAATGGCGGAGGGAGAGATTACAATGGCAGAGGGAGGGATTACAATGGCGGAGGCAGAGATTATGCTGGTGGAGGTAGAGATTATGGCGGTGGGGGTAGGGATTATGGTGGTGAAGGGAGGGATTACGGTGGTGGTGGTGGTGGTGGTGGTGGACGTGGACGAGGGCGAGGCCGCAGCCGCATGGGTGGACGAGGTCGAGGTGGTGGTCGTGGTGATTACCAGGAATAGACTGAAGAAGATTGTTGGTTTGCCTTGAAGCTATTTTGGTTATAATAGGGAAGATAATGACTGTTTTTGGGGTTATTTATAAGCAGTGTTCTATTGCTTTTTCTATTACATGGATGTGGGCATTGGCAGGCTTGGTAAGTTTGTTTCGTTTTGTTTATAATAGCCAAGAGCAAGTTAGCGATCCGTTGTAATTAAATTCACAGCTCTTCCTGTATACATTGTCAATATCCCTTTTTTCTCGAGTGTCTACCTTTATCTTCAACTAACTGTTCCCTAAATGTTCAAGTGAATTTATTTGATTCTGTTTGCACTTTACCCGTGTAATGCATGGAGCTGTTTTTTGTGGCTCAGGAGTCAGTTTACAGTATTCTTTCTTGAGGTATGAGCAATTGAAACATAGAGTTGTATAGGTTTTGACCTGGTAATAATTCTTTGTTCACATTTTTGGTTTTGCATGCCAAAAGGCTGGTAGTTTGACAAAATTATACTGGTGTAGGGACATTCTAATTGCGGCTGTTGTCTAACCTTATTATCTTGTGGTTGGGACGTTTTACACATTTTTCTCTACCGATGCTAGCAAATGTTGGCAAATATATATGGAAAATTCTAGGGGTCGAGTCCCTCGCTCCCTTTCCCTCGACCCCTCCCTTGACCCCTAGCAAAGCTCTTTATATATATATAATTCTCGTCTCAATTTTCAGGACATTTCAGTGTATCGAGAATTAGGGAGGACATGATTTTTATTTTTCTATGGTACATGTCTTGACTTATGGGGCTGATCTGCCACGCTGCCAGTATCCACGGAACCCCTATACGCTGTGACCATATACCTCTACAAGCAAGCCACTGACAATTCTTATTTTGCCTAATTCTTTCTCTTTGATTATCCACGTTAAGAAGTAACAGAAAGAGATAGGGAGTTGCATGCTGAGTTTCAGCGTAGAGCAGAGAGAGGGATTTGCTTGCTGAGAGAGAAAGGAGGCAGCCATGGATGCGGTTTTGGTTAATATGGAATGGGAATGTGGGGAATAAGTACTAAGACCTGCTAATCTATTGCTTGGGGTGAGAAGTTAGGCAGCGACTACTCCACACCACCATTGAGTTTTTTTTTTCGAATTTTTATTTTATTTTTACTTACTCACACCACCAACAAATATGCATAACTTAACACAGAAACCTAAACTCAAAACGAAAAAAACGCAAAATATGTAATTTTTGACAAATTTAAACCCTCAATTGATATCGATTTTCAAACTCATCAAAACACGAAAGTTGTAGTATATGAGTTATATAATAAATACAACTTGAATCACTTGAAAATGTTTTGAAATGAGCAAGTTATGATCATTTTACTAAAGTCGCGCAAATCTGTCTTGCAATGAAAACAGGATAGTATCCCCGACTTTTGGCCAATTTATATCCTCAATCAAGCCATTCTTAAGCTCATCCAAACACAAAAATTGTATTACTCTGAGTTATCTAATAAACACAACTTGAATCACTAGAAAATGTTTTAAAATGAGTAAGTTATGGTCATTTTATTAAAATCGCGCAACTTATGTGTTCGACTGAGACCGATTATCAAGTTGATCAAAACAAAATATTGTAATACTCTGAGTAATCTAATAAACATAACTTGAATCACTTAAAAATGTTTTGAAATGAGCAAGTTATGGTCATTTTACTAAAGTCGTGCAAATTTGTCTCGCAATAAAAACGGGATAGTGTTATTGACTTTTGATCAACTTATGTGTTCGATTGAGACTGATTCTCAATTTGATCAAAACACAAAAACTGTAGTATTCTGAGTTACCTAATAAACACAACTTGAGTTACTTGAAAATGTTTTGAAATGAGTAAATTATAGTTATTTTACTAAAATCGCACAAATTTGTTCGAAAAAATTACAAAATCTCGCCTGAAACAATGCGAGGTTTTTGACCAATATGTCTAATCAGAAAAACCCCCCTAAAAAATGTCTTGTTAGGGTCATATATTTTATGACCAATTTGTCCATTACGTGAGAGCACACTTCGATCCAAATTTTTAACATTAAGATAACAAAGCATCTTGAAACACGATAAAGGTTTAAAATAATCAGATACACATTGTCTCCTTTTTTTGTCTTCAATATGCATCTTGAAGCGTACCTCCAACTTAATTGTCTCCTTCCAACCCACCCACCTCCTCTCTCTGATCGACACCACCTTGCTCATATCCCCTCCCTCAACATCTCCTTATCTGTTATCGATTTGCAACCACTGCTCCTGTTTTCTTTGACAAATATTTAAGGTTGAGAGAAGATGAAAGAGAGGAAGCAACAACAGCAGAGGCTCCAAAATTGGTTCCTCCATTTTGGGGTGAATTTGGGGGTTTTTAGCTGGATGTTTCAAATAGCTAAAAGGCTATATCCCTCCACCAATTCTTTTAAGTAGGCGATAAGGGCGGTGTTTGGTGTAGCACAAAACAGAAAGGGAGGGTGGGGTTAGGAGGGGGTGGTCGGTGACATGATGAATGGTGGAGGTTGATCCCTTATGTTTCCAATGAAAAAGGGAAGGAGGTAGGGAGGCAGTGAGACGTTCAGTGGATTGGATAAATGAATGAGGAGCGGTGGAGGGTCAGTGGTGTTCGGTTAAGAAAGAGTGGTAGTAGTGGAGGTTTGCCAAGGATGAAGAAGATATATATATATATATATATATATTTTATAATCCTAAGCATTCAATTTCACCAAGTGATGTGTAACACTTTAATTTACATTTTGTTTTATTGTAGCCCTTATTCATTTCTCGAGATGCGTTATTATTTCTACTTATATATCAACAATCATTTTTAACACAAGTGTACTTCTCACGTGATGGGCATTTTGGTCATACAATATATAATTCTAACCGTGGACAAAAAAGCCAATCTAACACACTCAACTTTAATTTGAGGAAATTGTTTGTGGAGTAATTCTACCTGTCGAGGAAATGGGCGAGGGAGGGTGGCGAGCACGTGCAGAGGTGACGTGGTAAAAAAAAATAAAAAAAAATTGGGGGGAAATCGAAAATTTGGGGGAGAAGAAGGAGGGAACAGAGCTTAAGCCTTCTCCCCATTCCATTTTCAATCCTCCCCATTTTCTTCCTCTCCCTCTCCCCATTTTCCATCTCTAGACAGATCTCCCCCTCCCTCTCCTCCAAACGAAGCTCTCCCTCTCCACCTTCATCGTCATCGACTCAAACGAAGGAGAAGAGAAGAAGGTCAAGCGAAGCCAGAGAAGAGAAGAAGGTCAAACGAACATTTTCCCTCTCCTCAAATACATCTCGGCAGAGCAACCCTCTCCCTCTCCCCAAACCAAACTCGACAGAGAAGAGAAGACGTCGACTCAACCGACCGAAGAAGGAGAAGAGAAGAAGGTCCGTCGTCCCCATTCGAAGAAAAAGGTAAGTCTCTCCTTCATTTCTGGGTGATTTCTTGTTGGTGGTTTCTAGATCCAGGGTTTCTAATTTCTATCTAGAGTTGATTTTCTAGGGTTTCTACTTTCTCTAGGGGTGATTCCAGGTGTTGGGCTTCTAGATCTAGGGTTTCTTCTTTTATGAATAAATTGTGGGAGTTTAGGGTTGATTTGTATTCCTCAAAGGAAGTTGATATCAATTAAAAGAAGTTAAAAGTTAGCTTGATCATATATCTTTAATTTCTTCAATGTTAAGTAAACACTTTTGTCTTATATAAATGCATCATGACAAGTGAAGTCCAGATCATTCCTGCTCTAGATAATGCTATGTTTCGTCCAAATTAATTGATCTACCAGGAACCATAGAGTCTGTTATTCAATACCCAGTTCTCCAATTTCAATCTGAGTTGATATACAAGTCTGGGGTCTCTTCATATTTTGATTTTGAGCCCAAAGTTTATATTTTTTATTCGATCCGAATTTTGAGATCGTAGTAGAATTGAATCTCTTGTTCAATGTGAGATAGAGGGTTTGTTTGTGTTGAGTGAACCTGGAATTGTAAAGATATAATTTTTTTTGAACTTTATATGATGTGTGAAAGTTTTGATTTTGGGGGACTTTGGTTAATTTGAACTAATCTACCAAATCTTGGTCTAATTTCTAAGTGCATATAAATAGAGTCTTTCTTAATCAAAGAGAAGAAAGATTGATAATGTTCTAAACAGGAACCAATGAGCATTACCACTTGTGCTTTCTTGCCTACTATAACCAAATGATACAGAAAAGTATTGAGCATGTAGATATCAAAACTGCAATGGCAGCTAATAGTGTAAATGGGATATTTGCAGGCAAAGCATTATACTTCACGTTCTATGATCATGTAATTATTCTTTTGTGATAACTTGCAGGAGTATGTAAGTTTCGGTAATTGTTTGGGGGGGGGGGGGGGGGGTGTGCAAGATTGGGTTGTGGCAAGGCCATGAAATGGTGCACGTTACTGACTCTGCAGTTAATTGGACAGAGTGCTATCTTATTATGGACAATGTGCTCGTTTTGGCTGGATTGGCGCTCTGTTTTGCTGGAATATTTGCTGGAAAGGTCATTATGTGGCGAGATATGTGCTGCTTTGGCATGCTATACATGCTGTTTGGTTGAGTATGGCAATTTGTCCCTGCTGGAAATTGGATTAGTATTGGGTTTTCAGTGGGTTGCAATTTGCAATTTGTGGTTCAATATATGGCGTTTTGGTGCCTGCTGGTAAGTTGTTGCAATTTTGTTGTGTTGTAATATTAAATCAAACAGGCTAACTTGCTCTTTGTTCAAGCATTATAGTGGATAAAAGTATTTTCTTTCTGAATATCCGATAAGCATTTTGTTCAAGCGCCCAATCTTTAATATATTTTCTTTGCTATTTACTCATAATTATGGTTTCTGTCAGGAGAATATAGAATGTGGTTGATGACGAACCAGCTCCATGAGAAGTATTTGAATATGCAGATTTTAGTTGACAAGAAATGGCCACAGCTCATCAAAACTAGGCCTTCATTCATTTCCAATTCACTAAATCAGGAAGAAGTTACGTTGGGTGAAAAATGAATCTTGAATGCATGTCTGAGAAACTTGTTTGTTGTAATCCAGCTCTACCATGCATCAATTGTGTGTGTCATCCTTGCGCAGGGGCCAAACTACATGGCAGCAGTAAAGAACCCAGAAGCCAGGACTTACATATAGAAGTGTTGGATGAAATCCCATAGCATCAATAACCAACAATAAGACCATTACCCAGAATTAGCCTTTTTACATTTGATGAAAGTTGTCTGACAGTGGTTTTATGGATGTTTGAGTGAACCCTAATAGTGAATGGAAAATGTCGCGGTAATGTTGTATAAATAGCAATGTATAGCATTGTTTAATGAATCTCACTTTCTCTAACTAAGCCTTAGCATATAAGCATATCATACCGAAGAAAAACAAGAATAATATGAAACACAAATTGGATTGGATTACGAAATATATTCACATAATACATATTTATGTACATATTACATTACACATCATTTGGCCAAGAGCTTAAGAATAAATAGTACAAGTAAAATAATAATTACTATTAACAAAGTAAAATAATTTCCAGCTGGTGAAATTGGACCCTCAACCCTTTTTCCGGGTAGAAGGAGCTGAAGAACAACTTCAAATGCTCCAAAACAAGCAATAATTTTCCAAGCAGTAGACGTAGCAGTAGGTTTTGGCCATATTTCTTTGAACCATTGCAGCCCATGCTGCATGAAGTAGTCCCAAGTCTTAAGAACTGAGGCATCTGCATGAACCATAGTGTACATTTTTTAGTGGAAGTATAGTAACAAATACATAGTTTAGTTCAATCAAGGAAAAGATAATCATAAAACAACACTTTCAAGTGCCATGTCTGAACCTCCAAAATAAATTCTTATAAAGGTCATTTGAGAATTCCAAGCTTTTGGAAGCCTCTTCTGCATTGAGGTCTTGGGTATTCATTTAACTCTCGTCTCCCTTATTGATCAATGAAACTAATCTTTCAAATAAATAAACAAACCCAATTCATTTTTTGACAAAAAATAATTGATCCCAACGAGAAAATATATGCTAATTTTTTTTTTCTAAAAATGCATTACATACAATCTTCAAGCAAGAAATGACAATCTAAATACTGCACCAATACAAAGGTTGTTTAGAACATTATCAATCTTTCTTCTCTCTGACTAAGAAAGACTCTATTTATATGCACTTAGAAATTAGACCAAGATTTGGTAGATTAGTTCAAATTAACCAAAAGTCCCCCAAAATCAAAAATTTCACACATCATATAAAGTTCAAAAAAAAAAAATTATATCTTTACAATTCCAGGTACACTCAACACAAACAAACCCTTTATCTCACATTGAACAAGAGATTCAATTCTACTACGATCTCAAAATTTGGATCGAATAAAAAATATAAACTTTGGGTTCAAAATCAAAACATGAAGAGACCCCAGACTTGTAAATCAACTCAGATTGAAATTGGAGAACTGGGTATTGAATAACAGACTCTATGGTTCTGGTAGATCAATTAATTTGGACGAAACATAGCATTATCTAGAGCAGGAATGATCTGGACTTCACTTGTCATGTTGCATTTATATAAGACAGAAGTATTTACTTAACATTGAAGAAATTAAAGATATATGATCAAGCTAACTTTTAACTTCTTTTAATTGATATCAACTTCCTTTTAGGAATAAAAATCAACCCTAAACCCCCACAATTTATTCATAAAAGAAGAAACCCTAGATCTAGAAACCCAACACCTGGAATCACCCCTAGAGAAAGTAGAAACCCTAGAAAATCAACTCTAGAGAAAGTAGAAACCCTAGATCTAGAAACCACCCACAAGAAATCACCCAGAAATGAAGGAGAGACTTACCTTTTTCTTCGAATGGGGACGACAGACCTTCTTCTCTTCTCCTTCTTCGGTCGGTTGAGTCGACGTCTTCTCTTCTCTGTTGAGTTTGGTTTGGGGAGAGGGAGAGGGTTGCTCTGCCGAGATGTATTTGAGGAGAGGGAAAATGTTCGTTTGACCTTCTTCTCTTCTCTGGCTTCGTTTGACCTTCTTCTCTTCTCCTTCGTTTGAGTCAATGACGATGAAGGTGGAGAGGGAGAGTGAGAGGGAGAGCTTTGTTTGGAGGAGAGGGAGGGGGAGACCTGTCGAGAGATGGAAAATGGGGAGAGGGAGAGGAAGAAAATGGGGAGAAGGCTTAAGCTCTGTTCCCTCCTTCTCCCCCAAATTTTCGATTTCCCCCCAATTTTTTTTTATTTTTTTTTACCACGTCACCTCTGCACGTGCTCGCCACCCTCCCTCGCCCATTTCCTCGACAGGTAGAATTACTCTTGTTTGTGTGTTGTCCAAGTTCAAACCCTTCCGAAGGCGTTTAAAAACATTGTCCACCCTTAAAAAAACTACTAATAATAATGGAGAAATTTGTGTAGAATTACTTTCTTTCAACCTCGCAGAGCATCTCTAGTAGCGCTAAAGGAGAATGTTAAAATTTAGCATTCAAAAACTCACCCAGTGGATTGTGTACAGAAGAGTGGTAACAAAAATGCTATATAAATGAGACGCGTGTAAAAAAGATAGAACATGTAGACTTTATTTACCTTTGAGTAAGTCTAGGGAGCGAGGGCGGTGTTGCCCCCTCCCTCGTGCCGCCCTCACCCCCTAGAATCAGGGTTTACCTTTATACAAGACGCTTGGGAATTTTTTTCTTAAGTCATGCCTTTTGAATTTTTTATTTATCTTTACACAAGACACTTGAAAGAGCACAAAACTCTTGAAAAAGAAAAATTCTAACTGTTGAGGGAATTGGCGAGGAAAACAGCGAGGGAGGGGGGGGGGGGGTGTTGCCTCCTTCCCTCGCTGTTTTTCTCGCCAATTCCCTCGACAGTTAGACAAGCTCCTTGAAAAAATAGTATTTGCCAAAAAGCATAATGATTGGGTGGAGTCTAATTCTCATCTTCTAAATTTTCAAAAGAACCTTTCTTATTGTCGAGAAAAGGGGCAAGGAAATTGGCGAGGGGGAGGGGTTTTACCACTCATTTTTCTCGAAATTAGTGTTGTTGTGCATCTCAAAAGTGTAGACGCGCATCTCGAGGGGGATGAGCAGTCACACCCTCCCCCTCTCGCTGATTTGCTCGCCCCTTTCCTCAGCCATTTAGAATTTCTGTTTTCGAAATATTCTTATTTTGGTACTAAATTTTAGATAGCTTGCTAAATTAGCCACATGGACAAAACAATCAAGACATTTTGGTAGACGACTAGTGGAGATGCTCTCATATCACAGAAGAAAAGCAGTGATATTTGTTTTTTCAACATGTGCGGCTAATGGTTTCATTATGGAAAGACTGTCAACAAAAAAACATGAACTTATATCCATGTGGGTGAGATGAACGGATGAAAATTGTGTCAAATCAAGTGATTGTCTCCAAAGTATTTCCACACATAGAGCCATCGAATTCAACTTTAGTGAGCAATATAGCTAGGAGATTTCGATTTTACAGTTCAATAAACGTCTTCCAAATTCAGAGTGCCATCAGCATGATCGTTATAGCTTCAGCTTCAGAAGGTTCTTTTTGCTCGATGATCATATATGTCGAAATTATTTTGATATAAAAAATAAAAATATTTTAATCTCCTTATATTTTAACATGCTATTATATTATATTATTTTAGTATAAAAAAATTTCTTATGTGAGTGATTATTATGTAATATTTAATTTGTACACTACGAGTTGTGTAAAGATTGTATGTAGCATTTAAAAATTTAAAATTCATAACTTATATTGCTAAATTCGAAATTATAAATAAAAATCGAAAGTAACTCGAAAAAACGAAATCACAATTGGGTGGGTAAATGCAATGGGTTGGACATGGTACTTTGTGATGTATTTCTCTGTCATTTACAATAATGATAAGTAACATTGCAGCAATATCAGAGGCAATTGTGAATAATATTTTGGCTTGACTTGAATGATAGGCTGCAACTACAGAGTCTGTAATCTGTAGTGCCAAACATGACGGAATGAAGATGATGAAGTCTTAGGCAATTTGCTCCAACATAAGGTCCAGGTTCGTAATGGCTTGTCTCGACTCGAAAATTGCGTCTCCTTCAATGTATGTATATCTATCATTATCTTAAACTAGTTGGATTTGTCTGTCTGTCTGTTTCTAAGCGTTGCATGCATTATTGGTTGCGTGTGTAACCAATTCACCCCACTGATGAGCATGTGTTTGGGCGAGGCGAGTAATCCATGGTTTATCATTGAAATCATTTACCATATTTATTAGTTGCCAAGGATAGTTTGATAGGTCCACTGTCTTGGAAGAGTGGAAACAAAATGGAGGAATTTCATAAAAAAAACACCTCGATCATCTACATATATAGTTAACTTTGCAGCATGAGGATCAATGTATGTTCTTTTTACCATTTCATTAACTCATCAAATGCAAAAAAAACCAAGCATGTATCTCAGTGGTCAATTCCTTACAACAGAAGTTGAACTACATTAATATGTGTAAAAAAATTTAGTTAAAACACAAGATTAGAATATTAAAAAAAAAAAAAAATAGTAATAATGTTTTGAATAATATCCATATGTTTGCAGCCAAAATAAAGCCTGTCCTTCCTTTCCCATAGGAAGGTGAATATGGTGGGCAGCAGAGCAGCCACAAATATTAAGGGATGACATGAGACATGAAAACTTTCCTTCCCTTCCCTTGGATTTGGGGATGCACAAAATTTTAACCGCAAAGCTTAACGAGAAAATAGAAGAAAAATCACAGTTTTGTAGAGAGGCAGAGGTGGGTGCGAGATCATGTAAATACTGCCTTAGGCGAGGAGGTAAGCCTCGCCACTTGGTAAAGATAAACTACTGCAATGCCACGTATCACCTCTAAATACGTGGCAAAATGAAGAAGCTGGTTGTGTTCCTTTTAAGTGAAAGCGAAGAATTAGAACCTGGACGCCTTCTTGGGACAAGTTCATCTTTTCTTGACTTGTTCATCCCATCTATAAATTCCATCCCCCTCTCTTACTTTTCTTTCTTCTTTCTTCATTCATCAACAACAATTCTCTATTTGGTCACTTGCCTCTTTGTCCCTACCATCTCACCAACGAAGTGCCTACCTACTGAGTGCAAAGAAAGAAAATGGAAGGAGGTGGTAGTCCAAATTCATCAAAGTCAATCAAAATGATGGGACAAAGAAAAACAGCTGCAGCAGCCGGAGCCGGAGCTGGAGCTGGAGCTGGAGCTGGAGATCTTAAGAAAGACCCCTTTCATGTAATTCATAAAGTTCCTTCGGGCGATAGTCCTTATGTTCGAGCTAAGCATGTTCAGGTAATTCATATGTGTATACATGAATTACCAATCTAGCCGCTTCTTCTATATATATATTTCTTCTATTCTTTGATTTATTTATTGTTGCTAACCCATTTGAATTACTGGGGATCTTTAATTACAAAATAAGATTACTTGGCATGATAGTACATTAATTAGAACATCATGAGTTACTGTTGTTTCTACTGCTCATCAATTTGTTTATTTATTTATTTACTTTGTTGCTGTTTGTATCTGGGGTGAAGCTATGAACTAGTACTTTTAAGCTTCATTTCAACCAGTTATTTGTTTGTTTTATTTTTGGACTTACTGCTCCACTTGAATTCTTGTTTAGTCCACTTATGTGCATTTATTTAGCATATGGAAATTTTTTATCTGGTTTCAGTTGTTTTCAGATCTTGACCAACTTGTCTCATGAAATGTGTAGCTAAACTTTAGGATTACCATCCTTTATGATCCTGATTTTAAGGACATTTATCATTTACATGCCATGCCATGCGCACCTTTTCAAATTTAGGATTATTATGACCAATATTAACTAGAAGATGTATTCGGGACTAATAGTTAGATTGCTCAATGAGTATACATTGCCGATGTTTTCGAGTTATTTAGGTCGGTTCTCAAATCGATTATGTAGATAGGCTTTACCTAATTGGAGAAAAAAACGAAGAATTGATTAGATCCAGGAATTGTATTTTAAGATGGACACAAAAACAAACATGAAGTGTGATTCTTTATTCAAGATGAGTGTTTCCTGAAGATAATTGACATCGTAAAATGCTTGAAAATTATATCTGAGAACAACAACATCGAAGCTGTTACTGACTGGATATATAGTTGAATAAAAGCTTATATTACATAACTGTTACGAATTGAATATATCAAAGCCCAGGGTTTTCACATTCTGACCAACATCTAAACCCGAATCTGAGCTGATATCAGGTTTAGGTATTTAGCTCATTAGTCTTGGGTAGAGCTCACCAAGCTACAACCCTGATCATCTACACCCGTCATGGAAAGATGGCAAAAGCAATCTTTTGATGAACTATTAGTGTATGATTGTTAATAAACAACATTGATAAGCCAAATGTGTGATGGCTCAGTGGTTGAGCAGTGGGTGGCAGATGATATCACTAGGTCACAGGGTCGAAAGGGGCTAATGATTATTTTTTGTTAGCATAAAGTTACAAGTGATTATTATCATGATAAATACATGGACAATCTCCTTACTTGGTAGTGCCGTTTTGAGGCAAACCAAATCTTCAAGGAGCTGAAAGCTCATCTTTTCATTGAAGGTGTACATGTGTGTGTCACATGCAATGCATGATAGAGTTTGCCATGTTCACTAATGAGCTCGATTACTTCAAAGAAAGTCTTTGATGAATTTTCATGACACTTGGAGCCTTGACCTTGATGTCCGGAGATTCAAGAGCTCTTCCCCACTAGAGTGCCTTACAGCTTGTTATTTTTTTCACTCCAAACCTATATCATGTAATCCCCCAACTTTGTAAAAACAGAAACTGTCCTCACAATATCAATAAGTATGTTTTGCTTGTGCTCATGACATACTTGAGCATTCCAGGTTTTTGTATAATAGTGTATGCTTTTATAATTTAGTTGGTTAGTCAATCTTTAATATTACAAAAGAAATCAAGAAAACACGATTCTTAATAATTTCGTATGGGCAAATGAAGGAAAAAGAATCAAAATAAAAATTGTCCCATGTTATAGGATAGCTCGCGTCGGAGTTGTATTTAAATTTTTACAATGTATGTGATTTTCAGCTTGTTGACAAAGATCCAGAAGCTGCGATAGTTTTGTTCTGGAAGGCAATAAATGCAGGAGATAGAGTAGACAGTGCTTTGAAGGATATGGCTGTGGTGATGAAGCAGCAAGATAGAGCTGAAGAAGCCATTGAAGCTATAAAGTCCTTTAGAGATCGCTGCTCCAAACAGGCCCAGGAGTCACTTGACAATGTGTTAATTGACTTGTACAAGGTACATACTACTAGTTATTTGATCTTGATCTCACTTGTGAAATACCTACTTGGATGTGGAGCTCTACTATTCATTACGATTGTGTGTTTGTAATCTGTGTAGTGGTGATGTTAATGTTGATGACATTGACTTTTGCAGAAATGTGGGAAGATAGAGGAGCAGATTAAACTGCTGAAGCAGAAACTTCGAATGATCTACCAAGGCGAGGCTTTTAATGGGAAGCCTACCAAGACAGCTCGTTCTCACGGGAAGAAGTTTCAAGTCTCTGTCAAGCAAGAGACTTCCCGCATTCTGGTATTTCCTACCTATATGAACTGCTCATCTCATGTTATAATATACAACCATTTGAGTCTCCATCTATTTCCTCTTATGCACCTCTCCACCACGCATGAAATTAATCCATCCACTGGGGATTGAATTTGAGGATCTTCCTGACTTTCAAGTAGATAATATTATTTACTCCAAAAAATTTAGTTCAAGTATGAGCACATGTGTTGAACATTAGCTTATTCAACATGAAGCTTTGTAATGATTTATCCTTGTTACCTAACAGGGAAATCTTGGATGGGCTTACATGCAACAAACAAACTACATGGCTGCAGAAGTTGTATATCGGAAAGCCCAAGTCATTGATCCTGATGCGAACAAAGCCTGCAACTTGGTTCTTTGCCTCATGAGGCAAGCCCGTTACGAAGAAGCACGGTCTATCCTCAATGACATCCTGCAAAGAAGACTTGTGGGATCCGATGATAGCAAGTCCAGGAACCGCGCAGAGGAACTAATGCATGAACTTGATGCATCAGAGTATGGAGCAGACTCTATGTCCTTGTTTTCAACATCATCTTCAGGGATCAATAAGTTTGATGAACTGACGTTGGAAGGGCTGGACGAGTTGATGAATGAGAGGACCCCATTTAGATCTAGAAGACTGCCCATATTTGAAGAGATATCTCAGTTTAGAGACCAGTTGGCTTGTTGAGTTTGATCCATATTCTCGATCAATTTGTTTCTTCTTTGTAGTGGGGTGTGCATATTGGAGGGAATCTGTATTTGTAAATAATGGGATTTCAATGTTGGAAGTTAATAAGGAGGGGGTTGTGGTTTTGGAGCTTAGTTGTATGGGTTATCCCCTTGTTCTCTCCAATAATAGAGGACTAATAATAAGAAAGGACAAAAAGTGGGTTGGCTGCGGAGTTGCAAAATCAAGGATTCATTAATCATGTCTGTGCTGGTGGTTTCGCATTGGTGTTCTTTTTATTTTTTCTTTTAAGATAGAAGAAAATTCCAAGGAAAGTAAAGGTAAAGAAAAATCTCTCCCTCGAGGATGAAGGATAACTCATCCCTCAAGTTTGGAGGGGTTGCCCATGTCCATTTTCAATCGTTTGACAAAATAATTGTATTGTCCATCACTAACCCACTATTAATTCCTATTCTTCAGATTATTCAAATATTTCGGTTTAGTCGTGTTTTGTTTTCAGATTATTCAAACGCTTAGGCTTACTGGAACCTGGTCTAGGCTTTCTTTTCGGAATCTGGGGTTAGAATGAACCACACTTAAAAAAACAAATAATTTTGATGAAAAAGTTGTAGGAATATTTGTTTTGAAAGGAAATTACAGTCTCAAGTCCTAATCATTTTTAGTGAATTTCAAAAGTTTTGAGTGTTTGACAGAAAGAAGTGGATTGAACTTTGTGACCTTCCACCTTAAAGACTTTTGGAAGTGCAGACCAGAAATCACTCAAGAAACGTTTGAATTGAGAACTCTAGAGCAGATGTGAGAAGGTTGTCACCATCCCATGAGCTAATCACGCCTCCACTGATGGTGATTAGATGTTCGATTGGTTGAGGCAAAGTCAAGAGGAACACACAATAAAAGGAACTCAAATTTGGTAATTGGGCTTTGCTAATTGGTTTTATGCCGCAAAAAAATAAATAAATAAATAAAATAACCCTGAGTACCAACCAATCAAAGGACTGGAAAAGTCCACATTAGAAGTACCAATCAAATGACTGGAAAAGCTGAGAAAATATATCTGAGCTTATTGCGTATGACAACATTAAATTGGAGTAGAATGGGCTAACTGATTCAAATACTCAAATTGTCTAATTACGACTTCACATAATGCAATCACGCTAGTGGTGTGGTCTTCATGGAATGCTGCTTTTCTAGTTTTCCTGATACACATTTTCACTAATATGAAGGTTTCTATTTTTCTGGGCAAATACAGTCAGAAATTCATTTGTGTGTCAGATTGTAAATTAACAGAGGAAATTTTGCATTGCACCACCAACATAATCCACAATATATGATGTCAGCGCCACCACGGCTGCCAGGCACTAACTACAACACATGCTCAGACCAGACTGCATGCACCATTGTATTTGTATCACAACACCATCATCTTACATGCAGAACATTTACCTGCACCATATACAACTTTTAGTAAGTCAAAAGGCATTAATCATCCATATGGAACTTTCTTTCAAAAATAAAAGAAAACAAACAGTTCGTATGCCACCAGTTTACTAAACCTGATCACCAAAACAGAAACAACACTTGAATCCTATACATATATAGTTGAGTTGCTGGAGGATTGGATTAGTTAATTGGATATATAGATAACTGCTCCTTCCATACAAGAGTGACAGATGACCACATTTTATCTTTTCATTTTCACACTGTTTCAGAGATGATTCTAATCTGATAAACAGGTAATAACACAGGCATCTGATCCATTGTGAAGAGCGAAGGATAAGTGTATGACAAAAGATAATCAAATCATAGCACGTATCAGACCATCAAATGATTCCTCTAGATGGGGAAGAACCCAAGGGAAGACATCACATATATACACTAAAGCAATCAATTTAGGAAATCTTGCTATTAGCAGCTCCATTCGTCGATATTTAAAAGAGGTATCATATCCACGTCAATCCAGAGTATCGATATGAAAGTGCATCATATTGTTGCATGTGATCATATTGCGACTTAAACTACTTGAGGTGTATAGAAACATTCTACTGCACATTTTTTAGTTTTGGATATAGCAAAGTTTCATTAATCACTTTATTAGAAGTTTGTATCCTGAAAGAAGGGCACCATTTTTAGTGACTTTTTATTCAGGCAAAACAAGATTGGATTAAAAGCCGAAAGAAGCAGAGAATACAAAGATGGGTCACCAAAGAGGAAAAGAAAACAAACAAACAAACAAACAAAAAAAGAACAAATCAAACATAAAGTTATAGAAAGAGACGTTCCTGAGACCTCCAAAAGAGCTCTTTAATGAGCAAAACCAATTGAGAACTTTTTATAGAATACCCGAGCATCCTGCTCTCTTCTCTCAAGGTGATGAACTGATCGATCCTCTAATTTGGGTGATGATACATGGTTGTTGCATATAGCATTAGAAGTAACAAAATTCCACTTTCAAGCCCTCCTAATCCTCCAACAGAGAGGGGTGTGAATGACCTTGGATTTTCCCATTGATGGAGACCATTCAAATTTATGGTAAAACTTCTGAGTTTATGAATCCAGATTTGACCTTTCACCCCTCTTGATTCTTAACAGACTACTCTGCTGTGGAGTAACAAAAATGTCTTATGTTACTTCCATCAGATCTAAGATCTGGGTTTTCATTTTTTTGTCCGAATTTTTCTTTTTCTTTTGAAACAATAAGGAAAAAGATTACCCCACCATAGGGCTGGCACTGGCAGTGGTCCAGCTCGGGCTGGTTATGCGGGTTGGCGGGCCAGGTAAGTCAAACCCATGTCCTAACCCGCACCACTTATAAACAGGTTAGCCTCGCTCAAGCCGCCATGACCTGTTTATGTGAAACAAAATTTTGTTTTATTTTAATAAATAATATAACTAATGAATTTTACTTCTAAATGCTGCAAGGAAAATATCAAATCAGAATATAATTGATTTAATTAGGGGTGGGGATCCCATCTCGCGATCCCGAACCCGTCCCGATTTTTTTGGGTCATTTGGGATTGATCAAACTCATCCCGATCCCGTCCCGTCCCGATCTAGAGTGGGATGGGATCGGGATGAATATTTTCAATCCCGCTTATCCCGTTCCGTCCCGAATTTATTTATTTAATAATAATTATTATTAATTTTAATTAAAATACTCTTCTAAATTAAAGTTTAGGATGTGTTGAAATTAAATCAATGTAAGATGAAATTCTATATGAAATCTAAATGAATTAAATCATTAATTCTAAATGAAATTTAATTTTTATTTGCCTTCCAAAACAAAGTTTTACTTAATATCTATTATTATTTATAATGTAAGTTATATGTGTATAAATTTGACATTATTGGTGTGTGAGTAATGTGAGATAAAACTTTTTTTGTTATTTTTTATTGGATGACTATTTAGTACGTGTTCATCCCGTCCCGATCCCGAATGAACGAGATGGGATAGGGATGGGTCCATCTCATCCCATCCCGTCCCCTGCCCACCCCTAGATTTAAGCTGTTATAGATTCATATATTCCAAAACATTTTGAAAAACATTTAAGTAAAGTTTTAAATTAATTATTTCTTTAATTTGTAAAGATTATATGATTAATAATTTGGTCAACATTTAATTACTTTCTAATTTCCAAAAATAAAAGAAGATATATAATATTTAATATACTCATACCAATTTTGTTGCTCAAGGACTTACACGGGTTGCACTGGCTCAACCCAAACCAACCCTTTAACTTAATGGGTTTGACGGGCTGGACCGAAACGACCCAAAACCTATGAAGCCTCAACCCGAACTCGTTTAAAACGGGTGGGCTTCGGGTCAAGTTGGTGGGCTCGGCCAAATTGCCAGCCTTACCTCACCAAATGGGGTAAAGTGTCTTGCCTGAGGATATCTCCACCCCCAGCCCCGCCCCAATTCAGGGGTTAGATAAATTCCAGATTCCTAAATATCATCCTCAAAATCCATCCCTTTAGGGGCGGGGCAGCCCGGGTCCCCGAAAATTTGGAGGTAATTGCCATCCCTACTCACGTCAACTCTCTAATATCCCATTCTGACTGTAATAACTATAGTATTTTGAACTCCCTTGAAAACCCTTTTGCAACAAGCAATAAAAGAAAAGGATTCCCATAATAGGCTTTGAATCTTTGCTGCATTATTTGAACTTGCTCCAAAAACATCCTTTTTTAGTCATTTGGATTCAAGGATGCACAAACTCTTCGAAAAACTCTAGTTTCGAGAGTCGGATACGTGTCGGACATGAACTGGTGTTTGACATGCGCCCGACACATATCTGACACGCGGTCAACAGTCAAGACACGTTGATTGAGACTGACACGGCCAGGACACTGTCCCGACACGACCAATGGTTTTTTTCCTGTTTTTTCTTGGTTTTTCCTTCTTTTTTTTTCCTATTTTTGCTCTGCTAGTTTTCGGAAGTAGTTCTTGAAGAAACATCAGTTCTGCTGCACTCAATTGCAATCACCAATTCTTCGATTCCTTCAGTCAGAGAGAGGAGTTGTTTCAATTAGAGTACCTCTTCAAGTCATTCTCGGTCTGAGGGTTCTTAACTAGTGATTTTCATTTGGTGGTACATCAGGCATCATCAAGGTCGTTTCTTCGTTCACTCTAAATTAGATACAATACACACAAAAAATGTATTTTGCTATTTAATTTCTCTGTAATTTCGCTCGCTCTAAATTAGATACAATACACAAAAAATGGTATTTTGCTATGTAATTTCTCTGTAATTTTGCTCTTAGATACACAACTACACAATATTTTGAAGCAATTTATAAATTAGATACACTCTCCAGTAATTTTTTACTATTTGTGCATCTCTGTAAATTTTTCTCTCTTTCTATCTTGTTAAGCTCTCATCTTCTAGCTTCAAAAGTAAAATTTTTAAACAATTTTAAGCTTTAGGTTGTTGCTTATGTTCACGAGTTATAAAAAAATAAAAATTAATAAAAAGTAAAGTTTGACCGTGTTGCCAAGTCCTATTTTTTTGGAAATTGCTGAGTCCGTGTCCGACATGACACGCGTGTCCATGTATGTGTCCGTGTCCGTGCATCCTTGTTTGGATTCCTCGTATACCTTGCACGTAAACAAAATATTTCCCTTGGAAAAAAACTGTAAAGATGGAGTATGGAGAACTATTTGCAAAATCTACGAAGTGTAGGTATTTTATGAATTTACAAATGGTTGCTAAGCAAGCTCCAGAATAGTTGGTAATGAAACCACAACCAGCTAGATGCACATACGTATATCCACACGTTTACACTAGATATTTATAGGCATAGCTATGCATAATTCGTGAACTGGAATGTAGATGATCAACGTCTGTTCTTCCATTGAAAATAAACCACTCTTTGCTATAATCATTCTAACCAGTCGAAGGGTATCTAATTGTGACACTTGAAATCCCAAGGAGAGGGAGGAGGGCGGTGTGTTGGAAAACACCTAGCCAAGACAAAGATTGTGTGGACTTGCCTTTTCAACTCACCACCTTCTTCTTTCATTGGGATTTTGGATTTAGATGTCAATTTGTTGTGCGTGGAAGTGTTACAAATACTAATATGCGAAGTCACAAAACAAAAACTCTAATACCGAAAACAACAAATTATGTGGTTTGGCAAGATTGCCTACATCCCCGACAAAATAACAACTCATATAACTTCAAAATCATATTATAAACAAATTACAAACCAAAATACAAAACCCAACCAACCCCCCACACAAATGGAAACCCAACCCATCAAACAATTAGAAAATCAACGACTAAAAGAACGACAAAATGATTCGGATATCCAAACTAAGAAATTCTTTCCGAACTAACTTCGGATTCGAACTTGGGCTTTTCCGTGGTATAGAATTCTACAACTTTGGGTTGGGAATTCAAACTCTTGAGGGATCTTATCAAAGGAACCCATAGGGTCCTATTTATAGCCAATTGATGTCAGCAACGGGTTGCCCAAAACTCAAGCTCATCTTGCGCTATCCATACAATAAATCTAGCTCCCACTCACAAGGCGATGGTGGAAGCTTCCACCACCTCCTCTTTTGTTTGCTTAATTGTTAAGCAAATGATAACCATCTTTTTTCAGCTGCTACTATTTTTTACTAAATTCTATAACTCTTCACCAAATTCTACTTCAGTTTCTGGAATTTCCACAAACTTCAAGACAACTCACTTGGGGAGGTGGTGAAAGCTTCCACCACATTCTCTCATATTTTTCAACAATTCTCCACCCTAGTGAAGATTTTACAAATCTGAACCGATCACCAACAAACATAAACAAATAGATACGATATGACATTTAAGTGCAGGCAGTAAAGAAAACGTACTTCAGTTTCTGGAATTTCCACAAACTTCAAGCCAACTCACTTGGGGAGGTGGTGAAAGCTTCCACCACATTCTCTCCTATTTTTCAACAATTCTCCACCCTAGTGAAGATTTTACAAATCTGAACCGATCACCAACAAACATAAACAAATAGATATGATATGACATTTAAGTGCAGGCAGTAAAGAAAACGTTCTGCACTAGCTGTTGAAAAAACATTTGATAGAAGATTTGAAGTTTTTTTTTTTACCCTTAACCCTCCCCACCTCATGCCACCGGCCGGGTTCGAACCCGTGACGTGTGATTCCATTTGCCACACCTCTACCAACTCAGTTGGTACACCTTTGGCTGATTTGAAGATTTGCAATATGGATGTTTGTACAAACTATGTATCTGGAAGTTATGATTTGAAACTCCATCATGGTCAAGATGGAGTTGGTTTGTTAGCTTAAGCCCCTTCTGGTGTATGGCACCCATGAGCGCGTTTGCAAAGTTGATGTTTGGAAGATTGGTATTTGTTTGTTCTCGGCTAAAATTTGTGAAATCTTTACCGCAATTGAGAATTGTTGAAAAGATGAGAAAATGTGGTGGAACCTCATCAAGTGAGTTGGCTTGAATTTTGTGGAAGCTCTAGAAACTGAAGTGGAAAATTAGTAGAAAATAAAAATTAGTAGAAGAATAGTAAAAGTTAAAAGAAGATAGCTTATGATTTGCTTAGCAAATAAGCAAACAAGATAGGAGACCGCCCCGCCCTTAAAAGTGGGAGTTGGATTTAGTTTATCGGCAGCTCAAGATCTGCTTTGGACAACCCATTGCCACCATCAATTGGCTATAAATAGGGACCCCATAGGTTCCCTTGATAAGACCCCTCAAGAGTTTAAATTCCCAACCCAAGTTTGGAGAAGTCTATTTCATGGAAAGCCCCGAGTTTGAATCTGAAGTTGGTCCGGGGAGAATTTGTATTGTGGAAATCTGAATCATTTTGTTCATTCTTTTATTCGTGAATTTTCCGATTTTTCGTTTATTGTTGGGTTTCCATTTGTTTATTTGATTAGTAGTTTGGTTGGGTTTTGAATTTTCGATTTCTTTTGAGAAATCAATTTGAAAGAGGGGAGTTTGTAATGTGATTTTGAAGTTATAAGAATTGTTATTTGTCGTCAATATAGACAACCTTGCTAAACCATGTAAATTTATTGACTCCGAAATTAGTGTTTAAAGTCAACACTCAAGCTAGTCTTTGTGTCTTACTATTACGCTGCTTTAGTAAAAATACTAGTTCGGCTGTTCAGCAGAACATGGAGTTGGTACTTGGTAGACATGAAGTTGGTATAGTCCAACACTCAAACGCGCATTAGACACTCCAACTAAGACTTCCTTACATCATCAACGTTTTTGCACATATCTTTCAAAAGCTTCAATTTATTAATTACAAGCATATTATGGCATGGATTTTAGTACAACATAGGGAGCAAAGCTAAATCTACACATAAAATATTGTATAGCTGAAAAACAATTTGTTACTGTCATTGCAGGTTCCCACATTAGTAAGTCTTTAAGTCAACGTGGCCAACGCCTCATATTCATGTTGAACGTACACTGACACACATAAGGGTGCCATGTCGTTGTTGCATGCATGGTCTACTATGTATTTTAAAATATAACAGATGAGGAGGACAAATCATTGAATTCGAACAATTGCAGGACTCTAAAATTCGTGGAAAACAATGATGGCAATCAATGGGGCGGGTATATAAACAGATATCAAAAATCTTCAGTGTTACAAAATCTTTTTCGCACTAGCTAATAGGTAATTGAATACATCTTGGTAAGGAGTCGTTCTAGGCGGTGAGGAAACGGGTGAGGGAGGGGGGTTTGACCTCCCCATCCCCCTTGAGATTCACACGGGTGCGCATCTTGAGGGGGATGGAGGCAGGGGCGGACCTACTAAGGGGCAAGGGGGGCAGCTGCCCCCCCCCCCAGTGGCGGATCTATAGCTTGGGTAAGGGGGTCAATTGACCCCCTTAGGTTTAAAAAAAAATCAATGAAAGTATATAAAATTTTAATCTTGCCCCCCTTAAAAATTTTATGTTGCCCCTCTTGTCTGAGTTTCTCTCCTCTTGTCTGATTCCTCTGAGTTTCTCTCTTCTTGTCTGGTTCCTCTGAGTTTCTGATTTTCTCAGAGAAGAGTTTCTCTCCTCTTGTCGATTTTCAATGAAAAACTCTCCTGAAAAGAGTTTCTCTCCTCTTGTCTTTTAGGAACTCAATGAAAAGAGAGAGATATGAGATGAAAATAGAGCTAAAGTGGGTTTTGAAGAGAGAAATATCAGTTTGGGTATTTAATAAAAAGATAAAAAACTTCATTTTATTAAATTTGTTCAAAGGTTTATTCTAATCAATCAAAGAGATAGAGAAAAAATCCAAGACGTAAATTCGTTTCTTTTATCCGAGGAGAAGGAGGTTATTTTATTGCAATTGCTCATATATCAAAGTTTTTTTCTAATGAAAAAGAGAGATAAAAAAAATCATACTTTGTTAATCGCCTTCATGTTTAGGTTAGGGGTATTTGTTGAATCACCTTGATGTTTAGATTGGTAGGTATTTGTTTAGTTGTTTAAATTTTGAGTGGGTTTCATATTTGTTCAAGTTTAGGTGCGGTATTTCATGTTTGTATAAGCATCTGATTTATCATATTTCTTTATACAGGAGAACTTCATATTTGATTTTTAATTTAATTTAATTTGTTTAGGCTTTGACAAAGTGGGTATTTGATCCTTGAAGCTTTTACCTAAATTTACTGTGCATCTACATTGACTCATTATGTATGTTTCTCGTGTAATACTTTTAAAACTCTATTTTAATCATATTTATGTATTTATTTTAAAAATTAAATTATCCATAACTTTTTTGCCCCCCTTTGTCTGCAATCCTGGATCCGCCCCCCCCCCCCCCCCCCCCCTCAACTTTCAAAATACATTTACTATATGTTTGTCTTACAAAAAAATTTAATTATATAATGTATAATGCAATAGCATAATTGTCCATTCATCCCTTTGAACATATCTTTGTTGGTGTAGTGAGTGGAAGTTTAATAGTTTTGGTAAACGACCTGAGTTCGATACTCTTTCATTTTTTTTTATTTTTTTATTATTTTCAATTCAACTTTATAAGTAATTGCAAACAATAAAAATTGTTTAGTTTAATACAAACTTATTTTTGGTCATCTTGGTGCGTATGATTTATGTATGACTATTAACAATTACTACTTTTGTCGTTGTGACCTGCCATTCCTTTTTTGTTTTCAACGCAATTTTATGTAATTGCAATGTTCACAAGTTGTATAAAACCTCAAGCAAAAAAAATATTTGAAATTAATATATCAAATAAAAACTATAGAATTCAATGAAAATATATACCATTAGCAATTCATATAAAATTTGAGCCTTATGTAAACCATTTTTTCTATGAAATTGTATTAGGATCATATTATATTTGGAAATTTCATATTTTTTTAGCTTCAATACTTATCATAATTATTTTGTGATTTCAGTTATATATTATAGTTATTAAGCTCGTTTGCCCCTTGCTAAGGTTATCGATATTACGAATCTATTATGGCTTAAAATTGGACTACACTAGATTCAATTTGGTATATGCAATGTATTTTTTACAGTTGTATTTTTTGTTAGTTACTAGCTTATGTAAGAAAAAAAAAATTTGCTTTACCCTTGATAACTATTATTATCAACTAATAATTATTTGCCATTTCGCCCCCCCTTGACTAAATTTCTAGGTCCGCCACTGAATGGAGGGTCACACCCCCTCCCTTGCCTGTTTCCTCGCTCGTTTCCTCGCCATTTAGAATCACCGCTTGGTAAGTATTCAAACCCATGTATCGATCGTTCTCTCTCTGGTTCCAACAACTCGATTATTGAAAAAGAGAAATGCTCTTACCAGCATTTCCATCATGAATGCCTCCTGTGAGTTCCTTACTGGTGGATCATTTGCCTGCGCGCAAAAGGTAGTTTACCAATTATAAAATTCATTTATAAATGCTGCGAAGATTAGTGCCACTCAAAATAAAGTCAATCATCCATATCCTTTACAGAACAACAAGGAGAGACAATCAATTTCTTTATATGTTATTAGGCTACGTGTATCTAAGCCGCCTAGCTAGTAATATTCTTTTCTTCTACTAATGAATGTTCTCTTTACTGATTAACTGTTAAAAAAATATATAGACATAAATATAATGCCCTATGAGAAATGAAAACAAAACCACAACCTAATATCTCTCCTGTGAGGGAGGACATGATGATATATACATCCTTCACCAAAATAACAGGAAAATCTGGGATGAGAACATTTTCACCTAAATTAAATGCAAGTTTTCTTCTATCTGGAGCCTCAGTGATTTTCTTTTTCACTGCCATTCCCATGTTGTACTTCTTTAGACTTTATCTGATTAATAAACTATTTAGTGTTTCACTGTATTTCCTAATACAGCAAAAAAAAAACGAAAAATCAGGTAATAAAGAACCTCTCTGTCCTTTATTCATCACTCTAGACTAGGACATCTTTTCACCAAACCAAATGGGTAGGCAAGCTCCTATATGCATCTCCATGAAAGTTATAACTCGTCATCCCCTGCCTTGGTATTCTCACGATGTGCATTGCCATCTACTTCCATGTCATGCAAAACTCTTCACAAAGGGTAAACTCAATAACACATCATCCTTTTTTCACATAAGGTGAAATTTATTAAAATGGAAGAAGGAAGTGATATATTTTTTGTTTTTCATATATATTCAATCTTTGTTTGAAAGGTAAGTTTATTGATAGTCAAGAATCAATGCAAGGGAAAGAATATATACGACCTCTAGGACACAATGCAAGAGGCTTCACTAAAAATATTACAGATTTGAGTTCGACCTTGTAGAAGCCTAATGCATTTTCTTTTCAAGTCATAAGCCCTGGCATTCGACCTCCATGACGCGAGGTGTATGTATGCGTAGATGAACAGGGCATATATAGAGCTCATTTGTTGAGGGCGTTGCATACCTCGATGAGAAGAAATTTAGGGTGTGTTTGGTTGCATGAAATCTTATGCCATGAGAATCTATGAGGGGACCCCAATATTTTATGCTAATTTGAGGTATCACTTCACATCCACCATTTGATTTTGTGATCAATGGTAGGAATGGAAGTCCCATGAACATGGGAAACACATGCCTTGAGGGACCAAGGAGTGGGATTCTCATGTTCATGAGAATTTCATTCCCACCATTGATCACAAAATCAAATGGTGGATGTGAAGTGATATATCAATTTAGCCTAAAATGTAGGGGTTCCCTCATAGATTCTCATGGCATAGGATTGCATGCAACCAAACACACCCTTAGAGCCTGATGTTAAAACCTTCAAATTACTTGCAACAAATCTCCAGTTTCAAACCTATGATAGCTTAATCTCCGATTTTCTATCTTTCTTATTCGTCTTCTATGTGGTATCCCTTCTCTGTAGGTAACACGCAACACAACAATGACCTTTTGTTTGCGCAATTAGGGTCATCGAGATCTAAAATAGGCCAGATTAGTAAATTGTTTAGTTTAATACAAACTTATTTTTGGTCATCTTGGTGCGTATGATTTCTGTATGACTATTAACAATTACTACTTTTGTCGTTGTGACCTGCCATTCCTTTTTTGTTTTCAACGCAATTTTATGTAATTGCAATGTTCACAAGTTGTATAAAACCTCAAGCAAAAAAAATATTTGAAATTAATATATCAAATAAAAACTATAGAATTCAATGAAAATATATACCATTAGCAATTCATATAAAATTTGAGCCTTATGTAAACCATTTTTTCTATGAAATTGTATTAGGATCATATTATATTTGGAAATTTCATATTTTTTTAGCTTCAATACTTATCATAATTATTTTGTGATTTCAGTTATATATTATAGTTATTAAGCTCGTTTGCCCCTTGCTAAGGTTATCGATATTACGAATCTATTATGGCTTAAAATTGGACTACACTAGATTCAATTTGGTATATGCAATGTATTTTTTACAGTTGTATTTTTTGTTAGTTACTAGCTTATGTAAGAAAAAAAAAATTTGCTTTACCCTTGATAACTATTATTATCAACTAATAATTATTTGCCATTTCGCCCCCCCTTGACTAAATTTCTAGGTCCGCCACTGAATGGAGGGTCACACCCCCTCCCTTGCCTGTTTCCTCGCTCGTTTCCTCGCCATTTAGAATCACCGCTTGGTAAGTATTCAAACCCATGTATCGATCGTTCTCTCTCTGGTTCCAACAACTCGATTATTGAAAAAGAGAAATGCTCTTACCAGCATTTCCATCATGAATGCCTCCTGTGAGTTCCTTACTGGTGGATCATTTGCCTGCGCGCAAAAGGTAGTTTACCAATTATAAAATTCATTTATAAATGCTGCGAAGATTAGTGCCACTCAAAATAAAGTCAATCATCCATATCCTTTACAGAACAACAAGGAGAGACAATCAATTTCTTTATATGTTATTAGGCTACGTGTATCTAAGCCGCCTAGCTAGTAATATTCTTTTCTTCTACTAATGAATGTTCTCTTTACTGATTAACTGTTAAAAAAATATATAGACATAAATATAATGCCCTATGAGAAATGAAAACAAAACCACAACCTAATATCTCTCCTGTGAGGGAGGACATGATGATATATACATCCTTCACCAAAATAACAGGAAAATCTGGGATGAGAACATTTTCACCTAAATTAAATGCAAGTTTTCTTCTATCTGGAGCCTCAGTGATTTTCTTTTTCACTGCCATTCCCATGTTGTACTTCTTTAGACTTTATCTGATTAATAAACTATTTAGTGTTTCACTGTATTTCCTAATACAGCAAAAAAAAAACGAAAAATCAGGTAATAAAGAACCTCTCTGTCCTTTATTCATCACTCTAGACTAGGACATCTTTTCACCAAACCAAATGGGTAGGCAAGCTCCTATATGCATCTCCATGAAAGTTATAACTCGTCATCCCCTGCCTTGGTATTCTCACGATGTGCATTGCCATCTACTTCCATGTCATGCAAAACTCTTCACAAAGGGTAAACTCAATAACACATCATCCTTTTTTCACATAAGGTGAAATTTATTAAAATGGAAGAAGGAAGTGATATATTTTTTGTTTTTCATATATATTCAATCTTTGTTTGAAAGGTAAGTTTATTGATAGTCAAGAATCAATGCAAGGGAAAGAATATATACGACCTCTAGGACACAATGCAAGAGGCTTCACTAAAAATATTACAGATTTGAGTTCGACCTTGTAGAAGCCTAATGCATTTTCTTTTCAAGTCATAAGCCCTGGCATTCGACCTCCATGACGCGAGGTGTATGTATGCGTAGATGAACAGGGCATATATAGAGCTCATTTGTTGAGGGCGTTGCATACCTCGATGAGAAGAAATTTAGGGTGTGTTTGGTTGCATGAAATCTTATGCCATGAGAATCTATGAGGGGACCCCAATATTTTATGCTAATTTGAGGTATCACTTCACATCCACCATTTGATTTTGTGATCAATGGTAGGAATGGAAGTCCCATGAACATGGGAAACACATGCCTTGAGGGACCAAGGAGTGGGATTCTCATGTTCATGAGAATTTCATTCCCACCATTGATCACAAAATCAAATGGTGGATGTGAAGTGATATATCAATTTAGCCTAAAATGTAGGGGTTCCCTCATAGATTCTCATGGCATAGGATTGCATGCAACCAAACACACCCTTAGAGCCTGATGTTAAAACCTTCAAATTACTTGCAACAAATCTCCAGTTTCAAACCTATGATAGCTTAATCTCTGATTTTCTATCTTTCTTATTCGTCTTCTATGTGGTCTCCCTTCTCTGTAGGTAACACGCAACACAACAATGACCTTTTGTTTGCGCAATTAGGGTCATCGAGATCTAAAATAGGCCAGATTAGTAATTTGTAAACCTCATTTAGCTCGACGTGGTATGAGTTGACGTGCCTTTAACTCACATGCCACATTGCAACATACATACAACTTGAGGCTTTTGCTTGTTGAGACGTACAATGCACTCCTCGGTTGCCATTTTCAAACATTACTCCACATAATACACTAATAACCCCAATTTTTCCAAATGTGTCTTAGCTCAATATTAGAATGGCAACGAAAGGTACGTACTTCAGTTGTGGTCACTGAAGAGTGTTAAGGATGATATGGAGACAGAGCTAAGTTGGGTTGACATTGTAAGATATGTCATTCTATGGATGAAAGAAAGTTGGGGGAGTGTATTCATACAGTTTGATTTTGGTTCTCAACACATGACCACTGTGAGGCCGCAGTTTCTTCAAGTCTAATAGGTTAAATTCTCTTCTCAAGGGACTGCACATTCTGTGCTTGGAGAGGGCATAACAGGTGTGAGATCATGAGCTTGATGCAGATTTAACTAACCTAAATAAATAGGTTAATTTAACCTAGTCTTAATAACTGCAAGTGCACAGTGTCTAACTGGTAGACAAGGGCAAGTACAGGTCGATCCCACAAGGACTGTGGTTGCAATTAAATTTCAGAGTTGACTTAAACTAATTTAAATGGGGGTTACAGCAATCAAAATATCTAAACTAAAAATCAAAATTAAAAAGCAAAATAAAAGGTTTTTAAGAATATGAGAAGGGAAACCAAGGCATTGAATCCACCAATTTAGTTTTTCAAGTTATTTTAATCTAACTTATTATTTTCTAAAGCGAGAAGCTTTAGGGATGATAATCCCTTGTTTGTATTGATGATGTGATCGTTAAGAACAATTCAGTTTTAAAATCCAATATTACAATTAACTTCAGCATAAATTATAGACTCCTAGCATTGAGTGTCTTATTACGGCACACTCAATCACAAGTCTAATTTATTAAGTTTCAACTCCTAGCATTGAGTGTCTTGTTACGGCACACTCAATCACAAGTCTAACTTAACCAATTAAAACTAATGCTTTAAATATTAGTAAAGAAAACTCTAACTACCGACTAGTCTAGATCAAATCCGATATAATCAGTGAAAGTAATTTACTAATACTCGAAATTAAATGTATTTTTGCAGTTAGGCACATAATAAAATAAAAAGTCAAACTAGAACAAACTCTTGAAACCCATTTGGTTTCATCTTAGCCTTGGCGAAGGGTTTAGCTCTCCATGGTAGCGGTGGTCACAGCATCAATGGAATCCATCTCAGCACGAACGTGAATCCCGAGAAAATGTTGCAAATGAACTGTGGCTGCTCAGAGAGAACTCGGGGTGCCACTAGCCAAAACTGATTTTTGAATCAGTTTTTCTCCCGCCAGAAAAGTCGCGCGACTCTCTGCACTTCGTCTCCAGCGCGACGCGCTCTGCTCCGTCACTGCTACTTCACTCTTCGCGAGATTTCTCTTCTCCCGACCGGCTCCGGTACCTGCAAGAACAGAGAGAGAGTGAAGGAAGAACGAGAGAAAGAAACACGAGAAGGAGGAAGAGAGCAGGGAAGTGAAACAGGGGCGATGCTGCTCTATTATTACTCATGTTCTTCTGTTTCAGTGTGAGAGAAATGGTGGTGATGGTGGCTCACGTTGCTGAAGAAGAATAACAGATAGAGAGAGATGGGAGGGAGGATGAGAACGGGCGAAAGGCGCTCCCTGTTCTGTCGCGAGGCGGTGTGCGATGGTGGTTGTTTGTGACGGTGAGAACAGGGGATGAGGAGGGCGTCTGATGGTGGTGCTCGGTGGTGGTGGTGACTGTGTGGCGTGGTGGAACAGGGAGATGGTGGTGGAGGTTGTGGTTGTTGGACGGTGGCGGCTGATGGTGGAGGACGAGGAGGTGGTGGTGATGGCGGGATGATCACCCTGCCGGTTCTCCTATCAAGCGAGGATTGCCAGCAGGGTGGATTGGCGTGGTGGCTCGAAAAGATAGGAGATGAGAAGGAACATGGAAGAAGATAGAAGACTTTCTCCAAACTGGGGAGAGCTAAATAGGGTTCTCCTATTTTCTTTGGCTTGGGTTCTCCGAAAGGCGTTGGGCTTGAGTTTTTAGGTTAGCATTTTGGGTTTGGGCTTAGGTTAAATTAGGTGGACCTAGGTTTATTTGGGTTAGGTTTAGATATGTGACCCTCTACTTTGTACCACCGCTAGAATCGACCAATTGTCATTACTTAAATTGTCGCCTTAATACGATTTCATCGTTCACGCTCAAATTCCTACAAAGACATGAAAACGAAATAATTATTATAAAATATAATAATCGAAACACTAACATATATAAATTAAGGGATATATTATGTAATAATTACGTGAATATCAAATACCGCTAAACCTATATTTTGCTAGTCCTCGAGCAAAACAATAAAAATGAAATTTTAACTCACTTTCGCAGGAATCATCGGTTGCACATGCACTTACCTTAAACGTGCAACAAGGCTTTAAACCCCTATATTACCTCTAGTGGACGAGTTATAGTCTCATGAGGGTTTCCAGAAATGTTACCCACAAACATTATGATTCAATAAATTTCCAAAACATGGTAACTCGATCTATTATCCTCAGAGTAAGAATCTAATTGCCAAAAAAATTTGAAAACAACTAACAGTCTCACAATAACATATCAAAGAGTCTCACTACAATTTAATAATACCCAAAGGTTAAATAAATTTCATCAATTATTCCCAACTCAAAGTGTGTGTGTGCATTGCCTTATCAACATAACTTTTCATTTCAGAGTAAAACAATTACTAAATCTCCTGTAGAAAGTTTGTTTTGACTTCAAACCTCTCATGTCACTCACAATAAAACACTCAGAGATTTGGTATTTCACTCAGTTTATATGTGAGGAAAAGAGTAAATAATGGAAAACAATCATCTCACATATAGTAATATGAAGAACGGACTTTTCAAGAATGGAATGAACATGATCTCATGGACAGGAATATCAATTACTTTTGGGAATGTTGAATCAAACACCATATGTCTTGGTTATTAAATCTCCACATCTACGGAACCAACCTTTACCTAAGATCAACTAGGAATTTGTTGGGTTGTAAAGGGGCTTGGGTAATGGTTAATAAGGAGTGTCAAAGGATTCTAACAAATTTTTTTAGGAATGTATACACCCATTTAACGAACAATTAGGGCTGACAAGAATAAACCAATGTTGCGCATCATCAAATTTTCTTCATTCTCACATCTTTATCCTCATTGACATTTTTTTTTATTTTTTTATTTTTATTTTTACATAGAGGCTTTATGAAATATCTCATATTTTGCTTTTTGATGCCCTTTTTACACCAAGTATATCCATCCATACACATTCCCAGAAAAGTTGGGTAAATGTTAATGGGTTAACAAAAAAAAATTATTCTAAGGCTACAAAAAGGTTAATGTTATGGGTAAGTTAAAAGGCTAGTTAATGGTCTAAAGAAAGAAAAAGAAAAAAAATGCCTAAATCATTTCCTAAGTTCGGGTTAGTATTATGACATCTCAATTGAATAAGCCAAGAAGTTCTAGTGTAATAATTCAATTTTGATGTCATTCCCAAAGCAATTGATCAGAAAAATGAGAATAATGAGATCATCAACGAGATAATACGGACTCAAGAAAAATCAAAGTTTATGTATAACCCTCGGAAAAATAGAAAGGTTCAAAACTTTCAGGGTTAAGTCTCCACTATTATTCTAAGGTTTTCTAGCATATATTTCACTCACCAACTTCAAGTTATGCTAACATGAATCATGGTGCAAGAATGGTCGAGTCGAAAAAATCACATGAAATATATTTAACTTAAAGATAATATCAAACCATATGTTTTCCTATTGATATATAAAAGTGACAAGTGAAAGCATGTATTCCTCAAATTTAAAGGCATACTTGAAAGCACATCCTCTTCATTGGAAAGAAACTTAGATTTTGAATGCATTTTCAAATCGAAAATTTTCACACAGTCATAATTAACTATGTATTCAATGGAGATTGAGTAGAATACAATAGTAAATTGTGAAATAAATTTTAGTTCAAAATTTCTTGAAAAACTCATAAACCTCACCCCCAAACCTAAACCAAACATTGTCCTCAATGTATAAAATGATGATCATGACAAATGCAGGAAAAAGAAAAGATGAGAGTTAGAGTGATATTACCATGAGAAAGTTTTTACCAATTTCGATAAAATTTTCCACCAATGAATGCTCAGAGACATAAGAACTGTGGGCTCATCATGATAAATTGATAAAAACAATACAGGACACAAATGAAAAAAATTAAAAAAAATTACATGTATCAGTTGTAAGTCAAATTGTTACGGAGACAACGAGTATGAGTGAGATGCAACTAGAGAACTCGAAAACCAATCCAGACTAACCATAATAACACAACTGAAGCTAGGTTGCCTCCTAGGAGCGCTTGGTTTAACGTCGTCAGCCCGACATGTATTCTCCCTCATGAATGATATATCATGAAGTGACGAGGAAGAACATAGGGAACATTCTCCTCAAAAGGGTTAAGGAATCGTATACCAACAACCTGAAAAGTTGAGGATCAATCCACTCAAAAATAGCAACCACATGCGACACAAGATATACTAGCACATCCCAAAAGTTGCAAGGACACCATCTAAAATCATATAGAAATTGTAAAGAAGCTCGCATTCCTTGGAAGTCAGTAGGGATCTTAAACATGAATGGGTCGCAAGTAGTGATATGCAACAAAGGATCCTCTCTTACTCCTAAAATGGAACATCCTAAGTCTGGTTCCAAATCAGAAGATTGTATAATTTCCACATCAGGATGGTGAAAATTGAAATCATCTCTTACAAACAATGGATCCACATAGGTAGCATCAGTCAATATGAAAGGGATGGAAAGAGGTATGTGATGGGGATTTAACTAACCCAAATAAATAGGTTAATTTAACCCACTTGTAATACCGCAAGTGCACGGTGCCTAACTGGTAGACAACGGCAAGTACGGGTCGATCCCACGAGGAAGGTGGATGCGATTGAAATTTTAGAATTTAATTAAACTAATTTATAGGAAAGGGGGTTACAACATTTTTAAAACTAAACTAAAAATAAATTAAAAATAGAAAAAAATAAAAGATAGAAGAAATGAGATGGGTTTGGTGGGCTTGGACTCACCAATGAGTTAGCAAAATTATTTAATCTAAATTACTGAATTTACGAGAAGCTTTAGGGATGAAAATCCCTTGCTTACACCGAATATGTGATCGTTAAAATCCAATTTAAATTATATCATGTTCTTTTAAACCTTAACAAAGTATTTCAAGCAAATACGCTTTTACCAAGTATTAAGTGTCTTTTTAGGGCACACTTAATCAAAGTTTAAGCTTAATATTTTTAGCACATGCTTTGAATATTGATAAAGGGTAATTCTAACTACCAAGCATATCAAGTTTAATTACTCGAACATGCAAGGTGAAAGCAATTTATCAAAAATTCAGAAATAAATTGCAATTAACAATTAAGTACACAATTCAGTAAAATGAATCAAATTAATTTATACAACCCATTTAGTTCGTCACAAACTCGATGTGGTGGCACTCAGCAGGTCAGCAAGTGGTCCGACACGAATCCCGAGGAAATGGGTCCAAAACACTCTGTGGTGGCTCTTACAGAGAGCGGGGGTGCAAATAGCCAAAATCAATTAAAATTGATTTTCCCGCTGCTACAGTGCGCTACAGTAACCTGCGCTGCTCCACCTTCTTCTCCAGCGCGACAGTGGCTGTTCGCGCGGCTTTCCTTTGCTCCTCGCGACCGTCCTCGACTCCAAACGATTCTAGAACCTGCGAAAGACGAACAAAGGTGAGGAAACAGTTATAAAACAGTAAAAACAGCGAAGGAAAACGAGGACAGGAACTCCCTGTTTCTGGGTTGCGAACGCTGTTTCGCGAGGTGGTGGCGGTGATGCTTGGTCTGGTCGTGACGGTGGTCGCGAGAGAGGGAGTCAGGAAGAAGCTCGAGACGAAGAGAGGCCGAGAAATGAGGGGAGACAGGGGTCTGCGACGAGGCGGAACAGAGTCGCGATGCGACTCTGTTTCGCGGCGTGGTTGGTGGCTCTGTCACGGCGATTCGTGCGGAGGTTGTGGTGGTGGGACTCGTGCGGAGGTGGTGGCGATTGTGTGGACAGGGGAGAGGAGCAGAGACGGTGACGGAGTGAAAAGTTGACGTGAAACAGGGTTGTCACACCCCTGTTTCACGGTGGTGACGGTGGCGGTTGCGGAGCTCGGTGGTGGCGATGGCGAGGTGACTGTGGTGGCGAGGGTGTGGTGACTGCTGAGTGAGTGGAAGAGGGATAGGTGGTGGTGGTGAGGGTGAGGTGAATTTGAGAGAAAGAGGATTGGATTTTTTCTAGTTGCTTCTTTTCCCTTCTCTTTTCTCTCCCTTTTCTCACCCCCATTATCCTCTATTTATAGAAAATAGCTAAGATGAATAAGGATGAGATGAGGGGAAGATTCATCAATGAGGGTAGGATTGGGTATGGTTTTAGGTTATGGATTAGGTTATGGATGAGGTTTAGGTTATGAATTAGGTGTTGAGTGTAGGTTTGTGGATTTTAGGTTAAGAGATAGGTGTTGGGTGTAGGTTTGTGGATTTTAGGTTGTGAGCTAGGTGTTGGGTTTAGGTTTGTGATTTGTTTTATACCACCATTGAAATTGCCTAATTGTCGTTTGTGACTGCTTAATATGGATTCATCGTTTAAGCTCAAATTCCTGCAAAGATATTAAAACGAAATAATTACTATAAAATATAATAATCGAAACACTAACATGTACAAATTAAGGGATATATTCTGTAATAATTATGTGAATATCAGTATGTCCATAGATATATCGGGTGGTACAGGTTCATCATAAAAAAAATGGACTACACCAAGATGATGAGTTAGACAACGCAACAACACCCCCAAACCTAGAATTAACACTACCTATGGCATGTAGTCTTTCATTAGATGCGTCCTCCGGTAACGACTTGACTATTTCTTGAACTATGGGGTCATTTGTATCGTGAAAATAGTTGATGCTTGACTCCAAAGAACATTGAGAATTAGACTTCATGCAAGAGTCACTAGGAAGACATATGTCGAGTGGGTCATTATGAAAATGTGGGGAAGGGAATGGGTCATGAAGCAAAGTAGTTTCGATCACATTATCCTCAAAAACATCATCTGACTCGGGTTCCGATGTGCTACTAGTTATGAATTGAGCCTCTGAATTTTGAACAGAGTGACTAGGAACTCTTCCTAAGTCACTTTTAGATAATGCCTCAGTAATATGATCCACAACTATCTCAAGTCTATTGATGGCTTGAGATTGATGTTGAATCATAGCTTTTGACTCTAACATAGCCTGAGAATCATGTTCAAGCAGTCGTTCTGTGCGCTGCATAAAACGGTTAATCGTTTCCTCTAAGCTTGATGTGTTGGATGGAGGAGCTTGGTTAAATTGAAGCATAACATGATGAGGGTATTGAGGAGCCTGAGAGAAACTATGTCCCCCTTGGTGTGAGTTATGCAATACTATAGATAATTTTTAATTTAGATATTGTTGGACTAAAATGACCCATTTTTTAGTTTGACTGCCAATTAGGACCCCCTAAGTTTCATTTATTTAAAATGACCATAGTAATAAAAATTATTGTTTACTAATCCGTTTGAGCTGAAATTTTGAGGAATATTATAAATTCATATAAAAAATGTGTTAAAAAATGTGTAAAACGCGTTCTGGAGCCCCAGTAGGTGGGTGGAAAGAGCAAAACCGTGAGGGGGAGGGTGAGGGTTGGTGCCCAACATGCCTGTGGATCCCAAAGCGGACAATATTGTGGATGGGTAGGGCCGGTTGTGGGCCATTGCGCTGTCTGTGCATACTCTGAAACAACTCGTTTTAAAGTCGTGCGGATAGTTAGGATGGGCCCAGAGCGGACAATATTGTTTCATGTGGATCAGGTCGTGACAGTTTATCTTTAGATTTAGATCCCTATAGAAATGCACAATTCACATATTTCTAGCTCATAAAGCAGCAAACAAACCTACCTCTTATTGCAAATCAAACATGAAAATTGTCGACCACGGCCACATATTGCATTAGGGGTGGGCATCCCATCCCGCAATCCCGTCCCAATTTTTTCGGGTATTAATAGGATTGAATAATTCCATCCCGATCCCGTCCCGTCCCGTTCTAGAATGGGATGGGATGGGATGAAGATTTTCAATCCCGCCAATCCCGTCCCTAGCTAATTTTTCAATATTTATTATTAATATTTTTATTTATTTATTTATTTATTTTAGGATTGCAATATTTGCATGCCCATACAAATTCCGTGATGCATATAACATTTTAGCATCTCAAATTCTCAATGTCTCTCACACACATCTCTAGATTTGGTGGGCTAGGCACAATTACGTGTTATTTGCAGGGCTAGATGCAGGGGTTGCGTTCTTAGCTATGCTTTGTTACCTGACGCTACAGATAAAAAATAAAAATGGGATGGAATGGTGGGGACTAGAATTGGATGATCATTGCCCATTAGCAAGCTGCCCAACTGCTCCGAGTATACAAGTTGAAGGGTGTCATGTTTTCTAATGAGATGTTCGTCGTGCTTCTACAGAATTTTCTTCTACTATGGCTAGTTTTGATGTCCTTATAATCTTATATAGTATCTTCAGTTTTACAAAAGCACATCAGAATGGTTCGTACATATTCATATCTCAGCAGTATCCTGGTGTGTTTCTAAAAAAAAGTTAAACCATTTTAGAACATCTTCGATGGGAGGATACAAAATAAAAATATCTATAAACTAAATACTTGAAAAACCATTTTAGAGCATCTTGCTAATCTTGTTTTGTGCCCTTGGGGCTTTTGATTATCGTTTCCTTGTGGAGAGCATGAGTGGGTATATCCTTCCTCTTGGTTTCTTTCATTTTCTTAAATAAAAAGGGAGGGGGCTCCTTCAACCCCAACCCCAACTTGCTATCCAAAAAAATACTTGAAAAATTACTGCTACTTCAACTTTGTAATTTGTATATGAAATCTTCGAACTTGAACAGTCAGGCTGGGAGAGTAACACTCAAATATGTTGGCTCTGAATTAGCTTTGGAGCGGTTTTTAAAAAGACCAATTGCTTGAATCTACAGTATGGTCAGATACATGATACTGCAGTATAAGAGTGGCTGATCCCGTCCCGAACTCGTTTGAACGGGATGGGATAGGGATGGGTCTATCTCGTCCCATCCCGTCCTGTGCCCACCCCTATATTGCATTGTCATTTGGGTTTATGCAAATGAGAATATTTCATTTTATTGACTCAAACAAGTGTATGGCCTTGTTTAGATCCAGTGACACACTACTGTAGTAATCAAACTACAAGAGTGTTGGATTAGTGAGCTAATAATAAGTTATTTCAATCCTTAGCCAAAAACCAGAACAAGAAATCTCACACAATAGTAATACTAAAGCACGTAACTTGGATTATGCTCCAAAACAGTAAAACTGAAATGGGGAAATAGAGAAGAAATGGTTGTTGGAGAACAATGAGATCAATGTATAAATTTGTTTGAAATAAGTAATGTAATTATAAATTGATTACAACAAAATCAAATAAAAGAAATAAATCTACTAACTTGTTTGCAGATAGAGGTTTGCGAAATCATTATCTTGAATTGACGAAGTTGGTACATTTTTATTTGTAGATAGAGGCTAGTGGATACGCTATGTCCTATAGACAGAATTCGCCCCTACTCGGTATTGTAGTTCTTTAGGAGTCTGACTACCAATATTCAACTATCTAATACCAACACCGTAGCACAAAGGTTTTGGCTCTGACAAATTTAACGAATGCAATCTCTCTCAGAAGTGAAAAAGAATGAATAACTCTAGAAAATTAATGTGTTTGAAGAACTTGTTTTTCTCTTCAGTATATAGAGAACAAAAGGGTGTGTTGATCAGACATATCATTTCTTAAATCAAAAGACACATTTTTTGTCTTCAAGTGCAAATGACACATCTTTTCTCTTTAATGTTGGTTATTTAGGGGAGTGTATTGTATATGGATTCTTATGGAATTGATAAATAATTTGAAAAGTCCACGGACTCTCTAAATTGTCCACAGACTCTTTAAATTGTCCACTGACTTCTACTGATTTCTTAAATCCATAGACTTTTGCTACAGACTTTCTAGAGATTTATGAAAATTCACGGACTTTGTATGAACGACTTTTACAGATTTCTAATTATTTGCAAGATAAAAAAGAAGTTGGTAATGACATATCCTTTAACAAACCAATATATTAGACATTAGAGAGTAAGAAATTCTACAAACAGCTGGTGGGCCTTATTGCTTTGATGGATTTTGTTTATTGTAGATGAAAGGGAACATCTGCAGATTGAAAATGGGTTATGGGTTGATTCATCTTCGTCTCCCTTGACTCTCATGAATCTCTTGTACAGTAACACAAAGAGAAAGCACATAGACAAGAGGGAACAAGAAAGGAACACAAGGGGTAACATGGGTTCAACGATAGATGATGGAGATTGTAAGAAAGCCATGAAAATCGTTCAGAGAATAAGAAGAAGATGTGATAAAATAGAGAGCTTTTGGTGGAGTGTTGTGTATTTTGTATAAACGTAAAGGCAGGTTAGTCATCGTCATCGTAACAATTTTGCTTTATTATGTCGATAAATGGATAAATGCTCAACTCTTTTTTTTCTTCTGAATTTCAAAGTATTCCGCATATTAACGTCGATAAAAGTATATATTCGAGTTTTCACATTTATAATTATAATAACAATATATATTATTTTTTACATTAACAATTTCAGAAATTTTTTCCACCTTCCAATAAATACCACATTTTTGTACAAATATCAGTTGCCTCTTTTATTCTCTATTTTGTTTCAACATCAATAAATTTCACAAATATTTTATTAGCTAAAAAAAGAAAAAGTCAGAAAAAACAGAGAAGGAAATCTTCTTCACACCAAGTCTTGAATCCATTATCTCTCTCGATCATCTCAAGAGCGATTAGAACCCCCAAATCACTCTCTTTCGATTCGATGATCGATCAAACAACCTTTTAATCCTCTTTCCATTTCGTCCCACCCCTTTCTCTCTGATCCACAATCGATCAATTCATCTATTCAACAGGACCGGTTTTTCAAACCCTTATTCAATTTCGATCGAGTTCTGAGTGTTCTGTTCCGATTGGAAGAATACCCATTGAGGTAAGAGTTTTTTTGTTCAATGATCTTCGTAATGTGACTTGATTTTGTTGTTCAATGATCTCTCTCTCTCTCTCTATCTTGTGTTTATGCAAAGATAGAAAAAGAATCGAGAAAACAAGAGGATGGGAACCAACCTCTTCGCGGCTGGCACAAGGAAGAACTTTGGGAGATTTTTTTTCACGTTGAAATCTTTGATATGGAGGCTGACAAACTATTGAACTTTGTTATTTATACCTAACACTATAAAGTCCATGATTTTCCAAATTCATAAATATGAATGATATTTTGAATACCCTAAAACTTTTGTGGACTTTCTGAAATCCATATTGAATACCCCTAGACTTTTGTAGACTTTTTAAAATCCAAATTAAATACACTTGAATTTTCAGAATCCATAAAATTTATTAAATTGCCCACAAAATCCAGATACAATACACCCCCTTTACTTTACAAATTATACCAAGGGTAAAATTACCCTGTCAACATTGACCAAGTAGCTGAAATTGTCAACAATGTTGGCGATATCATTGTCCACTCTCTGCAACAAATTCTTCTGCTTTTGAGCGGCCGCTGCTGCAGTGGGTCCTCCTCCTCCAACACCCACGCCAACTCCTCTACCCTTGTTCATTCTCTTCTCTACTTCTCTAAGAAGAAATAATTTGGTTAGGGTTCGATTGTTGGGGAGGATGTAAGTGCAATTTAGGCCAAGTCAATCTCATAATTTGTATATAGTCCCTTGACTATATTAATGACCCCCCACACACACTTTCAACCGACTGCATCTTCATCTCTTCATGCCCCAACGCCCCAAAAACGAAGAAGAAGA
Source organism: Berberis vulgaris (assembly GCA_963556465.1). Taxonomy (NCBI): domain Eukaryota; kingdom Viridiplantae; phylum Streptophyta; class Magnoliopsida; order Ranunculales; family Berberidaceae; genus Berberis; species Berberis vulgaris. Next base: position 20,406,570 of record OY747127.1, read on the forward strand.
AGAAGACGGGTCGAACGATTTTCAGATTTAACATCCCATTGAAACCCCATAATACATCATCGTCTGCAAAAGTGCAGACCAACAGGTTTTGCAATTTCATGTTTTTTGCATATTAGTTAACTTGTTTTTCTCTTAACTTATTGGAAATGTATTAATTTTCTACAGATGATCGTTGTAGCGTCAATTCGTAATTCTGAATGTACGTACCTTCTGTTGTTGATTCACCAATTATGTCTACTATTTAATCAATTTGTTAAGAAACTATACCTTTTCGAGTTTATTGCATATGTGCAACTAGTTTCTTAATAGTCTATAGGAAATCTGTTTGAAGTTAGATTCTTCCTATGTGTATTAGTAAGAGTAGGAAATCAGTCAAGAGCCTCTCTATATACTTTAAGATTTCTAATAGTATTGATTATCCAAGTTAATATTAGTGGTCGATCCCCAATCAAAGGATTAAAAGGTGGTTGACCTCCAATCAAAACATCAAATTCTGTTTTGATTCCTATCAAAGTAAGATTACAATACTTTCTTAGATGTAAACCAAAAAAAAAAAAAAAACATGTTCGGGCACTAGTTTTGTTTCAATGGTACTAGAAACCATCAGAGACAAAAACTAGACAGAGGAAGATTTGAATGACCGTGAGCGTCCAAGGGAAGACCGTTGATTTAGTACCCATTATGAGGTAACTTAACCACAGCCACATTTCCTCTCAAAGAAGCCCAAAACCACACCGATTTTATTGTGTTCTTAATTTACATCACCCCAAGCCAATTCTAACTTAATTTATTTCAACAGGTTTGGAGAAAAGAAACCAACTCTAAACTTTTATTCTATTGAGAATGTGCAGTCATCTTCTTCAGTGTTGTAAGTGGAGGTAATGCATTCATTCATTTTTACTAAGTTCAAAGTTTAATTCAATGCATATTTTTGTTTCCTTTTCGGTGATATTGATTATGCTAATATTTTGTTTGTGTGCTACATTTTTTTTTTCTTTTTTTTTTTCTATGGCTGGGATCACACTCAGTCTTCAGACAGTATACTAGTAGTTAAGCCCAGTAATTTCTCAATTTAGTCCTAGTCCTTGCACTTTCACACACCATCTACATCCCAACACCCAAACCTGAAGAAGAAGAAAAGGAGACAGACCCTAACAACGAAATCCATCCCAATCAATTGTGAATTCAATGGCACCAGAGATCATCACAGACAAAGACAAGATGAGGAAGTGGTCAAGGACCGCGAGAGCCCAAGGCAAGACCATTGGTTTAGTACCCACAATGGGGTACCTTCACCAAGGCCATATCTCCCTCATCAAAGAAGCCCAGAATCACACAGACCTCATTGTGGTCTCAATCTATGTCAACCCTGGTCAGTTCTCCCCATCTGAAGACCTCTCCATATACCCATCTGACTTCCAAGGCGATTTAGACAAAATCAATGGCATTTCATCATCTCCTGGCAGCAGAGGCGTGGATGTCGTGTTCCATCCCTACAATTTATATGATTATGGGAATATTAGTGTTGGTGCAGTCAAGGGTGAGGGTGATAGTGGGGTGGTTTCATGTATCGAGGATGCGCAATCGGGACATGAGACATGGGTGAGAGTTGAGAGATTGGAGAAGGGTATGTGTGGAAAGAGTAGGCCTGTTTTCTTTAGAGGAGTTGCTACTGTTGTCACCAAGTTGTTCAACATTGTGGAGCCTGATGTTGCTATGTTTGGGAAAAAGGATTATCAACAATGGCGCATTATTCATCGTTTGGTAAGAATTTGCTTTTCCAGAGTTGGGTTTTTTTCATGTGTATAATATTTTTATTTACTTATTTACTTTATGATGTTGATTCTTTAGCACAACTTTTTGTTAATTAGGGAGATGGCATAATTGATGGTAGGAGAAGTGGTTTGTTTTACGACTAGTATGATGTTGTAAATAGATAATTTGGTCTTTTTTTGTTTACCTGTTGCATCCTACTTGTGTAATCAACAAGCGCAAGAAACCATTTTAAACGGAATCATAATACTTTTTGGCATTAAACACTTGATTAACCTGATCATTGGCCCCAGATAGTCTTGCCCTTGCTGATTTAGAGCTTTCCAGCAGAACAACTCTATTAACCATCTTCTTGTGAACTCTTTACTTGTTGTCACAACACATGTCCTTTTGGACTTCTGAATTCCTTTCTTCAATGCTAGCAAATCAGCCTCTTGATTCGTACTTGTATCTTCATGCTTAACTCAAAAGCAAGTATACCCATAGCATCTTCCCTGTCAATGGTTTCATTCTCATAAATCTGTACAATGAACAAATGCCAATCACTCACAGGAAGAGGGAAATGTAATGAGGAATATGAGTCCCATATCCTCATCCTATATATCAAGTATCAACCATATACAAACTAATTCAGAAATAGCTGGATGCAGATTTCATTGCTGAGCACTTCATTATAGATTTTGGGGTTAAAAGTATTTTTAAAACTCCCAATATAGTGTTTGTGGATAAGGTTTTCAAATGCTCATCTTGGTTCTCTCGTTGTTGAGTTTTGAGAATACCCTTCAGAGATGCTCTAAGAACCTTTCACCAGGAGATTGAGTAGGGAGTACTCGAGGGAAATAGGTTTACCATTCTTTCCATTTCTCCTTGACAATGAGGACACTGTGTAGCATAGTCCTTTGTAACACCTGGATTAAAAAAGATCCCATTCCAGCCTATTGTAAGTCTTTTCCATGTCTAACTTTGAAATCGCATCACTCCATAGACTGGTCTAGCAATAGAAAGGATAAAATCTTGGGCTTATGTAGGTCCTTCCTACTTCTCATTGATATTTCTCAGGCAACTAAGGACAGCAACTAAACATTTTAACTTGCCATACTTTAAATTTTTGCTAATATCAAATAAGCATTCTGCATTCATGACATTGAAAGGCACAATGTATTTTGTTCGTCTAAGTGGGTATATGAAGTTATTAGTGGCTTCTGTACTTTCTGAATTATGAACTCATTAGGCACATCCACCTTGCCCAGCATTATGAAAATTAGTGTTGTTACACCTTCGACATGCTATTTGCTTCTTTGTAAGCTTGTATTTTCCAATTTTCTGGCAATGGTTCTGCATCTTTGTACAATTTTAGAGGGTTTGACATCGCCGTTCCATCTTCTTGCTATTTACTTGTAATAATGTTCTGCATACTGACTCATGCTATCTTTTTTTTTTTTTTTTTTTTTTTGAAAGGCGACTCGTGCAATCTTAAGCAGGAAGATACTGCTTTGTTGACTAATTGAATGATTCAATGAATCTCTTCAGGTTCGGGATCTTGATTTTGCAATAACAATTATTGGTTCTGAAATAGTGCGCGAAGCAGATGGTCTTGCCATGAGCTCACGTAATGTGCATCTCTCTCCTGAAGAACGACAAAAGGTTTGCCTTGAACTACATCATTCCTCGGGCACACTATTTCAATTCTAGATTTGTTTTATCAATTGTCTGCAATTAGAGTTTTTCCTGTTTACATATCTAATCTCAAAGTCACTTGTGTATATTTATCTTTTTATCTTGATTAAGGTTTTGTCCAAAGAGTCTCTAAAGTAGGAAGATATGCATGTCGAGAAAAAAATAATAATTGTGAATTGCTTTTATGCAGGCCCTATCTATCAACAGATCTCTATCTAAAGCTAAGCAGGCTGCACAAAATGGTCAAATTTCCTGTAGAGAATTGAGAGATTCAGTCATCCAAGCAATATCTGAAGTTGGTGGTAAAATCGACTATGCGGAGGTAAGGTCTCAAATATCTTCCTGTGTGGGTTTAAGCACATTTTTCACATAGGACTTCAGTTAAACTTCTTGTTTATTTTTGGAGAAAATTAAACCCAGCATAATTAACCGGGAATCCAGGAGCATAACAACTCATATGGAAAGTGTTCAGAAAAAAATTAATAGCTTGAAGTTTGTCAAGGCTACTGCTGCTGGCATGATATGGGTAGTGACAGAGATTACGGCATTAATAACAAAAGTAATATGTGAATTCCTTATTCTTCATCTTCATCCCAAACGAGACCCTAATTACATGTTCAACTTGTTCTAATAAACCCATGGACCATTGTTGGAACCACAAAGTGAAAGTTCTTATGTCAATATCAACAATCCAATTTTGTTTGTTCCTTGTTCTAACTCGAGTCTTACTTGAATAAGTAATCTTAGAACTATTTTGTGGAGAACTTTAAGACTCTTTGGAATATAATGTCCTTGACGTCACTCAAACCATTGGGTTTTCGTTTATGTTTAATTTGTTGACTAAAATTGTTTTGCGAATCATTCTCAATGAAATTTGATGTATTCATACAGATTGTGGACCAAGAGAGTTTGGAAGCAGTCGAAGAGATCAAGACTCCAATTGTATTTTGCATTGCTGCATGGTTTGGAAAAGTGAGGTTAATCGACAACATGGAAATAAGTGCATGAGTGTCTTCTATCAAGTGCTTGATTACCAGTAGATGAAATCAATACCTCTCTTTGCAATCATATAATCCGTTACTTGCACTGTTTTTCCGTGGCTTCAAATAAAAATGACTAATCTCTGGGAGCTGCAATAGACAAAGTTTAGTATCATTCTTTATTCAGGCTCTACTTTAAAGTCATTTCCATTTTCAGCTAATTTTTTTTATGCCGAGTTTCCATAACATTCACAAAATCAAAATCAACATAAAGGAAAACGAAATAGAGGCGGGGAGGGGTCTTCCGTTCATAATCATCTTCAACGTTTGTTTGTTTGTTTGTTTGTTTGTTTTTTCCGTGTCTTTTCTTCTTCCTTTTCAGTTTGTGTAATGTTCTCATGGGAAATTTCTGGAGGCGGCGAGGAGGGAACACCATCCAACATCGAACAATGTTTGGTTGAGAAGCCAAAGCATGAATCTAATGCTTAAATATTCACGACTTAAGCTGCACAAAGGTGACTATTGAAGGAATTGTGACGCCCCCACGTACATCCCAGATACTTTGGTCAAACAACTAGCATCAACAAAGAGAAGTGTTTGCGTTAATTGAAGTGGAGTGAGTAGAGACGTGAATAAATTTGTTCTCTGTAATAGAAGAGAAATTTATTAACGATCTTCATCAGCAAGGCAAAAGAAGCAGCAAGATTCTAATTACTGTTTGATGCAAGGCAAACGAAGGACGATCTTCAGCAGCAAGGCAAAAGAAGCAGCAAGATTCTAGTTCTTATTGATTCTTTCACTACTAGGGAGTACAATAAATCAAGATCTTTTACTTTCCCTGACAAAACCACATCTATGCCAACTCAGATCATAAAACAATATGCGAAAATTCTAAAATGCACTGGTATTTCGCCTGGAGTTTAGCCTGGATGGTGCCAAGCACGTGCACCCTCCGCGCATGCCAGTCACGTGGGCTTAAAAGTGGGCAAAAAAAAAAAAAAAAAAAAAGTGAAACTAAATCGACAGAGAAAGAAAAAAATTTGAGCAAATCTCCAGATCCCTCATTTGCTCCCTCATTTGCAAAAAAAAACCCTAGATCCACTCTCGAAACCAATCGGCTCGCAAATCACTCACAAATCTGCTCGCAACTCGCAAATCTGTGTTTGATTCGTATAAGTGGATAGACACAGGGGATTTGTGGAAGTATAAGTTCCGGGCGCTTCAGCTGCGACTACGAGATCGACCTGCTGCTTCCAAGTTGATAAGCATTGGCATCGAAATCGACTGGGGATCATTTCAGAGGGTTAATTTTCGTCGACTATTCAAAGGTTGGCTCTTCGGGTTAGGAATCTTCGTGAGGAGTCTCTGCCTGCTGCTTCCAAGTTCTATCGCAAGCGAGGTATAATGAAAAAAGTTTTGATTTTGGAATTTGGGTTTTGTTTAGTTTCTGAGTTTTCTATATTTGGGATTGTTAAGTGAATTGAAGTATGTTTAGGTATCAACCAAACTCCTTTTCTGTTGTTAGCCCTTGTTTTCTAAGTTTTTTTAAGAGGTATTTTTTGAACACATTGCTATTTCTGCAATTGCAACCTTATGGCAAATTTTTCTGCAATTGTAACCTCATATAGCAACCTCATATAGCAATGTGTTCAGAACTTTTCTGCAATTGCAACCTTATGGAAAATTTTTCAGCAATTGTAACCTCATATAGCAACCTCATATAGCAATTGCAACCTCATATAGCAATGTGTTCAGAACTTTTCTGCAGTTGCAACCTTATGGCAAATTTTTTGATTACTTGAGCAATGTTGTAGTTGTTGACTGATCAATAGAAGAAACTCATGTATGGTTTTATGCTTATTGTAATTATTGGTGTGGAAAAAACACTGAAACACTTAACAATACTTCGAAGGCCTTTGAATTACAGTGAATTATTGTTAAGTATGTTATTGATACTCACATAACAATTGTTCAGTTTTCTATCTGTGAAATTGTTAAGTGAGTTTCTTCTATGGTTTTATGCTTATTGTAATTATTGTTAAGTGTTTTTTCCACAGTTTCAGTGAGTTTTCCACAGTTAAGTGAGTTTTTTTATTACAGTTTCAGTGTTTGGGAATAACATGTTAGGATGGAGCAATTAGTGTGTTTGATTCGTAGTTTTATTTCATGTCAAAAAATTGTGTGCATTAGATTGGTTTAGAACCTACACTTGTGTTGCATCCATAAGCTTTTAACAATTATCATACGACTAACATCTGTTGCTTTGCCAACGCAGGAATGGCATACGAAGCTTATGTTGTTTATCGTGGGCATGTTCCTGGAATTTATGTTACTTGGTCAAGTTGCGCACTACAAGTAAACGGGTACACGGATGTTGTCTACAAGGGTTTCAATTCAATTGAAGAAGCGGTTGAAGATTATGAAATGTGGAAGGAGCAGGAGGCGAGAAGAGAAAGAGAACAAGAGTCGAGAAGAGAGCACCAATCAAGAACAAGAACAAGGGAGTCAAGAACAAACGACACTGAAGAGGTGGTGGACCAACCCAATAATGCTCCTGAGAGTCGTGGCAATCAAGCTCATGAAAATCAAGTCAACAATACTTGGGCTTTTACTAAGGACCTAATCAACAGTATATTAGTGGTAGTTTTATTGATTCTTGTACTTTTGTTTTTTAAGATCTTGGATGGTATGTGAGATGTAAATGAATCTGGTTTGGATGGTAAATGAATTTTAAGATCTTGGATGGTATCTGTTTTCTGTTTTGTTATTTCTATGGTGTGTTGCTATGGTGTGTTTTTTTATGAGTTTTGTTATATTTTGTTGCTATAGCACTGAAAAAACAGAGATACTGTTGTGTTTTTTTTGTTGCTATGGTGTGTTTTTTTTTTTGATTGTATGTAACAAAGATACTTTTGTTCACAAGCACTGAAAAAAACAGATGAAAAAACAGAGATACTGGACTGAAAATTTCTGAAAAAACAAATGAAGATTAGCATGAACACTGGAAAAATTAGCATGAACACTGATAAATTTCTGACAGTAAATCACTGAAACACTGATGAAAATGTCTGAAAATTAGCATGAACACTGACAGTAAATTCCTGATAAATTAGCATGAACACTGATAAATTTCTGACAGTAAACACTGATAAATCACTGAAACACTGATGAAAATGCCTGAAAATTAGCATGAACACTGACAGTAAATTCCTGATAAATTAGCATGAACACTGATAAATTTCTGACAGTAAACATTGATAAATCACTGAAACACTGATGAAAATGCCTGAAAATTAGCATGAACACTGACAGTAAATTCCTGATAAATTAGCATGAACACTGATAAATTTCTGACAGTAAATTCCTGTAAATTTCTGACAGTCAATTTCTGAAAATTGATGAAAATGCTTTCTAAGAGTTTACACTTGAAAAACTAAAAAACGCTGAAAATTACATGAAACTCATGAATTGCAACCATGAAACTGCATGAACTGGATCCTCAACGCTTCCATTTCTCTGACACTATGTTTGAATGATCTCTTTCAGGGTTGGAGAATTCATATACAATCTCTGTACAACTCCATGTCGTTGCTAGAAGTTGGTCGCTGCAAAAATAAATGATTAAGGCTTACAATCTTTATGTGGTTGTTAAAATGATCATAAGCAGGTAAATTATATACCTGTGTTATAAGTGAGTAAACCTGACCAAGTCCACTAGGTTGTGAATAATATGACCCCATACTTTCATCCTTCAAAATGACAAACACGTTAATCATAGTGAACAATCATAGCGGGGCAAATCAAAAGTGAATAATCTTTGTACTAAAGACAAACCTGCGTAGCTGAAAGATGTGTCATAAATTGTGAACTTTCAAATTCAACTTGGGTAGAACCCTACAAATGACATGTCAAATTAAAAATATATTTTCTTGAATTGAAAAAATATGTATATTCATTGAAGTAAAACAAACAAGTAAACCTACCAAATTATTCTCTTTTTGTGTTTCTTTCTTCTTCTTCTTCTTTTTACAGGCTTTTTCCATTGTAGATTGCATCCTCGAAGTAGAACGTCGTCCTTTGCAACGAACAGGCAATGGACTATGAATTTCAGCACTACTTTTAGAGCCAACTTCCAACAACCCCTCTGGCTCAACATTGACATCACCATCACCTTTTGATATCTTTAGTTCACCAAGCTTCATTTGTATCCAATGTTTAACATTGTTTGTCTCCTTTTGATCCTCGGAAGCTATGTCAACCATTTCATAAAAGAGACTGCACATCTCATCAAACCATTCATTTTCAGGCTTCATTGCCCAATCTGAATATACAATTTTAACCTTCTTATGACACCTCTTAACATCTTTCCTCCACCTTCGAAGAATAATTTTTTCTGGTAAAACATTAATCCTCTTTTGAGACAATACCGATAAAATATGTTTGCATAAAATCCCCCTGAACTCAAACAACTGACAATTGCACTTAATATTGAAGTCGTCATCATTAAAATAAACTTTAAAATTGATTGATCTGTATGCGCTTCCTATCAACCTGTCTTCCGAAACATAATAAACCTGAAAGCCATCCAACTCGTTGACATGATTAACTGCACAACATAATCTTCCTGCAATCTTTGTTTGAAACTCCTTAAATTTATTTGTGGTGTAGGCAGCTTGAAATTTTTTCTCAAATTCGTAAGGAGTAATGCAAGGAAGCCAACGGTTAAAGGATCTAAAGTCTTCATCAACTTCTTTTTGAACCTTACTTCGTAGTGCATTCTCATATTGTTCTACAAATTGCTTTAGAGTGGTCTTTGAATTTACATAACCATCGAATAAAGCATTCATACTTTCACTCCTTTGTGTTGAAGACATCCCTGCCCAAAAAGTATTCCTCTGAAATGTTGGTACCCAACGAATTCTTTCATTGTATAATCTACTCAACCAATTATTATTTTGAAGGTTAAATTTCTCAATGAACCCATACCAATATTCTTCAAACTCTTCATGAGACAAAGAATCATAAACTGCTCGTTGCATTGCAAACTTTATAGCCTCATATTGATTGCAACCCGATAGTTTTTCAGACAACTTTTTCATAATATGCCATAGGCACCATCTATGGCGTGTGTTGGGAAACACAATTTTGATGGCTCTCTTCATTGCTCTGTCCTGATCAGTGATTATAGCATCTGGAGCACGATCATTCATACACACGAGCCAATATTTGAAAAGCCAAACAAACTCTTCTACTGTCTCACTACAGATCAATTCACATCCAAGAAGTATTGACTGACCATGATGATTCACCCCAACAAAAGGAGCAAATGGCATTTCGTACTTATTAGTTAAGTACGTAGTGTCAAAAGTAATGGCATCACCAAACTCCTTGTAAGCTGTTCTACTCCATGCGTCAGCCCAAAATACATTTCTTAACCTCCCTGTTTCATCCAAATCCATCAAATAGAAAAATTCAGCATTGTTAGCTTGCATCTTTTGAAAGTAGTTATGAAGTGCCGACGCATCCCCCTCACCAAGTCTCAACTACCTTATTTTATGCAGATAGTTGTAACAATCTTTTTGGAAAAATTTCATATTATCATTCCCACCAGCTTCAACCACACACGAAGTAAAACTCTTATTTGGCCTGATGCCCGCCCTATCATTATATTCAAGCATCTTCTTCACATATTGGCTCATAACTCGATTTTTGTGATAATATCTCGATTTTCCAGGGCTCAAATCATGATTGTGATCATCAGCTACTGTTGTCACTTTCATTGTTCCATCAGGGCGTATACGACCTCTAATCTTAGCCTTACAACCACATCTACCAATAGAACGCAATTTTATAACACTTTCTGCTTTACTTTTAGAATTCCCAGTCCGACCACATGCAAGAATAACATATCTAGAATTTTCATCCTCATCTTTTTCAGTCGCCCTTACTCTCACTGGAAATCCTTTTTTATTACCATAATCATGATAATACGACTGAAACTCTTCAATATTGTTAAATTCCATCCCTATGCAAGGCTCTTTTATCTCATCTAAAAATTCTTCATTTTCCATACATTCATTATTTTCTAATGTATCCATCCCTGAAAATATGAAAATTTTAACACAAGCAAAACCCCATTAAGAAACTATATGACCTAACACAACTCTAGAATTCAATCACAGATCATTCAGTAAGGAAAATAACAATCATTCAACCAAAAGGGTTTAAGTTTAAGGCTATACTATACTGAAGTTAACAATCATATATATATAGGCTAACAATTCAATTGCTAATCATACAACACCCAGGAAAGCCTAAAATAAAGCTAGGCTAACAATCACAAATTTCCAAACATACGTGAATTGAGTTTGATCATTGATTCCTCAAATAAAGCTAGCCTAAAATAAAGCTAGCCTAAAATAACCAAACATTGATTCCTCAATCCATGAATTGATCATGTGAAACATAAGTCAGTTATGCTTACAAATTCTGAGTTTGAATACAGTTAGTAAAAATGTCAAATGTAACCTATGATGCACTTGAAATACAGCGTTTTCACTAGGAAGGAATTGGTTTTTTTCTGAAAAAAATATGAACGATACAATCAAACTCTAATAGGATGTGTGTCATATCCATATGTGGATTGGTTTGGTTTGGTTATCTCCAACTCTCGATACAATCAAATCCGTCTTTAGAAGATGGATTTGAAAGATGGATATGGATTGAATTTGCTTTCGACGGAGAGAAAGAAATGGAGAAAAATACCTTTGTGTTGTGTTCTTCTTGGATTGGATTGGATTGAGTACAGAAACAGATCTAGGGTTTCGTTGAAGAAGGTTGTTCGTCCCGTTTTTCTTTCTCTGTCAATTTGGGTTTTTTTTTTTTTTTTTTTTTGGCCCTTTTGATGAGCACGTGACTGGCACCTCACGGGGTGCACGTGCTTTGCACCATCCAGGCTAAACTCCAGGTGATATACCAGTGCTCTCTAGCATTGCTCAACAATATGAATCTATAATGCCAAATATTGGGTAACAGTCAGGAATCCTATAATCCACTACATTCAATACAACAACAAAATCAAATGAATCTAAAACCATCAAACACATCTGTTGGTACAATAGCCTTCCATATCATTTAGCACCAATGACAACTCTCGGAAAGAATTCAGGAGTGTACAATCTATACATCCCAAGTATTGCACAAAATACAAACCATTCCAACCCCCAAAGGAATGCCATCTAAACATAGGGGGGGTAACGAAACAAAAGGAGACCAAGGCAAAAACTAGAACAACAAGAAAACTGTAACCAATCTACTAGTATATGTGACATCTAATCAAGCACAGCTGCTGCCACTACAACATTTCTAGACAAGCAAAGTAGCTGCTGTAAGACAAAATCAAGGGACGCACATCTAAGTACATTTGAAGCCACCACAAACAGAGAGGACGATGATAAGAATCAAGGCGACAAGAATACCCAATACAATCAGCTTTATCTTCATATTCTGTAGCCACATCTTTCTTCTCATCTTGGTTCCCTGTTGTCGGAAATCTTGTGCCTGAATCGATTAGAGCATTCATACATATCATCAACATAATGCCCACAGAAACTATAAATATTATATAAAAAAAATAAAAATAAAGGAGAGAACCAAATGATCATTGTAAGTCAACACATCCAATCTGGGTCACGACAATCCATTTTTTCCTCAATGGGACAAGACTAAAAGTCCTCTGTTATGACATGGACCACGTGGCAGCCATCATATTTTGGTCATACTGGCCCTTTTAGGTAAGCTATATTGATGTTGTGACAGAAACAAAAATAAGATCAGCAGCCTCTTTATTTCCCAATTAATTATGGCATTCTACAGCAACACTCGAGTGTGAGTGTGTTGACCATCATAATCCCCCACCCCAACACACACCCACAACCCCTTTGCCTTAACCATATACTCCAAAGGAGGGATCCCTACAAGACTTAAATAGAAAGCTGCTCTGAGAGTATTACCAAAAAGAAGGAGACAAAATAGCAAAAGAAAAACAGTACATGCCACCACTAACCTGTGAACGGAGATTCTCTGTTTTGTCCACCAGAAGCTCAATTTTCTCACCACGGTCAAGAACCTGCATGAGGATGCAATGTCACACTAGTTAGTCTTATTGACCAATAGGAAAAAAAAAATTTAATTAAAATAAAATGAATTAATTTAAAAAAATAAAAAAAAAGTGTCGTATATCTATATTACTTTTTAAAATTTTGAAATGTGTATGCATGGCAAGACAAGTTATCAAGGAAGCATCGACTTGAGAAGGTAAACTACAAGAAGGAGACCAATCACCCTCATTTTACCTTTTCAATATTTTCCATCATCACTCCCTTCACTTCAGACACCTGAGCCTTCACCTTCGCAAGCTTGCTAATCTCCTCCGGATGATCCACGCAATACTGCATATGCTCCTTCAGTTTTGACCTAAAAAAACCAAAAGATATTCTCAAAACTGTTACCGTACAAAAGAAGAGTATCCCATAAAAGTTGCACAGAAAATTTACCCAAACTCCTTGTTCAGACTATTGGCAACAGCGGTTGCAGCTTTCCCACCTCCATATCTCTTGTTGAAATCATCCTTAACACGCTCCAAGAAAGCAATGGGAACTTGCCTTCCAGCAGATTCGACTGCAACTACACAATAGGCTGCAGCACAAATAATAAAGATACAATCAAAATGTTGGTTCCACCTTTTTGGGGCATTGAACATTGCATCCATCAGTTGAACTGTACTTCATTCAAAAGCAAGTCAATATATCAGCAGATAAAGAAATGAGATATTCAACATGCACATAAACCATGGATTTTAATGAAAAATAACAAAAAAGAATAATAACATCTAAAAACCCCCTTCCCCCGCCAATGGGACTCATTCATGACCCAAAAGAAAGACAAGAATATCGACATTTATTTGCATATTCATCAAAAGAAAAACTAGAACTTCCCTCTGACAATTTTTGAAATTTTCTAGAACTTACAAACATACAGCATCTCCAGCCTACTAAAATTTTATCAAATAGGAATATACGAGTAAATGAAATTTTTTGAAAATGTCATGAGAAATCAACACACCCTAAGATAAATACTAGAGCATACAAGTCTAATCAAAGCTCTCTGCAATTTGTAGATGGGGCAGTTATTGCAGCCAGAAACTTCATTGAGTTACAAGCAATATTCCTCATAGCAATTTTTTACAGGCTCCAAGGGGCAGTAGGCTTCAATGGACTGGCACCTGTGGTTGCCTCAGATATGGAGCCCACAGGACTCACTGAAGTTTCATCCCTTAAAGCTCAAAACAGCTTTAGAAAAATAATTTGATCATATCAAGAACAACTCACATTCAAAGTAGCTAATTGTAGTTAAAAAGAGAGAGCAGATACATGAAAGTCTAAGTAAACGCATAAAATATTCTTCTAATAACACAAATAGGTATGTAGAAATATGAACTACCAGAGACAATACATGAATTATTACAAAAACCAGTTGCCACAGCAATATACTAATAGTGCGAATCAAAGCAAAATGAGTAATTCTAGCCAGCCCGGCCTGGTGGAGCAATTTTACACTTTTTGTCCCTCCTCTTTAAAACACAACCACAAACACTTTTTGGAGGAGGGACAAAAATGTAAAATTGACCCACCAGACGGCAAACCAGGCCGGGCTGGCTAGAATTTCTGAAACAACATATGACATAAATATCATTTGACATCCAACTCCCGTGCTTGTATTTTCATCAGACAACATTATAAGAGTTCCTAGCCAATGATGCTTTCTCAAATGAAGTAGAAACATAATTACAATTAAAAATAGCCACTGATACAAAATAGTATAATCTGATGTGGTTAAATGATGCACAACGTCAAAGAAAACACGTTTCCAAATCAGAACTACCTTTCAAAGTACTTTCGTCAAGGGAAAGTCCAAATAATCACCATGTTCTTCAAGTAACATTCAATTTGGATACCAAATTAGAAACAATGACGTCGTATTTTTTTTCTCCGAAACCATTCTCTGATCCACAAATAGATCTAACCTTCACAACATAGATACTACTGAGAAATTTCAAAAATAAACAACGATCTGAAATCTGAACCAGTAACAATCGCATTACGTACAACTTCATCTCTCGGATCACCGATCGATTCAGAATCAAAGAAACGAACAAAAAACCACGAGATCAAAGCAATCGAAACAAATTTCGCACAAAATGAGAGAAAAGATCGTTGAAACCCTAATCAGATCAAAGAAACATACAGATCGAATCAAGAAACTAAAAGTAGATGGGCAGATGGGATTAAAAGCTTACTGAAGCCGTCCTCAACAAGGTAATTGAAGGTGTGACTATCGCAGTTGTAGGTGAACTTGTTGTTGCTGGCGGGGAGCTTTTGAAGGCATTGAGAAGCAATACTGGTGAAATTCCCTGTGAATTCGGTGTACTCGGCGAGGATCACCGTTCCTCTCGCAACGAAACTGTAGATCAGAGTCTGCTGACCCATCTTCTTCTTTCACAAACCCTAACCCTAGAAGTTGCAGAGATAGGGAATGAAAGAGAGACGGAGAGATCGATCGACAGCGAAGACAAATGGTTTGGTTTTCGTTCTCTCTCTCGCTCTCCTGGTCTAAAAGATGGGGCGAGAGATTGAAATTTGCGAGAATATTTTTTTCATTTTATTTAGAGAGAGAGAGAGAGCGTACAGATAGTTTGCTGCGAAGGGAAGACAAAGAAGACTCTCTCTCTATTTCGCTGTCATCTGGTTTGAAATGTTGTTAATACCCTCCGAATGAGAGGAATTAACGAAAGTGCCTCTGGATTTGCTCTTATAAGATGAGATTACCCACGTTGAACGAACCCTTTTTAAGACAGAAATTCAAATGGGACTCCCATGTTCTAGACATCTAGACATTCATTCACAATGGAAAATTTCTAATTTTCGAGGAAACCAGCGAGGGACCCCACAGGGGGGGAGCCGTCAATTCCTCGGGATGCGTGCTGGAACTTTCAGGATGCGTGCGTTGATAATTCAAGCGCACATTTCGGGAGAGATGAACGGCTCTCTCCCCCCTGTGGGGTCCCTCGCTGTCTTCCTCAACAGTTAGACGGGTTTCCTCACTGGTTTCCTTCACAATGTGTGTATTTTGGAATGGCTGCCGCTAAATAACACATCACTTCTCCTGATAGACACTACCACCATTACTCCCTAGAACACACCACCAATAAATAAATAAATAAACCCTAATCCTAACTCATTTTTTCTTTTATCCCTTTCTTCTCCTCTCTCCCTCTCTTTTCCATTAACCACCGTCGCCACCTCATATTCTCTTCTTCTTCTTCTTCTTCTTCACCACCTCTCATCCCACCTCCTCCTATCTTCTTCTTTTTATTCTTTTGTTTCTCCTTAGCCGTGGTGAGGTGGTGGCGGCGACGTTATCCCACTTCCTCCCATTTTTTCTTCTTCTCTTCCTCCTTTTTGTTCTCCTTGGCAGTGGCAAGGTGGCGATGATAAAGGGGAGGAGAGGTAGTGGTGTCCCACCTCCTCCCATTTTTTCTTCTTCTCCTCCTCTGTTTTTTTCCTACTTGGCAATGGCAAGGTGGTGGTGGTAGTGATGGTGAGGTGGCGGTGGTGGTGAAGGGGAAGAGGAGGAGGAAAGGTGGCGTTGTCCTACCTCCTCCCATTTTTTTTCTTCTTATCCTCATTTTTTTTCTCCTTAGCGATGGCGAGGTGGTGGTGGTGGTGGTGATGGAAAGGTGGCGATGGTGGTGGTGTTGGGGAAAAGGATGAGGAGGAGAGGTGGCCTCCTCCTTTTTTTTTGTTCTCTCTCCCTGTTGCGTGGTGGTGGTGGCGAGGTGGTGGTGAAAGGGAAGAGGAGGGGTGGCGGTGGCCTCCTCCTTTTTCTTTAATCTTCGCCCTCACGGCCGTTCCTCAAACAAAATGTAATAAATTAACAAACACAAATGGGAATTTGAGAAATACTCATTTAAAATTAATCAACAACAAACACATTAGAAATAAAATTAATAGCACGAGAGGTGGTGGTGAAGGGGAAGAGGAGGGGTGGCGGTGGCCTCCTCCTTTTTCTTTAATCTTCGCCCTCACGGCCGTTCCTCAAACAAAATGTAATAAATTAACAAACACAAATGGGAATTTGAGAAATACTCATTTAAAATTAATCAACAACAAACACATTAGAAATAAAATCAATAGCACGAAAAAGGGACGATTACCAACAATTTGAAAGTGTGCACAAAATGAGGAAGAAAACAATGTAAATGACAGAAATGGGTTAATCGCAGTTGCCCATGCAAGTAGAAGAACCCCATCACAGCGGCACATGCGCATGCAATTACCATATTCGCATGAGCCGTTGCGAATGACCCATTTCAATTTCAGAGTGTGGACCGCCAGGACGGCAAAAATAAAAATTAAAAATTAAATAAAGAGAATGAGAAGGCCACTGCCACCCTTCCTCCCTCCCTTCACCGCCACTTCGCCACCTCTACCATGCAACATGGAGAGGAAAAAAGAGGAAGAGAAGGCCATCGCCACCCGCCCTCCCTTTACCACCATCTCACCACCATGCAACAGGGAGAAAAAAAAGAAAAAAAAAAAAACGAGGAGCCTATCCCCCTCCTCCTCCCCTTCACCACCACCACGCAACAATGAGAGAAAAAAACAAAAGCAAAAAAAGGAACACACCGCCACCATGTCCTCCTCCTCCTCCCCTTCACCATCGCCTAACCTCCACCATACCATCACCACCACCACCACCACACCACAGGGAGAAGAAGAAGAAGAAAAAAAAAAAAAAAGGAAGCCATCGCCACCTTCTTCTCCTCCTCCCTTTCACCACCATCTAGCCATCATTATACTACCACCACCACGCTAGAGGGAGAAGGAGAAAAAAAAATAGATATAAAGAAAAAGATGGGAGGATGTGGGATGAGAGGAGGAGGAGGAGGATGAGAGGTGGTGATGGCGGGGTTGATGGAGAATATAAGGATAAAGGAGAAGAGGGATTAGGGATTAGAGTTTTTTTTGTTTATATAGTGGTGGTATCCTTTAGTAAATTCAAAAAATTGGTGAGTTGTGATTTTCATCAATATAAGTGGTGATGTTATTTAACAGTCACCTTTTGAAATAGTAGCCATTATTGACCTTTTTAGGTCAAAATTTGGAAAATATTATTTTTAGGCTTCGAGGATATCAACTGAAAGATTTTGCATTAAATATTTGGGAGATGGATCAAATGGTTTACTTAATTTTAGGGAGTTACGATAGATTTGAAGTTTGATGGTCATATCGGAAATGAATAAACCGCAATTTAACATGCACTTAATTAGCCAATTATAAGAGTTATAATAATAGAATCATTAAGCCGAGGGTGTAGCATGAAAGCAATGTACAAAAGGAAACATGTTTATCTACGAGTTGTACATAAAATAATCAAATCATCAAATTAAGTAATTTATTATACATGAAAGCAATGTACAAAAGGACATTTGCTTAGTGTTGGGGCTCAGGGTGGTATTCTTGCACTTTGCACAAATGGGGAATCTTTCAAATATGTACTATTATGCACAATGGCGAAACCACATAGAGCGCAAGGGGGCAGTTGCCCCCCTCAGTTTTGAAAATCTTTTACCGTAGATGGTCTAAGTGGGTTTCAATTGTTTGAGATTTGTTAAGATTGCCCCTTTCTATTTATCACACTTTTTAAGTTGTCTCCTCAATTATGAAAATTCTTTGTAATACATGGTGTAAGTGTGTCCTAGTTGTTTAAAATTTATTAAATTGCCTTCGTCTATTTATCACACTTTTGAAATTGCCCCTTTAATTATGAAAATCCTTTGTAGTACATGATGTAAGTGGGTTCTAATTATTTGAGATTTGTTAGATTGTCCTTTTTCATGCAAATAAATATTGTACAATATAACTCAAGATTCATGCCAATAAATGTTGTTAAATTATTTTATGCTTTGTATCACTTTGCCCTCCTTGATGAAATTCTTGGTTCTACCACTGATTATGCATAGATCTGGATCTTAAAATGTCATCATCAATAGCATATTTCGACACATGCATACATTAGGTCCAATTAGCTATGACTTACTCTCAGTTAGTCCAAGCCATCCTTTTATGATAAATCTTGAGTCATTTTCAGTGAATGTGCACAAGACTTTCTTATCAATAAAAAACAGAGTAAGGGCAAAGTTATCTATAATTGATAGATGTTCTTAATCTATTTCATTGATCTTGTTGGATAAGGGTTTAGTTGCTTACAGCTTGGTGAGGTGATAGGCTCAAGACAACCAAAGTAGTCATCTCATATGGAGGGAGATCTCACCATTACCAACTAAAATTAAGTAAATATTGGATAATTGTAAGGGTGCTATTGTCTATTTAGGTCAACTTTGGGTGGTTGTCTAGTCTCCTATGGGGCTTTGAAGGTTGAACAGACTTTGCCTACTTCTTCTTATACCATTTTATTATTGATGTTGACCTGAGCAGATTACTCGTAATATAAGATCATATATGACTGGGATGCGACCCTTTCACTTCAACTAATGACACCGTCTTTGTTTATCCAAGGTCCTAATTACCAACAGTATATTGCACATCATATGTAATTTCGAGTCCTAATTAACCAATAGTATATTATACATTACATGTATTGATATTCACCTAATTATTACACAGAATACCACCTAATTTATATTTGTTATTCACTTTGACAATCTATTTTATATTAATTATTTAAATTTTATATTTTTCAGGATTCAGAGCGTTAACGGATTAATGCGAAGTTCAAGGTGATAATAAGCAATTTGGTATTGACGAGCGGAGACGGGGGTGCAGTTAACCCAACACAATTACCCTAATTTTCTATAAAACCCAATAACCCTAATTTCTCTGGGGGTTCTCCCAGCCAACAGCTCCCATACCATCTTCTCCACGTTTCAACACAGCTGCCACCACCATCAGACGCCCTCACCATCACCACCTCGCGCACAAAACAGTGGAGGAACAGGGAGCACATCCCTGTTTTCCTCCCTCGCAGCCGTCACGTTCCTCTCCATCTCCTTGTTTTAACATCACGTCCTCACCTCCCTGACCTCGCTAGCAACCACACACACAACTCCATCTCCTCATCCCCTGTTCTCACTGTCACAAGTAGCGCAATACAACCACCGCGACAGGAGCAAAAACAAGGAGCACCGCCCCTTGTTTCTCTCGCCCGTTCTCATCCTCTCTCCCATCTCTCTCTCTGTTTGTTATTCTTCTTCAGCAACGCGAACCACCATCACCGCCACGAAGCAGAGCTCGCGAGCCGCTATCACCGAGCACCACGCACGCCGGACAGTCCCACCGTCTTCCCTTCCGCCATCTAACGTCCTGTCGCGCGCTCCCTGAAGCTATCATCGATGCAAGCAAGGGATTCTCATCCCTAAAGCTTCTCGTTTTAGAAAATAATAAGTTATATTAAAATAACTTGAAAAACTGAATTGGTGGATTCAATGCCTTGGTTTCCCTTCTCATATTCTTAAAAACTTTTTATTTTGCTTTTTAATTTGATTTTTAGTTTAGATATTTTGATTGATGTAACCCCCATTTAAATTAGTTTAAGTCAACTCTGAAATTTAATTGCAACCACAGTCCTTGTGAGATCGACCTGTACTTACCCTTGTCTACCAGTTAGACACTGTGCACTTGCAGTTATTAAGACTAGGTTGAATTAACCTATTTATTTAGGTTAGTTAAATCTGCATCATATACCTAGGATTGTAACGATCATTCTTTAACAATTATCTCACTTTCATTAAGGTAGTTGTACAAAGTGTACTATGTTGATGGGCTGGGATCGGATGAAAGATCTCGAATGGGGATGATCTAAAGCTAAAACTATCCATATTTTATCCACATGGGCACTCCAACCATATCGATAAACCTTATCTATCTCATATCCATCTTCAATATCCATGGAAAGCCCGAGGTGTGGGGTTTTTTACCACACGGTCAATAACGACTGTTTTTTACAATGCCCCTCAAAACATAATTGTAATTAGTACTCCCCTTCCCCTTGTCAAAAACAAATATTGCACCCACAAAACTAATCTTCCAATTAGTCAAGAGTCAAAAGACTTGTTAGCCAACATGTGTTTTGATCAAGTATACACCATTTTAAGTCTAAAGGTTTATAATCTCGAGATTAACTCTAACTACATGACCCAAGAAATATCTAAAGGTTTAAAAAAAATTCTTTCTGCTTTTCCAAGTTGTCAACACCATCACCCCCACGATTCATGCGATTGAATCCTCACATGAACCCCACATTTATATTTTCTCACTCTCTCTCCCTTTTTTAAAAGTCAACTCGACGTGATGTTCAACGTTTGATGTATAAAGCAGAAGCTATAGGATTTCAGGAATAACAAAAAGTTTGATTGGATGCATTGGCGATGGAAAAGCTTACCAGTGGCTCAACATGAAACTCGTACAAGCCATGTGAGCAAACCAACCATTGTCCTTGAACCCATTGTAAATGGGTCACTTGAAGCTATTGTAGATGAGTCATTGTAGATTTGACATCATTTCTTTGGTATAGCTGGATTGCTCAACGATATCAATATTTTAGATAGTTTTCTTTTATTTGATGACTTAGCCAACAATACTACACCTCATATTCAATTTGAAATGAATGGTAATCAATATAACATGGGGTATTATCTCTCAGATGGGATACACCCTAAATGGGCAACTCTTATTCAGATTGTTCAGTCAACCTATCTCTAACAAGTAACAATTATTCACTAAACAACAACAAATACTTTGAAAAAACGTTGAAAGTGCATTTGGAGTCTTACAATCTGGGCAGGTAATCATAAAATGGTGTGCCCGATTTCAGAAAATAGGAGATGTATCTGCCACCATGACAACTTGTATTCTCTTGCAAAACATATGAATATGAAGTTGACCTAAAAACCTAAAACTTCTAGCCGTTAGCCTATGAAACAGAGTCAATACCAATGAAATGCATGTTGCCTATCTTACAATCGTTTTTGAATTTGTATATTGTCACATCCTAATTCCCAAGATACATAAATATCTCGGAAAACTGAGACGCGACACAACTCAAATATTTTTTTATCCATTTATTTTACTTGCCAATGGTTGCATCTGCTAGCACACGACGAAATAAACTAAACCAAATCAAACCTAGATCTGCAAGTCAAACTTACCTATCAGATGTCTGATCATGTAGACAAAACATGAGCACCCAGTGCCTCCTACAACACTACATATATTGACTAAGACAAATCAAAGGGAGAGTATAAATTAACGATGCACCACTACTTTTCATTTTGAATGTTCAATCATAATGTAAATATGCATATGAGATGCAACACTCAAATGTGCTTAGACAATACTTCATTCCTTCCGTGGAAACATCTTTGGTATATCTCATATTAAAGTACGCATCGGGGTGGAAAACCTTCAACCCAAATAAATACCCAAACATCCTCATATCCGTAATAGTCATCTCAACTCATCTTCCACTACTAGGCATCACCTGCGATTCACCAGTACCTAGGTTATGAGCTACTGTGGGAGTTCCTTTTTTGGATGTGGGGATAACACCATGTTCTCAAGGTCATGTGGTACTCCTTTTGCTAAGTTTGGAATAGTTCCATATTTTAAACAGGTGCCTCATTTCTTAAGGCCAAATGCTATACTCCCTTTTCCAGGTTTGGCATGGTTCCTTCTTTCTAAATGAGTATAATCAAGTGCTCAATAGCATCAACATCATTATATCACTCTCATAAACATGTCATTAAACCAAAAAGGGGGGAAATATTGTCTAGCAAAATTCCACATGACTTCTCAAATACATGCCATGACTGCTCAATTATATCATCACTCTCAAATGCTATTTAATAGCTCAAATTAGAAAATCATGGTTTATTATGCAATTTCAGCAATTACGCAATTATGCGAAGTATCATCCTCTAACTCGATAAACTTCTACACCACATGGCATTACAACAAAACATTTCCAAATCTAACTTTTAAACCAAACCGTCAAAATGCATCAATATCTCAAATAGTACTCGCATACTCTGAAATACCAATAAATCAAAATTTACAAGTGGATGTTCTACTCATTTAAGTGGAATGGGTTTCTGAAACTCAATTCTAACCTGACAAAGCGCTTAGAATGCATAACAACTTGGTGACTTCGGAAGCTCCCCAAATTTGGTCCAGACCTCTAGAGGCCCCTAAAGAAACTCAAATTCTGGCAAATTCGTTTTAAACTCCCCAAAATTGCAAAAACAGTGAACAAATTGTTCGGAGATTGCAAAAAGGAACAGTTTGGCAAAGGACCAAAAACTACTTACTGGTGAAACATGTCCATTGGCCATTGCGACAAAGCCAAATTCTGGCGATAACTCTCCGAAAACCACCCAATACCAGTTTGATTGTCTCTGAATAGGCCGGAGATTGGTCGGAATAATGCCCCCAACACCTTTGAACCGTGAATCAAAGCTCACCCATGCGATCACAATCCAAAATTGATGTCGACAAATCTCCTTGTCACTATTTTTCAGAAATTTCAAGCCGACTCCCAATTATTTCTGCATACATTATTACAAACTCCAAATGTCTCCATAGAGGGACTGATTGAAACATAGTTGTTCTCCCGACCTCCAACAGGTAGTGTTGAGCCTCCCTCGCGGTTACACTTTGTTTTTGTGCAGGAAAACGAGAGAAAAAGAAGATGAATGAATAAGAATTGAAAAGATTTTAGGTGGAGAGACCCATTGAACCGCGCGATCGCAGATCGAGCTTGTCGGAGAAGAAAAAGAGGCTCTCGCCAAGGGCGAAGGAAAAGGGCAAAAAGGAAAAAAAAAAAAAAAAAAAAAAAAAAAAAAAGGAGGGATGCTCCTTTTATAATTGGGTGTCTATTGCCCCCACTGAAATCTGAGGGCACCCACCTTAAAAAAATCCACAAATAAAATTTAAAATATTTATAACTACTGTATAAATCCAAAAACTCTAAAATTGTGTACTTTAGCCAAAGGAAAAAAATTTACAAGTGTTATATATAGATGCAATCAAAGGAAACTCATTGGAAACTGAAACAATACTTCACTGAACATCTATGGACAAATTCTGGAAACAATTAGTAGTTTGTTTTTTATTTTTAGTGTGTTATTGTATAGTGATATTTCTTTTTAATTTTAGTTGGTGTTTTTGTGTTTGTTTTAAATTGAATGAAAGATAAATTTTCATTAAAATAAATAAATTTAATTAAACAAATATTACTATTACATGTCTAAATAAAAAATAATTTTGTTAATACATAAATGTAATGGACAACATGTCTTTCTTGATTAAAAAAAAAAAAACCTAATTGAGTGCATGTCTCCATAAAGATCTGTTGTAAAATTAGATGGAAGCAACCACATCCATAGTGTCATTTGCAAATGGGTGGCCTGCATTTTTGCACGACGTCTTTAAAAATTTCCATGTTACCTGTCGAGCCAATATTATTGTTGAATTAGAATGAAATTCATCATCATAATGTTGCATTTTTTTAATCTCTTCATTGGTCTTCTAATTTGTAACTTTAGCTTGTATATATATATTTTTTTTTTGCGATTGCGACTATCATGTCCAGTCTTTTTTGTGCATGAACGAGGAAGTTGTACATGTCGAGATTAAGAAGAACCACTAGATCGATTGACCTTAATTTGCTTGCTTGTTTCCAAATAGCCTAGCCAAACGACTGATGGAGTTTTTATTAACCTAAATTAATAAGCTAATAAACTCTACTTGTAATACCGCAAGTGCACGACTGTCTAACTGGTAGAGAGTGGCAAATACGGGTCGATCCCACGAGGATTGACAAGACAGTCGAATTCTAGGACTTATTTGAACTAATTTAAAATTGGGGGTTACAACAGATGTAAATTACTAAATTAAGATAATGAAATTGAACACTTAAAGACTAAACTGATAAGATGATATGAGAGTGGACCGAGACATCGAATCCACCACAGGTTCTTCGAGATTTGTGTAATCCAAAGTATTATTTTCAAGAATTAACACGACTAACCTAAAGATTAATCTAAGTTCTCAATTGATTTCAGCAAAAGCATAAACCCCTAGCATTGCATGTCTTCTTACGGCACACACAATCACATGTTTATTTTAACTAATTCTAAACCCCTAGCATTGCATGTCTTCTTACGACACACACAATCACAGATTCAGATTAATTGATTAAAACAGACTTTGAATATAAATAAAGGGTACTTCTAACTACCGATTATTCTAGATAATTATTCCGAATATAATCGGTGAAAGCAAATTATTGAAATTCAGAAATCAACTGTGTTTAACGTTCAAGCATATAGAAAACAATAAATTCAAATACAACAAACTCTAGGAAACCCTGTGGTTTCATCTTTGCCTCGGCGCGGGATCTAGAAGATCATGGTGGCGGTGGTCACAACACTGGTGTAGGTGGAATCCATCTCAGCATGAATGCGCATCCCAAAAAATTGTTGCAACTACACTGTGGTGGTACATAGCAAGTATTCGGGGTGTGAATAACCGAACTATTTTCTCCCACCAAAAGTCGTGTGTTCCTCTGGTCTTCATTTCCAGCGAGCCGCGCTGCTTCGTCTTCACTCCTCACGAGTTCCTTCTTCCTCCGACCGGCTCCGGTACCTGCAAAAGAAAGAGAGAGATGGAAGAACAGAAAAGGACGCGAAAGTGAACAAAAAAGAGGGAGATAAACAGGGGCGGTGCTCCCTGTTTCTACTCTTGTTGCGGTGGTGGTGTGCGAGCTGGTGCGCCGCTTGCAATAGTGGTCGTGAGAGAAGGAAAGAGTGAGAAAGAAAGAGGGAAACATAAAGGAGGGCTGAGAGAGTGGGAGAAACAGAGGGGGGGAGGGCGGACAGAAGAGCAGGGGTGGTGGCGGCTCTGTCGCGAGATGGAACCAGGTGGTGGCGGTTTTGTCTAGCAAGCGAGGACGAGCGGGTGAGGAAGGAAGGCGAGGTGGTGATTGCTAGAGAGATAAATATGGGAGATGAAGGAACATAGAGTGGGTGGTGGAGACGGCTGGCTGCAAGGTGGTGCGTGGGTCTGTTTTGGTAGTGATCGCGAGGTGAGGTGGTGACGGCGGGATGATCGCACTGCCGGTTCTCCTATCGAGCGAGGATCGTCGGCAGGGTGGATTGGCGTGGTGGCTGGAAAAGAGAGGAGGAGAAAGGAGGAACGTCGAAGAAGAGAGAGCTTCCTCCAAAAAGGGGAAGAGCTAAATAGGGTTCTCCTATTTTCTTGGGCTTGGGTTTTTCAGAAGGCGTTGGACTTGGGTTTTTAGGTTAGCCTTTTGGGTTTGGGCTTAAGTTAAATTAGGTAGACCTAGGTTTATTTGGGTTAGGTTTAGATATGTGACCATCTACTATGTACCACCGCTAGAATTGACCAATTGATCATTCCTTAAATTGTCGCCGTAATGCGATTTCATCGTTCATGCTCAAATTCCTACAAAGACATGAAAATGAAATAATTAAAATAAAATATAATAATCGAAACACTATCATATATAAATTAAGAGATATATTATGTAATAATTACGTGAATATCAACGACCAGTAGTTTATATGAAATGATCTGAGTTTACCTCACTTGATATTGTCAACCCTGTAGCATCAAGATAACTACCATTTGATCGACTTCCATTGCTGTCATGAATTTCAACCCTTGCGTTTCAGATGGTGGTTATTTTTAGTACATTGGTAGCCACATCATTCCAGTTATGCCAGTGATTGATCTCAAATCTTACCGCAAGTGCATGGTTACCTATTGAGTTAGATAACGACAAGTATGGGTCGAATCCCATAAGGAGAGCTACAAAATTTGGAAAAATAATTTTTAAATCTCTTTTGAAACTAAACCTAGTTAGAAAAGAAGTGATTGTTGATGTATTTGAAATAAAAATGCAAAGTAAAACCTAAATGTGAGAGTTAGGGCTTTGAGTTTACCATCATGAACAGATGTCACCATTAGGCCACTCTTAGATTAATCTTTTCCAAATTCATTAACACATCCTAAGGTAGATTATCATCTCACCTAGGATGAAAAATATGACATTAAGAGCAAATTGATTTCAAACTTAAGTATATTAGTAACCTAAGAATCAAATGTGGATTTAAAAGCATACAAGGAATCCATACTTAAATGAAACACCAAATATCTAGCAAATCACAATGAAACTTAGACTAATAATATGCAAAACATTGTAAGGAGCTTGTTAGAGAAATTGCAAGTATAGAAACTTATCTAATCTCGAGCTTAAGAAATAGAAGAAGAAAAGATGAATTGAATTCATATGATGAAACACAAAACATCTAACTTACCCCATAGATTCATGAGACAACCAAGCTACAAGACCAATCTAACTACACATACTTATCTAATACATGAAAATGAAAAGAACTAATATAAAATAAAGTCATCTTGGAGTTATCCTCCCATGGGTTCAACCACACCCTAAGGTGGGATGTTAGCCAAACATGGTAAGCCCTAGGTCAAATTTCACTTATTTATCTCAAAACTACAACTATTTCAAATATTTTTCTCTCAAAAGTGTTTCAAAGTCTTTCTTCTTCAAGTGCGTTCATGTGTGGGGAATTTATAGGTGAAGAAAGTTGAGACTTATGTGTAGAGATAATGGGGGTGGAAGTGGAGTGTTGTAGTAAAATAAGACGGAGTGTAAAAGTGATGGAGTAAAGATATGGAAGAGTATAAAAGTAAAATAAGGCAGAGTGTAAAAGTGAAAAATAAGATGCAGTGTAAAAGTGATGAAGTACAAATGTGAGAATGGATAGTGAAGTTTATAGAAATTCTTTGATTATGATAAAGTTTCATGTGAATGTCCAAATCTTCAAGTTGATTTTCTCAAAATTCGTAGATGATGATACTTTGTGGGCTTGACTTCATGGGTCTTGGGCTTGAAAATCTTTGATTTTGACAATACATATGTGAACTTCCAATGGGCTTTTATAGTTGTTGATCTTAGTCTTATTGTGCCACTTTGTGTATGATTTGAGATTAGTGTTTGAATTTCTACAAAATACACATAATGAGATATTTTTATTAGATAATTGACCTTAGAAATTGTATATTTAGGGGCATAAAATGTCTCATTTATATGCTTATCAACCACTCAGACGTGCATTTGAGGATTTTCCAACAACACTCAAACTTGAACAACTAAATTTTCATTTGGGTGTATAAAAAACTTTTGCTTCATTGAGTTGCACAAACCAAATAAAATAATATAAACAAATATAACAAATCAATCATTTTGAAAATAAATAAATAAATAGATTTCTAATACACCCAAATATACCTTATGCAACCGTGTTTTTCCACTTAGGTTTTGGCGTTCTATATGGTTGAAATTACCTTGGAATTTGTTCATAGTTGCTTGAATAAATTTTTTCAACGATGTTGGAGTGTTGTAGTTGGACGATTAAATGCCCCCAAAAATAAAAATTAATCAATAAACGAGTAAAGTACACACTCCCACATGGTATGTCCTCGTTGATCGGCCTCAATAATCGCATTATCTCCATAGCTATCCAAGTTTTACATAGCGCTCATATAGAAGTAATCACAACTTTAGTCAAGGAAAATTCCAAATAATCACCGTTTTCTTCCCGTAATGTTCAATTAGGCTGCCAATTTATAACAATGACGTCGTAGTTTTTTCTCCGAAATGATTCTCTGATCCACAAACAGATCTAACCTTCACAACATAGGTACTACTTGATATTCACATAATTATTGCATAATATATCCCTTAATTTATATATGTTAGTGTTTCGATTATTATATTTTATAGTAATTATTTCGTTTTCATGTCTTTGTAGGAATTTGAGCGTGAACGATGAAATCGTATTAAGGCGACAATTGGTCAATTCTAGCTGTGGTACAAAGTAGAGGGTCACATATCTAAACCCTTAAACCCAAAACCAAGCCCATAACGTAAACCCAAAACCTAACTCATAAACTCAAACCCAATGCCAATCCTAAGCAAACTCAAAGAATATTCTCCCAATTATCCCTTGATTTTACCTTGATTCACTCCATGAATCATCCCTTTATCTCATCTCTATTCATTTCGATCATTCTCTATAATTACAAGAGAAAAGGGTGAGAAAATGGGAGAAGAGAAGGGAAAAGAAAATATTACAGAAAATTAAAGCCTCTTTCTCACACAGTGATTCTCATCACCATCACCACCTCCCACCGCCACTACCCACCACGAAACAGGGGCGTGACAACCCTGTCTCGCTTCACCTCGCCACCACCGAGCATCGCCACCGTCCCTTCGCCACCACCATCACCTCCCTGTTCCTCGCTAGCAACCACGTTCCTCACCACCTCCCTGTTCCATCATCCATCAACCACCATCTGTCTCTCCGTCACCATCCAACAACCACAGCCGCACCACTATCATCCGAACACCGCCACCGCCACGAAATAGGGGCGTGACAACCCCGTTTCGCGTCAAACCTTCATCTTGCCACCAAACACCACACAGACTGTCCCTCCGCCACCGTCCCTGTCCAACAACCAAACACCGAGCATCGTGAGTCACCATCATCACCGCGATTCTGTTCGGCCTCGGGACAGAGCCAGACAGACCGTCCGAGCCGCCATCACCGCCCTCTCTTCGTCTCGGCCCTCCTCCCTGTCTCCCTCTCTCACGGTCACCATCGCAAACGGCCATCATCCGAGCACCACCACTGCCACAGGAGCAGAAACAGGGGAGTCCTCGCATATCTCTCTCTCTATTTTTTTGTGTGTTCTCATTGCATGTCTCTCTCTGTTCTTCCATTCCTCTCTCTTTTGCAGGTTCCGGAGCAGGTTGGAGGACGAAGGAGCTCGCGAGGAGCAGAAACGAGGAACCGCGAGCGGCGCTGCTCGCTGGAGACGACGCGCAGAGGGCGCTACTTTTCTGGCGGGAAATAACTGAATTTCAAACAATTTGGTTATTGGCACCCCGAGCATCTCTCTGTACCACCACAGTGCATTTGCAACCATTTTTTCTCGGGATTTGTGTTCGGACCACCTGCTGATTTGCTGAGTACCACCACATCGAGATTGCGACAAACCAAAGGGGTTGCATAATTCATTTTAATTTATTTTACTGACTTAAATGCTTAATTGATAAACAATTTATTTCTGAAAATTGATAAATTGCTTTCACCTTTCATGTTCGATTAAAAAATTGATATGTTTGGTAGTTAGATTAACATTTTATCAATATTCAAAGCATGTGCTAAAAAGTATTAAGCTTAGACTTTGATTAAGTGTGCCTTAAAAAAACACTTAATGGTTGGTAAGAGTGTATTTGCTTGAAATAAATTATTCATGTTTGATAGAAACTGAAAATGGATGGAATTGAATTTTAATGATCACATCTTCGGTGTAAGCAATGGATTCTCATCCCTAAAGCTTCTCGTTTATAATTTCAGTAATTTAGATTAAAATATTTTGCTAACTCATTGGTGAGTCCAAGCCCACAAAATCCATCTTTTCTTTTTATTTTATTTTTCTTATTTTTAATTTATTTTTAGTTTAGTTTTAAAAATACTGTAACCCCATTTTCCTCCAAATTAGTTTAATTAAATTATTAAATTCAATTGCATCCTGTTTCCTCGTGGGATCAACCCATACTTGCCGTTGTCTACCAGTTAGACATCGTGCACTTGCGGTTATTACAAGTTGGTTTATTAGCTTATTAATTTAGGTTAATAAAATCCTCAACACTACTCAGAAATTTTAAAAATATACAACGATCTGAAATTTGAACCAGTAACAATCGCATTACGTACGACTTCATCTCTTAGATCATCGATCGATTCAGAATCAAAAAAACGAACACAAAATCACGAGATCAAAGCAATTGAAATAAATATCGCACAAAATGAGAGAAAAAATCGTTGAAACCCTAATCAGC
The DNA here is from genome assembly GCA_963556465.1 of Berberis vulgaris. NCBI lineage: Eukaryota > Viridiplantae > Streptophyta > Magnoliopsida > Ranunculales > Berberidaceae > Berberis > Berberis vulgaris. The sequence continues at coordinate 20,437,091 of OY747127.1, forward strand.
TCAAAGAAACAAACAAATCGAATAAAAAAACTCAAAGTAGATGGGCAAATCGGATGAAATGAAGAAAAGGAAAACAAAAGCTTATTGAAGCCGTCCTCAAGAAGGTAATTGAAGGTGTGACTATTGCAGTTGTAGGTGAACTTGTTATTGTTGGCGGGTAGCTTTTGAAGGTATTGAGAAGTGATACTGGTGAAATTCCCTGTGAATTCGGTGTACTCGGCGAGGATCACCGTTCCTCTCGCAAATTGATTTCAGTGCCTTAAGTGGTGAAATCCTTTTGCAAAAATCCTTGCATATATGATAAGTCTTGCAAATCAATTTTCTATAAAAGAACTTTTCATCATTTCATGTGATCTATCAAACACCTACAAATGGAAATTTCAGCAAATTATTTGTATTTAATCGAATTTGCAGTGAACCAAGCAGGGCCAAATGCCAACTTTGTAAAAGACAATGACTATGTGCATCCACGACTTTTGTTTGCACAACCATGTGTGAAATTCACAACAATCCTTAACCACCACAAAATTTTGAATGCCACTGCAATTGGGAAAATCACGCGAAGCAAAATTCAAAGATTCCTTCTTGGGTTCCCTCCAACTTTGGATATCTTCCTCAATGATTATTTGTCCCATACTCCCCTCCCCAATATTCTTCACAACTACTCGCCTCATCAATCTCCTCTAATCTGCAAAAAAACCAACAAAGTAATTGAACGTTGGATTTTATTTTCAACAAGTTGCAACCTAGTTACTTGCTAGATATCATGCATTTAGGGTGTGGTGGTGCTTTCTAGCAAATACAAGAAGATTGGTAAGGGAGGTGTTTTACGTTTTTTTTTTTAAAATATGGACAATTTTTTTTTCCAAACATTGTATGAGATCATCATCTTTTTCAATACGATTAACCCAACGAAGAACCACAACTTAGAAGGGGTTAATTTGAATAATTAATTGACACTTTTGGGGGAATTTTTTTTTTTATTGTTCACTCTTCGAGTCCTTAATCTCTTTCAAATTGCAGCAGCTTCGATTAAAAAAAATTCCATTTATATAAGAAGAAGACTTTTGTTGGGAATAATCGTGTTGGGACCTTTTATACGTTACGGTGGTACAAAGTAAGTTTTAGCAACTTGACCAAGTCGTGGCAGCGCAAAGTGAAAGTATTGGATACGCATGGTTGCTGATGCTGCCCCAGTTGGATTGGAGCTCGGATTGAAACAAAGTTGAGGAGAGCCAACACACTAAACTAATCAATCGAGGAGAAGAGATTCTCATTTCATTTCATTTCATTTCATTTCGTGCTCCAGCGTAAGTACCCACTCTAATATTTCGCGAATTAGGGTTTTGATTTCGCTAATTTGTCTGAAATGTGTTTGTTTTCGAGTCTGATGAGTCGATTTCTACTCCGAATTTGATTAGTTTCCCTAAATCTTTAATTCTTTTCAATTCGACCCTCTTTATTGCCTGATTCAATGTGTTGTAATTTGTACTCTACAATCTATTGTCAACTTCGTGTCCACAAATGTGTTGTTTAGGTTTGATCTTTAACTGAAACACCGAGGAAGGTAAAGGGAGTTCATTTGCTAATAATTTGTTTCATTGGATCTTGGTTTTAGTATATGGAGTTCAACCTATGATGAAATGCAGTTGGGGTGTTTTTGATATCCAAGTTATTTATCATCAAACAGAAATATTCAGTTTTAATTCATTACATAGTAGAAGCAGCAGACCTTGAGAGTGAGGGGTTCATAAGGAGAGGAAACAAAACTACTGAAACGTGTAGAGTAATGCTCACAAAATAGGCCCCAATTGAACTTGGACTCTCGAAGAGACTCCTCCTCACCATGCCCCAAGTAATTTCCCACACCCTTTGTTTGATGGAGGCCGCAGTCTGATCATGCTGACCTTTGTGCCCATGAGTAATAATTCCCCATGTTCTTTTTGGTAATAATTGGTGCCATTTGCTACCACTAGGTTTGACTATCAGCTCCTATATTCTTAAACGGAGTCGTTTGTTCGTGTTGCTGGGTTCTAATTGATACCTAAAAACCTGCACATCTAGCTTGTTAGGTTTGGGGTCATGCACAGGATACACAAGGGTAGGTACCATAGCTCATCCACATATATGGAGTATGAGGTAATACCTCCTGTAACTGTATGTAGTGATAGTGTAATTAAATGTGTTGTCTAATGATGACTTTTTTATATTGTTTGGCATCGATCAGTTCCTAGTTAGATAAGAACAATGGATCCTTCGGAAATGAGGTACTTGGAGAATGACGATACTCCAACCATGAAAACTATCAAGGGTGCTACCACAGGTCTGGTTACAGGGACAATTTGGGGAACCATTGTTGCCACTTGGTATGATGTACCCCGTGTTGAGAGAAGCGTTGCTCTTCCAGGTCTTGTAAGGACCTTGAGGCTCATGGGTAACTACGGGGCGACCTTTGCAGCTATTGGAGGTGTGTATATAGGTGTCGAACAACTGGTGCAGCATTACCGAGGAAAACGCGACTTTATTAATGGAGCAGTTGGTGGTTTTGCTGCTGGAGCTACTGTTTTGGGTTACAGAGGTATGATTTCTCTTTTTGTGTTTGGCTCGTATTTTGCTTATGATTTGCTACTAGTTTTCAGATATCAATGATAAAATCTGTAGGTGTTAGCATGTTATATTGCATTCTAGATTCATAGGGAAATTTATGCCATGTCAACTTGGTAACATGTCTCTTTTACGTCCAACAACTATATTTTAACCTATTGTATACGATTTTGACAAAGTCAAATAAGAAATTATATTAGACAAAGTGAAGGGCCGATGAATGAGAAACTCACAGCCTGTAACAACAACAATAAGACAAGTCAAAATATAAAGCCAATCAACTGTTTCAGTACAAATTCATCCCAATCATACATAAAAGGCTCCTTGTTATATAGCCCTCTACAGATGGCTCTTTGATGTCAAGATGTAACTAATGGACTGATTTCCTCTTTCTTTCAAACTTCTAAGACATGATTTTGAGTCAACCTGAACCACCCCCAATCATCCATTGTGGACAGGCCCTCAGGGTATTCTTTTTCCGCTCGACCTACCAATGTTTAACTGTCCCATTTCTAGGCCTGCTGCATCTGAAATTTGGAACTCCATCAAAATCCATTTCTTAATCTACATAGCATACTCACACTTCCACAGTTCAAAAGTAGGTGAGCGGTAGTCTCCTCAGGCCTTTTTTCAAAATAAGCGGCAGTTTGAAATGTCAACTGTAGACTGCCCACCTCCTCAGATTCTCTACTGTTAGCACTCTTCCATAGGCGACTTGGCAGATTAAAATATTAACGCGAGGCGGGATACTCTTAAAACCTATGTCACAACGGCATGGATACGAAGTGTCGGGCACGTCGTGCAAACAAACACTATTAGTCATGCTATAGTATTATTTACTTTTTAAACAATACATTTATATGTAGGTCAATATTGCTACTCATATACTACTAATTTGCTATAATATGCTTGTAACATCATTAAATAATTGAAATTATGAATATAGGTGAAAAAGTTGACGATCTAAGCATGCAGTGTTTGATGGGAGTATCCAACGAGTGTTTGGGTGTCCGAGGATCCAATACGTGCCAACATGAGAATTTTTTTGAAAATGAAGTGTCGATATCATATAGCTTAGGGAAAATAATTTTGTGTTTTGAGCAAAATACATTAGCACTTATACTCCATGACTCCATGTCAACACTTAGAGGGGAGTAGAAGTGAAGAGTTTTAAGTTTTTCAGTGAGAAGCAATCATCCTCACCTTCCGAAAGTAAGCTTTTCATCACCTTCAGTATGAGTAGACTGGAACTGCTTGAGAATATTGGTTAGGGCAGTAGCTCGATTGTATTCGCTATTGTTGAAATCCCTTCTCAAATAGAGGTTCCAGTCCTCTGAAGAATCTCCTGATCCCCAAAATACCTTTACTGGACCATTCTTCTTCAAACAAAGATCAAATACATCCGGGAACTCATCTTTGAGGTGAGAGTTGCTACACCATTTATCCCACCCAAACCAAATATGTTTCTTTCATATCAAGTGTGGGAGGAGAATTTGTTTAACAAGAGATACTTCTTTCTCAAGCCCAAGTCCTAACACCACATTTATCTTGTTTTACGATCCCAATCAACCCTGCACTCCACATAATTGTCTCAAATAATCAGCCCCCACAAAGTATCTTGTTCATTCGCAAATCTTCAAACCACTTATTAGAAGAGCATCTCTACCGACAAAGGTGTTAGTCTGTTCACGTACTAGCTCGTCTAGTTGAAAGTGGATGGTGCTGAACACTAGAATTATCGTCTAAGACTTGCATCTCCCAGAAAAGGTGTAAAGAAATGCAGGTTTTGCTTACATAATGATCTTCGATAGAACAAAAGGTTAAAAATACTCTACTGGTATTCAGAAAGATACTTGGGGACGGCAGCCATCGCCTAAGCCTTGAAAGATTTGACTTACCCCACCAAACTTCCAACCCAGACTATGAGGAACGCCTTCCCAGTTCCAAACATCAAGAGTAAGCCATAGATGTTCAAAGAGGTAAGGGGGTATACCAACATTTATGGTTCTGTCACGTGAATTAACTTCTTCCATTAATCACATATACCCCAAGTCACGGAGCTATGCTGATCGTGTTTTGTACACGGAAGGTGGAGCAAGATACTCAAGTAGTCCCTCAAAAGATCATCAACTGAATTGGGAATCTCCACAAACGCCTTGAATAAGGATACAAAGTAGTCTTAGATCTATCCCTCTTGGCCATCAGCAATGAAGGAGGAGATGTGAAGAAGACTCCAAAGGCTGTTGAAGGCCATTGGATTACCTTCACTTCCTTATGGGTTCAAGACTTCAAGACTTCCCTTATTTTCTTTGAGGAAGGTTTCCTCTTTCGTTGTTTGTCATTATTTAGAAGGTTATTTTCCTCCTATTCAAGTTTCCCTAAGAAATTGATATTGGGGAGATGAACTGACAATTTTATATCCATTCTTGTTGATTGCGTTTTTCTTTCCCGTGGATTCAAGGAATTGTCATTGGTTTTAGTTGCAGATTGCAGTTGGTTATTTCTTCTAGTAGAGGCAATCACTTCTTTGTGGTTGGGTTTGATTCAAGGAATCATTTTTAGAGTCGTGCTAGAAAGTTCATTTTAGTATCCCGTCTTTGTGACTCACTTCATGTGGTTTGTTGTGTCAGCAAATAGTTTTACCCATTTAAAAACATATTTACTCTCTTGTTTGATGATATTCCCTGATTTTGTATGATCAAACTTCTACCTAATAAGGAAGTTAAATGATTGGGAAAAATGGCTGAGATGGCCTGTTTCTGCAGATTATGCAAGAAAAATGCTAGATAAGAGCAAGATAAATGGAATTGGGGGGAGGGGAGAAAGAAATTGAGTGTTGGAAGGTCACAACCCCGTTTGATAAGTTTGATAGTATTATCAAAGTAATCATTGCTTTCTCTGACACCAATTACTTGCAAAATAAAAATGCCCATGGAAAAATTAGAAAGAGAGTGTGTTAATCATTTCGAGAAAGTCAAATGTCTACTAATCAAGCGGTGTCATACCAGGCAAGGTAAGAAAACAAGATATGAAGGAGGCAAGTAGCTTCTTCGGGTTGCAACGAGGATACAGAAAGCAATTATATTTTTCTTTTCTTTATGTTCCCTAATCAAATTTTTTTTGATATGTTTCTTAATCAATTGATAGAAAGAGGCGACTGAAGTCCTTCCACTTGGGTTGTCCTTTTGACAGTAGTTCCAAATATAGGTTTGACTTCTGGAGGTAGAAAAATTCTCCAATATATGGAAATCCCATGGGAAAAAGTTCAAGCTAGTGTTATACAAACTCAAGATGAGAATTGCAAACAGTACAATCAAGAACAAATTAACTACTACAGTATGGTTGTATCTGTCCTTAAGGGACCAATCTGTATTTCTCATTCACCCCTGCACGTGCATGCCTAAGTAAATTTTTCTTAGGAGATAAACCTTTTAGCCTTAATATATGTCTTTGTGTGATTTGTCTTGTCTGCTTGCTAGGTGCACACACAGATGATAAACCTAGTCTCCATAAGAGTAGCGTTTGTTGGATTTTAGGTAAAATTTCATCAATAGGCTGACCCCCGTATTCATGGGTGGATGGTTAAGCAGTGCATAACCTTCAGGACTTGCCAAGCCCTTTTTAAATGTCCAAAATGATGGAAATGCCAACCTAGTTATTCTAATTCAACATCTTAATGTTCAATCTGGATGATATAAAACATCTTCGGTTTTTCAAAACATCTTCAATTTTTCATGTTTGATGAGAAGTTTATTTGATATACTGTCAAAATTTTCAGGAAAGAGCATTTCAACAGCACTCTCTGCAGGAGCAGCTTTGGCTTTTACATCTTCTGTTCTGGATGCTGGTGGCCAGACCACGAGAATCGATACTGGCAAAGAGTACTACCCGTACACCACAGAGAAAAGGCCTTCCTCTGTTAATTAACAGCGGAATTGAGAAGCGTCACCTCTTTTTGTTGCATCTTTTTCCTTGTAACTTTGGATGGAGCCAAGGAACTTCTTGGAGAGCAATTCCTGGTCTTTAAACTAGCCTTTATCTGATGTTGGTGTTCTTTCTGATTTTTGTCATACTAGCCTAGAGCAAAGATTAAATAAAATACACTTTCTTTTGGGTACATTTGAATTTGGCATGTAATGTTGAATGCAATCAATGCGAGATTACATTTTGGCCATTGGAGTTAAAATGGTTGCTCACGCTCTACACATCCGAGGCATGTTGTTTGCACGCACTTTCCAGCTTTCATAGCATTATCCTGCAATTTTCATAGTGTTAGGGGTGGGCATCCCATCCCGCGATCCAATTCCGACCTCGATCCCGATCTTGTCCCATCCCCTATCTAGATTGGGATGTGGGATGAGATCGGGATGGAGATTTTCAATTCTGTCCATCTCGTCTCGTCCCGAACATATTTATTTAATATTTATTATTATTATTAATTATTAATTTTAATATTTTAATTAAGTCAGACTTGATTCTTGATTTTCGATGTTGTTGATGATCGTGTACTTGCAATATTAACTATTTCAAACGTGATTATTGATGTAATATATGTCTAAGACTTGAATTATGTAGTATTATGTTGTTGAATCTTGTTTAGTGTGAATTTTAGACTTGAATAAATTTGTTGCAGGTAATTGTTTTAGTACCATATAGTCTCGTCCCAAATCCGTTTAGGATGGGATGAGTTTTATCCCGTCTCGAAGATAAAGCAAAGGGATGGACAAAGGGATGGGATCGGGATGAGGTCCATCCCGTCTCGTGCCCACCCCTATTGCCTATTGTATATTGGCTAGCTAATTTTTTATTAAGAAGCAATAATATATCTGATATTTCTTAAAAGGCCCTGCTAAATAACACCACCATTTCTACTGGTGGACACCACTAACCCCTTACTTTTTGAAGGACACCACCACCTGCTAAAAGACACCACCAATAAAAAGAAAAAAAAAATCCTAACCCAAAAATCTCTTTTCCTCTCCCCTCTTCACCACCACCACCCTTCTTCTTCATACTCTCCCATCATCTTCCACTTCTTCTTCTTCTTCTTCTTCTTCTTCTTCTTCTTCTTCTTCTTCTTCTTCTTCAATCACACCACCATGCCATTGCCACCTCTCCTCCTCCTCTTCCCTTTCACCACCATCTCATCGCCACTGCCACTACTCCTCTTCTCCACTGCCACCACTCCATTTTTTTTCTTCTTCTTCAATCACACCACCACGGCCACACTACTTTCACTTCTCTTCCTCCTCCTATTCCTTCCCCCTTCACCACCTCCCATCCCACCTCCTATTATCTTTTTTTTTCTCCTATTATCATATAACATTCTATTATATGATATTTAAATTATTACATTTTAATTTACTTATTGTTATTTTTATTTTCTCCACAAAAGAATCGTTCAATTTATTGGGGTCTTCGATATTTTTTAGGTGCACCAATTGGAGAAATATATAGCTTTTTGGCCAGCTTGCCTCTCTCCCCGTAACAATTATTAGGCCATCTGCCATGTTTGGAGAAAAGGGAATGTTGTTGTTGTATAACATAGCTGGATAAACTTTGGAGTAGAGGTTCAATACTCCAGAAACTATATCCCCCATGCACCTGTGGCAATATCTCATTCACTCCCATCATTTTTAGACGTGCCCTTCTAGGAAGCGAGGGAAAGAGAGAGTGATGCCATCCCTCGCTCTTTCCCTCGCCCCCTAGAATTCCTGTTTTTAGACAGAATGTGAAAAACTTCTGTGGAACTAGTGTGAATAAGGGAAATGAACTGCGGAAGTCCTTATAAAAAAACTGCAGAAGAAGGATAACAGTAATTAAAGCTACAGAAGTGAGCTTTGTCAATGCAGAAACAACTCATAGCTTCTGAGGTGTATGCCCAGTGGTGGATGTTCGAAAGATATCTCAGTATAGCCGAGCGAGCACGTATAAAGTCATGCCACCACATCCCCTTATTCATTGAAAACTGTTGCAAATTTGGCTTTTTAAAAATAAAAACAAATGTGTGTTTACCTGGTTTTGAACCCTGGACCTCTCTCTCCCATTTTGATCTTTGAATCACTATCTATTTTATAATCCCATATCTATTATATATCTCTTTGTGGTAGAGTATATAAGGAGATAGTTAGGACTTGGGTTTGGACCCCTTGGGGGTACCACTCTTTTATGAGGAGGGGAGAGATAGACTCTCGCGCCCGCCGCCGCCGCCGTCAGTCGGTCCGGGTCGGGTCGGGTCGGGTCATTTAGAGAGCAAAACATTTTTTTGCTAAAAATAAATTTCTGAAGAGGACTGAGTCTAAACGGTCTCTCTAAAACACGTTTTGGCCCCGTGATTTATGGCATAAATCCCGCCGCCAGTTCTTCTCCACGATTTGATCTTGCCAATGAACATAGCCTGTATTTCGATTTCGAATGTACAATTTTCGCTCTATAAATACCATTCGATATTGAGTTTTTTAAACATACAAAAACAAAAGAGAAACACAGAGTTCTTTAGAGCAAATAGTTTTCGATTTTCTGCTTCTTGCAAACTTCGAGTTTCTGCTCCTTGCAAAGAGTCTTCGAGTTTATGGTTCTTGCTTACAGTTTTTTTTTGAAATCAGAGTCTCTGTTTATGCTTCTTGTTTGTTGCTGATTTATTTCAAAGTGATTTCGAGCAAATAAGGAGATTAAGGGTGATTTGTATACCGTTCATTTATTGTGCAATTTGTGAACGAGACAGAGAAGATTCTGGGCTGTTTTATCCTGGGGACGGCGGGGCTACGAAACTGCTTGCACAATTTTGGGCAGAGCCGCGAAACGTCTTAAAGAGAGCGACCTAGTCCGCGACTCAACCCAAGCAAAATTGGTACCATCGTTCCTTCTTTTTAATTCGAATTTACAGCATATCTTTCCAATAATTTTAAGACGAGTTCTATGTCTGCCATGAATTCAATTACTGAAATTGCTGCAAAAGACCTTAATAGGCCCTTTCGTTTTGAGGGCCAACACTTTAAAAGATGGAGACAAAAGATGCTGTTTTTTCTAACAACACAAAAGGTTGCATATGTTTGTGATACTGAAAAACCAACAATGGCTGCTGAACCTACTGAAACCCAAACTAAAGAATTAGACCGTTGGATTGAAAATGATTTTTTATGTAAAATTTTTATCCTGAATGGTCTGTCTGGTGATCTTTATGATTATTACTGTTCTGAACAAACTGCAAAAGATATTTGGGAAGCCCTTAGAAAGAAATATGACACTGAGGAGGCTGGCACAAAGAAATATGCTGTCAGTCGCTATCTGAAATTTCAAATGACTGATGATAAGTCTGTGGAAACCCAATCACACGAGCTTCAAAAGATTGCTCATGAAATTATATCTGAGAGAATGACTTTAGATGAGCAATTTCAAGTAGCTGTTGTGATAGACAAATTTCCCCCTAGCTGGAAAGATTTTAAGAATGTCCTTAGGCATAAAACTAAAGAGTTTTCCCTAGAAAGCTTGATAACCCGACTTCGTATTGAGGAGGAAGCTAGGAAACAAGATCAGAAAGATGAAGTTCTGATTATATCAAACCATAAGAAGTCTACCCCTGTTTCTCTGAAACCCAATGGAAAGACAATGAAAAATCAGAATAACAATAAAAACCGGAACTATCAGAATCGGAACCAGCAGAACCAAAACAATCAGAACCGCAACCATCAGAATCCTCCGCGAAATCAGAATGGACAGAAACATCCCCCCAAGAATGATTCAGCACAGTTCCTTTGCTACACCTGTGGTAGGCCAGGGCATATGGCCAGGAACTGCCGAAATGGATCTCGCCCTGCACCTCAGGCGAACCTAACCGAAGACCAACTTATTGCCATGATCTCTGAGATCAATTTTGTTGGTGGATCCGAGGGATGGTGGGTCGACACTGGTGCTTCTCGACATGTCTGCTATGATCGAGAAATGTTCAAGTCCTATTCTGAAGCTGAGGACAAGAAAGTGTTGTTGGGTGATTCCCACTCCACTACAGTTGCTGGAACTGGAACAGTAGAACTGAAGTTTACCTCTGGAAAGACAGTTATCCTGAAAGACGTCTTGCATACTCCAGAGATGAGAAAGAATCTAGTATCTGGTTTTCTTCTGAACAAGGCTGGGTTTACTCAAATTATAGGGGCTGATTTATATACTATCACAAAGAATAATGTATTTGTGGGAAAAGGGTATGCTACTGATGGAATGTTTAAGTTAAATGTTGAAGCGAATAAAATTTCTAGTTCTGCTTACATGTTGTGCACTTTTAATATCTGGCATGCTAGACTTTGTCATGTTAATAAACGTATTATTAAAAACATGAGTAACTTAGGACTAATTCCAAAATTGTCCTTAAATGATTTTGAAAAATGCAACTATTGTAGTCAAGCTAAGATAACCAAAACACCACATAAATCTGTAGTTAGAGAATCTGAACCTTTAGATTTGATACACTCAGATATATGTGAACTTGATGGTATCTTGACTAGAAATGGAAAACGTTATTTTATTACGTTTATTGATGACTGTTCTGATTATACTTTTGTTTATTTAATGAAAAATAAAAGTGATGCCTTTGACATGTTTAAATTATTTTTGACTGAAGTTGAAAATCAATATAATAGAAAGATTAAGAGACTTAGGAGTGATAGAGGCACTGAATATGATAGCAGTACTTTCATAGAGTTCTATAATTCTCAAGGAATTATTCATGAAACAACTGCACCATATTCTCCTAAGATGAATGGCAAAGCTGAAAGGAAAAATAGAACTCTTACCGAGTTAGTAGTTGCCATAATGCTTAACTCCGGTGCTGCATCGCACTGGTGGGGAGAAATCATCTTGACAGTCTGTTATGTGCTAAATAGAGTTCCCAAATCGAAAAGTAAAACATCCCCATATGAGATTCTGAAAAATAGACAACCAAACTTGTCTTATTTGAAAACTTGGGGTTGTTTAGCTTATGTTAGAATTCCTGATCCTAAAAGGAACAAGCTTGCTAGTAGGGCATATGAATGTGCATTCATAGGATATGCCATGAATAGCAAAGCTTATAGATTCTATAATCTTAAAGATCAAGTTATTATAGAATCAAACGACGTTGACTTTTATGAAGATAAATTTCCTTTTATTTCGAGGAATAGTGGGGTACATCATCAAACAACGTACCCTTGATCAGGGTAAATGAAATTGATAAAGCCACAGAATCTGAGCCAAGAAGAAGTAAACGGAAACGAACTTCTAAAAACTTTGGCCCCGATTACTATGTCTTTTCAGTCGAAGAGGATCCCCTTAGTTTTCAAGAGGCCCTATCCTCTATAGATGCCAATTTTTTGGAAGAGGCTATTGATGATGAAATGTACTCTCTTGAGTCTAACAGAACCTGGCACTTAGTCGATTTGCCACCAGGTTGTAAGACAATAGGATGTAAATGGGTATTTAAGAAGAAATTGAAACCCGATGGTAATGTTGACAAGTTCAAGGCTCGTCTCGTAGCCAAAGGGTATAGACAGAGAGAAAATGTTGATTTCTTTGACACATATTCTCCTGTAACCAGAATTACATCTATTCGAGTGTTAATTTCTCTTGCTGCAATACATAACCTAGTTTTGCACCAAATGGACGTTAAGACTGCGTTTCTTAATGGCGATTTGGAAGAAGAAATTTACATGGACCAACCTGAAGGTTTTGTTATTCCAGGACAAGAACACAAAGTTTGCAAACTAGATAAATCACTGTATGGGTTGAAACAAGCTCCAAAACAATGGCATGAAAATTTTGATAACCTTGTCATCGCACATGACTTTAAAGTAAACGAAAGTGACAAATGCATTTACTATAAAGATGAAAATGGCATTTGCACTATCATATGTCTATATGTGGATGACTTGCTTATCTTTGGCTCTAATATCCATGCCGTGAATAAAGTTAAAGCTTTATTGTGTGCAAACTTTGATATGAAAGACCTTGGAGAAGCGAGTGTAATCCTTGGTATAAAGATTACTAGGTCTGAAAAGGGAATTTCTTTGGATCAATCACACTATATCGAGAAGATCCTAAATAAATATAATTACTCTGACTGTAAACCTGCATGTACTCCTTATGACTCTAGTGTAAAGTTGTTCAAGAACACCGGTGACGGTGTTAGACAATCTGAGTATGCGAGCATCATTGGTAGTCTTAGATATGCTACCGATTGCACTAGACCCGACATAGCTTACGCTGTTGGATTACTATGCAGATTTACAAGTAGACCTAGTATTGAGCATTGGCATGCAATTGAACGGGTCATGAGGTACCTGAAGAGGACTAAGAACCTCGGATTACATTATCAGAAGTTTCCCGCTGTCCTTGAAGGATATGGCGATGTTGATTGGAACACCCTTTCAGATGACTCCAAAGCCACCAGTGGCTATATTTTCAATATAGCTGGTGGAGCTGTTTCTTGGAAATCAAAGAAACAGACCATTTTGGCACAGTCCACGATGGAGTCAGAGATTATAGCACTAGCCACGGCTAGTGAAGAAGCAGGTTGGTTGAGAAACCTGCTAGCAGAGATCCCTTTATGGGAAAGACCGATTCCAGCTGTCTTGATCCATTGCGATAGTACCGCGGCTATTGCAAAAATACAGAACCGTTATTATAACGGCAAGAAACGACAAATACGTCGTAAGCACAGCACAGTTAGAGAGTTTCTATCTACTGGTGCTGTGAGAGTGGATCATGTACGAACTGATGAGAACTTGGCTGATCCTTTGACGAAAGGATTAGCCAGAGAGAAGGTTTTCAAAACCTCGAAAGGAATGGGACTAATGCCCCTAGTTTGATGAGTTATTCACGATGGTAACCCAACCTATAGACTGGAGATCACAAGAAATAGGTTCAATGGGTAATAACAAGTCGTGAATGATATGATGTGAATCATGCTGACAAAATAACAATCTCATTCCTAGACTACAGCATGAATTCCTGAAGCGATAATAGGATGAGTTTAAAAACTCTTAATGAGGTCTATACTCTATGTGGAGTGGAGTACCTAGCTACAGGAGTACTCTTGATAGACTCACCTAAGTGATTGTGGAAGTTTGGCCGCTTCCTATGGAATTTGTGGGCAAAATTCCTAGAGCCTTCACTACACTGGGATATACGTGCATGGCCGTAAAGCACAGGCTTTTTTGACTTCACCCTGGTAAGGTTGTGCGTGTAATGTCTGTTAGAGATAGAGTTCAAAACTACGAGTTACTCTAGTATATTCTAAAGCATGAACACTACGCAAGAGTTCAAGTCGAAAGACACTTTTGCTTATGCACAATCTTATATTTTGTAGATTGCTCGATGAAAATTGTTTTTAAAAATCCAAGTGGGGGATTGTTGCAAATTTGGCTTTTTAAAAATAAAAACAAATGTGTGTTTACCTGACCCTGGACCTCTCTCTCCCATTTTGATCTTTGAATCACTCTCTATTTTATAGTCCCATATCTATTATATATCTCTTTGTGGTAGAGTATATAAGGAGATAGTTAGGACTTGGGTTTGGACCCCTTGGGAGTACCACTCTTTTATGAGGAGGGGAGAGATAGACTCTCGCGCCCTCCGCCGCCGCCGTCCGTCCGGGTCGGGTCATTTAGAGAGCAAAACATTTTTTTGCTGAAAATTTATTTAAACGAAAAATAAATTTGTGAAGAGGACTGAGTCTAAACGGTCTCTCTAAAACACGTTTTGGCCCCGTGATTTATGGCATAAATCCCGCCGCCAGTTCTTCTCCACGATTTGATCTTGCCAATGAACATAGCCTGTATTTCGATTTCGAATGTACAATTTTCGCTCTATAAATACCATTCGATATTGAGTTTTTTAAACATACAAAAACAAAAGAGAAACACAGAGTTCTTTAGAGCAAACAGTTTTCGATTTTCTGCTTCTTGCAAACTTCGAGTTTCTGCTCCTTGCAAAGAGTCTTCGAGTTTATGGTTCTTGCTTACAGTTTTTTTTTTGAAATCAGAGTCTCTGTTTATGCTTCTTGTTTGTTGCTGATTTATTTCAAAGTGATTCCGAGCAAATAAGGAGATTAAGGGTGATTTGTATACCGTTCATTTATTGTGCAATTTGTGAACGAGACAGAGAAGATTCTGGGCTGTTTTATTCTGGGGACGGCGGGGCTACGAAACTGCTTGCACAATTTTGGGCAGAGCCGCGAAACGTCTTAAAGAGAGCGACCTAGTCCGCGACTCAACCCAAGCAAAATTGGTACCATCGTTCCTTCTTTTTAATTCGAATTTACAGCATATTTTTCCAACAATTTTAAGACGTTTTCTATGTCTGCCATGAATTCAATTACTGAAATTGCTGCAAAAGACCTTAATAGGCCCTTTCGTTTTGAGGGCCAACACTTTAAAAGATGGAGACAAAAGATGCTGTTTTTTCTAACAACACAAAAGGTTGCATATGTTTGTGATACTGAAAAACCAACAATGCCTGCTGAACCTACTGAAACCCAAACTAAAGAATTAGACCGTTGGATTGAAAATGATTTTTTATTTTAGGAATAGACTGTTTGTTATATTAGTATTTGATTCTATTTTTTTCTTTTAGGAATAGGCAGTTTCCTTTTAAGATTAGGCTTTATTTTTAGAGTAGAGGTTCAATACTCCAGAAACTATATCCCCCATGCACCCGTGGCAATATCTCATTCACTCCCATCATTTTTAGACGAGCCCTTCTCGCTCTTTCCCTCGCCCCCTAGAATTCTTGTTTTTAGACAGAATGTGAAAAACTTCTGTGGAACAAGTGTGAATAAGGGAAATGAACTGTGGAAGTCCTTATAAAAAAAACTGCAGAAGAAGGATAGCAGTAATTTAAGCTACAGAAGTGAGCTTTGTCAATGCCGAATCAACTCATAGCTTCTGAGGGGTATGCCCAGTGGTGGATGTTCGAAAGATATCTCAGTATAGCCAAGCGAGCACGTATAAAGTCATGACACCACATCCCCTTATTCATTGAAAACAAAGAACGATATTGGTACCGTTTTCTTCTCTGACATTATTCTGATCAATACATTTTGAAAAAAAAACATGTAGTTTTCTTTTTCTTAATCAATTGACAAGTATTTGGTTATTAATGAATTTTTTTGCAGGCACGATTGTGAAGCGGACTCTACACAACAAATTTTCCGGATTGTTCCATGGTTTGCCATTCACAAAGCCTAATCCGGAATTAGTAGAATCTTTTAGGGGTAATTTTTCAGCAGACAGTAAACAGTTACTAGTTTTGAGTTTCAACTTTACTAGCCTCATTCATAGTTTTTTTTTTTAGAGTTCCCATCTTTCTACTTCATTCAGAACACCGAATTACATGGTGGGAATTAGATAGTAGTTTAACACATTCCTCAGTTGATTGAAAATATTTCTAGTTTTCTTTCAAGCATCTAAAATAACAAAACAAAAAACGGGGATCAAACATATAACGAGCACATTTTAACTATTAAACCAGATGTATTGAACATGTTTCCCATCGTTATATAATTATTAATTGTGATGATAAAGGTCAAACAAGAAATCAGATGCTGGCAACAAATCTAACCAATGTGAATCCAACAGAAAGATGGAATCTAAACATTTCAAACAATTGCATACAAAAATATCCAAACCCAAGTCTAGCAACATTTGAAAGAAGAAGAAAAGAAGCAGTCATACAAGCCTGCCTAAAAGAATGATCATAAAAAATGATAGAGATAAAGTAGATATGAAATTGAGATTGGATAAATTCTGAATTGAAAAAATACAAGTCATACCCTCAGAGAAGCAGGAGGTTTTGTCATTGTTTCCCTTGGTGTGTTCTCTTGACTTAGAGACACACATGGGCATGGTGCGGCGGCCTCTACATATTTTAATGTAATCATATGTGCCATATCCGATATCATAAAAAGGAAAAGTTATAATGTCTTCTGTAATTTGAAATCGTGCTCTAGACCTTACAAAACTTAATAGTAACTATATGGTCTGACTATATAAAGGGAAAATGACTTTTAGGTTCTACTTTTAACAAAATAGATAATTTAGATATTATAATTGATGTAATGATTAATTTGTGCCTAATTTTATACTTTTATTACTAAAAATGACTTTTTTATTAACCCAGGTTAACTCATAAAGTTATATGACATATTTACCTTTCTAAACAAATAGAAAACCTAATTTTATAGTTTTATAACCAACAAGGACTACAGAAAAAAAAATTAATTGTTATTAACAAATTTTAGTTACTCTTTGTTAGTTTTATTGACTAACAAGGACTACAGAAGAACAAAAAAACACTACGTTAGTTGTTATTGAACGACAATTTTAACAAGGACTACAAAAAAAATTTGCTTGTTCACTGACCTAAAATATAATGGACATCATATGATAAATCATAATTTTATTCAGATTAGTGAACAAGTTAATGTTTTTTTTCTCAAGTCCTTGTTAAAATTGTCGTTTATTAACAATTAATGTAGGTGTTTTGTTTTTGTAGTACTTGTTGGTGGATAAAACTAACAAAGAATAACTAAAATTAGTCAATAACAATTAACGTAGGTTTTTTTTTTTTTTTTTTTCCTGTAGTCCTTGTTGGTCAATAACAAAGAGTAACTAAAATTGTCGTTCAATAACAATTTTATATTATAAATCCTAATCTTTTTCAGGTCAGTGAACATGCTAATGTTTTTTTTTTTTGTAGTCATTGTTAAAATTGTCGTTCAATAACAATTAACGTAGTTTTTTTTTTTTCGTAGTCCTTGTTGACAATAAAACTAACAAAGAGTAACTAAAATTGGTCAATAACAATTAACATAGGTTTTTTTTTTCCCTGTAGTCCCTTTTTGTAAGTGTGCTTCCTGGTTCAGCATATTAGTTGTTTAGAAGTTTTTTAATAAATCTGACCTTATATGTCTAGATTTTCAAACATATTTTGAGGTCGTACATTTTAGTCGACCAAAAAATTCATAGATAAGTTTTGCTTATATGTCCAAGTATTTATAAGTTTAGGTCATGGTTGATCATACCACAAGTTTTATGTGTATGTCCGACTTGTTTGTCCTGATACATATATTTTAACTTTACTCGTAGCTCAATACTTTGGTCGTGTTATGTGTATTTTCGAGTAAAATCTTAGTCTGACTTTGACGTCTTGACTGAGCTTCATTGCTTGAATGCGAGATGAAGGATTTTTACTTGGAAGTTTTATTGATAATACTTTTTCAAATGTTCTACATTCCATGGTCGTGGTAATTGTTCACCCTTCATATTTTCCAACCAGTATGTTCTTGTTTTGTTGATTTTTACCACTTTGTATGATCCTTCCCAACTTCGATTCAGTTTGCTCGCGTCTAGTTCCTTTGTGTTGAGTTGAACTTTCCGGAGTACCCAATCACCAACATTGAACATGCGAGGCTTTAATTTTTTGTTATAGTAGCTAGTCATCCGTGATTAGTAGTTTGTTGTTTTGATCGAAGCCTTTACTCACTTCTTTTCGAGGAGATCAAATCTAACTCTCGGTGCTTCATTGTTAACCTCTGCTCGAAACTTTTCGGTTTTGAATGTCGGCATACCAATTCCTACTGGTATCATTGCTTCAGATCCGTATGCAAGGGCAAACATGGTTTCCCTTGTTGGAGTTCTTTTCGTTGTTCTGTAAGCCCAAAGGATGCCTGGTAATTCAGACACCCACAATCTTTTCTATGCTTCAAGCTTCCTTTTGATCGCCTCTAGGATTGTTTTGTTGGTGACCTCGGCTTGTCCATTTGCTTGTGGATGGGTGGGTAGTGAGAAGTGTTGTTGGATGCTTAAGTTTTCACACAACTTCTTGACCTTCTTGCCTTCGAATTGCTCTCCATTGTCTATGACAATTACTTTTGGGACTCCAAATCTGCATATTATATATTTCCAGGGAAACTTTTCAATTTGAACCTCTCCTATCTTTGCTAACGGCTCCACTTCTACCCACTTAGTGAAGTAAGACACCGCCTACAAGGAGAAATTTCTTTTTGTCGGACATTGGAAGCAGTCCTATGATGTACATTCCTCATTATGGGAATGGCCATGGATTGTTCATCGAGACTAGATTTTGGCCTGGCATGTGAGTATATGGGGCAAATCTTTGTCATTTGTCACAAGCGCAAACGAGTTTATTTGCATCCCCTTGCATTATTGGCCAATAGTATCCCAGTGTTAGTGTTTTGTCGGCTAATGTTCTTCCTCCAGGATGGTTTTCGTAGATGCCATGGTGAATTACTCGCAAAACATAGTCAGCATCGTTGGGTGAAATGCATCTTAGCAGCGGTCCTGTGGCAGATCTACTGCAGAGTCTGTCATTAATCAGTGTGTCTTGTGCTACTTGATTTCGCAGTTTTTGGGCCTCCATCTTATCTGTTGGAAGCTCTCCGTTTATTATGTATGCTAGGATTGGAGTCGTCCGGTTGTTTTCCTGATCCGTTGTGCATGTTTCTTGTACTTGATTTTTCAGTATGGAATTTTCCTGTATCGTGACGAGCGGATTATCATTTTCTTCAGCTCGTGATGCTTCCTTAGCCAATTCTCCAACTATTTCATTCTCTGCTCTTGCACATCGCTGAATGGTTGCAGCTTGAAAACTTTCCATCAACTTGGTAGTCTTTTGGTGATAGACTTTCATTCGAGTATCTTTCACTTGGAATTCTTCGTTTAGTTGATTGACCACCATTTTGGAGTCAGTGAAGATGTTGATTTCTTTTATTCACAAGTATTTGGCCAACTGCAACTCATGTATCATTGCTTTGTACTCGACTTCATTGTTTGAGGCTTTGAAACTGAATTTTATTGCCTTTTCAATGTTACGCCTTCCGAGTTTTACAGGACTATTCCAGATCCGCTTCCCGACTTAGTGGACACTTCGTCACAGCGAATGATCCATTTGTGAACAACTCTTTCGGTTTGCTCCTCTTCGTGGTTATTGTCTGGTTGGCGTTCGTTGTTGCCCATGAATTCAGTCCTTTCGGATAATTTTGTTTTGTGCAACACTGACCGAAGTGGTTGTTCGGTCACGGCAATGATGGGGCAAGCTTGGAAATGTGGTCGTAGCTTTCTTCAAGATACGATTAGCGCGAGTGCCAGTTTCTCCAAAGTCGGGTAGTTAATCTCTGCATCTGCAAGTGTTTTGCTGATGTAGTATACTGGTTTTTGTTCACCCTTCTTCTCTCATATCAATGCTGAACTGATCGCATGTGCGGACACGGACAAGTATAAATACATTGTTTCTCATGTGCTCGATTTTGATAGCAATTCAGTGTTTCCCATGTATGCCTTCAAGCTTTGAAAAGCTTTTTCGCATTCTTCATTCCACTTGAACGTCTTATTTCCTTTTAGGATTTTGAAGAAAGGTATACATTTGTCTAATGACTAGGAAATGAATCTGTTCAAAGTTGTTATTCTTCCATTGAGGCTTTGCACACCCTTTATGTTAGTTGGTGACTGCATGTTGAGAAATGCTTGTATCTATTTTGGATCAATTTTGATTCATCTTTGATTGACCATGTATCCAAGGAACTTCCCTGATTATACTCCAAATGTACATTTTTCTAGATTCAGCTTCGTTTTATATCTTCGGAGTTGGGAGAAGGCATGTTCGAGGATTTTTATATGGTCTGCTCTGCGTAAGCTCTTGACCTACATATTATCAATGTACACTTCTATTGTCTTGCCTATCTGGTCTTTGAACATTCTGTTGACAAGACATTGGTACGTAGCTCCTGCATTCTTCAGTCCAAACGACATCACTAGATAACAGTACATACCTCTTTCTGTTATGAAAGACGTATTTTCTTGGTCGGACGGGTGCACCTGTATTTGGTTGTTACCAAAACATGCATCCATGAAGCTCAGAAGTTCGTGTCCGGTAGTGGCATCCACTATTTGGTCTATATGAGAGGGTGAAAATTTGTCTTTCGGACAGGCTTTGTTCATATCAGTGTAATCTACACATACTCTCCACTTGTTTTTCTTCTTCTTCACCAAGACTGTATTAGCTAGCCATCTGGGTGATTAGAGTCCCTGATCATTCTTGCAGTTATTAGGCGATGCACCTCTTCGTTTATTACTTGGTTGCGTTCTGGGGCAACTGGCTTTTTTTCTGTCTGATTGACTTCTTGTCTGGACTGACTTGCAATCTGTGAGTAATGATAAAGGGATCAATACCCACCATGTCTTTCATTGTCTAGGCAAAAATGATAGCGGTTGGATCAACTTCGTGGCTAATTTTGGGCTGATTTTCATGCAAATTCGAACTGTTTTGCTCCCTCTCCCTCGTCAAAGTAGACTACTGTTGTTTCTTTTTTTGGTTGCCCAATATTTTGTCTATTTCTTGGACAGGTTGGATTTGTATTGTCGTCCGGGAAGTCATAGTTCGTTTGACCAGGTCACTGCAGCGGCTTTTCTGATCATTGCAACGATTCTTCAGGTCGTTGCAGTGATTGTTATCTATGTGGAGCTTTCATTGCTGCATAGTGGCATTCACGTGCAGCTGGCTAGTCTCCTTTGATTATCCCAACGTCGTCATCGGTATGATACTTTAGGCATTGATGCATGGTGGAAGACACTGCACCCATCTCGTGTATCCAAGGACGTCCGAGAAGCATGTTGTACATGATAGAGCTTCGACAACAAGGAAATCTGTCAACAGACTCGTTGTCTACTCGGTTCTCCCACTTCAACTGGTAATTTGATCATTCCGAGTGAATGACATTGTTCTCCGCTGAAACTTGCCAATGGTTGATCGTTGGACGAGAGCATTTCCTCAGTGAAGTGCATCTTGTGGAATGTTGTTAAGTATAGAAGGTTGGTCGAGCTACCCGTATTGACTAGTACTATTTTGATCTCCCACCTAGCTATTAGTATTGAGATCACCAGAGCATCATTATAAGGAAAATGGACTCCCTTGGTTTCCTCATTGGAAAAGGTCGGAGTTCACAGTTTCATTCTAGCGCGTTGTACGGAAGGCTCTAAATATCGGATAATTGTTCGTAAATCCCATATTGATCGCTTCTGTGATCGATTGGATAATTCCTTATATCCAGTTACCCATGCAAGACGTATATCATCTCCCTTGTTCGCTCATTCGATCTGATAGTAGCGTCCGGGTTCTTTTTCCCTTTAGATTGTTTATCTTTCTAGCTAATGAACTCTTCGAGTCTTCCTTGTGGATATGGTGCTCGATTTCGTCCTTCAAGTTGTAGGATTCCTCGGTGTCGTTCCCGTAACCTTTATGGAAAGAGCAATATTTTTCTCTTATCTCGCCCATCTGGATATCCTCTCATCTTGGGTGGCCATTTAACGTCCTTCCATTTTGCCATGGTCTTCAGGACCTCAGCTCGACTTGTTTTCAAGTTGTGAACGGTCTGTATGTCGTGGTGACTGTATTAATCGACCGTTCATATCTAGATCTTTCGGGTTGCAGCCTTTCAGATTTTTGTTTGTTGAACTCGGATCTGCCACTGGTCCTATGTCTTTTCGACTAGCCATTTTCCTCCCGAGGCATGTCGTCTCTTCGACTTTCTTCCCTCATTTCCCGACTAGCTGATGAATGTCTCTTTTCAAATTCATTTTTCCTTTTAGCAGCCAACATCTCCTTAAGGGTGATGTATTTTTGGGTAGTCTTCAATAGAGTCACCATGTTCTTTGGGGGGGTCCAAGTTCAAAGTGTTGTAGAACGACCCACTTTTCAATTCGGAGGTGAAGGTGGCTATGGCTCTGTTATCGCTGCATCCGTCGATCATGTTAACTCGATAGTGAAACAAGTAACGTACTTTCTGATGGTTTTCTTAGGTTTTTGCCTGATGTGCAATAAGTAGTGTGGACCCTTTTTCATCCGATGGCTGTCGATGAATCTCGTAATGAAAGCAGTGGCTAACGCTTGAAAGGAATCTATCAACATGGGTGGTAGACTGTTGAACTAACTTATTGACGTGGACGTGAGACTGGTCGGAAAGGCTCGACAAAGAATAAACTATGTGCTTTCGTTCAAAGCCATTATGTGGTGGAAGTGTCGCAGATGGTCTGTCGGATCGGTATGGCCATCACACGCTTCGAACTTTGGGGGAGTGAATTTCTTTGGTATAGGAGTCCTCATGAGCACATCAGATAATGGAGGTCTGGCCAATTCGTACAACACGTTAGGATCTGTGACTCCGATCCTGAATGGAACTTGTGTAGGGATCCCCTTGCTCTGGAGGCCATCTTCTTGTGGTTCGTTGCCTTCGAGATTCGCTTGTTGAAGTTCTACAGAAACTTCATTGTTTTCTTGGACACGGTTGGCATAGTTCTGTTGTGGTGGTGCTTGGACATGGTCGGCAAATTGAGCATGCTCCTGGGTAAGTTTGTCCAAAACTTTTTTTAGATTCAAACTTAGCAAACTGAAACATTAGCTAAGGAAGGGAAATCAACCGAGACCCCGTTAGTAGTGGTGAGCGAGGGCTGATTGGGGGATCCGTGACTGTACCACAAGATGTCTGAAATGATTGGGCTACCACTCCACGTTGTAGTACTATGTTATCTAGCACATTGGTAACTCAACTTCTCCAGTGGAAGGATTGTCTTGATTGTTGATGGGTTGAGGGTTTGTAGATTGTTCCATTTGCCCTAACTTTTTTATTGCTGATGAGAACTAAGGAAGTTTCCAACTATAAATTCTCTTTTTGAAAGGAAAATGTAGTTCCCCACGAACGACGCCAAACTGATACACCCAAATCTTGTCTCCTGGAAATATGACCTACAAAATAAAGGTTAGACTGCCAAAGACCACCTGTTTGGTGGTCGAAGACACTCGATGCTTAAGTCGGTAAATATGTTAGAAATGGAGATTAATCTGGACAAAACTCAGTTAAAATTACATACCTTTGTTGAATGTTCTTTTTATCTTATATAGTGGTCGTTATTAATTCTCAGTGTGACTTAAGAATGTGCGGCTCAACAAGGGGAGACATTTTCTGTAATAGTCTCCTCCTTTATGAAGATACGTCCTTGGAAGAGTAAATCCTTCCACGACTTTTTTCTCTGTAATGTTCCTCTTCTTTAAGGGAGAGCTTCGTTGGGCCTGGATTTGGGTCTCTGACCACGATTTGTTCTGACAAACCTTTTTTGGGCTTCAACGATCAGATCCGCCATTTTGAGCTTTGTGAGACGGCCTTGTCTTGAAATATTTGGTCCTCGCGATATGTGATTTTTACCATGTGTGCGGTCGTGATGATAGTCTTATTTGATGTATCATAAAATTCTTCGGGTCTAAATATATAAATTTTATCATTCACGATAAAAGCTATAACACCATTCCTTATTGTGCGCATCTTTAGATTGAATATAGCTTCTTCTACTTCTATTGTTTTGGATGGATCACATACAAAGACCGAATCAATGTCTTCAAATCTACAACCGTATCAGCCAAATGAGTACACTTTTGAGTCTAAGGCTGCACAAGCACTAGAGAGGAAAATATTATCACCGTTTCGAAATGGCTTTAGTTTGTATGCACCCCTTGCTCATTCTCCTTGGGAAGATTGACTTTTTTTCCCCTCTTCCTCTAGAGTCATCTCTGGGTGTAGATGTTGTTCTTGTTCTTCTAGTAGAATATCATAATGTTATGATGCAGGGAGGAGAACCTTGATCTATCGGCCACCAAAATTGAAGAACTTGTATTTGATTGCAATTCTTTCTTATAACAAAAAATCTAGACAACCAGGCTCTTAGAGCCAGGACAGAGACATAGGGGTTCTCTATCCGTGTGATTGTGTTTG
The DNA here is from genome assembly GCA_963556465.1 of Berberis vulgaris. Classification (NCBI taxonomy): domain Eukaryota; kingdom Viridiplantae; phylum Streptophyta; class Magnoliopsida; order Ranunculales; family Berberidaceae; genus Berberis; species Berberis vulgaris. The sequence continues at coordinate 20,461,500 of OY747127.1, forward strand.
ATTGAACCATTATGAGCATCTCTAGGATGATGAATGGTATTGGGCCTGGCTGGCTTGACTCTCTAGAAAAGTTCTTCTTATAAAGTATCCCTATTCATGCATACAAAAAAAAAACTTCAAATCCTAAAAAATTTGAACTTCCTGAATTGAAATAGCTTCCCTATTCCTATTGAACTTCCTAATACAAAATTGAAACAACTTACTAAAGCAAACAACTTGTACTCCTAAATAAATCAATAATAGAATCAATGTGGGTAGCTTAAAACACTTGTCAGATGTGTTTTTCATCGCCAAAAAAAGCATTTAGAGCTCCATTGCTGGATTTAGATAATTGTAGAGGTTGCTTGGCTGATTTAGAGGTTTGTTGCCTGTTTGAGTTGTATTTAAAGCTTAAAAATTGGATGACAAAAGTGTAGTGGTGACAGTTTCGATGAGAAAGTTTTGGACTCGTTCTAGATGAAAGGACAGTAGAGGATAAGGAAAATATGTGAAGGTACAACCTTTCTATATGTCGAGGAAATGGCGAAGGAGCCTCCCTCGCACTAGTTTTGTTTAAAAAAAAAACAAAAAAAAAAAACAAGGAAATCAAAATTTGGGGGAAACTTAAGAGGGAGGGAACAGTTTCCCTCTCCCCAAACGAAACTCGACAGACAGATAAGAGAAGAAGCTCCATCGCTACCCTCTCCCCATCATCGACTCAACTGACCGAAGAAGGAGAAGAGAAGAAGCTCCCTCGCGCATTCCCTCGAAGAAAAGCTCAGACCGTCGTCCCCATTCAAAGAAAAACTCTCCCCATCATCGACTCAACCGAATGTAAGTCTCTCCTTGATTTCTGGTTGATTTCTTGTGGTGGGTTTCTAGATCTAGGGTTTCTACTGCATATTTCTTGTTGATTTCAAAGGGTGGGGTTCTAGATCTAGTGTTTCTTCGTTGATTTCGTGTTGAGGGTTTCAAAGGTTGATTCATTTTCCCACATTATAACTCGAATGAAAAGGTTCATTCCCCACTGCTATGTATCTGTAACATAGAAAATGTTAAGTAACTTGCTAAAATCTCGAAGTTATGAAGTAAAATTAGACAAAGACGGACAGAGACGGTTGTCCAGTCTGAGGAAAGTGAGCAACTCTCTCTGTAATTAGTGATGATGATGACTGATTATATGAATTGCTCTGGTTGGTTTCATCGACCTTACCTCTTAAAACAAAATGGGCTCAATAATAACATCCACTCTTCCAGTTACTAGAATAGATGAAAATCAATTTAGGCTTCCATCCAATGATTGATTGTTTAAAATAAAGGAAGCAAAATCAATGCCTGAACTGAGAGATTAGTGTCTCATTCTCATCACAAACCCCACTTGAAAAACAATATTAACTTCCATGCTATAATCTCCAGTAGCTCACGTCAATGGATCAGTGAGTGAGGACTCAAAATTGCTTTAAATCAAAACAAGCCTACCGTTTGCATTAACCTAAGACATTGATAAACCCTGCTTATTGCTAGGGTCTCTACTGCATATTTCTTGTTGATTTCAAAGATTGGGGTTCTAGATCTAGGGTTTCTTCGTTGATTTCAGGTGGTGGGTTTCAAAGGTTGATTCATTTTCCCACATTATAACTCGAAAGAAAAGGTGCATTCCCCACCGCTATGTATTTATAGTAACGTAGAAAATGTTAAGTAACTTGCTGAAATCTCGAAGTTATGAAGTAAACTCATTGAATCTGTATTTTGTGTTGTTTGTTTTATGGTGGGAAAAAAACTGGTTTCGGTGGACCCTTAATAAATAAATAAATAAAACTGGTTTCATTTTGTTACTTTAGTTATCAATTTTTTTTTGTTACTTCTATTGTATATTCTATTTGGCCAGAACTGCCTGTATAACAACTCTGGTGGATCCTTAATTGCAGCATTGTTCCCCAAAATAGACTATACATGATTATTATAGTAGAGTTTTTATCTATGCCTCTATGTTTTAACCTTTGTATATTATAACACATATTTCAGGAATGGATAGTGTACAAGATAATGAATGTATGTTGGTGGAAGAAAATTTAGAAGAGATGATGGAACCTACAGATGGGATGGAATTCATCAACCTTGATGAGTTCCAACGTTATTATCAAAATTATGGTAATAAAAAAGGGATTTTCAGTGAAAATAATGACTACTGAAAAAGATGGTGATGGAAAACCTATATTCATTCAGCTTTCATGTGATCGGGCTGGGAAGCAAAAAAGTAATGGAAAAAATGTCTTGGGATTGTGTAGGTCGAGCAAATGTGTTTGTCAGGCTAAGATTAGAGGTCATAAACGGATTGATGGAACAACTTTAGTGAAAAGAGTTAAGCCCTGGTAAATCGAAATTTTATCGAAATAATAGATCTATGAGCTCATATGTCAAGAAGAAGCTTGATTTTAATGATAGGGCAGGTATTAGACCAAATAAGAGTTATTCGGCATGTGTAGCTGAAGTTGGTGGGCATGATATTTTTCCATTTTCCCAAAAAGATTGTTACAATTATTTGGACAAAATGAGGAAGTTGAGACTTGGTGAGGGGGATGCGATGGCACTTCATAACTACTTCCAAAAAATGCAAGCTAATAATGTTGATTTCTTTTACATGATGGATTTGGATGATGAAGGTAGGTTGAGAAATGTTTTTTGGGCTGACGCATAGAGCAGGGCAGCTTACAAGGAGTTTGGGGATGCTGTTATTTTTGACACTACATACTTGACAAATAAGTATGAGATGCCATTTGCTCCTTTTGTTGGGGTGAATCATCACGGTTAGTCAATTCTTTTGGGATGTGGATTGATATGTGGTGAGATGGTTGAAGAATTTGTTTGGATTTTTCAAACTTGGCTCGTGTGTATGAATGACAATGCTCTGTCTGCTATAATCACTGATCAAGATAGGGCAATGAAGAGGGCCATTGAAATTGTATTTCCCAGCACACGACACAGATGGTGCTTGTGGCATATTATGAAGAAGTTGCCCGAAAAGCTGTCAAGTTGCAAAGAATATGAGGCGATCAAGTTTGCAATGCAAAGAACAGTTTATGATTCCCTGTCTCATTTGAAGAAAATTGGCATGGTTTTATTGATAAATATAATTTGCATGAAAATGATTGGTTGAGTGGATTATACTTTGAAAGGATGGGTTGGGTGCCAACATTTCAAAGAAATATTTTTTGGGTGGGGATGTCTTCAACTCAAAGGAGTGAAAGCATGAATGTTTTTTTTATGGTTATGTGAATTCGAAAACCACTTTGTAGCAATTCGTAGACCAATATGAGAATGCACTACGAAGTAAAGTCCAAAAGGAAGCTGAAGAGGACTTTAAATCTTTTAGGCGAAGGATTCTTTGCATTACTCCTTATGCAATAGAGATAAAATTTCGAGATGCCTACACTACAAATAAATTTAGGGAGTTTCAAGACGAGATAGCAGGGAATCTATGTTGTAGAATTGTCAGTGAAGTTATGGATGGGAGTGGTTGTGAGTTGTACACTATTAAACAAGACTTGGTGATAAATGATAGGCAACGATCGGTCAATTTTATAGTCTCTTTTAATGTTGTCGACTTCGCCATCAAGTGTAATTGTCAATTGTTTGAGTTTAAAGGGATCTTATGCAAACATGTATTGAAAATCTTGTTTGAAATAGAGATTCATGTTATATCTGATAAATATGTTCTTCGGAGGTGGATGAAAGATGTTAAGAGGGCTCATACGAAGGTTAAGATTGTTTATTCAGATTGGGGAATGAAGCCTGAAAATGTGCGATTTGAAAAGATGTGCAATGTATTCTATGAAATGGCTGACTTTGCGGCTGAGGATGAAAAAAAGACATGCCAAGTTCAAGAATTAATCACTTTGAAGATGGAACAACTTAAAATTGTTGGTGGTGATGAGCATGTTGATTCACATAGGTATTTGGAAGTGGGCACCACTACTTCTAGTTCTGGCATCCAGGTTCATAGTCTATTAGCAGTTCGTAGCAAGGGACGACGGTCTAATTCAAGGATGAAATCCACCGTCGAGAAGATATGTAAAAGGATACAAAGGAAAAAAAAAAAAACACACACACACACACACAAAAGAATCAGGCCATTGAGACTAATCTGGTATGTTTTGCAATGTGTTTTATGAATGTATATTTTCTTAAGTCAAGAATAGTGAGTTTTATTTACAAATGCCATTTGTAAGGTTTATAGTGTATGCCTTATGTTATGCCTCGTGAAAGCAATGTGATGCCTTATGTTATGCCTCGTGAAAACAATACGATGCCTAGTCAAAGAAATACACAGGTTTGTTTGTTATATTTACAAGGTATGAATCAGTAAGTATGTTTGCTCACTTATGATTTGTATGTTTGTTATCGTTAAGGATGATAATACGGGGTCACACTATTTACAACCTGGAAGAATTGATCATTTCTATTCGCTCCTCTCACAGGTACATATTTTGTATTTTGTATGTTTTTCCTTTATAGGGTTTGTTTGTTTGTTATATGTTTGGTATGCCTCCTATTATTTATTTTTTAATCTTTAGTATTTATTTTTGCAGCCGCCAGGTTCAAGCAGCGAAATGGACTATACAAACTATAGGTTATGATTTGGGGCATACAAACTTGGTCTAGCCTCCAAGGTATGGGGGCTGAGCTCAGCTAATATGTGATGGTCACTGTTTCATCATTCATTCATTCACATATTTTGAAGAATTTAACTTGCTTATAATATACAAGAAAATTTTTGGCTGTTGGTGTCAGTATGACATCCTTAAGGCAAGGTATATGTTGAGAAACTGTATTTTTTTTTCGTTGATGGGCATTGAAACATTGGATGTGAGTAGGAATTCATGAATATGAATGGGTCAAATAGAGTCCATAGACACAAACAATTGTTGAATATCAGTGAATCAAATTATTGTGAGAGATGAGAGAGTTGTGGCTTCTTCAATGAACACAGGCTTGGCATTGCTAGCAGTGCTTGGTGATTGAGGGCTTGGCATTGCTGGCAGTGGTTGTCCATTTAGAATGGTAGTTGATGTGCAACTCTGGTTATTTGCAGGTAAGTTCCCCACTCTGGTAGTTAATGTAATATCTTAAGTCAAATTATAGTTTTTTGCGAGAAGATAATACCTTACTGATATTACTGGGTGTACTTTATAACTAAGAAGTGGCACCAACATGGTATTGTATACGATGTTCATGCATTGGACAACCACAATTCTGATCTCAGGAATATATGCTGAGAACAATCTTGTTGGCATTGGCACAGTGGCACCTGCATTTTGGCCATCTTATAACTCTGGTTTTTTTTTTTTTGCTATGAGCTGAAATTATTTGTGCAATTGCAGGTAAGTTCCCCACTCTGGTTACCCATATCTCTAGAGTCTAAAGTAAATGAGACAAAGGCTATGGTGAAATTCCAATTGAAGAAGGTCCCTTGCAGTGGAGCTGTTGGAAACTGTGGAATGGAAGAGTAGTAGATATTCCAAAATGTGCAACTCAGTGTGAACTTTCTTGTGTCCTTGTTGAAGAAGAATTGGAAAAATGTAAATTGTGATGGTGCAGGTGAGGTGTTTGTACGTGAAGACAAGCATGGGAAAGCCAGACCGCATCTTCTAAAAAGTGTTCTTTTGATTTGTTATAAAAAAGTTTGTGTAGTGAGAATTAGGTTGTTTGAACAATATATGGAATCGCCTGAAGTCCACTTTTCTATTGTTGTATCCAACCTTTTTAATTCATAATGTTCATCTTTGTAGTTGATATCTAGAGTAGTAGACATGAGGTCTTTCATAGGAGTTTGAATTAATTATTAGAACGCGGAAATTAACAAATGGCTTAACCACATTCTGGGCATATACTCATAGTGTGAAAATTAATGCTATGGAATAATTCATAATCTGTGCAGGCGGTAAATAGCAGCTGGTATTTAGGCTTGCAGAGGTTATCTTTCTGTGCAGGCAGTAAATAGCAGCTGGTACTTACGCTTGTAGAGATTATCTTTCGTCCCATCCCTTACTACAGTCGGCTTTGGATCCATTATTATCCTATAGAGATATTCTTCATCCTCATTGGTGTAGTCAAATTCCGAACTCCAACCCTTCATGTATCATCTTCCACTCCCCAGTCATTGAGGTTTTGTAGATGAGAGGATGAATCTTGTTTGTATGTGCTGTCAGACTTACCGATAAGGACACTATCTCCATCATCATTACAGAATTCCATTACTGGTTACAAAACAATATGTGAGCCATATGAGCATACTCTTTCCCATTTTTTATCAACCCTAGATGAAACTCTATTCCATCACTACGATCACCTTAACCACTACAAACCAAGAATACAGACAAAAAATCCCCACATTCATTCCACACCATCACAACAGTACACCATAAGTAAGGAAAAAAAAATTAGTTTTGGAACAAATAAGAAAAATAAGAACTGAATATATTATCTATTAGCTAAAGAGGAAGAATTTTGTTGCACACATCTCTGAACATAATTCATTTACTCAAATTCTCTTCACAAGTACATTATAAAACAAAATTATATCTCGCATATCATCCAAAAGCTTAAAAACGATAAGTACAAGAATCAATATAACTACCAATAACATACTATTGATCAAGTCCCTTGTAAAAGCCCAAGGATCGTTGACTTTGGTTTCATCTCTTTGATCATGAGTTTGATCGCCACGACCCTCAAGAGCATTATTTGGTTGGTTGTTTACATCTTCAGTGTCGTTTCTTCTTGACTGGTGCTCTCTTCTCACCTCTTGTTCTATTCTTGCCTCGTGCTCTATTCTCACCTCTTCTGATCGCACCCACATGTAATCTTCTTAGGCTTCTTCAGCTGATTTGAAACCCTTGTACATACTATCCTTGTACCCATTTACTTGTAATGCGCAACCTGACCAAGTTACATATACTCCAGGAACACGCCCACGATAAACAACATAAGTTTTGTATGTCATTCATGCGTTGACAAAAAAATAACATCAGATTGAATAATTATATAAACTCATTTACCATTTGAAAGAGGGTAACTAAGTGATTCATGTTTTCTCATGGGTGGTTGGCACAAAAAGTAATACCATTTTATTCTCATACAACAAACCAAGTTTACTCCGAGCAAGCAAAACTTCTAAATAGCTAAAGTGACTTTAGCATTGCGAGCAATCACTATGTTTAACTGGGGGCAAATGTCATCTAGTATTTTCAAACTGTAATATTTGTTATCTCACTTTAACTCATGACCTGGTTTTTTAACAGAATTATCTAACCTGTATGCATATGAGTAAGACAAGTTCATATCTAAATGTTTATGAAAGAATAGGAAACAACAAGGTTTGTCAACTAAATTGAATATTTTCCAAATGACACAATACAAAAACAAAAGATAGAAAGACTCAATTATCAGATTGAATAACTGATTAATTGGCTAAGATCATTTCTAAGATCTGGTTATGCAAGTTACCTATCAAAATCTATGGAAATTTAAGAAAAGGCAGATTCTTTGTTCCAATGAAAAAAGTTACAATATGAGATTGAGATTTGAAGAATCTTGAGATCGTCTTGCTGCACTTGAGGACCATAAAACCAAAATGATGCTTTCGAAGACTTGAAAAACAGGGTTGTTGGTATGGAAACGGTCTTCCCACCACTGAGAAATGAATCGACAAAAAGTCTGAAATTTTTTTATAGGAGGGAAGAATCACAAAACAATGTTCATCTGACGCAGATCACCTATATTCTCTGTATCCTCTAAATCTATTCGTTTAACATTTACTAAATATCTTTTCTTCAAATATTATTTTGTTTTCAAATAAAATGAAGCTAGCATAAAAGAGATCATAGAGCATGAGATGCTCGAGTTAGTAGAAAATAGGTTCAGACCCGAGTTGTTGTTGGTCACCAAGTTCAGTCAAGTAGATCATAAAAAAGCATAAATCGTGAGTTGCAGGGAAAAAAAAAAGGTCTTTAACAAAGCAAGCATAAAGTTAAAACTATGGAAATTAAAGAGTGCATTGTGAATCAACCATGTTAAACTTGAACAAAATCTATGAAAGATGAGAAAGCGTTTGGAGAAGAGGCTATCAAAATCAAAACAAACACACGCATAAAAGAAGAAACTCTAGATCTAGAAATCCACCACCTGAAACCAACCCAAAATGAAAGAATAAACCCTAGATCTAAAAACCCACCACCCAAAATCAACACGAAATCAACGAGGAAACCCTAGATCTAGAACCCCACCCTTTGAAATCAACAAGAAATATGCAGTAGAAACCCTAGGTCTAGAAACCCACCACAAGAAATCAACTAGAAATCAAGGAGAGACTTACCTTCGGTTGAGTCGATGATGGGGAGAGTTTTTCTTCGAATGGGGACGACAGTCTAAGCTTTTCTTTGAGGGAATGCACGAGGGAGCTTCTTCTCTTTTCCTTCTTCGGTCGGTTGAGTCGATGATGGGGAGAGGGTGGAGACGGAGCTTATTATCTGTCTGTCGAGTTTCGTTTGGGGAGAGAGAAATTGTTCCCTCCCTCTTTAAGTTTCCCCCAAATTTCAATTTCCCTCTTCTTTTTTTCTTTTTTTTACAAAACTCGTCCTCCCTCACCCATTTCCTCGACATATATAATTGTTGGTGAAGGTAGGTTAGATAATCACTTTTTGTGAGTTAGATGTCAGAACCACACAATTTTTAGGTACCACTTTGCACAGTAATTAAGAAGTAAAATAGACCAAAAATTCTAGCCAGCCTTGTATTGGCGCCCAATCTCTGCCTAGACCCTCCTAGGCACGTGCAAAAAATTTGAACATGAACTGTGCAGGGTAGTTAAGGAAAGCCAAAGACCCTTTAGTAAGGCCATGAGAACCCATAAGCACGGCAAAGAGCTTCACATAAGTCTTCCATGGGTTCACCATTTGCTTCACTGTGAAGTCTTGCAAGGGAATGAGTATCAAATATACAAATCCCTGGACAAAGGTAAAGTACCATCCATAGCTGAAACAACAACAACAAAAACACACTCAGTTCCCTCACAAAGTCCAAACCAAAAAAATGAAATTTGAATAAAAAGGTTTGGCTTACAATCCCCCACAACCTATGGGGTAGCCAGAAGGTATCTCCTCCTTACCCTACGTTGTTGCTCCTCTTGGATAAAGCCATGGTCTCCTCTGTACAGACAGACATGTGAATCAAACCAAGAAGGTATGCATCTATCATGCCCTTAAAATTCAACAATTGTTTCATTTTATTATCATTACTCATTTCTATTAATGTATAGTGTCTTTTACCAGGCTTATCAGTAAGTGCTTCTTCTTCAAAACTATGCATTCATCACGGGTTTTTATGCATTTCATCGCGAGACGCTTCTATGAAAATATTGTCAGTACCAATCATAAGAAAATAAATATAGATATTAGGGATTTAACCCCCAAAATCAATCCCAACAACTTATTTAAAGAAATAATAAATAAATAAATAAATACACAAGTAATATTTGTTTAGTCCCTGTTTTAACAGAGCACGTGCCTTGATTTTCTCCATCTTCCCCAACCCTTCTTTCCATTGAGTTCACAGCCGCCACCACCAAATCCATCATTGGTTGCCACCAACACCACATCGACCGTCCCACCACCACCTGATGCCACCATCAACCACTATCTCTACCACAATGTCACCTCACAACTGTTTGATAACTTAACGAAACATTCATTATGACTTTCAACTTACCTCGGTTTGATATTCAGAAATGAAGAAATCCTCAAGTTAATCCTCCAAAACCATGGATCAAGAGTCTACAAAAACACATTAAAATTACTTTTTCCAAGAACAAAAACTAAAAGCACACAAAAACATAAAGATTCACTAACTTGACGTTGATATACATCATTAGAAAAAGTTCAGTGTTCCAAATCATAAAGCTGAATCTATAAGAACATCCAAGTTAGTATAGTTTTTGCCATATACAAATATAATACCATAATTCTGATTTCTGAAGTTGAAGGCGATGGAAACCTTCAAAATATAAAGTTGAAGCTTGAAAGAATGGGTGTGTTTGGTGGTGTCCTGCATCCAAACTGCCTCAAAACTTCATGCAAGCAAAGAAAATGATACAACATATAAAAATGTGTAAAGAATGTTGAATTGGTTCATTCACACCAAGCGAATGGCACATCTCACTACTGGTAAAATGTAAATAGGTGTGATTGCAGGACTCCCATACTACCTGCAGATTCCAAAACCTCATCTTGCACCCACCGTAGAAACCTCAATGCATCTGCACATTAAGATTAGTATATCAAAACTGATTGTTAATAAAAGTGCAGAAATAGTGCATAACATGCATCTCGAAAACAAACTTCAAAGCAATAGTCGGTCAATGCTCTCACCCCAAGTAAAATGTGCAGGAATGAATATAGCTCCCTTGACAACAATAGCACATAGCCTCTCTTTGAGTACTTTCATTTGAGATCTCTTCATCCATTCATTAGTGGAACAATCTACTATCAAGATCCGATAAATAGTACATAACTTGTAATTCAAACTCAAACATAAAATCAGCTTATCTATGGTAATAAACTATTCTCACCGCGGATGAGATACAAAGAAAAGGAGCTAGCTCACTGTCCAATGCTCACAGGTAGCACTTCCATGTATTGCTTTCAACAGCTCTCTATCCATGCACTAATCGAACAATCTACTATTGAGAACACAAATAATACACAATTGCTATTGCAAAATGACAACGTAACTAACAAAATTAACTAGCTCTCACCACAATAGAGAATGTGATGAAAAGAAGCTAGCCATTGCCTGGTACTAGCACGTACCATTCCCTTGTACTGCAATCAACAATTCTCCATTCCAGGCATTAATCAGAAGAATATCCACTATTGAGAAATCCATGAAGTAACACGATATGGCTAAGCTATCACACTAGAATATTTATGAGCATGAATCAGCCAAAAAATAAAATATTTACACGACATCTGTACATTGAATATTAATTCTAGTCTCAATTCTAAAAACAAACCAAAGTTAATACAAGAAAAAGAACCCCAAAGAACTAAAACTTTGGTTCCCAATCATAGTTACATGATTCCCTTGAACTCACAAATCAGCATAAAGTGAACACCTATTAGGTAAGTAACAACTAAAGTTTGGGGGAACTAAAACCAAGAACTAACATAGTCAACTAAGGGTTTGGTTGCATGGAATCATATGCAATGAATTCATAAGGGGACCCTACATTTTAGACTACTTTGAGATATCACTCCACATCCACATCCACATCCACATCCACATCCACATCCACATCCACCGTCTAATTTTGATAAATGGTGGGAACGAAAGTACATGAAAATCACATGCCTTAGAGTGATAAGGACGGTGATTCTCATATTCACGGGACTTTCACTACCACCATTGATCATATCAAATAGCAGATGTGGAGATCAAATAGTAGACGTGGAGTGATAAATCAATTTAGACTGAAACTTAAAAATCCATGACATAGTATTCCATGCAACCAAACACACAAAGCTAAATCCTAGCATAGACCGTTAGTATGTACAGAAATCGGTAGTGACAACATCAAGAGACGAAATATCCCAAGGAAGATCTGTACAGAGAAGAGACTTACATCAATGCGGGATCAGTGATTAGATCACCATGGAATCAATCACCATCACCGACGCTCTTCTCTGAACAGACATCCCCACCTCTTTCATTCTCCGATTCCTCATCGTGCTTCTCTTCCTTCACTCGGCTTTCGGTCTCAAGACGCTGCAACCTTCTTCTTAAGTCCACCAACTCCCTCTCCATCAAGTAAAGCCTTTCCTTCAGCGTCAAATTCTCTTCTTCCAGCTGCGTAATGTGCGAATCCTGTTCGTCCACCCGATTCTCCAACAAATTACCCCTTTCCTCGGGGTAAATCATTTCGAATCGACTCAAATCATGGTCTAGTCTCCTCTCCACCTCAACATGCTCCTCAACATCACTGTCAGTAGACTCTCCTTCCACCTCGTGCCCCGGTGATCTTAATCGAATCAATCCATTCATCGAACCATACCCATTAACCCCCCATTCCTCCCTTGCTGTGTCCACCAAAATCTCCCTTGAAGGGGAGAACATCGGAGTTGGCAGAATTGCAGGGGTTGCAGGTGATGGAGACACCAAAGACGCAATTCCCCCTGCTTTCTTCGCTCGAATTAGATACGAAGTCGTGTTCCTTGGTGCAAAAGGAGCAAACCTATCAAATTTCTTCTTCTTCGGGTAGAATCTCCTCGCCTTCAACCGATTCTGAGATTGCAATTCATTCAAAGTAGGTATTGTTGGCTTATACCCTCCGGCTCCGGCTCCAGCTCCGCCACCACAAACACCCCCACCACCCATCATACCCTTCTCCTTCCTCTTATCAACCCCTTTCCTCCCCTTCCACCCACTCCTCCCCCCAAACCCAGCCACCCATGGCTGACCCTGAAACTTCACTAAATCCTTGGTTGGTTGCATGGGAGGCACAGGTGGCCAAACCCCATAGCTCCGATTCAAGAACTGTGACTTATCGTTCATCGAAATCATATAATTCAAGATCAAATTTGTGATTAAATCCAGAATAAGCCCCTTTAAAAAGGCTTAGAGAAATAACTTCCTTTTAAGCTTTTAAACCTTCAAGGTTTTTTTTTTTTTTTCCAGAGATTACTATTCAATCAAACAAAAAAAGAGAGAGCTGAGAGGAAGAGAGACGCAAACAGCGAACGAACGCCTTCTTGTTTGAGGATCCCCTCTTCTGTTGCCTCATTTTATAGAAGGAGAAGAGGTAATGGACGCTCGGATCTTGTTCAGATAGATCGACGGATGAGATTGGTTTCGCTTTATGGAAATTACCATAACTGCCATTCCTATCCACTTTCTCCAGGAGGACAGAGCATACAAGAAACCTGCACACGCAAAAGCACATCCCGATTTGGTAAGTTCTGAAGTGGCTGAATTGCCATTGTGGCGTCGAAGATGTATGCGGAATATGAGTGGGTAGTTCCGTCATTTAGGACCTATCCGTAAGTCGTACTGCTGGAAGATGCTTACACGTGTACTCATCACCGGGGACGTCCACTGAGAGTGATCGGCTACTCCCATCTTAGGTCTATAAATTTAGGGTTATTGCCACGTGCTGACTTGACCCACAAGACGGTAAATTGCCCGTTTAGTCGTTTTCCACCACACAAAAAAATAGAGAACACTAAATTGCAAGGATTGTGATTTCCTTTTTCTATAGTTAATTTTTGTCTCCGAGTTTAAGAAAATATTTCATTCTATATGGAAAAAATGTAAAATTTTCCATTGCAGTTTTAATTTTAGCAATGTAATTAAATACATTTTAAACTCTTAAATACCAACTATACAAAAAGGCTCACATGATTCATAGTGTCATATAAACTATATATTACATAATAATCATTCACATAATAAACTTTTGATACTAAAATAACATTATAGCATGTTAAAATATAGAGATTAAAATATATTTTTTATTTTCTCCAGAAAATTTCGACATATTTTGAATTTCAAAAGAAATTTCGGTAACTTAAAAATAATAAATATTTCGTGAAATTTCAACATATTTCCAGAAATCACATTCCTTGCTAAATAGTATTGTCCCTCCTCCACAATGTGTTTGGTTTGGGAATTGCTTTGTTTACCCGAGCAAATTCCTTCCTACACACGAGTTGGGGTGTGAAATAGTTTTCCTGGTTCCTCTCATATCTCCTCCGCCTTTTTTTTTTAAATCTTTCACCTTCACCTTTATCAATTGATCATCCTATTTATAAACGCAACGACTATTTGGCACCACAACTTAATCTCACCCACATCACCCATCTAATTTTTTTTCTCATGTCAATGTTATCTTCCACGCCACTTATAAAAAAAAACATAAATCATTATCCCTTCCCAAATTCAATCGATAGAAAGTCATCTCTCCCCTCCCAACTTCTTATTCTCTTCTTCAATTGAAAGCTCTCTCTTATTCGATTGAAAGTTTCATCTCCCTCTCAACTAAACCGCCACTCCCTCCCCAATCTCTCAAATTCTACTTCCATTTGACTCACCAAAAAGGATTCATCAATCGAACATGCGACAGCTAGAGGAGATGGGCCTGCGATGGGGGCCATCACAACGGCCGCCCGCCGACCTCCCCTCTTCTCCTTTTTTTTTCCAACACAGCCTAGCATTCATTCATTCAAAACATAAAAATAGGGTATTGTCCATGACTTTCGACCAACATTGATGCTCAATTGAGATCGATTCTCAAGCTCATCAAAATACGAAAAATGTAATATTCTAAGTTACCTATGAACACAATTTGAATCACCTGAAAATATTTTGAAATGAACAAGTTATGGTCATTTTACTCTGAGTGGGAGACTTACATTTGCAACGAATCATACGAATGATAAATTTACATTCACATGATCCTTTTGTGACTTGGTCGTTCCTGGACATTTTGAGTAAGGATTGTTATTTCGCAAAATTATACGAATTTTCATCGAATTTTTTGTTTTTTTGAAATTACAAGAAGAAAAAAAACGAAATAAAAAAGTACATCTTTTTTAGGGTTTTTTCAAAAAATTTCGAGGTATTTTTTTAAAATTTTGGATTTTTTTCAAAAATTTCATATATTTTTCTTAAAAATGCAAAAAATCAGCTACTAAAATTTACATATTTTCGAGATTTTTTCGTAAAATTTGAGTTTTTTTTTCTAATTATCATTTATTCTATTTATTTATTGATTTTTGAAACCACCCCTTAATTTCCTAATTATCACTTATTCTACTTATATATTGATTTCTTAAACTACCTCTTGATTTTCTAATTATAGGTATTTTGGTTTCATTTAATGTGTTTAATACATTTATTTAATTGCATATTAGTTTTTTACATATTTAATATATCCTCGAAATTCATTATATATTTCATTTATCCTCAAAAAAATTTACGTTTTTTTTACACACCGAAATATTTCTTAAAATCAGGAAACCGAAATTAACTCAAAAAACGAAATCACAATCCTTGGTTTAAAATGACTGTAGTAAAATGATCATAACTTGCTCATTTCAATACATTTTCAAGAGATTCAAATTGTGTTCATTAGATAGTTCAGAGTAGTATATTTTTTGTGTGTTTGATGAGCTTGAGAATCGGTCTCAATCGAGCATCAAAGTTGGTCGTAAGTCAGGGATAGTACCATGTTTTTTTTGTCAAACAAATTTGAGTGACTTTAGTAAACTGACTATAACTTGCTCATTTTTAGGTGATTCAAATTGTGTTCATTATATAAATCAGAGTACTACATTTTTCATATTTTGATGAGCTTGAGAATCGATCTCAATTGAGCGTCAAAGTTGGTCGAAAGTTAAGGACAATACCCTGATTTTTTACTGAACAGATTTGAGTGAGTTTGTGACTACGAGGGACAATTTTTTTTGCCCATCACAACAGCCTATCCGAGTGGGGGTCCCATCCTCACACAGTCCACTGCGAGGGCGAGAAAAAATACATAAAAGGAAAGGAAAATGATAAGAATGAGAGGGAGAGGGGCGATGGCTTGTGCGAGAAGAAGATAGGGGAACCAAGAGAGTGTGGGAGAATAAGAGATAGTGGGAGAACTGGGAAGGGGAAGGAGAAGAAGAAGATGGAGAATGGGTGATGGTGGTTGTGGCTCCATCTTCTCTATCTCTTACCATCACCGGTAGTCTCTCACCATCCCTCGCAATCAATCGCCTCCTTCCTCGTTATCCCCTTCCATGTTGTTGCTATTGTTATTTTTCTTGAGAATAGAGGATATGGATGGTGTGGGAGAGCAGGTAAATTTAAAAAAAAAAAATGGATGGTATGGGTGAGAATAAATTGTGGTGCCAAATAGTCTTTGCTATTTATAAATTGGCCACAATCACCTCCATCTTCTCTCAATTAATCAATCATGATCATCACCAACACTGCGCTCATTCTTAGAAGTAGTGGTGATATGACCCATCAAACTGCTTGGTTAGGTTTGGGTTTGAGGTTTTGACATGGACCACTATTTTTATTGTTTCATAACTATTTTTAAATAATCATGTTATTATATATATGGTTGATTGGTAATTATATGGCTTTGACACAATTATAAATTGTCACAAAAACAAAATAGTGTTAAACTTGCATGTAAAACATGTAGAAAATATATAAAACGGCTTTGTGGCGGTTAGAAACATATTCTAAAAGGTAATAATCATGAGCAAACGTGTCAATGTGGGTCAACCAGTCACGATACGGCTTGAAGCCGTTGAGTTTGGGTTTGATATATTGACACGATTATTAAATGGGTCGAGTTTGGGTTTGACATGGGAATTTTACTTTGACATGATTATGACATGACTCATTGTTACCCCTACCTATTCCTTTTTTTTATATTGGTGTTCGTGTTGGTGAAATAAAACATGATTATGACACGACTCAAGTGTCCCGAGCAATTTTCTTGGGTGAGCAAAACAACTCCCATTGTTTGATGGAAATTATATTATTTTTTAATTTTAAGGCATTGGTTGAAATAAAAAAGGATTTTCAGACTTACCTCTTCGGCACAAGTATAAAATAGTTTTTGCTCAAAATACAAAAAGTAGTTGCTATGCACATGCACCATTCTCGCTCGATGGATCCACAAATATTTTGCTAAATGCCACCAAGGTTTGTGTTTTCGTTTTGTGTAAACTTTTGCTCACAAAGGGAATGGAAATTTTCAGATATTTTGGTCTTTGTGGAAAATTTGTGAAACATACACACACACACAAAATATATAGACACACACAATATTACAATGTAAAAACCTAAAGAAAAATTACACAACTCTAAACATGAAGGGATGTACTTAAGTCCATCAACTTAACACACATATATAATTGACATGCTAATATGACATGAAAATAATTAATTCATCTTGTAACTTTATCCCTCATCACCTCAATATAAAGGCTCAAGAGTTAGCTACTGTTGCTGGACATAGATACTGTAACCGTAATTAATATTGATGATACATGAAATCGTCATCCGATCAAGTCACCATAAATGTTGGAGAGCTGTTATGAATGCTTAAGTCGTCATAAATATTGATGAACCGTTACAAAGGATATGAAGAGAATCACTGTCCCCCTTTATTGCCCCAACCAAGCGTAAGTCACGCACATAACTTAATGTAATCATCAATTCAGGCATTATATAAGGTAAAGAAAAAGGTATGAACATGAGACTCAATGGGCTCTCAACTTGATTCGAGGGAGATCGATTTGACTATCCTATCTATGCAACTTTAACTGAGTTTTGTCCAAATTTACATCATTATTCTATTAGAGTTACTGACTTAAGCATCAGAGTGTCTTTGGCCACCAAAAAGGTGGTCATTGGCAGTCTAACAATTGTTTTGCAGGTCAAACTCACAAGAGGACGATTTTTGGATGAATCAAGTATAATAGTGTGGCTTATGCTTTTACCAAAAACAGAGAGATCTAATAATTGCATATGAATAATGGAGGGAAATGGTTGATTTGGATCGTAGAAATTAAGAAAGAATGAAGCCTTGAAGATCCTCAAGGATTTGGTTCGATTTAAGCGTGTTTCACTCGAAGTCGAGCACAACTAGTTATATGATGGTGGCTCCAAGGTATGTGTTTTCAAAAAAATTATAAGTTTTCCAAATTTTTTTGTTTCCACCATTTAGTTAAATCTAAATGTTGGGATTTAGGTATTTTATAGTTACATTATTTAAAATTAGGCTTGATCGCATGATAATGAGTCGAGTCGGGCTACCCCTGTTGGCTGATTGGTAGGAGTGGAGCCTTGAATTTTGTTTGAGTGAGTGATAATTTGAACTACGTCGTTTCAAACTAAACTAATAAAACATAATTAATTCACTTATGACCTAGACTTTATTTAAATGCAGTTTCTCTAAGTAATGAAGTTGGAGGTAGGGAAGTGTTCGATAATATCCACTTAAATAATTATTCTTACGAAATAACATTTCTATAACAAAAAAAAATACATTTTTTAAAGACATCTAATGGTGTGTGAAAAAATGCTTGCCCTTAAAAAAAGGCGTTTCAAGTTGTTCGTTATCTCCTTATTTAAATTTTTTTTTTTTTTTTCTTTCTTTTAACTAAGTTTGCAACACACTTTCTTAAAGGATCTCATACTAATTCAACTTTTCCCAATTTGTTTATGCTTGTCTAGATTTAGACAAAGTAAAAAAGTTTAGTCAAATTAAATAATACAAATTTTAGCCAATAATAATAAGTGTAACACTAGGTTAAACTTGGCTATGCCAATTGCCAACTGTGGATGCCCTTATATGCCACGAGACCAAAACATAATCCACACTTTAGAGAGATAGACCTTAGACCGTAGGAGCCTTGCTAGGGAGCGAGGCCCAGAGAGCGAGGCCCATCACCATCAGGGTAGACCGTAGATCTAAATCTGAGCAAGGAGCGGGCAGGATTGAAGAAGGTGGATTTGTGGTTCATTTAAGTGGAATTTCATTTTGAGGTGGAATTTCATTTGGACGATTTCCTTCCTTTTAAAAAACAAGGGCGGGCGAGCCAGCCAGCCAGCGAGCGAACGAACGAACAAACGAAAGTCACTCTCCCGAAAGCGAAATTTAGGGTTTTCGAAGGTAAGGCACCTTGATCTGTCTCTTAATTCAAGCTTTTTTCTTGCATGATTGATTGTTCGAAACATTTCTTCTTCCATTCGATCGCCCTTTCGATAACAGAGTATGTTTTCATCTGTCTTCATCATCTCATTATTATTGTCTCTAATTTGTTTGTTTTATCCTCTTTGGTGATTGTGATGAATCTACACAGATCGAATTTCTATGGATCTCTACTCGATTTTAGATGTTTTGAACTTGTTTAGTATAAACGTGATCTCATCCTTGTTTTCATTGCTGATCCGTGTGATCCATTTGCTTCATTTAGCTGTTCTTCCGACTTTTTGATTGAAATGTGTTGAGAAACTCCATTTTTTGGTGCATTGGCTTTATTTTGTAGGAATCCTTACCTGAATTATGTTGTTCTCACCTTGTTTCTTTAAGTAGAAATTTCAATAAGCAGTTTAGCTAGGGATTACATTAGTGTTTTAGTTATAATTCTTCTAATTGAGTGTAAGATCTTTATTGGCAATGCAGAGATGAAAAAAATGACTGACTGCTCCTTTGAAGATCGATTATTGGATTCATATTTGAAGAAGATTCCGTAACTTATAATTTTGTTCTTTCAATACCGTTCCCGTGTCCTGTTTTTAGAAATTTTTTGGGTCATGTTCGGTGTTGTGTCCAAGACAACACCTTGTCCCTATACGTGCCTCGGGTTAACATTTGATCACTTTGCAATTCTGGAATATGTTCACTATTAAACATTCTCCCTCGCTGGCACAAAGAAATAATTGATTGGTCATTATTGGGATCATATTTTAAGTGATGTTACTTGATAACAACAATTTGTTTGTGCTAGCAATTCCATTTATGCAGGAAGATGTTTGATAGTGGTTGTTTGGGACTAATCTTATTTGCAAGTTGCAATTATCACTAGTCTATTTGCAGTCTTCTTCTTCTTGTGTGTGCTCCTATGGTCTGTTGTTTAGGTTTCTTATAGAAGGGCCTTGTCACCTATTTCAAATGTTAGTTTTGTATTTCTATGAATATAGTCATCCACATGCCAATGGGGGAATTTTATTCATCATATGTGAGATAAATGAGGAGTAAAGATAAGGATCCACATTGGTGGATCTGCAAAATGGAAGAAATGATATGAAATTTGCACAAACAACTTTGTGTACCTTCATGTCGTTGGATTGTGAAAGAGTCCATACTAAATGAAGACATTTATTTTTAAAGGTACAATAATCAGCATCCCAAAATCATGCAATCGGTAATAGCACCTTGTATGTATTGTGAATTTGTGATTGCCCTATAGGCCAAAAACCACCAGATTGCTTATTGAAAATTTCATGGTGATAGAAACCCCTATATAAGTGTATAGAGTTTTGGAACTACCTTGATATGGTCAGAAGCTGCATAGGTACCTAGTTCGTTTCTTTCTCCAATCCTCCTATCAAGAAGTCCCTAACAATGTTGGTAAAGTGTGAATCGAAAATTGTAAGGACCTTTGAAGAATC
The DNA here is from genome assembly GCA_963556465.1 of Berberis vulgaris. Taxonomy (NCBI): domain Eukaryota; kingdom Viridiplantae; phylum Streptophyta; class Magnoliopsida; order Ranunculales; family Berberidaceae; genus Berberis; species Berberis vulgaris. Next base: position 20,481,714 of record OY747127.1, read on the forward strand.
GAATAGAGATTCAAATCAATCTTAAGAAAAAGACATGTTAAGTGTAAAAAGTAAAAACATATAAAGGTAGTAAACAAATATAATATGTGATAAAATATTTGACAACAATAAAGTCTTGGTTTGCCTAATAGTCCTATTGAATTAAATCCAGAGTTTTTCTAAAATCAAATAAAAGCCTAAGCCAAAGACGTGAATAAGGGCCACTTTGACGAGTCCTCTTGTTAGGGTTTAAGCTCAATGATTTTAGCTAAATTAGGTTAAGTTGAAGCTCGAACAATCTTTCTCATTGTTTGAAAAGGCGGTTGATGTGTATGCATCAATGTGCACATTGAGGTGATCAGACCAAAAACTCTTCAATGCGCACACATAGATATGTGTATATACTGCGTACAAGTTGTCTCGGTGATGCGTATGCCTTGATGCAAACACATTGACTTGTTTTAAGACGTACAAGTTATTTAATTGGTTTATTTTGGATCTCAATGATATGTGCGAAGATAGATTTTACTTATGATAATCGATATACAAGAGTTAATAAATATAATAGTCTAATGTTACAATTATTAGTCCATTACGATACATTACAATAAAGGATAACATAGTGGATACATATAAGTGAAAGTTCACAACTATTATAAGAGATAACATAGTATATAGTGGAAGATATAGAAGAGATAATGGAAGTTTACAATTTACAATAACATGGGAGATTTTATAATATATTTGTATACACATATAAGTTTGAATTATTGATTGACAAATATTTTTGGATGTACAAGAGAGAGTATTATGTCAAATTCCTATTTTTAAATCTTACTTAACTTGTTAACCAATATATCAATTACATTTAGCACAAAACTAAATTATATGCTTATCTCATCGACTTACCAAGTTTGAATCATATAGTAAATTATTAATGCCACAATGTCACATAAAGACTACATAATACCACAAAAATAATTTCATTGTTAAGTTCTACAACAACAACGTTAATGATGAAGTAATTTAACTCCTCAACTACTTTCATGTTGTCTCTTGTATTGATGATTATTTCATATTTTCTTGATTTTTTAAAAATTGAATATAATTTTTCATCAATTTTTTTTTTTTCTGAAACATCAAAGCGCACGCCTCGTTACGCAACAAACCACCGCTACGCATTGCAAAAGCCAAACAACCTCAATGTTGAAAAAAGTTTTTTAAAACATTGATCTTTCTAAAGTAAGTTCCAAGGCAACCGTGATGGGATTCGCAAGTATGTCTTATCAATCCTATTCTTCTCATTTTTCTTCTTTCTTCCAAGATGAAATTACATATCCTAAGTGAATTTCATTATGCTTAACCCCATTCCCTCCCCCCCCAAAAAAATAAAAATAAAAATTGTGATTTTGTTGGTCAACTGTCGCAATTTAGAGTCTTACAATTCACGATTTTTCCATTTGGTTCAAATCAAATCATGCAATTTGATCAACATACGATTCTTTGAAGTGATTTGAATATGAATCCTTACCATTCATTTTGAACTTGTACAGTTTTGACAACATTGGTCTCTAGATCCTAGCAACTGGAAGCTAGAAAGTTGATTTATGGCAAGTCTTGAGTCTTGGAAAATGTTGTTTGGTAGGTTTTGAGCTTATTCATGGTACCTTATTTGCGGGTCAATAACCTTGTCGGCATTGTCTACATAGCCAATTTCCCTGAAATGAGATCAAGTTGACTATGTATCTACTGTCTTTCTTTCTTCAACCGTAATCGAAATGCTAGAAAGCTGATTCACAGTAGATCTTTGAGCCTGGCAAGATGTTACCTGGCGATAAAAAATGATGAAATGGGGCATTTGATCATGTGGATCTGCATGGCTACAAGTCGAGTTTGATATAACTGGACCTTATTTTATGCCCTTGGTGTGCCATTTGTTTTAGATGGATTTTCGCAGGGGTTTACACTCATCTCAGATAGAGATGATTTCTAGGGTGAGTTTGATGCTACTAGAGGTGGATTTTCCTGGGGTGGTGAGTGGTGTTTTGAATCAATGTTATCCTTTAAATGAAGTACAACAATTCAGTTATGACACAAAGCATGAAAGATTCTTTAGAGTTGGTTCAAGAATGCATTTTAGTGGATGCTTACGAAGGTGAGACCTTAATTGGTCAAATAATCAAGTTTCCCTGATAATGATCAAATTGGACAGGTTTGTGGTCTCGTCTCATGCTTGGATGGGTCACCCGAGTATTGTTGACTTGGTGACAGAATGGAGTACTGGTTATCATGGGAGGCTTGAGGCCAAGGTGGTTCTATTAGTGGAGGAAATTGCTATGGAAGTAGATGGGCAACTAGATATGTGCATACTTCAAAGTTCAGTCTAAAGCATCGAAGTGGTTGGAGGTGGATGGGTTGAAGGTGTGACAATGGGGGGATAATGTGGACTTCAATAAAAAATACTTCCATGCCTACACTACTCTTAGGCATAGACATAAAGGTCTTTCCAAGCTCTCCATTGATTTTGTAATTGTTGATAATGCGGCTGAAATTAAGAACTGTGACATTGCCTTTTCAAGTCCCAAAGAAGATAAGTAGAGGCCCTCTCTAGGATTTGTCAATTTTGAGAGAGTTGAATGAGTGGGTTGTGAGGGACATTCATGACGACACTGAAGCCTGTGTTTGACCTCTAGATAAGTTGTTGGTTAAGATAACTTATCCATTTGAATCATGTTTTTTCTCCTCACTAATATGGATAGTGTAAATGTACACCATAGACTAAAAATGTAGGAAGGAAAAAAGAATCCTAGCCAAAGATTTCTATTTCCGAATTATCTGCACTTTTATCATTTTTACCATTATTGTTCTATCTAGGGCTGAAAACCGAACCATCGGTTCGGTTTTAAAATTTTCAAACCGAAACCGAACCGACCATTAACAAAACCGATCCGAAACAGAACCGAGTCTAATTTATGCAAACCGTAACCGAACCGAACAGACTAAAATCGAATCAAAACCGAAATAAAACCGAACCGATCGACTATTTTAAACATATTATATTATTTATATATAAAATATATATTATTTATTATATATATTCGGTCGGTTTGGTTCGGTCGGTTAAAATCACATAGAAACCGAAAACTGAACCGACCACTTCGATTTTGAATTTTTTAAAACCGAAACCGAAACCGATCCGAACCGAATTTAAACCGAACCAATTGGTTCGGTTTTGATCGGTTCGGTCGGTTTAGTCGGTTTGATCGGTTTTTTGTTCAGCCCTAGTTCTATCATTTTTCGTAACAACCAGTTCTATCGAAGTTTTCTATCACACAAAAACACTTGATAATTATCTCATCGAAGAAATCTACTAGTGCCCACTAAAAGAAGAAGTAGAAGACATGATAGACTTGCTTTTAGTCACATATTAAAACCTTCAAGAAGATTAACATTGCGCTCTTGCTAAAATGGATTTAGCCATAAGGGGCCGGATTGCTCATGGAGGAAAATTGTTGAAGCCAAGTATGATGGAGTGGATTTCTCACCATTTTTCTTGGCCCTATCGCACGAGTTTATAATTGAGCATTTCTAACACCTCTTTGTTCTTAAAAGGAGTCAAGATTGGCATGAGAAGTGGTGTGACTTGATTTCTTTAAAAGATTTTTTTGTTAACATTTTTGGGATTTCATTTATTGTATGGTTGGTTCAGTAAAAGACTGTTTTTTGGGAAAAAAAAAGTGGTGAAGGTCTAGGTGAAGGGTGGAATCTTACTTTAGAAAGGAGTCTTATTAAGTGGGAGTAGGAGATGTGGGTCACCCTTGCTTTGATTTTTCCTTTTGAGTGGTCATGGTTCAAGAGTGTTTTGTTTAGGATTTCCTCCCATAATGTTAGTTTAGGAAAGGCCACATATGTATCCATAGTGATGTACGACTTACACACCTATCAACTTTGTAGCTTTTTTTCCACTTCTATTTTTTTAATATATATCCCACAAGCTTAGAGAATCTATATAATACGGCCGGTAGGTTTTTGTTTGTCTTGGAGATAAAGATAGCCAAGAGCTAGGATCAAAAGTTGGAAGAGTTGAAAAGGATCAAGATTTTAGCTCACATAATGGCATCGTTGTAAATAAAGTGTATTTAAAAGGCAAAAGAAAATATACAAAGAAAAGTAAAATCTATGTGGGTATATATATATATATATATCTATACACGTGGCGGAGAGAGAAAATTTGTTTGTGTTAGTTTCTCAAACTTAAAATTATCATTACTTTTTATATGTTGTTCAATTTCGTTAAACTTTATATCGTTGAAACATATTTTTGAAGATCATTCAAATAAAACCAATGACCAATATAGAAGGGTGAAGTCTAAATTTGTCGGAGTTTGAATAAAATGTTAAAATACATTTTTTCATTGAAGATGTACTTAGATTTATTTGATCTAGATAAAATTGATGAAGAGATTTGAAGACATAAATCAGTATATAAAAAATAATATGGAGTGCCGCAGGCACAGGTAATATGTTAGTAGGTATACAAATACTCTTTGATCATGATTATCAACATTGATTGTTAACTCGGTTGCACATCCTAATACCTTTGTCATATTGTGACATCAAAGGCATAAATAATTATGACATGTTTATTGCTATCAACTTGAAAATTTTGATATAGGTTGATCAATGGTTGTGACTTCATGCTAATGCACGGCGAAATCTGAACAGAGTTGATTGAGCATTGTCACGTAGCATAGGTACACGTGTCATTGGTGATGGTGAACCAACGACATAGTTTGGATCTTCCAATTGTTTGTGCTGGTTGATCTTATCTTAAGCTGGTTTCTGTTACTTGTGCAGGCAATAGAAGATGGCGGACGGCGAAGATATTCAACCTCTTGTCTGTGACAATGGAACAGGAATGGTCAAGGTAAAGGCTTATAATTCGTCTTAAAATTTTGGTTTTTGTTTTTATTGTCGTTGTTACTGTTTTGTGGCTACAAAATAGTATTTAGATTGGATCCTCTTGAAGAACAGAATTAAACTGTTAACTATGGTTTCCACATGCATGTTGAATGTGTTACCATCCCCCACCGTCAATAGTCAACACCAATTATTTTTTTTCCTGGATTATAAATTATGGGTCATAAGAGTAAAGCCGTAAAGGTAACTAAAAATGAAGAATCTGATTGGCACTTGGAATGTGAAAGCTGTTGTAGCTTGTATTTGACATGAGATTCGTCTCTGCAAGCTACCATGGCCAGGGACTGAAGCATTTTAAGCAACATGAAGTTAGGGGTCTTGTGCTGGATAGTGTAAAGTAAGGGCTGACTGATTATATTGTAACCTAAACCAAGGTAAATTCACTGTGTCTATTATGCAAGTGAAATTTAGCAATTACTTGGATACTGCAGTTAATGTATTTGCCAACATTCATCTTTGTCTGAAATTAAAGAAAACAAGGTCCAGAGAAAGATAAAACTGTAAACTTTGAGCAATGCGCAGAGAATGATACTGGAGTACGAATGGTTGACCCTCGCTGATCAGGACTTAAATTTTGATTAGAAAAGCAAAAGAATCATTCTTTGGGATATCACCTTAATTTTAGGAGGTTATTTTCAGTTTTCTGTGAAAAGAAGAAAACTAGAAAAGCATTCCCACTAATGTTCAGTAACTGTTGAATGTACATGACAGTGCTGTCCTTGGAAATTCTAATTAGAAGGCTATGCCGTGCTTGACAAAATCTAGGAAGGTTTGAATTGAGATTCCATAAGACATGCTCTCAATCAGAAAGTTTAAGGCAAAAATGATAATGCCTTTGACTTGAATCGAAGAACTTAAATGATAGAAAGGTCGACTTTCATATTTAGTGTCTGAAATACGAAAATATGCTTTGGTCAGTTTACAGGTGAAGACATTCACAAGAAGTTAGCCCTCCACTCAGAAAATCTTTGTAATAACATCTGCTATACCACCCCTTTTGGCAACAATTCTTTTTTGGGCCAGACAAATTTCCCTAGAATGAATTTCCTCATTTGGATGATAGACAGATTTTCCCTAGAATGAATTTCCTCATTTGGATGATGGGTCATGGCAAGCTTCAAACTGTTGATAACCTATCTAGAAGGGGCACGACTATTCCCAACTGATGCAGCCTCTGTGAAAGGGAAGAAACAATTGATTGCTTATATTCCACTTGTCAATTCTCCAGAGAGGTCTGACATTTCTCTATGCAACGAAGCAAACACTGCAACTCCTGTGGTTTAGAGCTTCATGCAGATGGCTTCCAAGTGGCAGTGTGGCACAAAGATGGGTGCTCTTTGAAAGGTCTTTGGCTGTGGAGAGGGGTCTTGTTTGCAAGAATTTTGGTGCTTTGGAAGGAGAGAAATGATAGAATCTTCAGTGATAATAAGGACTGCAATAACATTCGTAATGAGATTAGAACTCTAGTTTGGAATTGGGGAAACACATGGGGAGTCATTCAAAACATTGCATTTCATACTTGCATTTTTTATTGGGAGAGTATATTTTTATGTAATTGAGCTTATCCTTTGCCTTGTGACCTTCTCATGCATTTTCTTATCAATTTATTGCTTTGTTTTATTGATAAAAAAGAAAAGAAAAGATGGGCAGTATGCCAGTATTAGACTTTCCATGTCATTAAGACAAAAAATGTAAAGAATAAAAGCAAAGTAGGCTTCAACTTCAACATGCATATTATAATGGTATATATTGAATACCGACTGCTGGTATTGTGGAGAGAATGAGAGGACAATGAATGGTTTGAAAGTAGCAGTAATTCTACAACACAGCTTAAAGACTTGTCTTTCACTTTCTCATTATCTAATTTTTTTTAATTATAAATTTATTTATTTATTTCTATTTCTATATTTGAATCTTTTAATTTATTGATATCGTATTTCTCATTGTTTTTTCTACTTATCTGTATGGTTGAACCTTCATTATCAGGCTGGATTTGCTGGAGATGATGCTCCAAGGGCTGTGTTTCCTAGCATTGTTGGACGCCCTCGCCACACTGGTGTGATGGTTGGGATGGGCCAGAAAGATGCATATGTTGGGGATGAGGCTCAATCTAAGCGTGGTATTTTGACCCTGAAATATCCGATCGAACATGGTATAGTTAGCAACTGGGATGACATGGAGAAAATCTGGCATCATACCTTTTACAATGAGCTTCGTGTGGCCCCTGAAGAACACCCTGTTCTTCTCACTGAAGCACCTCTCAACCCCAAGGCTAATCGAGAAAAGATGACTCAAATAATGTTCGAAACTTTCAATGCTCCTGCTATGTATGTCGCTATTCAGGCTGTTCTCTCCCTTTATGCTAGTGGTCGCACAACTGGTAAGCATTGTAAACTTAAACGACATGACTGCATCTATCTATTGTATAATTTATATTACCCTGGGTTCCTGATGGTCATTCAATTGAAGCTCAGAGCAAAGGCTCGTGATTAGAGTTTTCCTCATGTGGTTGCTTCTTCAAGATGACAACATACGCATAGGATGGCAGTAGCAGAAATGCGTATGTTAAGGTGGATGTGTGGTAAAACTCGTAAGGATAAGATTAGAAATGAAAGAATTAGGAGATACTTAGGTGTAGCGCCCATAGAGAAAAAATTAGAGAAAGACGTTTAACTTGGTTTGGTCATGTGCGGAGGAGACCGAGCACGGCGCCAATTAGAAAATGTTTAGATTGGCAAGTTAATGGAGGGTGTAGACGGAGGGGACGACCGTTGAAAACTTGGATGAAGACGGTGAATGAAGATATCATTGAGCTTGGATTAGGTGAGGAAATGTGGGAAGATCGCATTGCTTGGAGAACCAAAATTCATGTAGCCGACCCCGAAAATCTCGGGAATGGGCTTTGATGATGATGATGATGATGATGGTTGCTTCTTCAAGATCAGATCCTGTAGGTTTTAGTAGAGTGAGAAATAGGCTCATACAGTGATGGTGAATGGAAGTCTAATTTATTCCTCCATTTAGAATGATTTCACCACCCTTCATAAGTGAGAATGGTGACAGTAATGTGTGATTTTGTTTTGCAGGTATTGTTCTGGACTCCGGGGATGGTGTCAGCCACACTGTTCCTATCTATGAAGGTTATGCTCTTCCACATGCCATCCTGCGTCTCGACCTGGCTGGTCGCGATCTCACAGACGCTCTTATGAAAATCCTGACCGAGCGTGGCTATTCTTTCACCACTACTGCCGAGCGTGAAATTGTGAGAGACATGAAGGAGAAGCTGTCCTACATTGCTCTCGACTACGAGCAGGAATTGGAGACAGCCAAGACTAGCTCATCGGTGGAGAAGAGTTATGAGCTTCCTGACGGCCAAGTGATCACCATTGGAGCTGAGCGTTTCCGTTGCCCAGAAGTCCTATTTCAGCCATCAATGATTGGGATGGAAGCTGTTGGCATACATGAGACAACATACAACTCTATCATGAAATGTGATGTTGATATCAGAAAGGATTTATATGGCAACATCGTCCTCAGTGGGGGTTCTACTATGTTCCCTGGCATTGCGGATAGGATGAGCAAGGAAATCACTGCATTGGCTCCAAGCAGTATGAAGATCAAGGTGGTGGCTCCTCCGGAGAGGAAGTACAGTGTGTGGATTGGAGGTTCCATTTTAGCATCGCTTAGCACTTTCCAGCAGGTAATGTGTTTTTGTATTGCTATTTAATATTCAAAAATGTTGATTGATAGATGCCCGACTTTGAAAATGTCGTGTAATTGGTGGATGCAGATGTGGATTTCGAAGGCAGAGTACGATGAGTCTGGGCCATCAATTGTTCACAGGAAATGCTTCTAATCCATCCTTGATACAGGGAAACCCAATAATATGTTGTTTCCATTTTTTGAGCTCTCTCTCACAATTCGTAAGATTGTTTGTTTGTTTGTTTGCTGCGTTTGTGCAGTTCATTATAAGTGTTATTAGTCAAACTGGATTTGTTGTTATAGATTTTTTGGTTTATATGAGCTAACAGTTTTGGTTTTGCCTTATGAGTTTTTCATGTTATTTATACTAGCAATAAAACAAGCAAATCACTATCAAGTACCTTCAGCAATCTAGGATTTGTTGTTATAGATGTTTTGGTTTGAGCTAAAGTTTTGGTTTTGCCTTGTGAGCTTTTCATGTTATTTATAATAGCAATAAAGCAAGCAAATCACTATCGAGTACCTTCAGCAAACTAACACTGCTTCAGCAGAGCGACAAAACTAGCAAATCATATTAATTGGTTTGTTGAGTATTCACATTCATTCATATATAAGATTGCAAGTTGGATTGGAAAATCCGATTCTGATCAATTCCAAAGACGGATATATTAATTGAATTGTATTTTGTAGCTCAGTTAGAGGAGATGATGGATCAATCATGTTGGCCATGGGATAGGAAAGTACCAAACGGATAGATATAATAAAACGTATTGGATTGAAAGCTATTTTTGACATGATCTTGTGTTCCTCCAATGTTTCATCGTCTCATCAACTTTTTCATTGTCGTGCCTGCTTTCATTAAAAAAAGTCAAATGAGATAATTGAAGATAAGAAGAATTTAATCCTGGCTGTATGGTGAAAATGCAACAATGATAGAAAGCATTTACCAATACTTCATTACATTGTTACACACAGTTACATGAGCATTCATAAAATAATTTAGTTGAAGTTGAACAAGTTCAGATTAACAAATTTATCTACACAATCAGTGCACAATACAGGTAAATGTTGCTAAGTTTTTGAAGCAGAGGCAAGATCCAGCAAGAACAATATCTTCCAGTGAGATCAACTACGTACTACGGCTCCACAATTATCTTGCCTGTAGCATGACCATCAATGCTCTTAGCCCAACCGTCTTCGGCCTTGCTCAGTGGATATTTTGAATCTATCAGAGTCTTAAGCTTACCTTCCTTTATCAACCCAACCAAGTACTCCAAGTTCTGGCGCTTGGGGACCAAAAGCAATGGCACCAACTGTTTCTTAGAGAATGTCAGTTTCTTTAACACACAGGTTGCCATAGCACTAGGACCGGGAGTAATATCGATCACCTTCCCATTTTGACTCAAGTTGGGCTCGAAAGTTGACCAAGGAATTCCTGTTGCACAATGTATCACTGCATCATATTTCTGGCTAGAAGGGCTCCTCAAAGACTGTCCATCCAGGGTTTTGTAGTCAAGAACCTCGTCAGCCCCTAAGCTCTTGATAAAATCAATGTTTCGTGCTCCACAAGTAGCAGTAACATGTGTGTTTCCTAGCTTTGCCAATTGCACAGCATAGTGTCCCACGCCACCTGAAGCAGCCGTAATCAGAACGTTTGCTTTCTTGCCACTACCATCAAGCTTAATCCCTGCAGATGTAGTGAGTGCCTGGTGTGCTGTCAAAGCAGCCACTGGTAACCCAGCAGCTTCAGCTGCCGATACTTCATGAGGCCTATTGACTGTCACGTTTTCCGGCACCACAGCATATTCGGCTAACCCACCGCCAGTCTGTCATTCACAGGCAACTTGAAGAGTTAAAACATATTATCTAGAAGCCATTTTCTACTATGTTTATATGAAATATTCAAATATTAGCACTTAGTTGTGCAACTTAGGGAAATTTTTCTATGAATCAAACACGTACAGCACAACTTAGGAATTATAGGTGTTTATTTTACATTGTTTTACTACCAGACACAACTGAGTGAAATTTTCCTATGAATCTAACACGTAAAGCACAACTTAGGAATTATAGGTGTTTGTTTTACATTGTTTTACTACCAGACTTTTTCAATTTCATTATTATTTTTTACCTTGGTCTTTCTCAAATATCCTCATCTTAGTATTATTTTTTTAATTCCCAACAGGGTCCACTTTAATTCTTTTGACCACATCTCATGAAAACTAATAGTTATTATGATTGAATTACTTATAAAACATGGTAAAAAGTTGGTCTTTAAAGCAAAACCAACCCAACTCACTAAGTTATTTATCCAAATTAATCGTTCAAGAGGCACTACATGTTATCAGATAAGTAAACTAGGGTGTCAACACGCTCTACGTGCGCGGATATTCAAAACCTCTTTATTTTATTACAATTCAATCAGCATCATCATCAAATCCCATTCCCGATACTTTCCGGGTCGGCTATATGTATTTTGGTTCTCCAAGCAATGCGGTCTTTCCACATATCCTCGCCTAATCCAAGCTCAATGATGTTTTCCTTCACCGCCTTCATCCAAGTTTTCAACGATCGTCCCCTCCGTTTACACCCTCCACTAACTTGCCAATCTAGACATGTTCTAATTGGTATGTATAGTTTATTATTGAGATTCTTAACAAAATGATTATTTATAATTTTAAGGGTCTCTATATAGTTTATAAATAAATAGAGGCTTCAAATAAATTATATCGGAGGCTTAGGTATAAAAATATAAAAAAGTGAAGGGCAAAATAGAAAAATCAAAATGTTCGATGCAAGGGCCCTTTTTTTATAATTTATAAATAATTAGGGGCTTCAAATAAATTATGTTAGGGGCTTAGGTATTATATTAATGAATGTTTAGAGTGGTTGGCTTTTATTGTAAATAGTCTCCATTTGGGAGGGTAAAATAGGGAAGAGAAAATCAGGTTAATTTTTATTTTTTGAAAGGCAAGCGTGCCATCGGTGGGTATAGAACTCAAGATGTGAGGGTTAAATCACCACAACCTTAGCCAACTAACCGGGCTACCATTGGCATTACTTTAAAATATTGCCATGTACACAATCTTCATTAGCCATTTTTTTGAATTTCTACAAAAATTCTTATAAATTATGATCAACAAACTTTCGAATTTCCGAAAAACCCCTCAATGTTGTTTTGTCTTATTTGAAATGAGTGGAACACAAAAGGAATTAAATGTTTTGTGAAGCAAATTTTGGGCAAACTGAAATCAGAATAGTAAAAAGTAACAAAAATGGCTCATGAAGTTTGTATATGTGGCAAAATGTTAAAGTTAAGTATCTAATTTACAAAAGTACCGCTCAATGTTGTTTTGTCTTATTTGAAATGAATGGAACATAAAAGGAATTAAAAGTTTTGTGAACGGCATTTTGGGCAAACCAAAAATCAGGTTGAAGAGGGACAGTCACTGTTCATTCAACCCAATGCTTGTTATGGTAGTTAAAATATTGTGATTTAGCCTTCAACTACATGTACATGCACAACAAAAATTAAGGGTTCATTACATGTTATCACATCTAATCAATTTTGATTGGTACTCTCAACGCACGCACGCACGCACACACACACACCCACCCACACACACTCATTGGAGGTCGTCTCTAAGTCAAATCCTCCACTAGTCTCTACTCAGAGTTGTTTATGGTCTGACTGGGCCGGAATAATAAATGAATTTAGAGAGACTTCGAGCTTAATGTGCTTTCTCCTTGCTCTTTATTCTTGAATCTCCCTAAGTTTATGGTTTGTTCCTCCTCTCTTCTTAATCTCTCTAACCAATTAATTAGGATTTAAGTTTTCATCTCTCTTTGCAATTTAGGGTTCAAAACTTTCATCTCTCTACGGGATCTAATTTCTTAAATCAGTGGGTCAGGTCTAGGTTGAATGCGTGGGTTAGTTCACAACCAGGTGGTTTATGAAAACCCATGTGTTAACCCATGGCGCAATTGATGAGTTGGATTTAGGTTGAATATCGTGGGTTAGCTCACTCTGCTTTGTGTCAAACAAATGACTTTGTGTTTTGGCTTCGTATTATCGACTCTATTGTATATCAAAGCATTCATAGTTGTACAAAGCTCAAGGTTTCTATCATGCATTTTTATAATTCATAATCATCAAAGCCCATTCCCGATACTTTCATGCATTTTTAATTAAAGTATTAAAATCAATATGTATTTCAATGCCCTTGTAATTATTCAATTCAGTGGCTGTTATTTTGATGAAGTTTTCTAAAATGTACAATGAAACCATTAGTATATACAGGAACTCCTAATCACTACAAGTTTTCTACTGCTTTAACCGTTATTTTCTATTGACATGTCCCTATTTTTGGATGGTGGTTTGCAGACAATAGCATGATTTGAACTAGGAAAGTGTGATTTACACTTTGACAAGGTTTAAATGTTTAGAGCATCCAAAAGAAGCTCACATTTGAGTTCAAATTTGTTCATTATTGCTTCATGTGGATGCTCTTAGAAAACAAAGTAAACGCTGGTAAAATTTTCAAAAAATTGTTTACTGCAAGGGAAATGATTTTGTTGGGAAGCGTGAAGGCACAACCCAACAACCTAAGTGACATGCCGAAGCAAAGAGAGATAAAGCACAATAAACTCACCATCTATACCTCTTTCCTTCCAATGAATACTGAAAAAACCCATCCACAAGCACAATAAACCTTTCCAATCCACCCATTCCAGAAAATTCAGCACCTCCCCTATGCACTTTTACCCGCAAGCTCCACCAATCACCGAAAACCTGCAAAGCCAAGCCCAAAATCAACTACAACCATTACATTTTGATGATTCCGATAAGGATGAATCAGAACTATTTTCCTTCCTTCAATATCAACAACAGCCCTGAACCTGAAGAAACTTTCCGGGTGATGCTCGATATGGAAACCAACCCAAATACAAAATGAAGGCTGATTTGCCATCGAGGATTTTCTTGATTGGATCAAAGAAGTCAAGGGGTTCTTTGACTATATGAACATACCGGGGGATATGCAAGTAAAGCTTATGGCCTGTAAGCTTAGAAGTGGCGCTTCCACTTGGTGGGACCATCTCCAAAACCAAAGAGTGCAGGAAGGCAAACATAAAATTTGCACTTGGGAATGGATGAAAAGGCTTACAAAGCGGAGGTTCTTACCACTGGATTATGAGCAACAACTATATCAACACTTACTTAATTGCCATCAAGGCAATATGCCAGTGCAAGATGATACATCAGACTTCTATCGTTAAATGCTCGAAATGATCTTCATGAAATAGAAGCCCAACTTGTCACTCGTTTCCTTTGAGGTCTCGATCGCAATATCAATGAGAAGATTGTCGATACTGTCCATGACATGACTGAAGCATTCCAAGTAGCTTCTCGCATTGAGTGTACTTGATCCCCGAGCAAACCGAACCACTTCCAATACCCACACTACTACATATCCTTCAACGCAACCAATAGCCTAAAGTCAGTCCACTTATCCCCAAACCTTTACCCTTTCCACCACATACCCGATCATTTTATCAAAATACAACAATCCCTTTAACTTCAACTCAATCCAATAAAATTCTACAGTAACTAAACCTCTTTTGCATACTTCCAACAACATTCAACCCTGTCAAACACTTTCGAACCAGCACCTCCCAATCCAAACAATACAAACAACCCATACTCTTTCCTTTCTTAGACACTTGTTGGTGTTGTTGACAACTGGGTCACAAGTCCAGCACTTGCCCTCAACGGCGAGTGGCCCTTGCTGATCATGGCGATGATGTTTGTGGTGAAACACACTATGTTTTTTATGAAGAGCGTAAGGAGCACGTGGAAGGAATTATTTATAAAGAGTTGGGCTCCCTTTTGGTTTTTAGGCAGATTCTCTACATGCCACATCAGTCGCGCCTTCTCAAAGCAACTCTATCTTCCGTACATGTTGCTTGGTTCATGGAAAAGTATGTGACCTACTGATTGACACCGGAGGTAGTGAAACATTGTTTCTAGTTCTACCATCATGGTAAAGAAACTTGGGCTGCCTGTTACTCCCCATCCTTCCACATAGTCCATTGGTTGGATACGTGATGATTGTGCCTCTAAGGTGCTGGATTTCATTTACTATTGGCAACTGGCAAGTATAAAGATGAGGCTGACTTTGATGTTGTGGAGATTTGACACAGCTCATATGATCCTAGGGAGACCATGGCCATTTGATAAGGGTTTTATGTTCCATGGCAAAGCTAATACGCTTTGCAAAGGATGGCATACGACTGAAAAACTTCTTGTTCTTTTTATAAGGATGAAGGAAATACTGTCATCCAATGTCATTCGCCACGACTTTAAGGAAGCTGGTCATACCTCCTAAATACATGAATTCACTCTAATACATGTATGGAGATAATATTAATGCTTGTTCCTGTTTGTTTCATTTTGCTTAATGTATTTTGAGTAGAGATATAGTAAAAAGTCTCCAAGTTTAGATCATTGTAGATATATGATTTGACATATAAAGTTTTAAAGTTTAGATCATTGTAAATTCATGATTTGAGAATTGAAACAATTCTTTTCTCATTTTCTTCACCTCTTAATCCCCTTTTTTCAATTCTCCTCGTGGACTCGAGGTTTTGTTGTGCCAGGTTGTCCATCTTGGATTACCCTCTCTACCTTCTACCTCCTCTCAAGTGGGCAGTTCAATTCTTTTTTTGGCATCACACGAGAAACACATGCACAAGATAATGATTAACTAATGTTTAGTAGTGGTAAGGGACCAAGACCAAATTAAATTTAAAAAAGGGACAAAAGACATTTACCCTGTTAGTGCAAGGGACCAACATCAAATTTACTTGTCATTTATCTCCATCAATGTTGTTGCGTTCACCATTATTGTTGCACGCGTGACATTACAATGCCTTGTTGAAGTCAGTTGTGAAAAAAAGAAGAGGTGAAATGAAGAATTGGCTGCAAGGTTGAAAAAGATAGTCAAACAGTCAATATAAAATTGGATACCGTCTCCATTGCCTTGGAATGTATTACTTGCTACCTGATGTTCCTCATCCTCCTCAAGCACATCTTGGAATCTCGTTAGGTGCACAACAACAAATCGGTAACATGTTCCTCGACATGAACCACCCAGGCAAAATAAACTGTTTTTAAAGAAAGAACTACCAAATATATTTTTCCAAGATTTAAGGGTTCCAATCCAGAAAGTTGGTTAGATTGCACTGAACAATATCAACTTTTTCATGGAATTCCTAATGATCAGATGGTTCCATTAATTGGATTGCACTTAATAGGTGACGCTTTTTCTTGGTATAGTTGGATGCGTCGTTCTATTGGAGCGGTGAGTTGGCCAATTTGACAAATGTGCAGAAAATTTGATGATAAAAAATGTCTTGATCTAGGGGGTGCATTGCCTAAACTTTCAAACATGCAAAAATATATCAATGAATTCGAGAAAATTTCAAATCTGGCACATCGTCCAATCCTTGAAGTTCATCTTAATATATGTTTATTTCTAGTTTGAGCCTCAACATCAAACCTGGAGTTCTTATTTTACTATGCTTTTGAATATGCACTTCATCGAGAAGAGAACATGATTTCAGTCCAAGAATATAGATCATCACAATTTTCTAGAAGTACTTGTTCGGGTTATAATATTTCAAAGGATACATTTGGAAACGCTCCACATAAATGTTTTACTTGTCTACAAGCTAATTGTCCAAAGAATAAGAAGTCCTGATTTCTGATGCAAAGGTGTCAAGCAATGACATAATAAACATTCATAAAAAGTGAAACCTGCCAAAGATATGTCAAAAGTGGATAATCATGGAGCACCCATTGGACTTTCCAAAGATTGTTCGAGTACACGAATGTATGAGGCCAACAAGGGACATCCATCATAAGATTTTAGCCAACGAGGGACATCCATCATAAGATTTTATTTACTTATTTATTTATTTGAATCAAAATTAAGTGTACTCGTAACATAAAATTTCGATAGTTATAACAAGAAATTTATTTGGGGGTTTATAGACTATATTTAAAGTCGCCCACTGAGTTGTGGTTTTATATATGTATGTATGTGTGAAATGATCCAAATTTATTGTAGAAAATGTTAAAAAATGATAATAAGAGGATACATGGGTATATAAATCATGCTAAAGAGATGTTTGTGTGAGATAAGGAGAACAACCCTTAAACCATCCAAGAAGGCTCCTTTAAAATGAATTGCATGCCCTGTATTATTAAGAATCACCTACTGTATAGTATCCTACATTGGGCATAACTGCCACTATTAATTACTACCACTACTACTAATTTTGTCAGTCTCAATCTGTGAATATCAACAACCTCTGAAATTTGAGGGAGCTAGACTGAAAACATATCAGAATGTCTAGGAGGTTGTTAGATTCAATCAGAGCAGACTTAATGTCCTAGCTCACACCCATGATCTCAAGCCCAGTTTTTGCATATCATTTCTATAATAGAGATAATCATAAGCAAAAACATAATGTAATAAGGAGACGAAGAAATGGAGAGTGGGCACTCACAGTATGGCCAAGCTTAGATACAACTTTGTCACCGACTCTGAAATTCATGACACTTGAACCAACTTCAACCACTTCTCCCGATACATCAGTAGCTGAGCTATTATAAAGAAGCATCAGTAAACATGATAATCATACTACAAACAATGATCTTGACATTATTAACTTGAATCGCCCGACACACAGAACTATATCAGAAGAAAAGATAATCACTAGAGGAGTCATTTTCATTTATCTTGGTATCTATGTAACAATGATACTCTATTTCTACCAAAACAAAAGCAAGTTGACATATTCCATGAGTAGCAAGATTGACCTGCAAGTCAAGTCAATGAATATAACTAATAATTAGAAACTTGTTGAAAAAGTAAATAATACTAAAATGTAAAGGCGTGAGTATTGTGTTTTTTTGGTTGGTGTGTCCAACTTGTATGAATGTTGTTGTTACATAGTTTCATATAGATTGAATGACCTGAATTCAGATGGGGCAGAACTATGTCAAAGCCCAATAAAACACAACCTGAAGAAGCCGTTACAATCCAAACCTGGCCATCATACTAGGTTTGACAGGCGTGTGACTTGTATCCATCTATATAGATGAACGTAGAGTGACATTCATGAGTCACATAAGACCACTCAAAACCAACATTCAGGTTATTCATAAGCATTGTAGTTAAGGCGTTGAGGCGGAAGCGAGGACAGGTTGGAAAACGCACGCATCACTGATGCGAGGCGGTCTTAACATTTTTTTTTTGATTTAAACAAATAATAAATTGAAGCTTAGTAGCATACATCATCATTTTGACAAATATGTATAAAATGTCACGCGAACCTAGAATCGAAATGGAAACATAATAAAGTTGCATAGCATAGTGAAAAGATGCACTACATAAGTGTCAAGTAACTTGCAAACAACCACTAAATCATTTAAAAAAAGAAATCATCAACAAAAACATCAAACATAATCTAAACTAGTTCACCAACTTCTCATTTTTCACTATTTCACTCATCCTCCTCTTCACAACCCAATTCTTGATCATCATTTTCTTCCTTCAGCATCCACTTCAAAATTTTCATCATCTTCAAGTCAACCATGTCTTCCTTTAAATCCAACAATTGAATGGTGTAGATGTAGATGCAGACTCCTCTTCTTGAGTAAGTTGTTGGAGTTGTACTATTTCTAGAACTTTAACGTGGTAGTGATGATTCTTCACCAACTCCAACAACTATATTGACCCAGTTAAGGTATCATTAGGAAATACCAATTGATCATTTGCATTTATTTCCTCTTACATCTTCCCAATTAACCACTCATTGCTTTCATTAATGTCAGACGAGGAAAAAAGATCAATCGTATCACAATGGGCATAACGGTTCTTAAGCTTTTGATTGTACTTGTTGAAAACCAAATCATTGAGGTGCTTTTGCTTCAACCTATTCCTTTTTTTTTGTATGTATATGAATATAATGCAAAATAATGGAAATATAAGTAATATATAAGAAAATAACAAATTAATGTCCTATTTTCCATCTAAATATGTTCGAAGCGGTAAGTCGGTGAGGCAGACTCCTTATTTCATCGCATCGCATTGCCTCACTTTGAGGTGGATTTCTGTAAAAATGCCTTGAGGCGCGCCTCAGCCTTGACTACAATGTTCATAAGGATTTTGAATGTATCTTTGTCTTTAGTGGCATTATTGTAACTTCACCATGAGAATATTTACATCAAACCTATGTGACCACACTAGTATATGTCGGTGTCTAACACAAATACAAGGTAGTCTTTGACTTTGGTAACAAGTCACCAAAGTGTCTTTTGGATGTCAATAACCTTTTTAGACATGTCTTGTGACCGTGATTGACTTCAAACCCTGTGAGATATTATTGAGTTGTTCTTAATGTGTGTGAGATTTATTGACTTTGAGCTTCCATCAAGTGATTTTTTTCCATTTTTTTGGATCGGAAGGATAGGTGTTCAATCCATGTTGCACCAACCATTTGCCTTCCCAAAACTGAATTTCGTCACCATTGCGAGCATCAAAAGAGATATGGCTTTCAAAGTAGAACATGTGGCTCATATACACTTCCAAAGGGTTCATATGTAGTAATGTGAGATTGTGCAAACTAGTCCTTTGGGCCAGCTCCATATTTAGCAGCAATGATTCTCCACTTGATGAGAAGACTCTTTGATTATCCTAATACTGATGTAATATGGTATTTTTATTTATCTTAGTTAATTATTAATTTATTTGTATTATTGAAATAATGGGTCAATCCATTATAATACCATGTAGGAGTAGCAGTCCAACTAGATTAGGTTTATGGTTTTATTTTGTTTAAAATGTAATCATTTTTGTTTTGAGTTATGAAGAATCAATTTCACAGTTTTGTTTTGAGTTTATGACGAATTAATTGAAGTTGTGACACTTTGTTTATCAAAGTTTCGATGTTTTATTTTGTTAGCTTCAATTGAACCCATCAAATTTTGGTATCGGAGCTGTAAAATCTTTGAAGAAGATGCCGCCTAAGGACCTAGAGTTACTAGAGTCACTATAGCAAGGATGGAGCGAGTGGAGATAGCCCTTGCGAACATCTCAAAGCAGTTGGTTGTTGTCTTGGTTTTTAAAAAACCTGAAGTTATCCATAAAAAATCACGTCATGAGGCTTGACAAAGAGATGGGATCTCTTAAGATTCGTCTAAAGTAGAACAAGTGACCCCTAATATCGTTAATTGGGATAAGCCCAACCGTGTTTGATGTGTATGAAGGGGATCAGGTTATCCGCAAGTTCTTGCTTTGTGAGACCGAAAAACATCACGAAATTTTTGCAGGTTTACACATGAAAGAAGATCTGAAAATCAAAGTTCGCAACGGGTGGTTGTCACAAACAAGGATGATAACCCTAATTTTCCCAATTTTTCGAGTTGGGAATTGCATTTGTGTGTTACACCACCATTGATTTTGTTCAAAATTAGATAACCAAACAAACATTGGTTGGAAACCTAACCCCAACACAGAAAAGAAGAAAGGAAGTGAGAGGAAAAAAAATGGGTACATGGAGTTGACCAAAATCATCTCAAACTGCCACCATATTCCATCACAACCATCGTTGAAGTTTCATCATACTTTTTGTTATAGTTAATAAAAGAACTTCAACATGAAGAAGATGGAATTCTTCAATTTCATAGGAGTTATTTACACCCCAACAAATTTTCAATACTATCATTATTCTATTCAAGTGATTATGTTGTTGTTCACAGCCATAATATAGACCTTGTACCACCACAGATTTCTGAATAATTTGATTTTGATATTCAGACTATTCACCACCGCAGGACGGGATATGTACCAATGCAGACTGACTTTATGATCCAATTTGGGTCAATTATATGTTGATTTTTTGAAGACAAATTTGGCGCATAAACGTTCAATTTTTTAATTGGATGCCCTTTGAGTCGAGGATTCATATTGGACGCTATCTTAGGCGGTCAAATTTTAATTTGATTCTTCGTGGTACAAGCACTACCAAGTAAAAGTTCGTCTACTCCTAGTGACATTTTTCAGAGATTTCATCATCAAAGCTCAAGGATGAGCTTTTCGACGTAGGGGAGAATGATGGATATAGGTATTTTTATTCATTTTAATTAATTATGTATTAATTAAATAATGGGCCCATCGATTATAAGCCATGTAGGAGTAGAAGTCCAACTAGATTAGGTTTATGATTTTATTTGGTTTAAATAGGATAATCAAAGAAGATGTAATCAATCTTGTTTTGAGTTATGAGAAATTAATTGAAGTTGTGAAGATGTTTTGGTTTGTTAGCTTTCGCCGACCCATCAAATATCCAAACCCCGTTTATCTTTAAGTTGACAAACTTTTTTCCAATTAAGAAGGTGATAATTTTCCAGTTTGGAGAGGTAGCCCATAAGAAATTGTTCATAGCTTGCACCAAATCTCGGTTAGAGACACTGGCTAGCAGCATCCCTAAGCTCATTAGAAATGCAGCTGACTTGGAGGCCACCAAGTGTAAGTCTCCAGGAATGTTTTTCTGTGAAAAAAATCGTGATAAACCTGAATGATATGAGCAGCAATCTGCCCTTGGTTGTCAGTAATAACCCCCTAGCTTATAGCAAAGAAATGAAATTAGACATATTCCCGAGGTTAGCTAATTTGTGGAGAAGTTTACAACAAAAGTCTTAATTCCTCTCCAGCTCTCCTTTTCCACTGAATGTGATCTCTTTTAAGCAACTTCAGAAGTTCAATTCTATCCTTGGTTCAGATAATTGGCTTTCATCTTCTATCAAGTCAATGGTGTGAAAAGACAAAAGAGGCTTGAGTCCTATCAACCATGGCCTGGAGCTGGCCAAAAACAGTTATTTCAGTTCCTTCAACCTGAATCCCTTAGTGCCACTGTTCCTCACTATTAGGTATGAAGGATGGGCTGGATGCTCAAACCATGGGCTAGGACCACTAGGAATGACATCATGCTTAAGGGGAATGGAATTATGACCAGACCCGTATTTTTCAAGGAATAGCTGTAGTTAAGGCGTTGAGGGGGACGAGCCTGAAAATGCTTGAGGCGTGAGGCGGTAGGCGAGGTAGACACCTCAGTGAAGTGCGACAATCTTGACATTTTTTAAAGAATTTTTTTTTATAATAAATTGAAACATATCTGCACAGTAGTATACATCATCATTTTGATAAGTATCATAAGCAAATATGTACAAAAAGTTACACAACTACCTAGAATCAAAATGGAAATATGATACAATAGCGAAAAGATGCCTACATAAGTGTCAAATAACTTGCAAACATCCATTAAATCATTAAAAATCAATAATCTTGAAAGAATAGAAACTTGAGAATATTGAGCATTTGTTAGAAGAAATTGTTGGAATGGTTGGTAAAAACCCACAAGTATGATCACTATTGGTATTCCAAAATCATAAAAATCATTGAACTATGCTATGAAAAATCACGATTGATGTTGATCACAGACTGATCAAAACATGATATGTTTTCTCCAAAATATATTAAGTAAAAAAGTGTGACAAATTTATCAAAACTTAAAAACGTTTTTATATTGTTTGTTTGTTTGTTATTTGAGAATACTTGATTGAAGGCAAGGAGGAAATGAAGGCTGAGTCTCTAACGGTAGCAGCAAGTATTACACCAAGAAACATAAAACCCTATTATAGAGTGGGTTGCAATCTCTTTTGCTGCAACTGTGCTGCAAATGGGCTACAACTGGCTGCAACCATTTTTGGGTTGAGGCAGTGAGTCAGCTGAGGCATTCCGAGGCGGACCCCTCATTTCATCACACCACATTGTCTCACGTTGGGGCGGAATTCTGTAAAATGCCTTGAGGCGCACCTAGGCGGTCGCCTTGACTACACTGCACCCAACCCTTCAAAAGTCATCACCCCAATCATTGGAGCAAAGAATTTGTCTAACCTTGCATAAATGGAACTCTCGGATTTCTTGACCAAGTATACCCTCCCCCCACCCTCCTTTGAGAATTCCTGAGGTTGTAATTGCTAAAGAAATTCCTGAGGTTGTAACTGCTAATGAAATCTCCGAAAAATATCCTTTTAGAAGCTCTCCGAACCAGTCCTCTCCTCTCATTGCTTTCTATAACCACATTAAAATCACCCCCAGTTAATCATGGCTCTTCCCCAAGCCCTGCTATACTTTCCAACTCCTCCCAAAATTGTACAGAATAGTTGTTGTCAACTGGGCCGTACACATAGGTTGCCACCCAGTGAAACTCATCATCTGCATTTTGAAATTTGACAGACAGGGTGAAACCACCTGCGTTTTGAACATACAAGTTTTTTCAGTTCAATCCAAGTTATTTGTTGACGTAGATGCTGATTAGGTCAAGGCAATAAATAGCATACCCTCATGGTTTGAAGCATGTTCAGACTTCAAGGTGAATTTCACATAAACCAAATTGTTTCCAGTTGGGGAAGTCCCTAATCTCGCTGAATTTGCAGCAATTTTGTGGTGCGGCAGTTCTAAGCTCCCATGCATCTACTGAGATTACCCCTAGGGGATAAATACAAAGACAAACAGGTATGGGAAGAACAAATTGAAAGCGTGGGATGCAGGCTGGTAATGTGTGAGAGAGGTATCTCACAAAATCTGGTTATGTTATTATCAAAGCACGATTTCCAGTATTCCAGTGCACTTTGGGTCTTGCGCGGAATGGATTCTGAGGAAAATCCAGAGAAACCACTGGATTCCATTACTTATAATGTTTGATTGACATATGGAAAATGTTCATGGAACAGAATTTGTTTGTTTGATTGCCAACAGTTTTCCACGGAATGTACGACAGAAATCCAAACTGCACTGGCAACCAATTATGCTTGTCATTATTGTTGAATTTGATTCAACTCCTTCAACCTTTTTGAAATACCCCACATTCCTCATTTTGGTTTAATCCAGAGATCATTGAGCCCCACATAACCACATCCCTTTCTTCAACAGCATCATTACCCAGCAGAATTGGTCCTTTGATCATTTCCCCAATTGTTTTTACCAAAATCATAACTAATCACATTGTAAACATGTAAAATATTTAGCAACTGTAAAACAATCAGGTTTGAGACCATTTAATCTCATAATCCAAGCATTCAAGAACCAAACCATTACCATTATAAACTTAAATCATTGCATTCCATAATCCAATTCCTTTATCAGAACTCTCATCAAATGCTCTCCTAGCATCTTCTACTGATACAAATCTTCCATACATGCTCAAGAGAGAAGTACAGACATAAGTTTCCCGTTCCAACAATTAACCATCTTAAATGTTGGAATGCACTGTCTATTTCAATCACTTGCAGATTCACTGAGAATTGAAGATGCAAATTCAAGGTTCATTCTAAATGTGTTCAAATTATTTTATTAATAAGGCTGTGTTTGATTGAGAGAATGAACTTCCAAGGAATAAGGGTCACTTCCATAGAGCGAGAATCCCTGAAAGTTTCTTTCATAGAAATATAAATTTCCATTGTTTGGTAAAACTTGTAATTCCATGAAAATCATCAACAATCAACAAACCCACTTTCGCCAGAACTGAACCACATACCCATATTAAATCATCAACATATCAAAATAAACATATTACAGTGAAATTGGAGGATTACCCATCGTACCCATTACTAATAATGGATTGAATCAATGGCAATCAAAGTATCTAGCATGTAGAGATAATCACCCATACCCACATAGATTGATTGAACCAAAACTCAATCATACCCATTCCTACAAAACAGGTTAAACCTAGTGGAACCCATGAAAAAACCCAAATTTCCATCACAAACTTTGATTTCTCTGATTCATACACAAACTTTCACATATTTTAATCTATTCAAGCAAAACCTCGCCAAAGAGAGAGAAGGGAAGGGGAGACGGATGAGTGAGAAGCTTCAACAGAGAGAGGGAAAGGAAAGACGTGTGAGGGAGAACAGGAAGAGAGGGAGAGTAGTACCCACAGGTTGAAGATGAGTTGGTGTCTCACTAAAATCGTGAATCGAGTTGCATTTCCCTTTCCGTAACCCAATTCTTAGAGGGAAAAAGAGAGGGGGTTGAACTGGAAATGAGAATATACCACACTTATGGAGAAACAGTCATGTGCAGAAATAACACTAGAGAATTCTAATTGCAATCAAACACCAAAAACTAGATCATTTCCATGGAAATAATCCAAATTCCATGGAATCAGTGAAAATCAAACACAGCCTTAGTGCCAGAAGAGGGCAACCTTCTCCATTATTCCTCACTATCAGGTATTAAGAGAAATTTAAGAAGAGGCTCACCTTCACTAGAAATCAAGTAGCTTGGGCACAGCAGAGCCTCAGATTTACTGTGAATTGAAGCGGGGAATGGTCATTGAAGCTTTCTCTTCTCCAAATAAATTTCTTGACAGAGAAGAAGAGGGGAAGACAAGACGATCTGTCTCTTCACCAAATAAATCACCATGGCCTATCTATTCGTTGTCAACAAGATGCCTCTCTTCACAATATGATCAACAAGACAGAGAAGAAGAAAAAGTTTACCTGGTTCAGAGCTCTCAATGCAGCTACAAGATGGAGAAAGTGATCGGGTGAGGTTTAGTCTAGGGTTAGTTTTCCCTGGTTTTAGATTCCTAAGGGGGGAGCAAGGAAGTAAAGTTATAGAAAACAACTTAATATTGCGCTTTTGATGCACAGTTGGAGGCGCTAAAGAAAATTAGCCGCTGAAAATAAAAGCTATCAAACAGTCTTAACATGCAATTCTAGGCAGAAGGGAGTCTTTTTCCCTGGAAAAGGGGCCATCCAAATAGACCTTTGATGTCGTTAACAACAATCCCCATCTTCACGGGAACTAGAAAATCCCCAACAATAAGAAAGTACAATCTCATCAACTGAAAATGGGTGTATGGAGATTCTGGGTAGAGCAAGAATCCCTATGGAGAAAGGCAATAGCTGCAAAGTGGTTCAAATAGTAATGGCTGGTATTGTAGAGATGGAAAGGGGAAACCAAAACTATGGTTGCATGTTATCAAAGGGAACAATGCACCATGAAACTTCTTGTGTACATCTTCCGGAGTTTATAAAGGGAACAGAGTAAACTTCTGTGAGTACCACTGGCCAAAGGCTAGACTCCTCAATCTGTCTTTTCCTTTGATTCATAATACGCCATAGAACAAACAGGCTGCCTCGGATAGTTTATGTGACAAATGAGCAGAGATGTGCAAGGAAGCTTCAGACAGTCTCTCACAGTTACGAAATGAAACAATTTGCAGAATTGATAAATGGACTGAAGTCAAGTGTGCTTACAGACAAGTGGATTTAGGAAGACAAAGCAAAGAAGTTTACGTTAAAATCATGTTACATGTTCATAGCTCCACATCTACCCAAGGTGATCAAAGTTTTAAAGTGAGGAAGCAGCATAAAACCATCTGGTCAAGCAGGTCACTTCTTGATCTTGTTGACTTCTATGATCGATCTGGTTTCCATAGAAGAATCTACAGACCCCACGTGCTACTCAAATGCAGAATCACAGTGAAGATATGGGATAAATTGTTGAAGGACTTTGGCTACAATGTTACTGGTTTTAACCTATACAGTGAGGTGGTAACGCAATGGAACAATAGTAACTACTTCAATACTGAGGTTACATTGAATGGAAGAGGGGTTATGGGAAAGATTGCTTCATACAGCAGTGTGGTAACTGAAAATGTGGAACAAAGGAAACAAAAGGATTTCTGAAGAGTTAAAGACACAAGACCCAACACTAATCAGATGATTAGAGATAAAAGAGTGGAACTGTGGATACAGGTAAACATGGGCTCCTCTTAGGGGTGTTCCTTATGCTATCAGTATGTTTAGCTGGACAGCGATACCGAGGCGATACATTTTGTACAGGATATAGATATACTAGTTTGGGCAGAGCTTGGTGAATTTCTCCATCACCAGCGCTCTTCTCTTTTCTTTATATAGTCCATAATATGTGTTAAGTTTTTGTAGTTTCAACAAGTAACAAAACTTCTAACAGAACAATAATATTGTGATGCACATGGCCAGAAACTGATAATCAAATTAAGAAGGCTACAAAATGAAGCATAAAGAATGTCAGAGATTGGGAACTATAACAAACATAAATTAAGATCTTGAGTAACAACAAGTCGAATTGCCAAGTGCTTGAAAGTTTAAAGTACCAGGTATGTATGGAAACTTGCGCGGGAAAAGGGGGCGGAGCAAGCCTTTCTGAATTTTCCAATCAACAGGGTTTAGACTTGTTGCTTCCAGTTTAAGTAAAATCTCATCTTTCTTTGGAGTTGGAACTGGAATCTCCACATGCTGCAACAGACACGAAATTCAAGTTACAACACTGTTATAAGCAGATATCACAAAAGTTAACATTCACAATGCAAGTTTTTGCATGGAAAGCAGTTGGGGATAATCCTATAACAAATTAGTTTAACAACTTTCTTTCTTTATTTATTTATTGATAAAATGATATGACTTTATTAAGATTCATCTCCCATAGAGAAGGAAAAAGAAAATGCAAGTAAATCCAAATTGGTTCAACAGTGTCTGAAATTCTAATAAATTTACAAAAAATAAATAATAAATTAAATAAATACTAGATAACACCTTTGATACTGCTCAATGAACATCTTTTTGTTTATAGATGGATTGAATTTATTGGCATCAACCTTTCTTCCAATTATAAGAATTACTAAGCTATATTGTCTGAGGTGCCTAGGCCCTGCCTTACGATTACCAAACAGAAATTTTAAAAAAAAAAAGGATAAAATAATAATATATGTATGCAATAAAAATATAACTTAAGGGGATTGAGGCTTAGTGAGCATAAAAAAAAGAGTTGGAGAAGAAGTAAGTGAAAACATTAAATAAATAAATGAATGAATAATTGAAGAGTGTGAGAGGAAAAAACTTAAGAACTTACCAATTTGAAGAGAAACTTTGGACTTTTTTTTTCTGATGATCAAGATGCATGATAATGATTAATAATTTAACCCTGCAAGAGTGAGAAGCTCTCTGAGGACTACAAAGTAAGCAAACTTGCAGTGAAAATACATGAAGACAAATTATGTCTTCTACTTCAATACCAAAGAGTTATTTCGAATTCTTTGAGAAGAAGTATTGGATCAGTGTGGGTAAACAGGTCCTTCTAGTCCTCTCTTTCCACAATGTCCAAAGCGTTTTTATAGGAGCTCTCTCAAAACCATTGCATTGTGTTGCTTGGAGAATCTAGATTCCAGTTGTTGATCCATTGCAGGAGGGTGATGGCCGTTGGTAGGTTGGCTCCAAACTCATTTAGTAGTCTGTCCAACATTTCTTTAGAATAAGAGCAGCTGAAAAAGAGGTGATTGATTGTTCCAACCTGCTGGTTAGAAAGTTTTACAATATTTTGTGCTTCGCACAATAGGAAGTTTGATAATGGAGTGACCTGCTTCTTCCAATAAAAGGGGGAACTGAAATCAATCATCTGTTGGTGGGTTGGTTGAGGACTCTTGTTAAGTGGTAGTAGAAATTATTTACAGAGAAGGTACCCGACTTATGGTATCAATGTCATTTGTCTTCAGATTGGTCTAGAGATGTTAGGTTAATGGGGTTTGTCACTTCTACCAGAGCATGAACTTCCCAGCCTCTAAATCCCCTACGAAGAAAGATGCTGAACCATACTCCTAAGTGAGACTGTGAGACAGATGATCCAGGTAGTACACCTTTTTTGCTCATAATAGCAAAGATCATAGGAAATTGTTATTGGAGAGGAGAGCTGCCCATTCATATGTCGCTCCAGAAGTCAGTCCTCAGCCCATTTCCAATCATCATGGTGAAAAGTTTTTGGAACTCGTCTTTGTTTTTCGACATAGAGCATAGATATGAGAAAGTAATGCTTTTTGTGTACCGGTGATGATGCATCTCCCCATACTTCTCCACTATAACCTATGCAGTTAAAACGGATAACGGACCCATAACGGTATATAACAAAATATTTTGTTAAATATATTTTTAATACCCCATAAAATATTGATGTATTATAGAGACAAAAAAGTAAATCATGTTCATAACATTAAATTCAAAAACATCAAAACATTAATAAAAAACACATTTTCCTTCGTATGAGAGTGAAATCGCAGAGAGTGCAATCAATTCTTCGTAAACTTCCATTCTTCTTCTCTCGTTCTCTGTCAATCGACGAGGTCTAATTCTCTGTCGATCGGCAACAACGAGCTCTGGTCATTCTTCTTCGATCAATAATGAAATGGGTGATTTTTTTTAATATATTATAACAAAAAGTTAAAACGGCGTTATTGAAAAAAAAAGTTATCTCAATAACGGCCATATAATGGCGTTATATCGGAGCCGTGATACAAAAACGTAATAATCTCATAACGTAGAGACTCACCCCGTTAAGCGTTATATAGGAGTTATATCGGCGTTATAACGTTGTTTTAACTGCATGGACTATAACTGATTTCCGTAGTTGCTGACCCTCCATGCCACATCTCCAAATCAACCCCCCCCCCCCCCCCCCCACCCTTCTTCTTTTCTAGGTGTACAAACCTCACTCCAACTTACTAGGTGGAATTGTTTAGAATCATTTGTTGTTCCCCTCTGAAAATCTCTAGATATCTTCTCTAATCCTTGGCAACAAAAATTGGATGGTGAAGGTTTGACATTAAGAAAACTGGGATGGATGAGAAGATGTTAATGAGTGTCATTCTACCAGCTTTTAAGATATATCCTCCCTTCTTCCATATTGCAAGTCTCCTCCTAACTCTATATCTTTCCTTCCATACTGCAAGTCTACTCCTAACTCTGGCTTGTTGAAATTGACATATAGCCCCATGACAGCCTTGAACCACATAAGAGTGGATGAAGATTTCAAAGTTAGGCTTGGAAGAATCCCCAAAATCAAGCTTTTGCTTCAAGTGTCAGTCGAAAATCCTTCAAAATGGACTTACTTGAAGCTTCAAAGCTTGTCGTACCAGGCTGTTCACTGGAAAAAAAAATCCCATTCATATCCTCGACCTGTTTTGTCAAGGAAAAAAGGGTTGACCCCTTCCATGTGAGAAAAAAAAGGCCAAAGATTAGAAAAGCATTTCCCTGGCATGAGCATAATTTGGTTGACCTAGCAGTCGCCTAGTAGCCTAAGCAAAGTGAGGTCAACAATGTTTTTAGAGACGCCTAGTGTCACAACTATCTTCTTGCCTAGCTAAGTGAGGTTAGCAAGTGTAAATAATGTAGAGTATTTCACATTGTTCTAGAGAGTTCTCTATAACCTTCCATAAAATTTCATAGAGTTTCATAGGATTCTTAGTCCTTAGATATTTCTAAGGAAGTGTGTAGAAGATCATTGTAGACCGTTGGATCAAATTGATCACCACCGTCCATTGAAGAGGTGGAGTTGTATAAATAGGCTAAGGCCTCATTTGTTGTAATCACCTCAGAGAATTCAAACAATACAAGTTCTAGTTCTCTTAAGCTCTCTTGTGTGTTCTTAGCTTGCTTAGCTTTCCATAGTTTAAGTAAATCTTTCGTAGGCAAGGCTGACTAGCTTTCTTTGATAAGTCGGGGCAAAGTTTGCTAGTGCCGCACGGGAAGTACTTGAGAAAAGAAAGCCCGTGACAGTTGGTATCAGAGCCAGGTTTGGCAAGGTTGGTGAAATCATTCTACACAAGAGAATGTCGTCGGAGGTCAACAACCCATCAATTGGCAACAACGACAAAGGTGGGAAAGTCCGCAAGGACAAGTCGAAGGACATGATCGCTGCGATGGATGAAAGGTTGGCTAAGTTGTGTGCCACCATGTCCGACTTGAGGGAGAAAGTCGAAGACATGGACCAACGCATCGAGGGGCAAGAGTCCAATGGGGAGGACCAAGAGCTTCGTGAAGATGCAAGGTGCCCTAAACGCGGTAGTGGGCATGGTGTCCAAGAAGATTGAGTCCCTAGAGGCCCAAGTTGTTGCTAAGGATGCGGAGATGGAGGCTTACAAGGAAAGAGTTGAGAAGCTTGAAACTCAACTCAATGTGTGCCATGGCTGCGGTAGCCAATGGTGGGGCTACACAAGGGACGATCACTCACAAAGTCGAAGCTCCCAAACCTAAGGCCTATGGTGGGGCAAGGAGTACAAGGGAGATCGACAACTTCTTGTGGAACATGAAACGCTACTTTGATGCGGTTGGCATAAGGGATGAAGCGGTAAAGGTACATAGTGTCTCCTTATATTTGAATGATGTTGCTACAGTTTGGTTTGGTGGCGCAGAAGGTCTGATGATGTCAAGAAAGGATTGTACACCATCGACACTTGGGAAGAATTCAAGAAGGAACTCAAGAGACAATTCTACTTGAAGGATGCCCAAAACGAAGCTAGAGCCAAGCTTCGCCGCCTTCAACATAAGGAAAGTCACATGAGGGAGTATGTGAAGGAGTTCTCGGAGTTGCTCTTGGAGAATCCTGACATGGGGGGAAATGATGTTTTGTTTAGCTTCCTTGATGGCCTAACGAGTTGGGCCAAGTTGGAGTTGAAGAGGCGAGGTGTGCAAGACCTTGCAACGGCTATGGCTGCGGCCGAGTCCTTGATTGAGTTAAAGAGAAAGGACTCATCCAAGGGGCAAGGGAAAAAATCGAGTAATGATGGCAAAGGTAGGGGAGACAAAGAGAAGTCCTCCAAGGAACACAAGAACTCCAAAGACAAGGGGAAGGAGAAAAGAGATGGATCGCCCAAGAAGATATCTTGCTTCTTATGTAGTGGACCTCATCGGGCATATGAGTGTCCAAAACGTGGAAAACTTGCCGCTCTTGTCATGGAGGAAGAAGCAAAAGAGGAAAGGAGGATCGCCTCAATGAATCTCCTACCATGTGGAAGGATGTACGTGGAGACTGAGATCGAAAACAAGACTTTGAAAGCCATGGTGGATACTGGAGCCGACACAGTCTACATGACCAAAGACCTTGCTGAAGAAATTGGCCTATCATATACTAAGGAGAAAGGATATATCAAGGGAGTCAATACTAAAAGTCTCCCAATTGAAGGAATAGCTCGTGGCACCGATATTCAGCTTGGACAATGGCGAGGTAAAGTCGATATAACTATTGCTCCAATTGATGATCACAAGTTCTATTTGGATATAGATTTCTTGGACATGGTGAAGGCTTTCCTGGTCCCATATGCCAACACCATGTGCATCATGGAAAAGGGACAACCTTGTATTGTGCCCGTGGTACGGGACATGAGTAAGGAGAGAATGGTGTCCGCTCTCCAACTTTTTAAAGGAGTAAAGAGGAATGAGCCTACTTACTTGGCTACTCTCAAGGAAGACGAAGGTCCCATGGATGGAGGGGTGAATGCACCTAAGGCCGTCCAAGATGTTCTCAAAGGAGTACAAGGATGTTATGCCTGCCGAGTTGCCTAACAAGCTTCCACCAAGGAGGGGTGGATCATGCTATTGAGTAAGAAGTTGGATCAAAACACCCGCACTGATCCTTATCGTATGACACCTCTTGAGCTCGGGAGTTAAGAAGACAATTGAAGGATTTACTTGATGCTGGTTATATCCGACCCTCCAAAGCTCCATATGGTGCGCCGGTCTTATTTCAAAAGAAACATGATGGATCCCTACGGCTTTGTATTGACTATCGGGCACTCAACAAGGTCATTATCAAGAACAAGTACCCGATTCCACTTATTGCGGATCTCTTTGATCAACTTGGTGATGCAAGGTACTTTACCAAGCTTGACTTGCGCTCAGGATATTATCAATTCCGCATAGCCAAAGGAGACGAACCAAAGACGACATGTGTTACAAGGTATGGGTCTTACGAATTCTTAGTCATGCCATTTGGTTTAACTAATGTGCCGACCACATTTTGCACTCTAATGAATAAGGTACTAGCTCCTTACCTTGATCAGTTCGTAGTTGTGTACCTTGATAACATTGTGATCTATAGTAAGACATTGGAGGAACATGTGGATCACTTGAGGCAAGTGTTCAAAACTTTGAAGGAAAACGAGCTCTATGTCAAAAGGGAGAAGTGTTCATTTGCCCAAAAGGAGGTGACATTCTTGGGTCATATCATTGGCAAGGGCAAGCTTCGTATGGACAAGTCCAAGGTACAAGTCATCCAAGAGTGGGAACCACCGACCAAAGTCACCGAGTTAAGATTTTTCCTTGGCTTGGTGAACTATTATAGAAGGTTCATCAAAGGCTACTATTCCATAACCGCTCCATTGACGGACTTGCTCAAGAAGGGACGAAGTTGAGATTGAAGTTCAAAATGCCAACACGCTTTCAAAGGATTGAAGAAGGCAATTGTGGAGAAACCGGTGTTGGCACTTCCTAACCATTCTATGTCTTTTGAGGTACATACGGATGCTTTCGATTTTGCTATTGGTGGAGTATTGATGGAAGAAGGACATCCTATTGCCTTTGAAAGTAGGAAGCTCAATGATACTGAGAGGCGGTACACAATGCAAGAGGAGGAAATGACTGCAGTTGTGCATTGTTTGCGAACATGGCGTCATTACTTGCTTGGGAGCAAATTTGTAGTCAAGACCGACAATGTTGCCACTAGCTACTTCTAGACACAGAAGAAGCTCACACTCACACCAAAACAAGCTAAATGGCAAGATTTCTTGGCAGAGTTCGATTACATTTTGGAGTACAAGCCTGGCAAGGCTAATCTTGTTGCGGATGCTTTGAGTAGAAAATGAGAACTTGCTGACATAAGTCAACCTCAAAGCAACTTGAAGGGACGCATAAAGGAAGGATTGGCACATGATTCCATGGCTCAAACCATCATATCTTTCGTCAAAGATGGGAAGACAAGACGGTTTTGGGTAGAGGACGACTTGATATACTCTAAGGGAAGACGAATCTATATTCCACCTCATGACAACCTAAGGAAGTCTTGAAATAATGCCATGATAGCAAGTGGGCGGGACATCCAGGTATACATTGAACTCTTGCTCTTGTGGAAGATTCCCATTATTGGCCACATATGAGGGATGATATCTAAGCATATGTAAAGACTTGTCTTGTATGCCAACAAGAAAAGTGGAGCAATAGTCAGCCTGCCAACTTACTTGAACCTCTCCCCATCCCAGAGAGACTTTGGGAGAGTGTTTCCTTGGATTTTATAGTTGATTTGCCCGCATCGGAAGGGTGCAATTGGATACTTGTGGTCGTGGAGAGATTTTCGAAGTATGCCACCTTCATTCCCACACCCAAGGAGTGCACAGCCGAGCAGGCCGCACATTTATTCTTCAAACATGTGAAGTATTGGGGTGTGCCCAAATCTATTATCAATGATCGGAATACTCGGTTAACGGGGAAATTTTGGACTGAGTTGTTCAAGTTGTTGGGTACCGACCTTAATTTCTCTACTAGCTTTCATCCTCAAACAGATGGTCAGACGAAAATGATGAATGCCTTGCTGGAGTTATATCTTAGGCACTATGTGAGTGCCAACCAGCGAGATTGGGCTAAGTTGCTGGATGTTGCCGAATTCTCTTTCAACTTGCAGAAGAGTGAAGCGACGGGTCGTAGCCCATTTGAGATTGTCATGGAACAACAACTTATGACCCCGAGTTTTATTGCCACTGGCTACACTGGAGTGAGTCCATCAGCCTATAAGTTTGATAAAAGATGGAATGATCAAGCTGATGAGGATCGAGTTTACCTGGAAAAGGCATCCAAGAGGATGAAGAAGTGGGCCGACAAGAAGAAACGACCTCGAGAGTTCCTGGTTGGGGACCTTGTGCTTGTCAAGATGCATGCTCATGCCAGGCTTTCAGGACTGCATCGTGGCCTTATCAGGAGATATGAGGGTCCTTTCCTCATAGTCAAAAAAGTGGAAAAACAAGCATACAAAGTCGAGTTGCCGCCGAGGATCAAGTTCCATCCAGTCTTCCATGTGAGTCTATTGAAGCCGTATAAGGAATATCAGGATGATCCAAGCAGAGGAGTTTCACAAAGAGCACCAATGGGCATGAGGGTCCAACATGACAGGGAAGTAGAGACTATCTTGTCAGATCGTGTAGTACGCCATTCCAACCAACCTCCCACACATGAGCTACTCGTCAAGTGGAAGGGATTGCCAGAAAGTGAAGCTAGCTGGGAGCCAATCCAACTTTTGTGGCAATTCAAGGAGCAAATCCATGCGTACGAGGATTTGAAGGCAACGAGGACGTCGCCTGATTAGGTGGGGGAGAATGTCACAACTATCTTCTTGCCTAGCCAAGTGAGGTTAGCAAGTGTAAATAATGTAGAGTATTCCACATTGTTCTAGAGAGTTCTCTAGAACCTTCCATAAAGTTCCATAGAGTTCCATAGGATTCTAGTCCTTAGATATTTCTAAGGAAGTGTGTAGAAGATCATTGTAGACCGTTGGATCAAACTGATCACCACCGTCCATTAAGGAGGTGGAGTTGTATAAATAGGCTAAGGCCTCATTTGTTGTAATCACCTCAGAGAATTCAAGCAATACAAGTTCTAGTTCTCTTAAGTTCTCTTGTGTGTTCTTAGTTTGCTTAGCTTTCCATAGTCTAAGTATTTCGTGGGCAAGGCTGACTAGCTTTTTTTATAAGTCGGGACAAAGTTTGCTAGTGCCGCACGGGAAGTACTTGAGAAAAGAAAGCCTGTGACACTAGGCATTGCCTGTGACTACTGGCGAAATCCTCATGGGACACCATCCAAATAAAGTAAATAAATGACCATACTGTTGGACCCTTCTAATTGTATAATCATAATATCCTTATAGATAAGGTAGTTAAACCATCGAGAGAGAGACGAGAATTTTAAACCAAGCAAATGTTTTCTACCAAAGATTGCCAGTTGCACAATTACGGTTTCCTGCCATTAGAAGACTCAAAATCTGTGATGAATTAGGTAGGTGAGAGTCCTAATCAAATTAAACATATGGAGAATCCCTAACGTCAATAATGATGTGGTCAATGTGCTGAAAAATTGAATAAACGGGGACCAGGGCAAGCCTTTCACCTCCTAAATTACGATGACAAGCACGTGAGGCAGTAGGATACCATCTCTGAGAACTTGAGTGATGGAGGAATCACTCTATTAGGATGAGGAGTAGGGTATGAAGATGTGGGATTCATTGAAAGGGTTGAGGAGAGGGTGGGTAGTGATGTTGGTTAAGGTCTTGCAGCCTAGTTTGGGACTTATGATTTGAAGAGCCGGTGAAGGGTTGGGGTTAGTGGAATCTATAATTTCTTTATGTCCTGCCTAGAGCTAGCATGAAACTTGAAAAATAAATAAATAAAGATAGAACAAGAAGGTGGGACCAAAAAGCCATGCTTGAACTCATATTGACTTGTTTATGGTCACAAATGTTCACTCTGAATCAGTGCAATCAAGAAGTCAAGACACGGGTGACGTGCAGATGCTTGAAAATGCATGTGGCTCAATGCGAGGCGAGTGCCTTAGCGACATAAGTCGCACTAGGCTTATTATCTGCATTTATTTTTAAATTGAAGCATGCAACATCATATTTGATAAAAGTAACGACCACTTGCAGAAATATAAAAAGAAAATTTTGAAATAACAAAATAGACGCCAAACTACGTACAAGTAACCCAAATTTTGGGCCTCTTAAAAATGATATTTCTCATGAAACTTTTAGTGGCTTGTAGGTCTGCGCATTTTGCTTGCTTAAGAATAAATCCCAGATAAACCAAACTTCATCAAGGGAGCACAAAGTACAAGTAGGAAGGGAGTAAGAACTAAATAAGTGCGTACTCAAAATAATTGTACTTGGTGATATATATATTATTTTCAGGTGAACTTGCAACACTTGGATGTATTGTATTATGGATCTTAGGCATAGTATCTAAGACTTTGATAATGGGCCCTCATGTCTCTATGGCAATTAACTAACATGAGGGCTTATCCACACTTGAGTATGGAGCATGTGAATTCCCTTGCTTGAATCCCTGCTGACATAAGGGCAATTGATGGAATGTACAAGAGGGTGTGTCATAGATTAGCACGAGTGTGGAAGATGAGGTGCATGGCTCCTATGGTTTGAAATATGTAGTGTGTCGGTTAGGAGACAACCTATGTTATTAAATCAACAATTCATCGCCGATTATTCGTAAAACGGGACTCAATCGATCCGGATTGAGTGAAATCGCTAGGGGTTTCGCGGACTCATAAAAATTGACACGAAATCGACTAGTCATCGCATAATCGGCCCAGTGACTCGCTGATTTATTGTATGTATAAGAGAGAAAAAAAACCTAACTCAGTGATTTCGCAAGCTGCAGGAGATTGAAAGAAGAAGAACGAAAATAGAAGAAGAAGAACAACTGAAGATTGAGAAGAAGAACAATAACATACTTTGGAAAAAAACTGAAGGTGCAATGTCGATCTCTTTTCCTCCCTCCTTCAAGGTATGCATCATATCTCTTCTTCTTTCAGATCTTTTTTTTTTTTTGGCAATGCAAAACAGTTTGATCTATTTTTTTTTGTTGATTTCTTTTTTTTTATGGCATTTGTGGGTTTTTTTTTCATCAACATCTGTCAGGTTTTAAACTTTTGTGTTGGAGTTAAAGAGTTAATATTGATTCAAACCCAGTCTGATTGACCTCATGGAGCATACTTGAATCAGGGGTGGGCACGGTTCGGATCGGTTCCAAATTTGGAAGAATCTAACTCGAACCATTTAAATTTAACGGATCCGATCTGGTCCGAATTCCCTCATTTTCAACATTGGGACCGAACCTAATCCGGATCGTTTAGAACGGTCCAGTTCCAAACGGTTCCAAGTGCACAACAATTTATTTATCTATAGGTAGTAACTTCAAAAACAACAAACTAATTATGTGCATCAAAAAAATCAACAGGCTTTGTTCAGTTGAGACAATTACGAGCATTTCAGTATTCATAGTTCATCATACAACAAAAATTACGAGCTACAACAACAACTGCGAGCTACAACAACAACAAGCTGCAGCAACAAGCAGTAAACAAATTTTGTGCACTAAAATTTTGTGTAATAGCAATAGGGAAACTCTCCACTAATTACATACTGAGAACACAAAGTTATCTTTGATTAACTTGGAAAGGTTGCATTTATAATTAACATAAACAAAACAAAGTCAATCAAATACAACATAACTTTAGTAATACCCACTGAAGAAGAACTAAGAACAAAACAAAGTCATTTATAATTAACATAAAAGCAAAACTAAACAAAACCCATATCTCCAAATAACTTGAAGAACAAATAATTTAGTAATACCCACTAAAGAAGAACCAAGAACAAATACAACCCATATCCCTAAATTATTCAAAAAGTGGAATATCATTGCAAATCGATTTGTTTTTCTTCAATCAATTTGTTTTTCTCCAAAGGGTATCTCGATTTGCTGTGATATTATACTTTTTGAATAATTTAGTTGTAAGAACAAACGAGGGAACTTATGCTTTTTCAGTTGTGAGAACAAAAGAGGGATTTGAGACAAATAAGGGAATAACAAAATAGGCGAAGAAGAAGAAAAAAAAGTGGGAACTCATGCCCTTGGTGGAGGTGTGTTTGTGCTTCCTCGGAGGTGGATCAAACAATCAATCAAGAATGAGGGATCAAGAAAAAGAGATGATGAACAACAGCGACCAAAATGAAGAAGATTTACTTCGGTCACCAAGCGGAGGACGCAGCCAGGAACTGACGTCCTTGTGGCAGAGAAACTGAAACGTGGTGGATCTGGAACGTTGAAATGCAGGCTCGTTGTCAATCAGATTCGAAATTCGCCCAAATCAAACGATGAGCTTCAAAGTAGATCTGAAGAGAGATGATAAGGAAAAAAGAACGATGAGCTTTATAGTTATTCGGGCTTATTCGCTTCGCCATCGATCTTCTTCACCAGTAGAAGAGAAGAGAATAAGCTACAAACTTTAGGATTTTTTAGGGTTGAAAGTAGATTTGAAAAGGAGAGGGTCATAAGGTGAGAGTGAAATGAGAGAAGGCACTGGGGTGCGTGTGTTTGGAAGTAAGTTACAAACTTTAATACGGGTTGTATCCGAACCGTTTGGAATTAAGTATTAGGAACCGAACTCAAACCGTTACATAATGGATCCGGACCGATTCAAATCGTTTCTCAATTTACAAAATTAAAAACCGAACAGTCTGGAGCAAAACGGTCCGATTCGATTTGGATCCGCAGTTCCTCGACCTGTTTGCC
Source organism: Berberis vulgaris (assembly GCA_963556465.1). Classification (NCBI taxonomy): domain Eukaryota; kingdom Viridiplantae; phylum Streptophyta; class Magnoliopsida; order Ranunculales; family Berberidaceae; genus Berberis; species Berberis vulgaris. The sequence goes on from OY747127.1 coordinate 20,520,672, forward strand.
CACCCCTACCTGAATGCATGTCATAGCACCTTGTTAGACCAGCAACCCTGTTAAAAGGGGCAATATTCTGTTTTGCAACAGAATTATGAAACTGTTTGCCTATTGGTTTCAACAAACCCAATTTTAGTTCTCATTCCTGAAAAGCACTGGTTGTGGGATACTGATATAATTACAAATTTATAGTATTTTGATTAATTATTTATTTTTGTATATGACTATGATTAAATTTTAAAAATATATGATTTAAAAAAATATACCAATTAAATCTGATTATTCCCGATTAATCGTAATTCGGTCCTAGACCGCGAAGCGATCGCGAAGCAACCGCGAACCGACTTAACTACCCAGGAGACAACTATTTGACAACTTTGATTACAACAAATTCAGGCTAATGAATTGAAAGTGTGCTGAGTTGCAACTTTAAGACGATAAGACGATAGTATGATACTTTTATCTCTTCTTGATGTTTCTTTTGGGTTTGTGGAGAAGAAGAGCAGACTTTTGGGTTTGTGGAGAAGAAGATCAGGAATAAGAAAGGAGGTACGGGTGATTTTTTATTTAATTTATTTTTTATTTTATGTACTTAATTCAAAAATATTTTTATTTTTTTATTTGGTTGTTCTTATCCTATGAAGTTAAATCGTTGCTAAGACCCTAATCGATTAAGGTGCAGTATGAGTTTAATTGGGATTAATCAGCATGTATTTCATAAATATATTTTCTCTTTCCTTCTAAGTAATACGATTACTACATGGGAAAAAAATCGAAAATTAATGAATTTTGAAGTAGTAAACATCACATGCGCAATTTAAGAAAAATTATAAAGAAAACAAACAATATTAGAGTATTCATAAACATATTCTTTAGTTTTGGACGTTTTGGTTGATATTTTTCTTTGATCGTTTTTCTTTTTTCTCTTAGATCTTTTTTATTTATTCTCTTCGATTTTTCTCTCTAGCCTCTTCAGACTCTCTTAGTATTACACTATGGTAGAGTATTCATGAGGTTAAAGATTTTTTTTAAAAATATCATTACTAATTCTCGTTTATTTATAACATATTGTCACGAGCCGATCAATCGGTGAGTTTCGAAAGCGATTAATTGTTAACTCGGCGAGAAATCACCAATTCTCGCCGATTAATCGGTTAAAGATTATTCAAGCGATTAATTAAAAAAAAATTAACGCTTTGCTAGCGAGAAGAGATTAATCAGGGATTAATCGCCGATAAAATAACATAGCTTTTATCCATAAGGATTGCCTCGTGGTATGCATTAGACAACTAACATAATAAGGGGTTAGGTTTTTGTTTTCTATTGTTAACTACTTTTGGCCAAATTGGTCATTGTCGATGACAATTATTTTCTCAATCAAACATGTCAAAGTGGTCTTTGACCCAGATTCAAAGCTGGAATGTAGGACCTAAAGTCTACATTTCCCAAAGATAAAAGGGTGAAAAATAAATATAACTAAGGGTATGTTTGGATGGAATCCTATTCCATGGGAATCCATGAGAGGAATCCCTATTTGAAGGCTAAATTGATGTAGCATTCATTATCCACCATTAAATTTTATGATCAATGGTAGAAATGGAAGTCTCATGAACATGAGAATCACTCCTTGGTGGACCGCAACACATGTGATTCCAATGTTCATGGAACTTTCATTTTCACCGTAGATAAAAAAATCTAATGGTGGATTGGTGAATGAACCTCAAATTAGCTTAAATGTAGGTGGTCCCTCATAGTTTTGAAATTGTTGCTAGAAGTGTCATAGTTTTGGAGATTGGTTATCTTTCGGATCTCGACTGGAAGTCCTTGATTACATAAGATCTGTAGAAATGAAGCTGCCACATCTTGTATTAGCAGTGAAGCAAATATTTTAGGGAACAAGAAAATGAGATTTTAAAATGAGTTTCAACCAAGTTAAACTACAAAACTAAGGGGAAAAGATGAAAATAAAGAAGATGGAAATGCTTCTGAGTCAACTTTGTCTAGCAGACCATCTGGGAGTGTGATCTCAGGTTAAGCCTGAAGTCGTCCCCAATCAATTTCACATCAAGACAACTTCAAGTTGGTTTGTACTGGCACACAGCCTTGAAGATGTATCTGACTTCCAATTCCAATAAAAAGCCTTAAAAAAAGTATAATCCATTCAGGATGTTTACAACAATTACTGGACCTGGTTGCCATCAACACTATCTTATGCAGTTCACATGTAATTTTTTTCCCCTTCCAATCTCGGCTACCAACTTCTTTGTTTATGACACGGTTTAAAGATAAACCATTGAGCGAATTTTGAAGAGTTCTAATCTTCTCTCCGGTTGTACTCCATCTTGCCGAAGGTTAACTAATTTTGATAGATTAGTTTCATCCAGAGGTATGGTGTTGTTAGATAATTTATAATCAATCATCTCTTGTTAACTAATCTATCAATGAAAATAGTAGACAGCAACAAGAAAAACGTTAAAATGATCTCCATCTTCCAAAAGAAATATAGAAAAGTTGATAATAGAACCCCCAAAAAAAAGTCCCAATAAGAACACTGGAGAACCCCAACTTGAGAAATAGAATAACAAAAATCCCCCACCTACCTGCCTCCAATAATAATTAAAAAATCAAATAGAATTTAGAAGTAAGTCAAATAAGTTAAAAACAAACATCAAAGAATGGGAATGGGTATACAGAGAAGAGAGAGGAAATTTTACCTTTAAGGCAGTAGCACCACCACCATAACCTTCAAACCAAACGGCCTTCATCATCTTCCCAGCCACTGAGTTGGAATGTGCAATCTCTGTTTTTTCTTTCACCCTCTCGTCGCTTTGACGAGTTCCTGGCACAAATTAATAGAGAGTTTCAGAGAGAGAGAGAGAGTTGTAGTGTGGTACGTAACTGAGGTACTGCATTTCGACTTTGATTGATGGAGACAAAATGCCCGCGATACTCTCTTCCATTCCTTTTGTCATCCGAAGGCCACGGCCAAGCAAAAGGATTTTTTTTTTAAGGTACCCCATTATTAATCTGGCAGCGACTACACCACACCACCATATCCTCTTTCTCACACCACTGTTGAGTTTTTTTTTTTTTTTTTTTTTTTTTTAACTTTCTCACACCATCTATATAAATAAAAACCATCAATTTTTTTCCCTTACCATTCAAATCGACAATGGCTATTCCCTCTCCCATTCAAAATCTCTCCCTGTACTCAAATATCTTGCAAATCTCCTCCCTCTCACTCGAAAACTCTCAAAGTCGATGCATTTAAACCCAAACTCAATAAATATGCATAACTTAATACAACAGAGAAACCCAAACTCAAAACGAAAAAAAATGCAAAATAGGGTAACTTTCAACCAATTTAAACCCTCAATTGAGATCGATTCTCAACATCATCAAAACACAAATATCGTAGTAATCTTAGTTATCTAATAAACACAACTTGAATCACTTGAAAATGTTTTGAAATGAGCAACTTTCGTGTTTTGATGAGCTTGAGAATCAGTCTCAATTAAGGGTTTAAATTGGTTCGAAAGTTACCCTATTTTTCGTTTTTTCGTTTTAAGTTTGAGTTTGTCTGTTATGTTAAGTTATGCATATTTATTGAGTTTGGGTTTAAGAGTTTCAACTTTAAGGGGATTTTGAGAGTTTTGTAGGGAGTGGAAGGAAATTTGCAAGAGATTTGAGTGTGGGGAGAGATTTGGAAGAAATTTCGAATGGGGGAGGGAGGAACCATTGTCGATTTGAATGGTGAGGGGGAAAATGAATGATTTTTGTTTATATAGGTGGTGTGAAAATGTATGGTGGTGTGAGAAAGAAAGTAGGTGGTGTGATAGAGCAAAATGGTGTGAAAGAGAGGAAATGGTGGTGCGACGTAGTCGTTGCCTTAATAAACGAGTTTGGTGGGATCTGGGTAGATGTGACATAGTGGAGTAGTATGAAAGGGAAATAATGTCTAGGGGTGTGATTTGAAGTTAGATTCAAGAATGATGTGTCTATTCAGACATTAACATTAAGGTTTCGCTTGGTACACTGCAAAATAATGCATTTGATGCAGATGCATTAGTTTACATTGCATTACTTTGCAATGCATTACTTCACGGACACTTGGTAGTAACTAAATAAAATCAATGATAATCCGACAAATGATTGTGGGTTGTGTTGATGATGGTAGTAGTTGTAATTGTGGCATGGTCATGGTGGCGGTGATTGTGATTGTGGTTGCAAATATGGACAATGATGGTGGTGGTTGTGGTGGCGGTCATGGTGGTTGTGGTGGTGGTGGTGGTGATGGCTACAGTGGCTATGATGGTTGTGGCGATGATAGTAGTAAAGGTGGTGGTAGTTGTGGTGATTATTCTATGGTAGTTGTGGTGGTAATAGTAGTTGTGATGGCAACAACGGTTATGGTGGTGGTGGTTGTGATAGTTTTGTTATGGTGGTGGTGACAACGGCGGTGGTAGTAGCAGTAGTGGTGGCTATGGTGGTTGTGGTGGTGGCGATTATGGTAGTAATAGTGAGGTGGTGTTGGTTGTGGTGATTATGCTATTGTATGTAGTGGTAGTGGTGGAGGTGGCGGCAGCGGTGGCAGTGGCGTGGTGGTGGGATCGATGGTTTCTGGTATGGTGATCATGGTAGTGGTGACGATGACAGTTGTGAAGGTGATGGTGGTTGGGGTGTTTATGAAGGAGTTGGGAGTACTTGAGGAGATGGTGAGAGTTTTGCTAGGGTTGAAAACCGAACCGACAGTTCGATTTTTCACCTAAACCGTGAACCGAACCAACTTTGATCGGTTTCAAAAATTTCAAACCGAAATCGAATCAACCATTAACAAAATTAAAACGAAATGAAACCTATTCTAATTTATGAAAACCATAACCGACTAAAACTGAAATAAAATATAACCGACTATTTTAAACATATTATATTATTTATATAAAATATTTATTAGTTATTATATATATTCGGTCGGTTCAATTTTGTCGGTTAAAATCACATAGAAACCGAAAATCGAACCGACCACTTCAGTTCTGAATTTTTTAAAACCAACACCGAACTGAATCGAACCCATCTGTTCGATTTTGTCGGTTTAATCGATTTGGTCGGTTTCTTGTTCAACACTAAGTTTTGGAAAGTAATTCGGGAGATTTTGTCCCGCAAAGTTTTGCTAAATTTTATAACTAAGAGGTGCAGAGGTCTTGAATTTAAATTACAATAACCATTTTCCGTAAACTCAACAAAAGCACCAAATTTATGTAATTGTTTTGCATTATGCATTTTTTACTGTATTAGTTCCAATGCAAAAAGGGAGTATGTGAAATGAGGGGGTAAGTGGAACGGGAACAGATACAAGGTACGAAATTCAAAGGGATAGACATAGTCGGTACAATCTTTATCGCAATTCATGTATTATTTCAATTTGGTATGATATTTATGTTATATACCCATCTATATAATGAAAAAAAATGGCATAACATATGTGGAATATGAACAATACAATATGCAACACAATCGGGCATTAATATATAATAGACATGGCATTTATGAAGTCCAATTATGATTGAATTGGTTGAAAGTTTTAAAAGACTAATTTATTCATTTACAAATATAATTAGGTGGAAGTTTAATGATGTGTTGAAAGACTTGTGCCTTATATTTTAGCCGTTGGCCTTTTGGAAAACACCCAATCTTTATTAAATTGAAGCCCCAATATATTCCACCTAGGCTTCATACCAAATATTTTCCACCTCTATGGCATTCTCTCTCCATTGCTATCTCATTCTGGAATATCTTTCCATGACTTTCCCTACATCGCTCTCTCTTTCTGGATTCTATTTCCATGACTCTCCCTACACCACTCTTTTCACTCCCTTTTCATGATTTTCCCTATTGCTCGCTCTCTCAACACTCCATTGATGTTGTAGGTGGCTTTGGTTAGTGCTCAGAATAGTCAACGAAGTTTTGGTTTTGATGTCAATCAAAGTGTTATTTTCTCCCTTAACAAATTTGGTTGGTTAAATTAGATTGATTTAATTAGCTTGGGTCATCAAATTTATTGGTCCAATTCGCTAATGAACCATGAATCAGTACATTGCACCCATTTTGAAATTTGGAGGGGTCAGATAACTATTCTCACATCTCGTCACACTGATGTGTTGCTATTCCAATGTATAACTCGATGATGAGTTATTTCAAAGAAGAGAAAATTGGTGTTGGATAGTTTCTAATTTTTGGAGTATTTTCAAAGTTTCTTTTATTTGTTTATTCCTATTTTTATTATTTAAGCTATTATTAGAAGTCATTAAGAATGTCCAATTTGAGTCCTAATAGATTTAAAAGGTTACTATTATATTATAGAATAACTTAGAAGAGCTATATAATTTTCGTTGTTTTAATTAGTAGGTCTCTAAGTTGTTATTGTAGAGTTATCCAAAACAAAGTTTGGGAATCCAAGTTTCAATCAATTATCAATTTATTATTGTTTGCTTATTCCTTCTTCAACCCCAATTTCTCCCATAACTCCTATTTCACCTTTATCATCTTTGTAACCCCCCTTCTTCTACTTTCCTATTGAAGGATATGTGTATATCCTTGCAAAAGTTACCACACAATACTACAAAATAAATAAATTATTAGGCTTTAGAAAATTAAGTAGGAATATTCCTTGAACCTCTACATTTATTTTAAATATGATCAAACGAGTTTTAAGGAAGATTCATGATTTTCTATATTTGTAAAGCGAGCCAAAAGAATTAAAATATCTTATACATCGTTCTACTTGCATCCTCAAAGACAATTTTTTTTAGTCTTCAACAAAGGAGTTTAACGTAAACTTTAAATGATCTCATCCGGGATCCAAGTTTTTTATTGCATGGTTAGTTTCTCTGTAGACTATGCAAGTTGTTGAACGATCAAATGGTTTCAATTAGTACTCGAAATTTTGTTGCCTTCTTTAGAGCATGCCATGGAGGTTCAATCTCATTTCTCGGAATTTGAACTTGTCATCGAGTCAGTTACAACTTGAATACCCTATTGAATGCCTTTTAATTCAGTGATTATAATATAACAACTTGGAGCTAATAATTTGCAACAATAATTATGTCCCATGCTTGTTTCTTACATGGCTCCATAGCTACCATTAGTCATAAGCTAACTCATATGTGTTAATCGCAAAAAACAAAGCACATTGGTTTCATCCAAGTACATAGTTTTTGGTTGACAATAAACTCAACAGTCAGGCACCATTTGAGATGATAACTTCTTAATGTAAGAAAGTCCATCGATTTGAAACTTGTGCACAAGATTTTTGTTTCTCAATGAAGTGCTTACTTTATCATGATAATGTTTTTTTATTACAAGTCTTCATTACCTGGGTACATCCGACTGTTTCTTTCTTCTTACACTCTGTGTATAATTTTTTATTTTATTTTTATAATATTCAAGCTCCCATTAGTTTTTGCCTAATAGAGTTTGGCCCTCATTTTCTAACACCCATTTTTGGATGGAACTGTTAAGTTAATGTGGTTGATTGGTAAAGAATATTAGAGGTCTAAACTACTCCCACCTTGAAATGGGAGCCAAACTGATAAGAGCATATTTATGCGGTTTTATTAAAGTGTTTATCTATATTTTCTTAACTATTTTTCATTATTTTTTGTAGTAATTACTGATTTGTGTCTTTGTAGGTTGCTAAGAGCAGAATTCCAAATAAGAAGTTGAAATGCAAATTTGCCTGATTTAGAAAGAATTAGTGGCACAAGGAAGTGTACACAGATTGGGAGACCTGGAGAGAACATATAAAAAATACAATATCTGGCCTCTCTCGGGGAAAACAAAATCTATTCACCGAATTTGGGGTGCTAGGTGACTTCTCCATGGGTTTGCTTGATCAAAGACATGTTCTAGTAAGATTTCAGTCGGAAGCAAAAGCGAAAAAAACCCTTTCAAGGGATTCCTTCCTCATTCATGGTGTTCCCTTTCAAGGTTTTCAGATGGCATGCAGATTTCAGTTTGAAATCAGATCTGTTGGTTGCCCAACTTTGAGTAGAACTTCCCAATATTCCTCTATAGTGTTCTCATCTGGTGATTTTGAAGGCGATAGGAGATTCATTTGGAACTTACCTTCGGATGGACGATAACACTAGATGCCTCCCTCACCCCCGTGTTGCACGTATGTGTGTGGAGATGAACCTATCGGAAACTTTTTCGACAAATCCTTGGATTGATAGATCAAACAATAGGGGCTACTGGAAAAGGTTTGTTTTTCCAGGTTTCAAATATTATGAGCATTGTGCTTTGATTGGATATGTGTTATGAACTGTAGGAAAAAGCTTGGGCAGAGTAAAAAATCAAAACCTATTGGGAGTAAGTCGGGGAAGGGGAAGGAAACATTGGAAGCAAAACCAGTCTACAGACCAGTGGTTAAAAAGATGGACCTAGTTGCACCAGTTGTAGGACTTGGTGGTATTAAAAGCTCGCAGGGAGTAGAATTTTCTGACTCCATAGAGAAGAAGGTTGCGCCTGAACCCAACCCAATCTCAGGTGAGGTGAAAGGTTCATGTGTTGCTGAGGTAGGTTTGGCTGCCATTACTGCATTGTGTCTCACAGGTAGATGTTGATGGGGATGATGATGATGATATGAATGAAATACATAGGGTATCTTCAACCTTAGTTGGTGAGGGAATCTCTTCTGGAGGGTAAGAAGGAGAAGATTGTGACTGGCCTTAAAAAAGTGAGGTATTCAGGTAGTGTTGCTAGTTAGCAAAGGATCACGTGGGCATTACTAGTTCCATTGAAATAAGTGTTGTGCCAGTTTTACCAGTACCTTTTTGTGGATGATATGACTGCAAGCTTGGGCACTCCTAGGCAAACTAAAGTTTCAATTGGTAAGTGTTTGGGGTTTGATGATGTTACCATACAGAAGCCAGACAACTTAGTTATAATGCAAGGGATGGCTGGAACTAAAGCATACGCACAGGAAACACAATCAGTTAATGAGGATTCCAATGTTGTTTTGTTGCCTCTGATTTAGAGGCCGGGTACAAAAATGAGGAAGATAAACACAAAAAGAAGAAGCTAGGTGGCAAAAATAATGCTGGATTAGGTGAGCGTCGGGTGACCAAAAGTAAGACAGACCTAAATAATGTCAATGGTTGACAACATGGTGTTTTGAAATGCGTGGGGAGTTGGAAATAGAGCAACCCGTTGCAGGATTAAAAAAACTCGTACACAACGTTAAACTCTTAGCAGTGGTAGAACCAATGATTGATTCTAAAAGACATATGGAGGTGAGAGGTAAGATTAATTTACCATTATTTGAATCCAATGAAACTATAGGGGGAAAATTTTGGTTGTTCTGATCTAATGATTTACAGGTCAATGTTCTAAGTTCTACGGATTATATTATTCACTGTGAAGTTCTCAGTCACACAACGGTTTTTGTATCTTTCGTGTATGCAAAATGTTCCCATCCGGAAAGACGTAGGCTTTGGTTGGAGATCGAAAATTTTGCTCTGGGTGGGTGGTGACTTTAATGTGATCACAAATGGTGGAGAGAAATTTGGAGATAGAAATCCGACGACTTCTATAATGTTGGAATTTACAGATTGTATTTCTGCATGTGGTATCTCAGACGTTGGGTTTTCTTGACCAAAATTCACTTGGTGTAATAACAATTAGGGACATAATAGAACTTGGGCCAGAATTGACAAATTATTGGTTAATTCGGATTGGATAACGTCCAAAATGAACACCAGAGTTGAACATCTGCACAAAACTTGCTCTGACCACGCCCCACTTTTGGTGACTCTTCCTGCAGTATCTAGGGCAATTTATGTCCCATTTTAAGTTCCACCATATGTGGACTACTCATGATTCTTTCATAGATTTTATTGTCTCAAACTGGCGGGTAGAATGTGATTTCCCAAGCACCTTAGATAGATCGCCTTTTAAATTAAAAAAAAGTCTAAGGAACGGGCTGGAAATTTAGAACTTTGAAATTTTTGGTAATGTGTTTAGTAGGTTGCAAAGTCCGGAGGATGAGATTCATCAGTATGAGATTGTTTTGCTTAATGATTGGGATGTGAATGAAAATGTAAACTTGGAGAGATGCCAAGCTAAGTATAAATTGGCGCTTGTCCAAGAAGAAATATATTGGAAAAATAATCTGGGGAGCGGGAGATAAAAAAGAGATGCTTTTACTAAATATTTTTTTTGTTTTGGCTAAATTAAAGCAAAAAATGAGGATGATTTCAAAAATTACCAATATGAAAGGAAATTTTATTACAGATTCGAAAGAGATTTTGAGAGGGGCCAATAATTTTTTCAGCAATCTACTTACTTCAAAAGGACGCAAGGAAGACCCAGTTTTGCTAGATTGTATTCCTCGCTCGGTGACTCCCGAAGATTGTGATAGGCTAATGGAGGAACCTAGTTTGGAGGAGGTAAGAGCAACCATCTTCGGCACCCCCCCTGATAGCGCTCCTGGACCGGATAGTTTTACTTCAGGTTTCCTTCAATTTTGTTTGAATATTGTTAGTTCTAACCTCTAGCAAGCAGCGAAGGAATTTTTTAGATGCAAGTCTTTCCCTGGGGCGTTTCCTTCTAACCTGATTGCTCTTATTCTAAAAACAGGGGAGCCTAAATTCTTCTCCAAGTTTGTTCCTATTAGTTTGTGCAATGTGGTTTATAAGGTGTTCAAAAAAATCCTTTGTACAAGGGTGGCAAGCATTCTTCCAGGTATAATCTTCCATGAACAAGGTGCTTTTGTTAAAGAGCATTTTATTTCAGAAAATATAGGCTTGGCTCAAGAATTGTTGAGAAATATTGAAGAGAAGGTTGTGGGACATAATGTTATTTTTAAACTTGACATGGACAAGGCATATGACAGATTGGAGTGAGCTTATATTTTTTACGTACTGCGTTGGTTCAGATTCGATAACAGATTTTGTTTGTTGAGATCTATGTAATCCACGTAGACCTCCCACTTCTCATTTTTCTTTTTAACCAGAATTGTATTGGCTAGCCAGTCTGGGTAGTGAGACTCTTTGATCATTCTAGCACTCATCAAGTAGTGCACATCCTCATTGATGGTCTGATTACGCTCTGGGCCGACTGGCCTTCTGTAACGACCCGATCCACACAGTAAGATATTGTCTATTTTGGGCCCGCACGGCTTTAAAAGGCATCTTACTATGGGGATCCAACCTCGCACATAAGTAGCACATCCCCCTTTCTCACCCAGGCAATGTGGGACTATCCCCCCCCCTTTGTAGCTTGCCAACCCTCTTGGGCCTGGGCCTCAACCCTCACCCTCCCCCTCAGGTTCTCCTACACAAGGGTCTCCACAGTCCACCCCCTTGGGGCCCAACGTCCACGTTGGCACACTGGCCCAACGTCCACGTTGGCACACTGGCCCAACGTCCACGTCGGCACACTTCTGGCTGGGTCAGGCTCTGATACCTTCTCTTATGTCGAATTGGCTTTTTGTCAATACCCACCATGTCCTTCATCTTTAGGCGAATACATCCTGATTGTCTTTCAAAAGTTGGGTCAATTTTTTGGTCAGCTTCGGATGGGGTTTTGATATGATTTTGGCAGCTTTACTGCCTTTCGAACCATCATGGTGGATTGTTGTAATCTCTTCCTCTAGTTGTCCAATATTCAGCCGTCCTTGTGACTGATCGGGGCTGCATTGTTGTCAGGGAGGTGTTGATCCATCTACTATGGACTTGGTGGCGGCTGTGATGGCTTCTTTTGTCCGAACTATGATTGTTATTTGATGGGAGTCTTCATTGCTGCATAGTAGCATTCGCGTGCAACTGGTTGATCACCTTTGTTGACTCCAACATCATCATCGATGTGATACTTGAAACATTGGTGCATGGTGGAGGATAGTACTGCACCCATATTGTGTAGCCAGGGTCTCCCCAAAAGCATGTTGTATGCTGACGGGGGCGTCCACGATAAAAAAAGTCTGTTAATAAGACTAGTTGTTTGCCTGGGGCTCCTGCCACTACTGGAAACTGGATTCGTTCGAGTGGGTAGCATTGTTCACCACTGAAGCTCACCATTGGTTGGTTGGCAGGTGTGAGTCCTTCCATGTTGAAGTGCATTTTGCTAAACGGTGCTATATACAACAAGTTGGTGAAACTCCTCGTATCAATGAGTACTCACTGATTTCCCATTTAGTTATTGAAACTGATATTTCCAGGTCGTCATTGTGGGGGAAATGAATACCTGCGTATCCCTTTCAAAAAAAGTCAGAGTAGGCGTTGGGCGGTCTATTATGGCTTGTTGGGCAGGAAAATCATGGTGATATATTATTGTTCACAATTCTCTGAGGGGTCGCTTTCGTGATCAATTAAACTGCTCCTTATCTCTGTACATGCCATTTAAGATATATATCAATCCTTCGTTTTGTTCATCTGGTCCTACTGAGGGGTCCATTTTTTTTCCCTTGGACTGTTTCTTTTTTGGACCGACGAACTTGCTGAGCCGTCTCCTTTGGACCCAGTATTCGATTTCTTTTCGCAGATTGTGGCAATCCTTGATATCGTGTCCATGGTCATGATAAAAAGAACAATATTTTCTTTTATCTTGTCTTGACGGATCTCCCCTCAGTTTGGGTGGCCATTTGACGTCTTCCCAGTTTGTCACAGTCTTCAGAACCGTTGCCATACTTGTTTTTAAAGCAGTGTACTTCGCATCGATCGAGTTAGTTGACCATCTGAGCTTTACTCTACCCAACTGTAGCTTTCTGAACCTTTATTTGCTATAGTCAGACCTACTACTGTCCGATACCTTTTGGGATGAACGTTGTCCTCCCACAGTTTATCGCTTTGTTTCTTGCCTTCTCTTATTTTTTTCTTTATTTCCCAGTTCGTTAGGAGAGACTTTTTGCAGACCTCGTTGCTCTTCTTGGTAGCCCATATTTCTTCAAGAGTGATGTATTTTTGTGCACTCTTTAATAGGGCCCCCGTGCTCTTTTGAGGCTCCAGAGTTAAGAAATTGTACATTTGTCCTCTCTTGAGTCCAAAAGTGAAGGTAGTAAAAACCGTGTCATCATTGCACCGTCAATATGGTCAACTCATCAGTGAATCGTGTAACATGTACCCTGATGTCTCATCAAGTTTTTGCATGATGTGAAGGAAGTAGTGTGGACCCTTTCTGATCCGCTAACTGCCGATGAATCTGTTAATGAAGGTTGTGGCCATCACTTGAAAGGAGTCTATTGATCGTGGCAAGAGGCTGTTATACCAATTTACCGTCATGGACGTGAGGCTGGTTGGGAAGGTTCTACACATGGTAGAGTCTAAGCTTTCTTTTAGCGCCATCAAATAGTGAAAGTGGCGCAGGTGACTTGATGGATCGGTGGAACCATCACAAGGTTCAAACTTTGGCAGGATGAACTTATTGAGCAAAGGAGTGTTCATGATCTGATCGGAGAAGGGTGGCATGACAAGTTCATATAATATGTTCAGATTCGTGACACTAGTCCTGAATGGGATTTGTGGGGCAAGTCCACCAACTCTGGATCCATTGTCTTGAGGTTATTTTCTTTCAAGGTTGGACCTTCGGAGCTCTACAAGAACTTCTTGGTTCCCCTGAAAACGATTGCCAGAGTTTTACTTAGGTGGATCTCTGGTGCACTCAACTTGTGTGAGTCTCTTGACCACTTTGGTGAGTTGGGTTATGTGGGCTAAAAGTTGATCCACACGAGGGTCCACATTACTATTCCCCCAAGAGTAAGGGCTTGGGGTTACAGTCGAATGGTGGGAACCACCAAATCTTGTAGTGGCAACTCACTGCTCTGCGCACCTGGTTCCCCCAATGCTGGATTAGGGATGTTTCCGCTCGACAACTAAGTTTCGCCAATGGCAGTATTATCTTGTGTATTGCAAGCTTGAGAGTTGGTAGGGGTTCCATTTGCACTGTATTTCTCGTTGCTGGTTTGTTCTAAGGAAACCACTAAAATTATTTTTTCTTAAAGGAAATTGTCGTTTCCCACGAACAGTGCCAAACTGATGCATCCAAATTTTTTTCCTCGATATTTGACCTGCAAAATAGGGTTAGATTGCCAAAGACCACCTTGTTGGTGGTCGAAGGCACCTCGATGCTTAAGTCAGTAAACTGAGGAAGATGATGAATTTGGACAGAGTATAGTTGTAGGGTTTTCACATACCTCATTTCTCTTCTCTCTCCTTTACCTTATATAATAAGAGTAATTAACTTTGCGCGTGACTTAAGCATGCATGGTGCAATGAAGGGGGACGTTTATCACCACAGTATCCTCCTTTATTAGGATACGTCCTTGGAGGAGAGATTATTGCCATAACTTGTCTCCTTCGTAACGTTTTTGTCCTCTGAGGGGAGAGATTCGTTGAGCATGAAGTCTGGGCCTTTAACTTGGATCATGGTCCATTATTAATGCCTCTTTGGGCTTTAGTGATTGAACTTGTTAATTATCCCTTATGAGAGATGATTTATGCCACGTGTTTGGCCATGATCGAATGGTTGTTTGATGTATCATCAATATGCAAACTCTGAGATTTCCATTTTTATTTACAACTAGAACTATATTAGAGGGTTGGTTATTCAACATACCTGGCAATCCTTATAAATCCAGCCTTGAGAAGCATTTCCACTTCTTCTTGAACCTTTGAAGTCGCCTCTGGTGCCATCCTCCTTAGTTGTTGTTTCACAAGCTTGCAATTAGATTTAATTGGTAATTTATGTTTTGCCAATTATCTATTTAATCCAAGCAATTCATCATAATCCCAAGCAAAACAATCTTTATAACTTCAAACCCGTTGGAGAATCTAGTTTCATTCAACCAAATCTCCAAATCTTCTGAGCTTTCAGGGTTGGTTTCCACCTCTTTTCTTTCATTGGTAGCAAAAGTAATAGGCCAAGTGAATGCCATGTTTACTGCCACATCTTGAGGTAAAGTACCAAACTGAATCGTAGGATTGCCCACTTTCCCATCGAGCATGTCTTGTAGTAAATCATCTTGTAATCTGATTTGTTATCTTCTTCTATCTGTGCAGGTTCCATATCTCTTTCATGCAATCTCTAGTAAACCTAGGATTAGGTTGATTCGAAACAGACTGCCATAGAAAATATTTTCTTTGAATCTTCCTCTTGTAAATCTTGAATCAAGGATGGGGAACTTTGGCTCTATGAAATTTCACACGTCTGCAGTAGTTGGCTTTGGTTTTACAAAAATAGGTTTGTCCTTGATGAACAATGCCTGCATACTCTGGACTACTCTTGGTTCCTACAAAACAAAAAAATCAGGTACACCCACTACTAACCCTTTAGGTGAGTGTTTTCATATTCTAGACCCAAGGGATAAGGTTTTCTTGCCTTTGGATTTGCCCCAAATTGGTTTTATGTTATCCAAGCCAACAGAGAAACCTATACTTAGTCTCTCAAACATGGGATTGTTGAACCCAACTCTTCTTGGTAGGGCCAATTTTGGCTCCTTGGCCTTCATTTTCTTGTGGTTTCATTCTCATGAGAATTCAAAACCACATGCTATGCCCCGGTGTTGAACAAAAATTTGATCTTATTGAATACTACTTTTCCCGACTAGTGATTTACATTACCAACATTTACACTCATCTCATTTACTGTTGAAAATGGATCCCTGTTAATTCCCATTTATTTATCTGAAAATTTGAGTTTTTGCTTCTCAGAAGAAAATGAACATTCATTTGTAGAGTGAGACCAATAATTACAATAAACTTTTTTGTTTGGCAATTTGACTATTTTAGGAAGTTTTAATACTTCCCTTTCAATAAATGATCGAATGTTTGATCGATTTTAGAAATATTAAATGAGTTTTTTTTTCACTGGTCCCCTTCATTTTCTCATGTATGCTTTAGCAATAGTGTTTTTCCTTTACTAAAGCTTCACATGTAAAGGGTTCTTCATCCACAATTTCTACAACATATTTCTAGATTTGGATGTTTATGGTAGATTTTAATGGAAAAACTATTCCTCTCTTGTTCTTACTCCAATAAGGCTTCAAATCAAGAAACTTTAGCAATTAGTTCAACTAAGTCTCTAAATTCTCTGCCAACAAACGTTTTCCTTAGCTTAAATTCTAAACCATTTTAGGCCAATTTATAAACTCCCATTCAGATAGAACTATATTGCATTTAATTTTAGCCCTATTAAACCTATTGATGTATTGAGTTGCCTTTTCATAATGTATTTGATATAGTCTTGCTAGATCAGCTATTGTCACTTCAGGTTCTGTTTGAAAAGAATTGTGTATGAAAGATTTATTCCAACTAGGGGCGGGCATCCCTTCTCGCAATCTCGTTTTGACTTTTTTCGGGTCTTTTGGGATTGATCAATCCCATCCCGATCCCGTCCCGATCTAGAGTGGGATGGGATTGGAATGGAGATTTTCAATCCCGCCCATCCGTCCCGTCCCGAATTGATTTTTTTAAATATATTGTTATTGATTTTAATATTTTTTTCTTGCACAACACCAATTGGGATTGCCATCGGGATAGGAATATCAAACATTTCTGAAAAGAAAGTAGAAAACTTGATGATAATGGTTGTGAAAGTGATACACATTCTGATATTTGTTGAAGGATTGTAATCTGTTGGGCGATTCGCAACAGTTTCATTCATCCCCATTGTTGTACTAGAGCATAGGATGTGAGTGACACATTTCTTCCAATCAATTTTCCTAATTACTTATTTAAGACTGCAATTACATACGTTAGTAAGATTTTCTTCAATATCATTGTATTTGGCTTGTAGCATGGTTTCAGCTGGGTTCATTTTTAACTGCAATTGCATAAATTTTTGCCAGGGATAGAAATAGGTTGCCAATTAGGAGGGAGGAGTTGGAAATCCTTGTGGAGCATCATCTCTAGTGGAACCCCAAACCGCTGAAAATAGAATTTCAAGTGGTTTTAGCAATGACAAAATCTGATCTTGTTGTCCTCAACCTCAATTATCATTGTCTTTTTAATCAAATTTAATCCACTTTTAAGGTTTTATAAGTATTACAAGACAGAGCGCAGACTTTAATCAATTGATTTACCTTTGCTTAATTGTCGTAAATGGTACTAGATATATATGGGCTTACAAGAGTTAACCAGCAATGGTAGCAATTTCTATTTGGCGTGAACCTAGCAAATCAAATTAAACAATGTAAGAAAATATGCAAGAAATTAAGGTATGCAAAGAACACAAAACCAAAATACCAAACGAGAATGTTATAAATATTGCGACTGCACATAACTGAAACTGTGAAACCACGATATCTTCATTATTAAACATAATCTAGTTAGCATTTGGTTAGATTTGTAATTCGCAATTGTTGCATTAATATGCACAGATTATAAGTACAACTTTAAAAATGTGAAACTTATAAGACCTTTTTTCCATTGTTGATGCAGCAATGCCTCCTCCACTTTTGTTCATTACAACTCCATTACTAGCTCAACCATCCCACCTTCCTCCTCTACAACCCAACTTCACCATCCTTCTCCAGTAATTAAGAAGCCCAATCAGATCTCTATCAAGACATTCTAAATGGGCCACAATAAACATTGATGTAATAAAGACTTATATCAAGATGGACACAACCGATGAGTGTGTTTGAGTCCATACAGCTTAGTGATATATGTATATTAGTTTTTCTTGTTTTCTTTGTATACATGCTCATCTTGTCCCGTCCCAAACCCTTTTGGGATGGGACAAGGTCGAGATGAGGTCTATCTCCTCCCGATCCCAAAAGAACGGGATGGGATTGGGATGAGGTCCATCCCGTCCCATGCGCACCCCTAATTCCAAATATTTCATCCCAAAACTAAATTTTGAGGCATGCTTATGAACCAAGTGAAAGCTGCGTGTGTCAATGAATTTGGGAAGAACCTGATTTTATGTAAATCAACACCATCTGCATCCCCACATTGGCTAGTGAATGTCGCAAGTTAGAATTTATACCCTAGTGGTAGTGGTGTTATATTTATCCTATCAGGGTAAAAAATTTTGTATGTAGGTGTCTGCACCTCCAGATCCATTGGTCCTAGTAACTCATGTACTATGTCTACTAATTCATTTTTATTCACTACATTAGTTGTCTTTCTGGTTTGGGCAATAGGAGCAGGAATGTATGAAGTATAAGGTTGACTATATTGTGTTTGAAACCCAATTGTTTGTTGCATATGCGGAGTTGTGAACTGATATGCAGGCTATGGGTATGCAAACATGTATAAACTCTCCACATTTTGCCTATCATTCTGTCCAATAATGTACGGTGCAAATGCTAGGATTGCACAAATGTTGGTGTTAATTGTTTGGTATGTTCAAGTTGTCATTACCATTGTTTTGCGTGTTTTGAGTAGTGTTCAAGGGGTGCAGTCAATTAATCCAATCTTTGGTTCAACGAAGTTACCATTGTTTTCGTGCCACGCATCATATTTTCAAGGTGGTCAAAATTTGGATTCAACTACGCACACAAATTTTCTTGTGCAGTTCTCATTTATGTTATGTGAACCTCAATGCCCCCTTGATTTTCTACGCTTCCAGTGTTGTTCCGATTATCAGGAACATGAAATGTGTTTTGGTTTCCACTATTGTCAACCATTAATTCTTATCTACCATATGAGAGAATGGCTACATCATTCCTTCCTCTCGCCCCAACCATTATCAATGATCAAAACAATCCAGAAAATTTTCCACAGTGTGTGCTAAAAAAAATATCTTGGGTATAAAAGTAAATCACTCCAAAATATTATGATGTGTAAGGAACTCGTGTAAGCAGAATTCCAATAGGTATCTCGAAGAAATAGACAATCACTTCTAGTGCCTCAACTAAGAGCACTTTTAATGCACATTCACAATGCTTGAAACTTGAAGAAAATGAAGAGCAATAAACAAAGAAGAAAATAAAAGTATAAGTAAAATAAAATGTAGAAATAAAGGAAAGAAAATGCAAACCTTCAAATTAAATTATTGAATTGTAAATGACAAGAATTAAAGAATTAATGAAGATATTAAATAAATCGTTTCTGATTTGTACTTTTTTTAACCCTTAACCTCTCCCACCCCATGCCGTTGGTAGGTATCAAACCAAAGACGTGGGGGCCAAATCACCATAGCCTTAGCCAACCAACTTGGCTACCTTTGGCTTCTGATTTGTACTTGATAAAGAAAAATGAACTTTTGTTGAGACCTGCCTTTTTGAATTGTACAAATGATGTTTGATATCTATTTATCAAAGTATTTACAAGCTAAATAGCTTCCTCATCCACAATTCAAAACCTATACCACTAGATTGATGACACCGGGCTGGTGTATTTTCATAATGCAAAAAATGAGCCCAAGTCAGAGTGGAACTAAAAAATTTAGAATGTCTAGGCCCAAGCTTCATACAAGTTCATGGTATTTCCGAACCGAATCTGAAATTTCATTTTTTTGGCTCACACAAGCAGACAAATGAATAATATTCCAAAATTTGTTGTTAAATAAATAGAATATTTTGGGATGAATTTGGATGGGTTTTGGGTAAGACATTTATGGGAATGCTTAGGCGTAAGTATCAAAAGGGAATCAACTTGGAGGGAAATAAGCAAAAAAATATGGTTTCGAACTTCAAATGGGTAAAAGAAACAAATAAAATTGGTGAGAAAATAAAATTAAAATGGGAAGTATTTGGGCGTGGGTCTGATGGGTTCAAAAGAAAGTATTTGGGTAAATTAACAACTTTAAATCATGGGTTTTAGCCAGTTGTATGTCCACATTTCTTCTGTTGGTATTCAAATTCTACTTGACACCATTGAGATTTGTGATCACATCTTCAACTGTAGCGAGAATTGATGCCGCTTTAAATCACACCATATGTATATATACACACACACACACCCATTTTCATCATTGAAAACCCAAAATTATATGAATTATGCTTAAATAACTTATTTAAAGCTAACATACATAAAATTGGGGTAATAAATATTAATAAAAATGTGCCCATATATCATTTAACCAATATACTATTGTGATATGTGATTTTTGTACTCGAGATATTTGATTTATAGACAATACTTGTTTCTATACATCTATGTCTTATACTTTTTGTGCACATTTACTTTATTGTGTTAAATACATTTAGTTGTCTATATGGTTAATACGATCAATCCAATTGCAAAATAATAAATCTCAATATTTATCGGAATGGAAAATCTTTATTGATACTTTGGACGAATTTTGATTCACACGTGCTATTTTTATCTTTAACGTGTTTTAGTCGAAATTAACAAAAGGTTATATATATCTGGTTTTAGCATGGGATCTCCCAAATCGAATGAAATTTGTTTTCACACCATAAAAAACATGTCAATTGTTTTTTTTTTAACGGTCTATGCAATTTTCAAATATTTTCTTAAGAAATTCATCTAATATGTGTTGTCATCATTTCATTTTGGTATTGTTGAGACTCAATAGTCCAATGACCAAGACATAACTCATCTCTTAAAGTTTTTTTTTTTTTCAATGTCTGTGTGTGATTATGTTGAACAATTCTAAATCTTTTTTGTGTGTAATTCTCTTTCTCCTTAGTCCAGAACATCAAGTTTCCCTTCTTTCTCTTTTCGACCTAGGTTTTTTTTTTTTTTTTTTTTTTTTTTAAATAAACATGCACTAAGATTTGGTTGCTTTCATTTTTTGAGGGGTTGGATTTTTAAAGTAAGTCCCCTTACTTTCTGTCTTTCGACCATCTTCATTTCTACCATTGACTCTCTTTGCAACTCTCGGAAGTTGTTATTGGCGATGTACTTGATTTCTGCAAACCAAACTTTTCATGATGGAATAAGCATTTTGGGTTGTGTATTACAGATTTACTGACTTGTTTTCTCTTTGCTTTTAGTTAATTATTTTTTATGTTTTATTTTTTTTTATTTTTTTTACTGAGGTGACAAAGAAGTGTTTAATGTGCAAATACCTTGTTGGTGATGGTGGGGAAAGTCTATTCCATGACTTGCTACCATACTGGAAGTATGATAGGCACAAATTAAACAACATTAAATTTGGAAATAGATGGTATGACTGATATTTATGTATCTCAGAGTACATATCTCTGATAAACAACAAACTACAAGTGAATTTCATGATTGCCTATGATGTTCAATGTTATTTCAAATAGGGGTAGGCATCCCATCCTGCGATCCCAATTTCGTCCCGTTCTAATTTTTTCGGATCCTTTTGGGGTTGATCAAACTCATCCCGATCCCATCTCGTCCTGATTTAGAGTGGAATGAGATCGGGATGGAAATTTTCAATCCCGCCTATCCCGTCCCGAACTTATTTATTTAATATTTATTCTTATTAATTTTAATCAAATTACTCTTCTAAAGGAAAGTTTAAGATGTGTTGAAATTAAATCAAAACATTTATTGTTTGAAAATTTACTTGTTTAATTTGGTATTATTTGTTTAGATAGAAACATTAGTTTGGATATTGTAAGTAAAATAGAACCCATGAAAACTTATGCTTTTTCACATTTTAGATTGGTTATATGACAATTATTTTTGTAAAAATATAAGCAAATGATTATTTGGATTAGTTTTGCACTATATATGATTGTATAGTTGGAGATTTGGTACATGCTCATCTCGTCCCATCCTGAACCTGTTTGGGATGGGATGAGGTCTATCTCGTCCCGATCCCGAAAAAACGGGATGCGATAGGGATGAGGTTCATCCCATCCCGTGCCCACCCCTAATTTCAAACATGTGCCTACCATATTGTTAGTATGGTAAGCCAAAGTTTATAACAACCTGAATTGTATGGTGGGTGTGATACAGACCGGCCAGTCAGCGCCCATTGTCCCAGACCACCCGCTTGTGGGTGGTTTTCAAACACGCACTAAGACTGTTTATAGTCTACGAGTTATTTTATATTTTTGCCAAGCATATTGCTAGTATGGTAGACACACGATACAAACAACCTAAAATTTGCAAGTGAATGGTTGGCACTAATTATTTATGCATCTCGAAGTTCATATCTATGATAGTCAATGGATAACAATTGTGTTATGCAGCACCTACCATGACCCAAAGCGCATTCACTGACTGCCTACCGTACTGACAATAAGGTAGGCACATGTTTGAAGCATTGCCTACCATCAAAATTAATGGTAGACATTGCTTTAAAACCATTTATATGGGCGTTATACCATTACCAATCATGATTTTTTAACCATTGTCTATCATGATTTTGACTGTAGGCATTAGTTCAAACAATGTAAAATGGAGTTATTATAGTCTTAAAATTGTTTAAAACTTGGGCCCATCATGCAATTTCTATGGTAGGCATTGACTACAATCTATTTTCAATTATAGGTATATTACCCTTCGAATTAAATCAATTCCTCATGTAGACACAAGCTTAAAACTCACATGAAGAAGAAAGATACATATAGGGGGACAATAGAGAGCAGATGCCTACCATATTTGCCTTCCAACTTGAGAAACAGAGATAACTAACAAGAAAAAAAAGGGAGAATGATGAGGTTGTTGCAGATCTGGAGGAGGAATGGCAGTTGAAAGAGGAGGATATCTGATAGTGTTGAAGGAGAAATTGTTTAAGGACGAGCTAAGTCGGTCGAATTGCCATCTTTGAATGATGAAAGAGGAAGAATATGAAGACACATTGGCCGTTGAAAGACATCATGTGTTGTGTCTTTAAGTTGCAAGAAAAACCTAATGGATCCCGTGCAGTAGGTGAAAACCCAATTTTGTCCCTAAACTACCAATGTCCTAATAAATAAAAGAAATAGAAGGTTCTGACCTTCAACTTTTAGTACATGATGACATCTCTTCTATTCAATCATGGTACATCATTTTGATAAAACTTTAAACTTTGAATCTTTTCTAGAAACCTTTATTTTTTGAAAGGGTTAATTGCATTCCCCCCCCCCCCCCTAAAACATATAGCCAATCCAGCTTTGCCTCAACTTAACATTCATATTGCACTTTCCCCCTCAGACAAACCGTCAACGTGCATTTACCGTCTATTTTCAAAGCATATTACCAAAATACCCCTGAGAAATCAAAGGCTGAGATTGAATCTTTCGTATCTCAAACATCTCATCTTGAGGAAAATTCTAAGGCCCAACTGAAATCGTAATCATATCTCGAGAAATATCCAACAGTTGATTTTAAAAAAATTATCTAAAAGAACTCATCTCAAGGAAAATCTAACGGTCCAAATTTAATCGTACACACATCTCTAGGTAAATCTAACGTCAAAATTTAATTATACACCATCTCGAGGAAATTTGACGGTCCAACACGCGTCTCGCGACAAATATGATGATTCGACATGTATCTCGAGGCAAATCTGACATTTTAGATTTATTCGTGCACACGTCTCAAGAAATCCGAAGTTTAAATAAATTGCCCCCATATAATAAATTACTGACAATAACTTAACCCCATAAAATAAATTTGAATTTAATTTTGCCCTCTGAAACAGAATAGATCTGAGAGATGATCTAGAAAATTTTGACAATCTTCCTCCTCCTCTATCTCGCAGCCTCGCCACCACCTCCCCCTTCATCCTCCATCTTCCTCCTCATTCCTCCACTTCCTACTTCCTCATCTGTTTCACAACCCTTATAATAAAGTTAGGGTTTTTTTTTTGAAAGGCAAGCAGGGTTTTTATAGGATCCCATGACCCACTAAAGATGCCGCAAGCTGGGTTTGAACCCATGACCTAGTGGTACCATCCGCCAAGCTCTAACCGTTGAGCTGTCTTCATTCGTCATTCCTCCACTTTCTCTTTCTTCCTCCTTCTTCCCCCTTCATCTCTCAGGTCTGTTATGTTTTAGGGGGCAAAGTGCAATATGAATATTAATTGGAGGCAAAGCTGAATTGGCTATATGTCTTAGAGTGAAAAGTGCAATTAATCCTTTTTGAAATTGGACAATAAGAGTGTACTTGATTTCAAATAAAAATTTCTTAAAAGAATTATGATGATCATTATCCTATCGTTTTGTTACAAAAATTATGAAAACTGTTTCTTAGGGGAAAAATAAGTTTTTTTTTTTTAATTTTACGAAAATTAGAGTCGTGTAGGCATGAAAATTACAATTTTTACGATTGCAATCTTTTTTGTTAAGCATATCCCCTGCCCATACTTTATCAAGATTTTATGCAGGCGGAGGGAATAGATTAATCTTTTTGGTGAATCATAGCCACTTCTCATACTTATCAAGATATTAATGCATGCAGAGGGAATAGATTTTTGTTTCTCCTCTCTACTAATGGTAATGTAGTTGCCACCATTCATGACCAATCAATCCTGTTCTACAACAACAATGAAACAGATTGGAAACAAAGTTCTGCCCAAATTGAACCCTAATTTTCTCATTTATCTACATCCCTATAATATATGGGAGTTCATCTTCACTTCTCAACAAACACTGCCAACTGATGGACACGTGGTATATTAAATCCGAATTTCAGTTATACTATTTGGACAACAGAAAAAGTCCTTTTATAGCCTCACTCCTGCATTTCCTATGTGACACTACCATTCCCTTTTTAACACCCTTGTTCTCAAGGATGAAAGTTAGGGAAATTGGCAGCGATATGGGACCAATTTTCCGAAGAAGACCACTGCACCAAGACTTGAGTCACTGCTTGATTATGTCGAGGAATCAATCTTCTAGCAAAAATAGAAACAGGTTCCACCAAGAACTGCCCTTCACAGTCTACCATTGGGAGGTGGGGAGTAGGAGTAACATGTTCTCTCATGCATTTCTTGAGCTGAGACACATGAAACACATTGTCTATTCTTGAACCTTGGGGAAGTTGGAGCTTGTGGGCGACATTGCCAATTTTTTCAATTACTTGAAAGGGCCCATAAAATTTGGCTGAGAGCTTGAGATTCTTTCGAATGGCAACTGAAGTTTGTTGATATGGCTGCAACTTAAGACAAACCCAGTCTCCAAGTGCAAACCCCCTGTCAGTTTTTTCTTGTCGGCATATAACTTCATTTGCTATTGAGCTTTCACCAATTCCTTAAGTAGATCCATCATGATTCGCCTTTGCTTGAGATAGTCTGCCACTGTACAAGTGGTAATGGTAGAGTCAACAGGAAGGGATAGTTGTGGTGGAGAGTACCCATATAAGGCTTGGAATGGGGGCATCTTTAAACATGTGTGGTAATTGGTGTTATACCACCATTCAGCAGAGCCAACCATTTAAACCAGCTTTTTTGTTTATGACCATTGTTCAAGACATGAATTCACCCTTTCCGGTTGACCATCGGTTTGTGGTGATATGCGGTGCTAAGATGGAGGTTTGTATCTAAGGCCCGAAATAAGTCTTGCCAAAATGAGCTTATAAATACCTTGTCGCTGTCTGAACCAATGGATGAGGGAAAGTCCATGTAGTTTATATACATTGGACTTGAACTACTTGGCGACAAGGGCAGCAGTATATGGGTGTTGTAACCTAATGAAATGGGCATATTTCGTAAGTCTATCGACCACCACCATTACAACAGTCTCGTTGTCTGGCTTGGGCAACCCTTCCACGAAATCCATAATAATGTTTGGTCTGGCAAGGGTAATGGCTGCAATAAACCTGGAGAAAAAACATGTTCACCCTTGTTTCTTTGGCACACATCGCAAGAAGTAACGAAACTGATCACATCTTGTTTAAGCCCAGGCCAGTGAAAGTATAACTTTGCTCTGTAATAAGTCCCCTGAATACCCGAATGTCCACCCAGTGGAGACCCATATATAACATTCAAAAGCTTGTTTCATAAACCATTAAAACTACCAATGTAAAGTCGTTGTTTGTACTTGACAAGCCCATTAGCATAAGAGTATTTACCTTTGATGTTAGGTGCCTATAAGAGATGAGAAATGAGTTGTTGAGTTACCTGGTCATGTTTATAACTTTGTGATACTTCTTGCAACCATTGAGGTTGAACCCCTAAGACCACACAACATGAAGTGTTCGCCGTGGTAATTTTGGATAATGCATCTGCTGCACGATTTTCTGCCCCTTTTTTTATATTGGATCTCTCATAGTCATAGCCTAGGAGCTTCGTAAGCCACCTTTGTTGCGTAAGTGTGGTGATCCTTTGTTTCATAAAATATTTGATGCTTTGTTGATCAGTTCTAATAATGAAACGAGTCCCTAACAAATCAAACTTCCATTTTGTAACCGCCATCACAATAGCTAAAAGTCTTTCTCATAGGTAACTGCCATCACAATGCTTTGCTGAAATACGCAATTGGCTTCCCTTCCTGCATGAGAACTGCATCAGCATCAATTTTCAATATGAAAGGTTTAGTGAAGTCCGGAAGAGCTAGTACCGGTGTTGTAGTCATGGCCTGTTTAAGCTGCTCGAAGGCTTCCTCCACTTCCTTACACCACTGAAAACTATCACTCTTGAGCATTGTAGTGATGGGTGTGCTAATATTCCCATACCCTTTAACATATTTCCTATAGTAACCAGTGAAGAACCCTCTTAATTGCTTAAGTGTGTGGGACTTTGGCCAATTACGCATAACCTCAATCTTGGTAGGATCAACAGAAACACCTTATGAAATTAAGTTTCCCAAGTATTCTAATTTCTCTTGATCAAAACTACACTTGGAGAGCTTGGCAAATAGAGTGTGTTGTTTGAGGCTTTGGAGTGTGAGTCTCAAGTGTTGAATCTGTTCCTCCATGCCTTTGCTATAGACCAAGATATCATCAAAAAACACAAGGATGAATTTGGGGAGATATGGAGCAAATACCTCATTCATCAAGGCCTGGAAAGTAGCAGGGGCATTTGTGAGTCCAAATGGCATTACCTTAAAACTCATAATGTCCTGGTGAGTTCTAAAAGTTGTCTTGTATATATCTGACTCATTTACCCTGATTAGGTGGTAGCCATCCCTTAGATCAATTTTAGTAAACACCATAGCAACATGTCAGTGTTGGCCCAGCAGAGTGCTTTCGCCGTTGGCCTGTTCCAGTCCCCTTACGAAACTTTTGTTAATGGGTTATAATTCATCCAACAATTCTTCAATGATCGGCATTGAAATTTATCTTTTATGGTCAGATCGTTGGGCTTTCAGTAATCCACACAAAATCGCCAAGAACCATCCATCTTTTTAACTAAAAGTACCGGAGAAGAAAATGGGTTGTGGCTTGGTTGTATGAGGTTGGCTTCTAGCATCTCTTGTATCAATTTTCCAATCACACCTTGTAAGGTCTTTGGTTGATGGGGTTGCATCAGATCTAAGTGGGATATGATGGTCTAATTATCGATGGGGAGGCAATGATTTTGGTTCAGCAAACACTTCAGAAAATTCCTGGAAAAATGGTTGGAGGACTGCAGGGGTATGAGGAGGTAATGGGGACGCCGAAATAGAAAAAAAATGCCGAATCGGACCATGTGTATTCTTTATCAAAACCTTTCCGGTCATCATTTTTAAAGAAACATCATTTTCGCCGCTTCCTCAGTGTTATTGTTTTCCCATTTCTGAGTTGTAGCTTTTGCAAGTTCATCAAAACATCGCCACATTTTTTTAACCAGTCTCTTCCCAACACCATGTCACATCCATCCAATGGCAAGACTCTAACATCGTTCTCAAATTGGTGACCCTGCATTTCCCATTTGAGCAGAGTATAAACAGCCTTACTTATGGTTCTTTCTCCATTTGCCACGGTCGCTAGCATGTGTGCAGTTGGTTCCATCTTGCACCCTACTTGTTTTGCAATATTTGGGTCGAGAAAGCTATGGGTGCTTCCAGTTTCAATAAGGACAGTCAGGGGCGGATCCAGGATTACAGACAAAGGGGGGCAAAAAAATATGTAACATTTTCAAGAAATTTCCTCGGTATACAACATAAAAGATGTCCTTTGTATAAGAAGTTTCCAAGAAATTAGTAAAGACATCAAAGTTTGTCTTCTTTTCTGGGTTTTGTTTAACTGATGGAGATATACAGCATAAAAATTTCAATTATTCTGTACATTGCAAACAGGTTATGTATGTCACTATGTCTGTAGTGTGGAATGTGTACATGTGATGTGTATGGGGTGTGTTTGTCTTTGAGTGTGAGATTGATTGCTTAGTAACATTTTATGTAGAACATTTTTTTTTTTTTTGCTTTTATAGAAAGATCATTAAGGCTTATTGTGAGATTGTTTTCAAGAAGGATGATATTGGCTTGGAGATATTTCATATTGTATTGCCTGCCGCAATGGCTTTAGCAGCTGATCCAATTGCTTTTTTGATTGACACAACATTCATCGGACATGTAGGTTTGTCATTGTTTCTTCTTTTCTTGTTGTAATATTAGATGGAGAATCTCTGAATCGGTTGACATGAAAAATAATATTAAATTCAGGAATTTAGGTTTCAGAAATTCATCGAAATTTTTATTGCAAGACCAAGGCATAAAATCAACAAGTCGGAGATGGAGAAATAATAACATCAAACAAACTCACCTGTTTCAGACGGAGATGAAAAAGAACTGAAGAAGATATCGCAAGACGCAAGCGCAGACGCAGACACAAGAGGCTCGGTTTCTCTTATGATTTGGAATCTATGATGTTTTTTTATAAGAGGGAGCAATATGAAATTTCAAGGGGGCAATATAAATTTTCAAAGGAGGGCAATAGTGAAATTTTAACTACTTGAATGAATTGACCCCCTTATCCAAGCAGTGGATCCGCCCATGAGGACAGTTATATGTGTTTTCTTGATAGAGCCTTGCATTCTTATGGTGTTTTGGTTGGTATTCCCAGTTAATGCATTCACTGAAATTTCCATATCAGTTTCCACTTGTTGTATCAATTCCTCTTCTTCACTCTCCGTACCTTTATCTTCGTCCATCTCTTCCTATCCAGCTACAAGCATATATAATTGCTGATTTTTGCATATATGTCCAACCCTCCACTTTTCATCAGAATTGTAACACAATCCTTTCTCTCGCCTTGCCCACATTTGGGCGTTGTTCAACCGTTTGATGGGAGGGAAGGTTGTATCTGTTTTAGTTGGGTTATTGGAGGTGTAATTGGGTTTGGCTTGTACTGTCGGTTGGTTGTAAAAAGAGGAGGGAAGAAGATTTCTGGTAGTTGGTTATTGTGAAGAGAAGTATGAAGTGGTGTTAGTGGTAGTCTTAAACAATTGTTGTTCTTCTTTCCTTGTGCATCAAGACCTGATTCTTGCATGCGTGCCCAATATAGGGCTTGAGTTAAATTAATAGGATTAAACATTTGTACCAAAGCCCTAAGTTCTTCCTTCACTCCACTTAGGAAACTCAACACAAACTACTACTCTGTAAGCTGCTTATTTTTAATCAATAATCACCATCAAGGCTTTGAATTCTTCAAATTTCTCGTAGTAATCCTCTACAGAAATGGTTTGTGTCAACTTATTAAAACGTCCCACATAATTGTCTTGCCCAATATCCTCCTCACTAAATATATCACAATCAATGAACTCCTTGCCCTCTTGATAATCTAAGAACCATGAATCAGCCTTTGCTTCCAGATACAGAGAAGCTATGTTCACCTTTTGCTTAGTTTCCACATGGTGAAGTTGGAAAAATTTATTGCACTTCCTAGTCCATTTCCTAGGGTTTGAACCATCAAATTGGAGAAAATCAAACTTGACAATTCAAAAAACTTGCTCGAATCATCAACACGAAAATCTGGTGGGGCTGTGATTTGCGGTGCTGTCATCTCCTCACGATTTCTTATTCTGCAAGTTTCTCCTTCCTCAAATGCTTTGTTTCTCTAGTTCGGTGCATTCACCTGAGGAAATTGGAAGAGCTGTTCAAATCGCTCCTGACGCCTCTTCTCTCCTTGCTCTCTAGCTTGTCTTTCCTCACTGAAACCTTCTGCCAATCTAGAGATCTAATTCTGCAAATCAGTCCACCTCTGTTCACTCTTCTTTGCTAACACTTCCACCTCCTTCAACCAAGTTCCGTCAGCCATAGTGAAGATAAATCCAAAAGATTGACCGCTCTGATACCAGTGTCCTGTTCTACAGGTCCACAATGAAATAGATTGGAAACAAAGTTCTGCCCATATTGAGCCCTAATTTTATTATCAAAACTCACTATATTTTCTCCTTTCTCTACATCCCTAAAAAGGAGTTCATCTTCTCAACAACCTATCAGGACCACAGCCAACTGAAGAAATGTGGTATATTACAATCCGAATTTTAGTTATTCTGTTAGGACAACAAAATTGACTAAAAAGAATTTTTAGTCTCTCCTGCATTTCCCATGTAAACCATCAGGTATGTGACAAAACCACTAGTTTTTATAGGACAAGAACGTCTATGAAACCCAAGTACAATTCAGAAACTGTATAGCAAAAATATTACCCTGAACCTAGCTCCAAAGCGTACTTGGTAGTAGAGAAACTTCTGGGACCATTGGTAAGTTGTATTGAGAAGGGAGATGGGCTAACAAAATGTTAATTTTGGCTGTTAAAACGAAAATTTCTGGCAACATTAGGGTGCCTCTATTATTTCATGATTGAAAATTTTGTACATCCATCTAATATTATACTAGTAACTTTTGTAGAACCCAAAGGGCCATCGATCTCAGTTAATATACAATGGAAGACTGATTTTTTTATAAATCATCTACCTATGTTTCTCTTGAACCATCAAACGAAATTGACGGAAACCATGATAGGGTAGCACTGGTGTACATCGCTCTACCCCTTCCTAGTCTACACACAACAAAATGTTACATCTAACAATTCTATCAAATTAAACAGATGTTTTCTGGATGAATACCCAGGCTGCTTGGTGCTGACAATGATGCTGAAAGGATCTACTCCTTGTTGCTTGATGAGCGCTCCTTTCTTTGTCCACCGAGAATACGGGAGATCTGTAGACCTCGACTGAATGCTTGGTTAAACAACATTCGCGTCTGGAATTCTGAAACAAATGGGAACCAGGCCAGAAATGCAACTGGAGTGAACAAAAGTAAACCCATAACAACTTCATAGCCACGAGCAAGTGTTCGCACTGATCCCCAAAATCCAGCATGATGAACAAGAGGCTTACAAGCTTGTGCAATCTGAGAAAACAAATGAAAGTCAAGAAATTAATTAACACATTAAAACAAAGCATAATCATGGAAGCAAGAAGAGATTAGGATGGGTTGAGAGTATTTCACTAACCAAAAGCAATCCCCAACCGCTTGGCAAGAAGGCGAGAATGCATACAACGATATCCTGCACTGTCATATGGGGAACTGCAACCAAAGTGATGAGAATTGAAATAAATGTTAGGAAAATAAGACCCTTGATTAATCGGAACACCAGCTGAAAGTCAGCACTGAATTTTCTTCTTCCAACGGACACAGTCTGCAGAAAACCAATTCATTCTCATCAGAGTCAGGTATATGCATTTGCTAACTGCATTTGTAATTAAGGGGTTTTCTTATTATAAATCTCAAAGCGAAGATGCTGAAAGGAATGGTTTTTTTTTAATGGAGAGACTAATAAGTAGGTTATGGTTGCTGCATACCTTCATCACTAGTAAAACGACTAATATTACGAGCCATGAAGCTCCATAAACCTGCAAAAGATAGATAATAAATTTTAAGTTTTAATATAGCGCAAGGGAAAAAAAAACAGAAAAACAATGTATATTGTACCAACAGAAGCTGCGTGAAACAATCCAACAATCGACTCAATTTATCAAACAGAAATAAATGAAAATTACAACCTCAAAGTACAAGGTGGTTTTTTGCATATCTAGCTAACATTTCACAAACTCCCACCTTTTGTTTAGAATAAAAAATGTAGACTAGTGTATTTTTGTCATTTTTCTTGGTTTTCTTCAACAATGTCTACAATGCTTGACAAATCTCTACCTTGACAATATATTTGACATCCCAGACTTGTAATACTCCTTGGTCTGTAATAAAGACAAATGTTTTACAAAAAAAAAAAAAAAATCCATTTTGGACCTCTCAGGATTTTGTATCACTTGGACTGTTTTGTTTTATTACTGAAGTGCTTAGTGAAATTGAGTGAAGGTATCCAAAGATAGATTTATCAAATGGATGTAAATAAGAAATTCCAGCACAAATACACAGTTTTTTCACGCAAAAATCAAATTTGGTCCTTTATTTACTCTTAATACTAGAAGTCGGTAACACTCTTCAATAAGACCAAACACACCAAGAAAACCACCCAATGTTTCAATTGCTTGACAATTAATCAATATTTGGTACATGTTCATAGAGAAACTATCCTAAATTACTCAGAAAGCAAGAAAGACACAAATCCAATAGGAAGGCCGCTCGCGAGTCATCAGGAAAGAAAACGCCAAAAATGAGTCCAAAGTTGCACCATACCTTACAAGCAGAATAGAATATCAGGCCAACACTTGACAATGTATGAATGCACCATATCCTGGTTGCTCCCTATTCAACTTTTGTGCATGCATTTGTATATTTTTTGTTTTATTCTTCTAGTTTCAAATTATGTTATGTGCTTCAAAATCTAGAAAGGCATTGCCAAAATCTGACCGACTATTGCCTTACAAAGTTGCAGTTCAAGAAAAACAGATCTTGTCGACGCCCCTTTGAACATAAAAAAGTTAAGCATATTAAAGTAAAGGTGCAGAGACATACCAAAACACTCTTGGTCTTCTTTGTCATGTTCAAGTGGTACACCAGTCCATATTGATAGATGAAAAACCTCAAAGCCAAAGCAATCTCAGCAATGATTCCACGCTTTCCAGAATGACGAAGATGTTCTTGCTCTTTCTCCCACCATGATTCCCAACTTTTCTCAGGAGGGACCCCAATCCCTCCACGGTTGCTTATCCACTTGTTCCAGTCCGTCCAATCATCTACTATCTTTTGCCATTCGAATCCTGAAGGGTTAAAAAGGAAGGGAGCAAAAAGCCATGTTCCCACCATGAACCACATAGATCCAGTGATCAAGAGATATGCCACTCCACTTCTATATGCTTGGCCAAAGATTTGGTACACAACAAGTAGAATCAACATCTCAATTCCCTTGACAAAGTGGCTGCGGGAGTAAAATCTATAATTATCAGCGAACTTGGCATGGAACACCACAAACCCACGTCCTGTAGCTCTATATTCAGCACCGCCATGAAGCAGAGTTCTTCCATAATAATGAGTTTTTGTACCGAGGGAAAACGTGAAAAACACGGGGGCCAATTGTAACTGCATCAATATGAATTCACTTAGAGCTGTACGGAATCCTCTTTCCAAGCCAATTTCCATCATCATAGGTAATGCCATTAGAAACCCAAGCTGCACAAAAGACTGAGAAGCAAGAGCCACTTGGAGTGGTCTATTGGTTCTGGTTGCTGGGTTACTAATCAGTGCTTGTTCCAGTCCGCTGAGAACCAGATAGAGACGCCCATAGAGAAATACATACACTGTGAGCACAGTCACCTGCCAAAATAAAAATAAACAATTCAATAATCATATACAATAAACGAAATTTATGTATTTAAAAACATTACACTTACATACCAAGGTACTGACGTAAAATCCCACCGTCGTGAAATAACATGATAACATTCGGAAAAAATCAAAACGATGCCCAAGCCTATAGATGTCACGGCTAAGTGTCTGCTCGCCATTTCCATTTGCTATCTTTGCTTCAAACAGTGAAATCTGGTTAAGGCCCACATCCCTCCCTTTACCAACTTGCATGTATTCATGATGAGTAACATTTCCTTCACGAAGTGTAGAGTTGAAACCTGCAATGCACATTTCATCCAATATGGAAGTTATATTTAATGAAAGCTACCAACTACAAAATGGCTATTGAACGACAGTTCCAATCATGCCTGCAAATATGTCTTCGCTCAAATTGATTATCTTGGATGCTTTACTGATACCCCCTCTTGTGAGGTGAAACAATCTGTCAAAAACATCTGGATGACCATAATGGAACCGGACCCTGATATGAGAATTAGGCAAAGTTAAAATCAAAATTATTAGACGGTAATGAAAAGACCATGATTAGCAAAGGAAAAACCTTGACAATAGCAATCACACGGAAATACTCCTTCAAAGAAAGAATTACAAATTATGATAGTAATGAATATTATACTATATCATAAAAGTTTCAGAATGGCCTCTGTAGGTGTCAGACTTGTTATGAGAAAACTGCATCTTGAGAAGGATGTCTGAAAAGATGAAAATTGAGAACGACGATCCAGAAGACAAAGATAAGAAAAACTCTAAAATAAAGCTCTCAACAGTGACTCATATAAGACTTAAAATTACAACCAACAAAAGACATGTATCTTTGAACTCATCCTAAATCAAGGACATTCTTGATCTTAATCAAACTAATCTGTTGGGTTTCCAGACTAGTGATGGAAGTAGTATTAGTATTATTTGATTTGTTTATTTTATTTAGTTAGGCTGGGCCTAAATAAGTCCATTTGAGAAATGGAGATTAGGGCTCCAATAGGTTTAGAACAGGTTGTTTGCTTAACAAGCTAACTTAATTATAAAGAAAGATTAGAAGACATTCTTGTACATAGGCGTTAATTGAATGAAAATATTTTAGTTTGTTTTATCAGTTTCATTTATTTTAGTTGAATTTCCAGCAATTTATTTGTTTCAGTATTTTGATTCCTTGAGTTTGAGTTCATTATCTAGTACTCGGGCTTGAATTGAACGAAATGAGTTTTATTTCATTCTATCAGTTTCGTTTATTTCAGTTTAATTTCCTGAAATTTATTTCTTTCAGCATTTCAATTCCCAGATTAGATTTCATTGAATAGCCCGTCCTGAATTTCTACATGATATAGTAATTTTAAAACCAATTTGAGGCTGAACTTGACTATATTTGGCCCCAGTCCGTGTTTTCTCACTATTATTGTGAAGGACAAGGAGTATAAAGTGTTGAACAAGGAGTACAAATTGTTGAAATATCATTTCAGATGCATAAATGAAATAACAAATTACACTAACAAAACACAATCAACATCAAAAGAGAAATAAGTAACGATGACCAAATAAATTACACTAAGAGAAGAAATTTACTTCAATGGGTTCGCTAACAATCTCTGTCCAATTGTTACAAAACTGGTCTCCTGATTGGACATAAACCATGCAAGAGAAGAAACACTGCACAGTAACCCAATGATTAAAATTAAGAAAAAAATGATAACTTAAAATAGCTTTGCACTCAAATCCAAACTATCGCAACGAAATTAAGTTGGTCAATGAGAATCAGACAGAACTTACCTGCCAGTAAATATATGCTCCCTGAGTCCAAGTATAGTTGGTAATCTCACACCATCGTGTTTTTTAAGAAATTCTTGCAAGAGATTCCTCATCTTGAAGGCTTCTTCCATGTAGTTATCCTACAACAAAGAAGCACGTGATACACTAACAGCCCATGGGACAGAGTCACAGAGATTATCCACAATACTAACATGAGATATTGGGTACAATACCTGGTTCATATCAATTGTTTGCAGCCCCTCACCACGCGTAAAAATTATTGCATGATTTTGATTCTCTGGTTTCCCTTCGCCCAATATAGCAGGCCCTGGAAGCTTTATGCGATAAATAACCTGCACATCAAATTCCAAATAACAGTCAGTATAGGCAAGTTCAAAATGAAAGAAAAAGCACAAATCAAAGTGAAATTTTGGTTTATATCCTCAAAGTTTAGGTACCATGAATTTGTTTAGAAATTGGCCTTCCAAGCGCCAGTAAACAATGCATATGCAAACTATTGCAAATGCTTTAATTTGCAAACAACATCATCTTTACACTATACCAAGTGGAGCCTTAACCGTAAGGTGTTACATCAGCAGTTAAGTGGGGACAATATTGGTGTCTCAGCTCATCTCTCTATTCTCAATCCTCTAAGCAGGTTTTGGACCTTCACCTTGAGAATTGACCCAACCCGCTCACATGTATTTTTTTTCATTTCAATCGAGAAATAAATTGACCTCATTTTCATCAAGAACTCCATTTTCAAACTAGTTCATAAATCAAAACACAAATTGATATAATCAAAGAGAGTCCACTTCAAGAGTTGACGTTGATCTCGATTTTGCTGAAAGGAATTCTAACTGACCTCTTCATATCACATCCACATCCAAATTACAAAACTCTAAAAGCCCTTTGGATCAAACCTCTTTCACCTCTCCCCTAGAAAATCTACCTTTTTCTAATCATCTCTCTACTAAAATGGTTTTATTTGAGGAAAGAGAAGAAAAGTTTTGTAATAAGAATTTTGGCCATTGTAGTCCAAATCTTATTGCGGTCGACATAGATAGGATGAAAAAATTGAAAACAAACAAATCATACGATTTGACCTGCAAATCATATTCCAAATCATGATTCACCAAGGATGCAAGCGTGTCGTGTCGGACACGGACAAGACACGGCGACTCAACAATTTTAAAAAAATTAGTACTCGGCACAGCGAAATGATCAAACTTTACTTTTTATTAATTTTTATTTTTTTATAACTCGTATGAACATAAACAGCCTAAAGCTTAAAATTGTTTAAAATTTTTTCTTTTGAAGCTGAAGAGGAGAGCTTAACAAAAGAGATAGAAAAATTTACAGAGATGCTCGAATAGTTAAAATTTATTAGGAAGTGTATCTAATTTACAAATTGTTTCAAAATAGTGTGTAATTGTGTATCTAAAAGCAAATTAGTCATCATAAACATTTAAATCAAATTACAGAGAAATTATATAGCAAAATATCATTTTTTGTGTGTATTGTATCTAATTTAGAGCGAGGGAAGAATAGACCTTAATGACGCCTGATGTACTATCAAATGAAAATGTCAGTTAAGAACCCTCAGATTGAGTACGGCGTGAAGATGCGCTCTAATTGAAGCAACCCCTCTCCCCGACTGAAGGAATCGAAGAATTGGCGATTACAATTAAGTGCAACAGAACTAGTGTTTCTTCAAGAACTACTTTCGAAAACCAGCAGAGAAAAACAGGAATCATCATCATCATCATAGCCCATTCTCGAGATTTTCGGGGAGAAAAAAAAAGGAAAAAATGAAAAAAAACCCAAGAAAAATAGGAAAAAAAACATTGGTCGTGTCGGTCTCAGTCAAAGTGCCTTGACCGTTGACCGCATGTCGAACGCGAGTCCGTGTCCGACACGTATCTGACTCTTGAAACGAGGGTTTTACGAAGAGTCCGTGCATCCTTGTGATTCACGCTTTGACCTTGTATCGTGCGATTTGATTGCCGCCCTAGATGACTTTTCAAAACCTTTAAACCTGATTTTATTATATTTATTTAGGTTTTATAAATCATTGCTCATCTCTAACATCAAACTTTCACTCACACATTCAGTCGTATATCATTATATCAAGAAACATTTAAAGGGTCAAAGAATCTTAATGTCACAAAACAACTAAGAGTTTTCTTATTACTCTCTTATCCTTTTTATATTTCTTGTGTCATCTCCCCAAAAAGGAACACTCTAAACACATGAAGAAACCTCTACTTGAAGTTTGGTATTTTGTTCTTTTTTTATGGAATTTAGAATGATTGACTTCATTCGATAATGACATTGAAGTAATTATAGTTGAGAATTGAGCAGGTGTAATTTAATTTTTGAAATTAAGTGTCTTATTGTTT
The DNA here is from genome assembly GCA_963556465.1 of Berberis vulgaris. Taxonomy (NCBI): domain Eukaryota; kingdom Viridiplantae; phylum Streptophyta; class Magnoliopsida; order Ranunculales; family Berberidaceae; genus Berberis; species Berberis vulgaris. Next base: position 20,558,307 of record OY747127.1, read on the forward strand.
GCATGGAAATACATAACTACATTTATGTATTGTTTTGATATTTTATACATTACACTAGGTCTTAAAAAATCTTGCGATTTACGATATAATTATAATACCCCCTTTTCGATTTGTGTACTTACGATTCAACTACCTTGATTTTTTCTTTTATCAATGGAAACCATGTGGCAAACTGGTATTTTGGTCTCGATTGATTTGCACAAGTTCTTGATATATGGCACTTCCATTTGAGTGTTGTAGTTGTTGTGTTGGGGCCGCTGGGGCGGGCTGGGGAGGTCACCATGGTAAAAAACTTTGTGATTAGTAGTATGCATGATTTCTCTCAATTTGAGTTTGCATCTTCTAGAAGAGAATCTCACATGGTCGAACCAATAAAGCATTGTGTTGCGCAAGCTTTACACAAGCTTTACAAATTCTTTATTAGTAGCAATTGGGAGTGTATCAATAGATGAATGCCTAAATGCCTTCTGATGCTCTCCCTTGTGATTGGATCATTCACTCCGTTCAAGAAGTTTCCATTCTTATTGGATAGGGACGTTGTTGCCTAAAAGTGAGACCAAATGTAAAATTAGCACCCTATGCACCTCGGGTATTGTTTAAAGCATCGTGACTTAGCTGGGCTAACACTATAGAAAACCTTTAGAAACTTTGGAAGGAAAATGTGATGCAAAGATAAATAAATGGTGCCCTAGTGGCCTGAACATCAGCGCAATAACTTAGGATTAAAACAACCCTCCACAACATTTATCAAAATAAATAAGTGAATTTGGGGTCCATTTAGTGTTTCCAAATTCCATTGGTTCTGATAGCCTCTTAAGTGGCACAAGGATGGGTGCGCCTTGAAAGGTCTTTGGTTGTGGAGAGGAGTTATGTTTGCAGGAATTTAGGTTTTATGGAAGGAAAGGTATGTATGTATTGGGATCAAAGCCCTGGTTTTACATAGCTGAGCTCTGTTTTATTCATCAAAAAATATTTTTTTTAATTTTTATTTTTACCAATAAAACTCGAGGCAATATAATAATATCAACTAAAAAGGAAAAACAAATACACAATAAGAAAACACGTGAGTTAGATCATTGGGAAAATCATTAGAAGAAGAGCCTATAAAACATTATGTTAGAGAACAAGCTAGCTCAATCAAAAACACGAAAGGAAAAGTAATTTCTTCTAAGTCCACCCAAGTGTGGCTCCAATGCCAACCCAAAGCCTTGATGTCATTTCTGAGAATGCCCTTGAAAATGTTGTTATTCATTTCTTTCCAAACCACCAACATGGTTGCCAAAACACTTTATTTCCATAATCAGTTACCTCTGATAAATAGACTAGGTTTCAACCAAGAAGTAACCCCTCGGACTATAGAGAGAAGCTCTCGGGTCTGCACCTGAGCTTGATCACAGAGGCTTTGCCACAATTGTTTGGTGAAAGCACCTAGAAAGTACAAGTGCTCAATGGATTCCTGATCACTTTCACACAGACTACATTGTTGGTGATAATCAAGGAAGCACGGATTCGCGGTAAAACCCTCCGAATCACCTAAATACGCGAGTCGAATACGGATACGCGTGCGATTCGCATTCGATACATATCCGACACGTGGTCAACGTATCGGTCAACGTGACTTGGTCAGGATACGGCTTGACCCGGTCCGGATACGGTCTGGACACGGTCAGGATTCGGTTGCCAATAAATTTTTTTTCTTCAGATCTTGATAAAATCGAACGGCTGAAATCTTCCCAGAGAAATCGATCGAGTAGGGAGAGATCGATCAGAGAGATCGATCGAGCAGGGAGAAGGGAGAGATCGAGCAGGGAGATCGATCGATCGATCGACTGGGAGAGATCGATCGATCGACTGGGAGAGATCGATCGATCGACTGATCGACTGATCGACTGGGAGAGATCGATCGAGCAGGGAGAGAGATCTAGCAGGGAAAGAGGTCGACTGGGAGTCTGGGAGCTTTCGCTGCTTTCTTCAACCTCCTGCGCCTCAATCACCATGGCTTGCAGAGGAATTAGCAGTACGACTTGGATGGATCTTCTTGGCCTTCCTGAAAATCCTAATGAACCGATTATTGGTTTTACATCTTGCAGGCTCTCCCTCCCTTTCTTCAACCTACCAGAAGATATTATCATTGCTATCTATATGAGATATTATTGCTATCTATATGAGATATTATCATTGCTATCTATATTATCATTGCTACCTATATGGATTCCATTGATGTGTTGAGTAGGGTCCAAGTTAGACCCGGCTCATATTAGAATCAATTACCCTAATTTTCACTTATGTACCCAAACTTTTCATTCATTCAAATAATTTCATTAATTAAGCTCATTGCATTTAGATGTTTTATATATTTAGATTATTAATTATTGTTTATGAGTTATGACATTATGTTAATAAATTTTTAATAAAATATAAAAATAAAAATAAGGTTTGACGTGTCGCCGAGTCCCCGAGTCCTATTTTTTGAAAATTGCCGAGTCGCTGTATCGTATCTGTGTCCGATACGATACGCGTATCCGAGTCCGTGCATCCTAGGTGATAATGAGACCTCTTAGTGAGGACCTTGCTCAACAAACCAAAAGAAGAAGTTAACCCTGACGGAACCTCCTTCATCCTGAAAATTTTCTGACCAAATTGAGAGGGGAGAGTTACATGGTTGTTTGATGAATGAGAAAGCTTGAAATGAGAAATGTCAATTGAAAGTTTGTCCCCTTTATCTTTCAAACAATTATCAAACAATTAAATCTATTGCATCTAGAGAAGCTAGGGGATTTCCTCTTCTTTCATACCTCTTCTTTGTAGAGCAGTATTCTAGTTAGGACAGTTATTTTTTAGTTATGACCCCTATGAAGCATTGAGCAATTACTGCATCTCTCTGCAGAGATATTCTTTTTGAGTTATGACCCCTAGGAAGCATTGAGCAATTACTGCATCTCTCTGCAGAGATATTCTGTGAATCATTGAGACCACACCAAATATCATCCCAAATTTTAACTTTAATACCATTTCCAACTTTGAAATAGATATATTTTTCAAAGTGGGTGTTCAGGTTCATGATTTCTCTCCATGAGCTACACCCATCATAAGGGGCTGAGTAAGCTTTAGTTACCAGCCAGTGGCTGCAACCATACTTTTCTTGAATGATACCTCTCCATAACCACTTGGAAAGAAGAACTTGGTTAAAGTCTTTGAGTCTTTCCTTGAGTTTTCTAATGCCCAACCCACCAAGTTCATGAGGCTTGCAACTGTCATTCCAATGACAAGGTGATATCTCTTGGAATGTACCTCAAAACCCCACAAGAAGGTTCTAAAGATTTTCTCTCACTCATTGGCAATGGATGACATCATGAAAACATGGATGTTGGTTAAGGTGCTTCGGATCTGACTGCCAATAATTGAATGCACACTTACATGCACTTATATCTTGCACCCAAAGGAAGACCCACACATGGAGTTGGGAATATGGGTGGGCATCCCATCCCGTGATCCCGATCCCATCACGTCTCTTCCCAATTATTTCTAAATCCTTTTAGGATTGATCAAACTCATCCTAATCCCATCCCGATCTAGAGTGAGATGGAGATTTTCAATCTCGCTCATCCCGTTCCGTCGCGAACTTATTTTGTTAATTATTATTATTATTATTATTACTGTTTACTAACAAAAAAAATTGTGTCAAATTAAGTGTAATATATGCAATTTTGAGGAGTTGTGTGAACTTAACGTCACAAATAATTGTCTTATAGTTTAAAACAATAACATTTTCATAGATAACTTATTAATATATATGATGATAGAAAATAGACTATAGTAATATCAATGACAAACAAAAACCTACAAGATCAAGACCTAGCATATTCTGGAACAAAACATTATGTAATGTGCTTAAAGTGAGAATGGACTGGTATAGTGTGCTTCGAAAAGCTGCCCCACTTTTATTGGACTTGGACCTTGTATAGCTGCCTAAACTATATTTGAGCCTTGCCTATACATTTACAGAGTTTGAAATGAGTAGACCTAATGGCAAGGGTTGATAATATAGTAATTATAGGATTATACGTTTAAATATGCACGTAATAATAACCTAGTAAGTTCAAAATGCACAAAAATTCAATCGTGCTCATCCCGTCCCGAAGATAAAGCAACAGGATGAGATAGGTATGAGGTCCAACCCATCCCATGCCCACCCCTAGTTGGGAATAGATTTTAATACTTAAAATATTGCAGAATGCCAAGCTTTTAGAGGGAGAAAACCAGTGGAATTTGATAATTGTGAAAAGCCATTGTGGCATTGTCATTTTGTGGAAGTGGAGCACAACTCATCTTATAGGGATCTTAGTATGCTTTGAAGACTTTTTAGTCGATAGGGGTTGTTGTCGTTAAGTAATGTAATGTTAATATAAATTATTTTGAATGTGATAGATTTGGACTAGAAAATAAACAAAATTGCAATGAAAATAAACGAAATGGAATAAACGAAAATAACAAAATAACTTTTATTCAATCAACCTACTAACAATGGGCAGCATCAGTGTAGTCAAGGCGTGTCTCAAGGCGTTTTTACAGAATTCTGCCTTAAACTGAGGAAATGAGGCGTCCATCTCGCCCCGCCTCAGACCAAAAATGGTTGCAGCAAGCCCAATTGCAGCAAAACGATGTTGCAATGCACTCTATAATAGAGTTTTATATTTCTTGGTGTAATATTTAATAAATATGATAAAACAAGATAAAATGTTTTTAAGTTTTGATAAATGTTACTGTTTTTTTATTGGTTTTTGGAGAAAATATATCATGTTTTGCTTAGTCTGTGATCATCAATCTTGATTTTCCATAGCATAGTTCAATGATTTTTATGCTTTTGGAATACCAATAGTATCATAACTGTAGATTTTTACCAACCATTCTAACAATGTCTTCTAACAAATGCTCAATATTCTCAAGTTTTTATTATTTCAAGATTATTGATTTTAATAATTTAGTAGATGTTTGCAAGTTACTCGACATTTGTGTAGTGCATATTTTTGCTATGCTATACAACTTTGTTATATTTTCATTTCGATTATAGATAGTTGTCACTTTTTGTACATATTTGCTTATAATACTTATCAAAATGATGTATACTACTATGATGATATGTTTCAATTAATTATAAAAAAAATTAAAAATGTTAAAATTGCCTTGGCGTCTACCTCGCCTCACGCCTAAGGCATTTTCAAGCCCGTTTGCCTTTCCTCCGTCTCAACGCCTTAACTACATGGTAGCATGTGCCTTATTTATAATTAACATACCTTCTAAAACAAACCCTAAACCTAATTGAAAACAAATATGATAATCCTAATCGAAATCTCTATTATAAGAATAATAGAATTGTCTAATATTACTAAAATCCTACTATTTCTAATACTAATAAATATACTAATCGGGTTTAAAAAGCTCATCCTCGAGTTTGAAGCTAAAACATTCCACAGAAAACAATGCGCTATGAACCATCAAATCAAGAATTAATTTCAAAAAATAATGTCTACAATGAACCATTGTAGCACAATAAACCCACCCATGATCTGAATATTGGGTGCAAACTTGTCGCCAAAATTGACCCAAATTGGATCATCAATATTGTTCCATGCTAGTACAAATCCATCTGTGGCTGCAAATAGCCAGGTCAGTAGTATGTAGTATGTGGTGCTACAGATTGAATGTGTCAGGCAGATAACCATAGGGTCGAATGGCTTCAATAAAAAATGAAACCTGGGACCGAATTGAAAAAAAAAAAAAAGGATCAAGACGAAGTTGAAAATTGATCTTTTTCGGTAACCTCACAAAGAAACAGTTGGGGGAAGGGGCTGCGATTGGACAAGGCGAGGGACGTGCAAAAGATTACGACGGCAAATGGAGTGGGAGTGCGACAGAGAAGGTGATGGGAGATGAAGGTCATTCGATCGAGGGGAGGTTTCGAAAGTAGACGATCAATGCAATGGTGAGGGAAACGGGTGAAAGAGGGTTGGGGAAAACAGACTGAGTCCATCTATCAAAAGCAGTGACCGACAGTGGTTTGAAGTGCGATGAGTGCGGAGGGGAGTCAATCAATATTGTGTAGTGGTTGTGGATGGCGATAGAGGGATAATGGACGGGCGAGGGACGGTTTGGGCGGTTGTGGGTCTGTCTGAGGTCAATAGATCGATTGGGGGTTTCGATTGGTCGTCGAATGGGGAGAATTGGGCGATGGATTGACTATTGAGAGTGGTTGTCAATCGATACATGGGAGGGTGGGTTTGTTGGGTTGTGACACTGCCATCAATGGTGCTGAGCATGGGGCCTGCGGCTGCCGATAGCGGTGTTGTTGCTTGTCTGTCCCACAAGCATTGTGATGCGTGAATGGTATTTCTCAAAAATCGGATCCATCATCTCCTCCTCTCTATCGAAAATTAGATCCATCTTCTCCATCAACGCTCTTTCAATTGTTTTTTCGAACTGCTGGAGTTTTGCTTCTTATATCATTTTTTTAAAATCAAACGAACTAGAATCGTTCGGCTCTGATACCAAGTGATAGATTCGGTCTAGAAAATTAATGAAATTGCAACAAAAATAAACGAAGTGCAATAAACGGAAATAACGAAATAAAAGATAAACCAAATAAACTAATAACTAAATAATTTTTATTCAATCAACCAACTAACAATGGGCAGCCTATGCCTTATAACTAATCTACCTTCTAAAACGAAGTGTAAACCTAATTGGAAACAAATATGAGAATCCTAATTGGAATCCCTATTACAAGAATAATACAATTGCCTAATATTACTAAAATACTACTATTCATAAATTAAAAAATATGTTAATTCTATTAGAATGTGTCTTCAAAAAAGATTAAAAGAAAATACAAGAAATCAGTTGTCAGCCACACCATACACCACAAATACATCAAACATAAAATTAGGAAGTATAAGAAAGTTTTCATAACCAAATCTAGTTTAGCAAAACATCAAAATACCTGGTCTAAGTTATGGACAGGCTCAGGTTCAGAAGAATTAATAGATTTTGGTGCAGCCTTCACAAGGGCTGAATAATAAATTTTCTGATTGGTTTTTTTAGTTTTATCTTTCAAAGGCTCTTCAACCTCATCAATATACGCAACACGAAGAGATGGGTACCTGTAGCACAAAACGTATAAATCAACTATAAGACATTGTAAGCATTGTGCTAGTAATAAAATAATTAAAGGACATACGCTGCCATAAGCTTCAAAATGTCTTGTGCATGAGCATCTCCAGATCGTTTCTGAATTCCATACTTCTGGCATGAGACGACATAAGAAAATTTCATATCAGCTACAGCTTGACACTGTGCCCACAATGATCTTTTACCCTTTGAATCTTCAGTATTTAGTTCAGCTGCTTTGTAGCCTCTCATGAGCTCTACAAAAAATACCCGCCAAAAAACAAAAAAAGAGAGAACATCAGGCGACATTCAAGTGGTTAATATTAAACATAATCCATACATCATGTGCCAGAGAAACGATAGTTACCATCATCCCTAGCCATATCCAGGAAGGCCTGAAGTTCTAAAGCTCTCCGGTAATACATCATTCCTCTAACTGGTATAACAACATAACATGTCAGAAGGTGAGAATATGCAAGTTCTGCTCACGACTCATTAAAAAAAAATTCATTAAATGGCCAATCTCTTACCAGTCCGTGTCAAAGTTTGGCCTCTGTATGACGCCCAAAGACGAAGTTCTTCCTCCAGTTCTTCTCTCCTCCTGAGTTCCTCCTCACTATTGCAGTGGACTCGCTCAAGAAAATTAGTCCATTCATCTGGATATTATTAGACATAAGACAAATGCCAAAAGAGAAAACTAACTGAAGTCCATAACAACCTTGCGACTGAATCAGATAAAGAACAAAACCTGGAAATATTTTCTGCAAGTAAAAGATGATGGAGACACCATCCTCGTTCTGGCGCTCAAGATCATCGATGGAGAAAAGGACTTCTTCTGTGTAGTAAGGGGTCAAAACACTGCAAAAGGATGTTAATAATTAGGAAGACGCTTTATGGCTTATAGTTTTATCCTTACCTGAATATGCATGGAGCTTATAAAGTTCAAATTTACCAATCACAGTTTTATTTTTCTTTGAATATTTATTTTATTTTCTTTAAGAGGTAAAATTCAATTAAAAATCATAGAGGATATAAATAGAAAGCGCCAATGCCAACAAGACTTGTAGCAGATGGTATCTGATAGAATTAAAATTGCAAAGAAACTTAAAATTGCAAATAAACAATAATTGAAAATTAAAGCAGTAATCGAAGTAAATAAATCTGAGACAAAAACAAATAAACAAAATTTTTTTTTTTTCTTCAATCAACCAACTAACAATGAACAACCTTCATCCCTGTTATAATTGACTTAACTTCTATGACAAGACCAAATTGGAAACCAATGCCATATCTATAATGCTAAATAGGCCCAATTACTAATAATACAAAGAACCAATACTGCTAAAATACTAATATAGCTAAAAGAACCCAATTGATTAGTATCACAAGTGAAGACCGCTACCTAAAGCATTAAGTGGTTTCGGGATTTATTAAAAACTTTGTTTGTCCTTCAAAAAGAAACGCGCAAACCAATAGCCAAAGTGGATTAAAGGCCTATTAAACGTATACGTGCATTTATAATATCAATAAGCAAATAAACTCATTTGAAGCATGAAAAAGTGAATTCAACATCTTTCAAAAACTTTGAAATACACCCATAACAACTACGATATATGCCCAAATCACGTGAGGTAGGGAACATTAAATAAAAAAAGAAGAATATAGTCTTCAACACACTTTGCATACAACTCCTCAGTACATACCTCTCCAAATGAGAACATCTCCTGTGGCAAGACTATATATGTCATGCCAACTGAAGAGGTACCACTAGAAAGACAAGATACCCTCAACTCCATTATCCCACTTTTACCTCCATTCATCATCCAAATCTAAAAGAAATCAATATAAGTCAATAGAAGCAATTTCTGAAACAACAATTTGGAGGAAGCCTACAGGTTTTGTTTGTAAAGCTAAAAATACGAGTTTCCTCTCCTTATGGTAAGATGTGTCCACACTCCACACCTAGTAAGTATCGCAAATATATAGTCAATTTCTGAGACATGTCCATGATACATAACCTAAAGGCAAAGAATACACACCACAAGGAAACAACTCTAATTAGGCCGAAATAGGATTCCATACTTGTGATTCTGCATATGGTAGTGTGTTTCATGTTGTAACATCAGATGTCAGGCACGTGGTTTTGACATGAAAACGAATAAACCGTGAGTCTCTCGGTGGGTTGAAATTCTATCATTCCATGTTATGAATACTGATGAGATGTCAGAGTTTGTCCTGTTGTCCTAGATGGAAGAAGGCCTCAACCAAGTTTCACATGTCAAAGTCCAGTTCCTTCAAGCAGAAGAGTACGAAGCAATTTTATATTATGATACTATTCTTGTATTTTATATATTTTTGGCAGCTAATTATTTGGATAGATTTTCACCTCATTATGGGCCAGGCGCCTCTCCATCACACCGGTAGGGGTGTTACAGTCATGGTCATGTCCAACTTTGCCAGTTCTAATGCCCCTTACTAACCCAACATAACCACACCAAAAGAAGGTGTTGGAATGTTTCTAGTTCAAACAAATAAATTGGTCATAGAGGGGTTCGACCCTAAACGTAAGGCAACAACAATTACAAGCTTTGGCAACTCGCCATCTGAGAATCTTTAATTGGATGGTTCTTCCTAAGAAACATGCATACGACAGATCTTGACACAACAATTGCCTCATATTGGTCTAGGCAGCTTTCTAGCATAGCACCCCCTCCTCATATTCAAGATTATTTTATTAATTTTCTTTCACAAATGGAATTTAAACGTATATCAATAGAATCCCAGCCCATTAGCAACTCAATTTACGTCACAAGTGGATTCACCTATGTAACAATAACACGGGTAGCGATGTTGGACACATCGACCATAAAAACACAATAGGGGACATGTTGGGGACACACTTGTACATTTTCATATTATCTATTTTTTCAACGATAAGTTCTGTATTATTAGTCATTCATTCACTTGTAGGAGGTCAATATTGCTACACATGTAATACTAATTTTCCAAAATATTATTGTAAATTTTGTAAAGTTATTGAAACTTTTCAAAGATGTGCAAAAGTTGTTAATCTAAGCATGGAGTGTCCAATAGGAGTATCCATGTGTAAACACGTATCCAACACAATACGCGTCAACACTCCTAGTAATTCTTTTTACTTATAGATGATGAGACCAATGACATGAATCCACATACTAAATTTTCAATAGAATACTTGAATGTCTAGAAATCATACGAGAAGGAAAGCATGTTGCGAACTTTGGGCGCATTAGGCATTTCCATAAACAATGAATTTGAGAAGAAAGAAATACGTCTCCTAGCTTCCAAGTTCACTGGTACATCCATTGCAGATTCTTTCACAGTGAGTAATAGATATAGCCTATTGATCTGCAGGGATTACAATATCAAAAATCAGGAGACAAATGTTGGATGTCAGAATTGGTCATCATCATTTTCATCAATGAAACTCACCTTCTCTTTCCAGGCCTCTGTTTCTTGTACTGGGAACTTGATTGCCCCAGCAGAGGCAAATAACTGAATGACTTGATTCTCAAGGGGAGTCATTCCCTCCATGGCTGTTCCTCCCTGACTCGAATCCAATAGACTAACGAAAAACATAAGTTATATAACTGTTCCAGAGACAATGAAGTTTGGAGATTACAAGATCAAAATGCTTACCCAGATATCTGATCCTCCATTATATCTCGAGTCACGACTTCAAGCATGTCTTGGAAAAGAATTACAACCTGATCCTTGTCTTCTTCCTTATTGGTTAACTGTACCAATTGGATTCGTAAAGTCAGTAAACTCCCCATCACTCATTTACCGAAAATGAAAAGAACGTGAATAGTTTAAACAACAAATGTTTACCAGTATTTTCATAAGCTTCACGAAATGGTTATAGAGGCCAGGAAGAGCACTCATCTTCAACTCAGTTATCAAATCGTCTGATTCTATATGCTTGTCAACTTCGTCAAAAATATCTTTAATAACACTGGAAATGGGATAGCATTAATAAGATACAAGACAAATGATATCAGACAACTACGAATTATCCTCATCAGCATTTCCATCACAGGTTTTCGAGAAACATTACAGAATGAATGATGAATCTTTTGTATAATAGAATCCTTACGCGAGTTCACGAGGCCCTTCAACTAAGACATTAATTATATTTCTAAACGAAGCATAACACTCGCGCACAGCCCAGTACATATAATTGTCCAAGCTGATTCTCTTTTTCAGCTCACGATCCTTGCCATTGCTGTCTTTAGCCATGTCCAGTGCAATTGGAATCTACACAAAAAAGGGCCAACACTCGTGAATTATTAGTATGTACAAGGAAAATCAAATAGCGAGCGAGAGCTGCAACAGCAATGAACAAGGAGTCCTGGAAGGAACAAAGGAAATAAATCTTTAAGCATAGACTAACCTTGCTGGCAAGTAAGAATGGAGGCCACTGGATTTGGGGCAAATCACGATCAGCCCAGTATGGAACAAGCAGCAAGTCCATTTCCCTGAAATATTAATAACCTTCAACATCATATTTCTTAACAACTATAAACAATAAATAAAACAAATAATAACTAAACATGACACAATTAGGTAATTATGACACTCATGTTGATACACTACCACAATGACCACCTGGAAAAGTGAAGTGATGTCACAAGTAAAACGTCAGACCATTAGTCACATTCACGTTCATCCTTGGTTACTTTAATTTGTTATTTATCCCCAAAAGAAAAGGGTATTTTGTTACTCAACTGACATTCAAATTTATAAAGGCAGAGTATTATGCAAGAGAACTAGATTATCCAGTGTTGTTGGTTTTTAATTCATTGTCCCAATCTATTGAAAAAAGGATGATGTCCATAGAGTGTCCAAAACTGGCTAGCAATGTCCAAGGCATGCCAACCCCATGACACTTGAGGGGATGTGTTCATGTATCCTAGGTAAGACCACATGGCTGTTTTGGAGACCCAGCTTATCATGGGCACCCTCCAACCTGAACTAGAGTCTGATTATGACACCACGCCCACTGCGAGTCAGATTATATTCTAGTGTTGCCCTTTGCCTGTGACAAGAAAATAACAAGGACGACTTTCAACAATAAATTTTGGACAAAATATTGTCAGGGGCTCTGCCGAGCCGATGCCAAGGAGCATTTGTTTTCCATAAAGCGCCTCACCTCGAGCTCACTTCAAATGGTTTTGAGCGTCACAGTGCTCCTCCTCAAGTGAAGTACTAGGTGTTGGGTGCTGTTGGGCCAACAATATCATTTTTTTATGAAAAATTGAAATTGGTTTAAATATAAATTTGTTGAAAGTTTTACAAATAAAACAAATTTAAAATAATTTTTAGACAATGATGTGGTTGAGATTTTGAGACAATGATAATGTTCTTAACTTACTTGCATGCTATGACATGCATTCTTAGTTTACTTGTATGTTTGCTTGTTTCTCAATTGCAGCAGATGTCCGTACACCCCTGTTCCCAACCTTATATATTATGTCCCCATACAGCAAGATAACAATGATAGCATTCGAATTCCGAAATAGTTTTCTGATATAGAACGCCGAACAAACCTGTTACTTATTAAATCTTCTTCCCTGAAACTGCTAATTATTTTGTTCCACAACTGTGCAAACTTTGCTGCCTCCTTCTCCTTAGAATCGATCTGATACAATCAAGAATTATCATATAGTGTGATGTTAGCACTTTGTATTTTAACAAGCGCAATTGATTGGTATGTATTCACAAGAATGAACTAAGAAAAGTAAACCTCATCAAACTTGCGCGAAAATGTAGCCCTCAACCCCTTCTTAACTGGTCCAGGGTTTTCCACTGGAACCAAGCGTGCATTAAAAGCGCCAGGTAACGACTGAAATCGGGAGCGCAGCATTCCTAGTGTTCGAATCTAAACGCAACAAGACAGATTAGGGAAAATAGAAAGGCTTTATTATTAATATTCTTTTTTATATTCTAGACAGGCAATAGATGTAAGAGAAATCCTAGTAGTTGCACCAGGTCAGCCACTGATGCATCTAAAATTTCGAGCAATCTCTCTTACATGAGTGAAATCGAAAATGAGTACTAGCTTTGATCTCAATAACAAATTAACAATCATCGTATCAAATGCTACTATTTTGTTTCAAGAAGTTTAAAACTATAAACTTCCAAATTTGAAAAGCAAGTCCAGAATAGTAGCTGTGATATGACTATATGAAACTTTTAATCAGAATAATGGAATCACAAATAAAGTGCACCAAACTCTAAATTTAGAATATCACTTTATTAGACAGTCACATATCTCTGTCACAATCACAAGACAAATAACCATCTTTTATTCCCTAAATCAACCCAACATAATTTTGACAAAAACGGATGGTAGAAATTAATCTTTATCGAGAACAAGAAGCCAGTAACATCTTGAAAACCAAGTAGACTTGGTGGTGCAAAAAATTTGGAATCTGGGCTAGAAGTAATTATCTAACTACCCTCCCCCCACCCACATACACACACAATAAAATAACAATGATAATAATACAATAAATAAGAGCTAGAAACACGAAAACCAAACTTCTTTAACATGCATTCAATAATGTTTGCAACAGTATGGCACTTGATTTTCTAAAGCTCTAATAAGATAACATCTTGTATATTTCAATCCAGCATGCCAAACAAATGAAAGAGGCTCACTGCTCCTTTATAATCTCAAATTAACAGAAATAATATCATCCGATAAAACATAAATGAATATGCATAAAGTCCAGAAAAGAGTGATCATCTACCTCTCCAAGGCGACGAAATGCACCATATATACCACCGAACAATGTCGAGAAAATAGCATACCAAATTTGGGTATCCATGAAATAAACCTGAAAAGAAACACTTAAATAGAGCCCAAGAATGAGTTAAGAGAAGAAAAATCATGAAGGTGATCACGAACATACAAGAATGATTGGGGCCCAGATTGCGATAACAACGCCAAGATTATTTCTGGCTGCAAACAGAAAAGGACTATATCACTAACAAATTTTTGAAATTTAAAATATTAGGTTATTCAGTTTGTGTTGTTACCTCGAGGAAAGAATTCATGCCACTGAAAATTTGAAACATGAGCTTTCATGATTGCCTTCGTTGGACCAACTAGAGGTTTTATCTGCGTTGGAAAGATTAACCAAGTACAGGTCATAAAACTATAGATTCTTCATTCTGCAAGTGATCACTATATACTTATAGTAAGCACTTGTCATCACACACATATAATAACTCCGAGCAAAGCCATAAATCTTACCAACTTGTCAATGTCTACAACATCCATAATCTATTTGTATACACTCGTCAACCAAAGTTTATTTATTATTGGTTTCCAGTAATATTCCACTCCATTGATAAACAAAGATGATTACAACGAAGTCCAATATATCACTATATTATTAATCGGTTGCATGTGTTTGTGTTTATTTTCTTGTTTTCTGTACAACTCTTACTCTATTAAGTAAACATCATTCTAAGATACAAGTACTCTAATGAATCAAAACTTTGTACAAGGTCCATTAGGAGTTGCGGCAAATGATGAAAATAACAAAAGAATATAAAAAGTTTATACATTGGCCATATAATAAGTAACTTTAGATATATACCATGTATCACAGGGTAACAATAACTATGACTTGTAACATAACACATAATTCTCAATTACTTGTCTTTACCAAGAAGGCCTTGTACCAACTACCAACTATGTGTTATAAGACTATGGACACAATTGATATAAACATGAGAATGGAATCCAACTTTCAGGGGTATATGTTGTAGTAATACCTCAATGAAGTAACTGAAAGCCAACTTGGTGATTATAAGAAGAACCCAAAACAGTGTGTACCTGTATTAAAAAATTGTGAGACAAATATCAATAGGAGACAACAATATCCTAATCTATATTTGAGAACCACCACCCGGAACTCCATAAACCATAGACTTACTTGAAAAGTGAAAACGAGCTCTCATGCATCCCCCTTCCCACATAGAGCCGAGGCTAAAAGATATCAACAAGTTTAGACAGAATAAAGACCTCTCAACAATATACAAACTTCAAACACTATTGTAGAACAAGAATTAAGGAACAGTTCTGCATACCTGAGACCACCACATCATGAGCATCACAACTTTATAGTTAGACCTTTCAAGAAACCGCCTCAAGAAAGGGAGCAGAAATAATACCGCAACAAGCATGTTTGGAGACAAGTATAAGACAACAGCCAAGATATATAACGTAGGCGATTGTGGATTATTGCCAAACCATTTTCTGATTGTCAATGCAAAATCAGGTGGATTCTCCCACGTGTACGCATAAGTTACTGGTAGAATTATTACCCATGCGGCCGCCGAAACAACCTTGAGGATATATCTTAGCTTAACATGGAATGACATACTCTTTCGAGCTTTAAAACTTAGGATTACATCGAGGACAGCTGCAAAATTGGAAATAAAAAAATTAATCAAATCACAGCATTCTAACACACTGCACTCTAACAGGCACATCAACCAGTCAAAATTATAAAAAAACATCAAATAATTTTTATCCGTAAAATATGTGTGTGAAGTGTAACCAGATGAAAGGAACAACTAACACCTATTCATAAAATATGGAATACATGCTCACATGCAAGTACTGTGATGAAGATTTGGTATGATTGTCAGAGTACCTCTTAAAGAATTTTACTTCCAACATCAAAATATTGAAGCCAGTATCATATTTAAAACAGTATCAACAAGCCATTCAATTACACTTTCTAACCTTTTATACATGTATAACATTATAGCTGTATGTAGCACTGAATCTCTCAACAAACTAAAACAAAATTTGATAGTTAACATTGTTAAGCCATACTTTAAATTAAATTAGAATAACATGGACATTCATGATCATCCCTCAACTACAAAGTTCCCTAATCATCTCAAAATATCAAAGTAAACATATGGCATCACAATTTGTCTGATAATACTGCGTCTTCTTTTGTCGTTAATTAGACTCTTTTGAGTAGTAACATTTATATAGGAGGGACATCATTCTCAGTTTTTATGCATCATTGTAATCAATAACTAAGAGTGAAGAAATGGTTTAGGATGAGTTTCTTCCCTCAAATGTGATAAGAGTCTTATTCAAAAGGAGTAGATTTGGTAAGATTGTCAAGAGTACCTCTTAAAAGAATTTTACTTCCAACATCAAAATATTGAAGCCATGTATCACATTTAAAACAGAATTAACAAGCCATTCTTACACATTCTAACCTTTTAACGCATGTATAACATTATAGCCGTATGTAGTACTGAAATCTCTCAACGAACTAAAACATAATTTGATAGTTAAAATTGTACACCATAATTCAAATTAGAATAACATGGACATTCATGATCATCCTTCAACTACATAGTTCCCTAATCATCTCAAAATATCAAAGTAAACATATGGCATCACAATTTTTCTGATAATATTGTGACTTCTTTTGTCGTTAATTAGACTCTTGAGTAGTAACATTTATATAAGAGTCTTATTCAAAAGGTAAAATGTATAAACATGAAGAAAAAAATAAGAGATAAAATTCTAAGAACTCTTGAGTAGTAACATTTATATAAGTCTTATTCAAAAGGTAAAATGTATAACATGAAGAAAAAAAATATCATATAAAATTCTAAGAAGCACATGAGAAGTATCCGAGTTCCCAAATTATTAAGGAGTGTCCAAGGTATGCCAACCCCATGACATGATTGGGAAGTCGTATAGGCATTTTTGGGACTTATTGGGTACTTTTAAATTAATTTTGTTTATTAAGTTGGGTCGGCCTTGTACCCCATGTTTAAGGAATTTATAGTTGAACAAGCTCAGATTATTAAGATGAAGCCTTGAGGGTGTGGCCATTATTAAAACTTGATTTTGAATTAAAGGGAACTCCTATATTTATCTTGCAAGTTATTTCTTTGTTTTTGTGTTACTTCTTTTGTTTTGTTTATTTTGTTTTACTCGTAAAACCACCAACCATCTAGTATCAGAACTGACATTCATGGCAGAAAAGATGATCAATGTCTCAATCGTGAAGTCCGAGCAATTAAGACAAATAGAATCATGAGAGAAGATGAGGATAGGATCCAAAAGGAAGATGAAATTTAGGAGAAGATGAAGGGGCTGAATAAGCCACTCCCAACGGAGGAGATAACCAACAATAGCATGAACCAGACCACGCCTCACCACTGCCGCCGGCTAGCAAAACCCCAATAGGACTGCTTGGATTGTCCGTCCGCTACCTCTTTGAACCCCACGTAATTGGTTTCTTCCCTACCGGCTAACATGTCGCGTGTCGGGAACATCTTCCCAGTCACTAATCAGGCCATACACCACCCCAATACCCCATCAAAGCACCTTCTCGCAACCCATAGTACCTTACCCTCAAAACATAGTACCACATGTTTTAGATCGTTATTCAAGAACTTGGTTGTTCCTTATTACCTAGCCGTTTACCAACAAACACACATCTACACTACCACACCCACCGCAACCCACATCTACACTACCACACCCACCCTTAAACTAGCACTACCAGCCCACCACCACCTATTATCCAAACCCTTCCTCGACAAGATGCACTTGTTGATCAATTAATAATAAGGGTTCAATGCTTTCTTCTTGTCTCCTTATCATGCAAAGAGAGATTCGGAGGATGATCAACGATAATAAAAAGAAGATCGCCTCCATGGACACAACATGAAACTACGTATCAGATCCCTCCTCTACTTCCACAGTGAAAGAGTATCACTTCCACAGTTCCACCAGTGAGGGATCCTTTTTTATCCTCAAGGGATTAGGGGACATGGCAGAGGCTGAGAAAGGCATCAGGCTATTCAAGCAAACAACATGTTTCATGTCCTGGGTAATGAAACAGATTGGGGACGGAGACTTAGGCTTCGTAGGGAATGAAATGGACGGAACTTGGAACCAATGAAAATGCAGGACCAGATGAAATGCAAAGATGATCCTAGCGTTAAGACAGAAATCCCCAGTTACAATGGTTGGGAAAAGTGCCAACTTTGTTGATTGGTCTTTCAAATTGATAAAATGGTTGCAAGTTTTTGGGATCTAAGTGAGTTATAAGGTTGATCACCACCAAACTTAAATGATATGCAGCTATCTGATGGATGGATGTCGCATTGATGATTAATGATTTCGAATTTTGTTCACAAAGATTATTAATGGGAGTTGTATAGTCAATTATTAGAAGCCATCTAGGGAAGGACCTACGATAGTATTGGAGTATTCAGAGATAGACATATTGCTTAGTGCTATTACCATGGATTGGACTGAAGCGGACTGGACTGGATCGGATTGGATTGGACTGAAGCGGACTGGATTAGACATATTGCTTAGAGATAGACATATTGCTTAGTGTTATTACCATGGATTGGACTGGAAAATAAATATGATGTTCCTATGGAGTAGACTGAAGCAATAAACATGGCCAAATGTGTTGAAGCCAAACACAAAATACAATTGAAGAAAGATCAGATTTAAACCACCTGTTCGTACTAGCAATTTTGCACAATAACCTTCCTTTCATTCGCAGACCAAGTGCTATGCATGCCAAACTCAACATAATCGCCTAAAAGGCAAAACCACCTTGGTCATTGAAGACTTACAGGAGGAGTTGGAATTAACTGAGCCTGCTAAAAAATAAAAAACCACTAAAGGAGAAATTGTATCTCTTTTGGTGAATAAAGTTGAGTAGGAGTTAACTAAGCCTGCTGAAGAAAAAAAAAGGAAGGCTACTAAACGAGAAAATGAATCTCATGGCAAATGGAGTTGTGAGGACAATTTTTCACCTTGGGGAAACTCCACATAGAATATTAGTTATCTTTCCAGATATTTTATTTGTTCTTGTTTTATTTCTTTTGTTTTAGTTTATGTTGTGTTATTTATAAAACCATCACATTCGAAGAGTATTGTGTTTGACAAGAACACGACTCTATGGAATACAGGTAATAATTACTAATACGCATAATAAGAGTAATGATGACGATGATAAATTCAAATACATTACATGAACAATAATAGAAATTTCCACCACAACGACATAAAATTCAAGTGCTTAAAAAAAAAACCTTGTCCAAGCTTCAAAATTGCAGCAGTTATGAAGACACTCGTCACTTTTTTAAAAACATCACCCTGAAATATTGCACTTGGGTCCCCAGATCCATTCCAAGCAACAATAATCATTGCCTAATCAAGTGAAAGAAAGATGATGTCAATATCAACTAAATATGTATTAGACTTTAGAGTGTGAAAAAGAAGCACTATAACGTTATGATGGTTCGAAAATTACCTGTAAACACAAGATGAAAAAACTCCACATCCTATCAAAGCTTCGAAAGATGTGCCAAAATGATCGTATCTCAACAAAATTGATCTTGCCCACCCATCGGTCCCTTGTAGCTACTTTGTTCTCCTAGATATCATGAGATGCACAAAAAAGTCATGGTCAATGTTGTGTAGTTAAAAGTAAACCTTAGTGGTGTGCAAACATTTCAGCAATTAAAGGGTAAGAAACTTTTCCGAACCCACTATATAATTTATAAATGTCAAGATTTTTTTTTCTTTTTTTTGCTAATAAATGTCTACTTCAGGAGCTTTTAGCCCATAGAGAACTTTTGAGAAACATCCGTGCAACCACGAGTTCTTTTTTTTTTTTTTTCAAGAAGTAAATAGGTAAATAAAATCACTACTTACCCCGTTCTTGTCAACATCATGAGGCTCGCAAAAGAAATCAGAGTCAGCGCGCATAGGCCACCCTAGCCGGAAGCAATCAACTGACCTACAGTTTCACATGGGACAAAGTCATATGGTAACCAATGAGAATTTGCGAAGAGTAATTAAAAACAGGACATCTATAATAATACCAAAAGTATTCGTTCAAATCATCGTAGTTCCTCCATTGAGAATGCTTGGATTTTCCTCTTTTACTCCTTTCAGCTTCCTATGAAGCAAAGTATGACATTACAGATCAACGATAAAGGACAGACCAGCTATAGAATCCAAATAAGAAGGAAGAACTGTGACACCTTGGCTATCGTTTCATAAATCGGAGTTACTACTTTGCATAAGAAAGCTTCTTCCTCACCCCCATAAGCTGGCTTCACGTTCTCACCAGTCATTGGGCTTACATTACCAGCTAGCATACCATAAAGCTCAAATGCCATCTACATTGTCGGACATAGACAACAAAACACAAAATAAATGAGAATGAAGTACTGAACTAAACCGCAGTCTATCCCGGTACATAAGATTACAGTTACATGTACTTCAACACATGCCAAATTTCTAAAGGAAATTAAAGATGTGCAAGTATTAAGAAAACTTCAACCAACATTGCAATGGCAATGAAACATATGAGGAATCTCCTCATCCAGACTAAGACATTACTAGAAAATTCATAGAGATATTAAGAAACCCTATGAAGTCATGTCTGAAGTATGATGTGCTTTGTTGCAGAAGCAAACACAACCAAAAGAATCAATATATATATATATATGAATGTATTTCTAACTGACAAGAAGCCTTTATGCTGCAGTCTTATGCTGCTTATTGTTTTTGCTTATGTGGAAACCAAGTTCTGACTCGTATTTTGCTAATTGTTTACTTAGAGAATTAGTGTTAGGGTTTATGTATGAATACCTTGTTTTTCATTAAGAGCAAAATTGATTTTTGTTTTGGGACTTTTTTTCTAAAACTATGAGAAATGATGGCTATATTGCATAAACATCATATGGATCAACCTCAGGTCCCCAAATATGATGGTCAATGTACTTAGCTTCTTCAAGAGCCATTGGCAAAGAACAGGAAGACTCTAACAATTCGACCCTAACTAAAAGGCTTACAAATAATTTCTCTTATCTTGAAACAGGTAATTCTACGGAAGAAGAACTAAACAAAATTGCAGCACATCCTTGATATACAAAGCAAAATTGCAAGGATTTTTACAAAGAGAAAGAGAAATGGAGGGTCAAGATTCAGTTATTGCTACTCATATTATGCATCATATTAAATCTATGTTTCAAGAGCAGGCGCAATGGAAGTAGTGGCTGCAGGAATAGATGGTTTTTTCCAGTGGATTTTTTCAAAAATTGGCACACAGATGGGACTGATTGCATGGCAGTAGTTGCTCAATTTACAGCAATTTCTTTTGAGACTGGAGACCGAATTCTACTCATTTCTCTCCTGCCTAAAATAAAAGGAGCTATGAGTACTTCACACTTGAGACCCATAAGCCTCATTTCCTCATTTCTTCAGTTTGCAAAATTATCTCTAAGGTGCTGCCTATGAGATTTAAATCCCAAATGAATTATTTAAAGTCTCCCCATCAATCAGCAGCTGTGGGAGGGAGACAACTCATTGATGGGCCACTTCTTGCAAACGAGCTTCTAGAATCTAGATTAAAAGCTCAAAAGCCTGGGCAGGTAAGTAAACTTGATTTCTCTAAAACTTTTGACACAATTAGCTGGTCTTTCTTTCCTTGAGTTTATTATGCTCAAAATGGGGTTTGGAGTGAAATAGAGTCTGGATCAGATCTATTGTTATTTCCGCAGAAGGGTTGACTCAAATAATTTTGGAAGCTGATATAGCTTCATCAAGGGTTTCCAAGTCTTAGAAGGGGGAACCCCTATTCCTGTCATCCAATATGCACGACACTAGTTTTTTTTGGAACCCTAACATAGATCAAATCAAGAACATTTAATCAATATTCAATCAGTGTTGCTCTGGTTTGAGGTGGTGTTTGGTCTTAGCATCAACTTCCACAAAACTATCCTCTATCCATTGAGAAGTGCATCGGATAGGAGAAACAATGGATATTATCCATTGTCAGCAGGGTTTCCTCCCCACCACCTACCTTGGCCCTACCTCTAGGTGCATAATACAAGAGAAAACTAGTCAGAGCCTGCTTTTAATAGAATCAAATGCCGATTGACAGTGGGGCCCAAATACATCTCTAAGGCTGGAAGAGTGACTTTGATTAGAAATTTAGAAGTACTTTAGCCAGCATCTTTGTCTTCCTCATGTCTTACATTATCGTGCCCATTTCTATTGCAGACGGGATATAGAATCGGAAAATATATATATATATATATATTAAACAGTGGTTTGGGTTGAAATCATGTAAGTCCACTGGTTAGTGTTGGATCCTCCTTTTTGCCCAAATTGCAATTTAAGGTAAAGAAAAACTAAACTTCAAATGCAAGTCACTATTGCTTATTCCTTTGATTGCAGACGTGATATAGAATCAAATCATGATCTCTGTTTTTTTCAGATTTTACGTTGGAAAAAGTTCGCAAGAGAAGGAATCCTGAAAAGTTTAGCTTACATATTTTTATCCAATTTTAAAATTAAAAAAAAATTTAAAAAGTGTTCATGGCATTTCATGCCCAAATACATGGACAATCTAGCCTTTGTATTGCCCAATTTTTTAAATCAAATATAGGGTAAACAGATGCTATCCACGTGTAGATACTAAATTTCCCTTTACATAGTAGTGGCCTGATTATCAAAAGAAATTACGACTCAATGTAATACCCTGCTGAATTTAAAGGCTTACATGATGATAGATGTAACACAGACATTCAGGCATGAATCGTAAGTTGGCAGCTTCACCCCAAATAAGAAGGTAGAGACCCATGTAGAGTAGCTTGCGCTGTTGAACTTCCTGTTGGATAGTTGGCAACCTGCAGTTAGAAACAATGAAAAAATAGGAAAAGAGAAGACATTAGAATAGAAAAAGGACTTTGAATCTAGCTCAGATACCACAATTAAAAAAACGAAGGAAAAATAGTATACAGAAAAGATTGATTGAGAATGTTCAACTCTAAAACAAGATTTAAGCTAGATGAGCCAAGTGGAAACTGAAGGCAAAATGAAAATCAAGCTCAAAATATTTATTTTCACAGGAATCAACAGTATCATAATACATATAACAAGCAACTTCATTATGACGAGCCTCACCAAAGACTACTCTTCCGATCCAAGTATTTGCACCATTTCTTGTAATTCTTGAAAATCTTTTTCATGACTTCAGTCAGGGCTCTCTCGTCGAGCTAAAAGGAACATACGTGAGTGTTGATGAGAGCAAATATAAAGAATTCCTAGAATAAGACAGAATATGAATACGCTGTGATGAAGCAAGACCTTAGGCTGTTGGTCAGGCTTTGGAAATTGACGTATGTGCACATTTGCAAGTAGCAAAATCAAGTGTTCCCTTTGATTTGCAACACTATCCTTCTGCACATTAAAAAAAATGACAACCATGGTCATCACCCGCAAGAAAATAATTAGTGAATATAGTGATTCAAAAATCCTAAACCCTGTCATATGAATCTATATTCATAGCACACAAGGAATGACCCAAGAAGCATGGGCATGCGACAGGACATGATCACGCAAACCTGAATTTTACCTAAAGGTAAGTGATCCCATGGAGTTAAATCGGAAAGTGATCGCAGCGCGGTCCAGGACCGAATTACGATTAAGTGGGATTAATTAATCAATTTTTTCAAAGCATATATTTTTAAAATGTAATCATAATCATAAATTACAAAAATAAATAATTAATCAAAATGGTATAATTTGTAATTATATAACTTTACTAATTAATCATAGTCATATATTACTTTACTATTTAATCAAATGAATTTAATTTTGCAGATTGCTTCACTTATATCACTACAAACAATCTAACATTCCAACATAGCGATAAATCGGCGCGTCAGCTGGGCCGATTAATTGGTGACTGCTAAACCCCAACCAATTTCACCTAGTTCGATTTGGTCAAACCTCGAATTGCAATTAATCGGCAATTTTTCGCCACATTAATAACTTAGACTCCATGGAATAGGATTCCTTCCAACCAAACATTCCATGGAGTCCATCTAACCAAACACGCCTTCACAGCTCATTATTTATTTCCCCCTAACTTTTTCAGTTTGATTTTTACAATCATTTACACCAAAACGAAAATAATAATAATAATAATAATAATAATAATAATAATAATACTGTTAATGATTAGAATTCCAATGTTTTCAAAGGCATATCAGGCTTACGCATCAAGGCTAGACTTAGTCGCGATGTCTAAAATGCTTAAACTCATCAAAGGCTTATGTCTTGGGAGCATTTACGCAATTTTTATTCTTCAATGTCAGAATGTGACTCACCACTTACATGCATTGATTTTTTAATTTCTAAATTAGTTCGAATAAGCTAGTGCAAAAACATGTGATTGTGTGACTGTGTAACTGTATTAAAGCTTGGATAAGAACTGAAAGTATGATTCATAATTTTCATTATATAGTGATAATGTTTTTCTTTAGGGAAAATAGTCAGATTCAAAAAGCTTATGCATCATGTCTTGAAGATTATACCTCATGTCATCTCCATTTGCCTTTCTGTGAACAAAAAATCATAAGCCATAGGTCACGTTATATGAATACCCATGTTCAATTCATTACCATTTCTTATGTGAACTTGATCTATTCTATTGCATAAGTGAAGAATCAAGTTGTTGATATTCTTGACCAAACACCTCAGATTGCCCACTTTCAAGAGACTACGGAAGTTAGTGTGGGTGTTAAGCAAGAGTGTTAAGATTGTTTGAAGATTTCAAAATTAGTCAACGATAACGACTTTTCAATAAATAAATGTAGGATTACCATTAATTTGTTAATTATGACTGAATTAGTTACGTCCAAACTTTTTAAACCCCCTTGTTGAAGTGGAAAAAGAGTAAACACTAGTCAGTTCTATTTGTCTGGGAAGGGATATAATTCAGTGCAAGATTTTCACCTCAGATGGAAAATAGGAACAGAAACAAAGATGTACTGAATGAAAATAAACTCTTAAAGCTTTATTTTCTTTGAATTCTTCCAAACTTTTATAGCATCACAAACAGAGCTTATCAGCTCTCCAAGCTGGCAAATGTCAACTGAAATCACTGGATAGGGATAGGGCAAGGAGTCCAATTTTTTGCAATTTACCTGAAAACCGAACATTGCTTGAAGCCAATCAAGAATATCTTCATCTGGTTTCTTCTTATACCCAGTGGGCCATGGCAGACCCCTTGTGTTACGAAGTGCAACTACAACAGCTTGAATCTGCGTAACCAAAAGTTGTAATGAAACAAATCACAGAAACAAGAAGCATAACAAAGGTGCCGCTAATCAACCTAGAATTGAATCAAGTTGGGTAAGAACCTCAGGGTACTGCATGATGTCTTGATAGTTACTATCAGGATAAAGAGGAAGGATATTGTAAGGGACGTATACTTCTGTCTTTTCAGCAACCTTATTGTGAGTCTCCAAAATCTGCATTGAAGGAACAGCATTGTAGAAAACCACAAGAGAAAGTTCTGAGCAGGAAAAAGGGAGAAAACTACACATCTATGTCTTAATCGAGAATAAAAGATTTTAAAAAAAAAAAGAGCCAGCTTCACTGAAGTCTGGGAGTATCAGAGCACTTCACCTCACGATCAACTTCCAGAGATTGTGTCTGATTTACAGCTTTCAAAACCTCAAAAAGAACTGCAGCAGTTTGATAAGCTTTGGTAAGCTGTGCACTGAATAGATCAAACAAGGTTATTATAAGAAATAATGACATAAACAAACAATCAACCCCACTTAAGTACTAAAGATTCTAAGATAACTAACCGATCAGCCTTATCAGCAGCATTCTGCAGTGCTTGGATGTATTTCTTGTAGTAATGCTGATAGAAACTTTGCATTTCACGTGCATCACTCTTTTTTACTCTTCCTACTAGAGTTGGGTCATTCTCCTACAAATTCATAATAGTTAAAGTTAATGGCAGCCTTGAAGAGACTTCCATCAAAGAATAATAAAACAACAACCTCGAGCACCACTTGTTGACGAAATTGAAGCTGCACAGCTATCAAAGGCAGCACTTCCTCACTGATCCTAGGCATGGTACATTTTTTTGTTGTCAAAGGTGCTCATCCAGGCTCAGCTCAGCTCTTCTAGGAGATGGCTTAGGAGACCTGGATCAGCACTCCTTTTTTTTCTTTTGTACATAACGGACTTGTTGCCTGATAATAAGGGTTACAAAGGGCTGTCATCCCCTTTAGAGAATGGCGATGTACGCGGACGAAAGTCAATGTCGCATGATGATTGTCAAAGAAGCTCATCCAGGCTCAGCTCATCTCTTCTAGGAGATGGCTTAGGAGACCTGGATCAGCACTCCTTTTTTTTCTTTTGTACATAACGGACTTGTTGCCTGATAATAAGGGTTACAAAGGGCTGTCACCCCCTTTAGAGAATGACAATGTACGCGGACGAAAGTCATTGTCGCATGATGATGATGATGATGGACTCCTTTGTGGGGAAGGTGAGAGTCCATGTGTCTAGACTAGAACGTAGAGTCAAGTCACGATACATATATTAAACTTTGGTTATTTAGATGTTTAGCTATGTTATCTAAAGCTCCAATAACTACACTGACCCCCTTACTTTAGCCCCCTGCGAGCTAAACAATCCAATTGGAATTGAAAAGCCCCATTTACATGTAAGCAGATACCACTACCTAATCCCCAATTAACCTCAACCACTCATTGTAAATGACTGGAGTGTTACTCTATCTGTGCTAACTGGTTGCATGTGCTCATATGAAAAATGAAACTATGAATTTGGTTTCAATCGTTATGGAAAATTTGTGGTTGATTTTTTATGGCAAAATTTCCCACATTGATATTGATGGCGTACTCCTTTCAGAGTTTTCGCTATTAAACCCACGGCAAGCTTTTTCAAAACAGGCAGACAGAAGGAGACGTATGCCTTAAGATACAACCGATGATCAATATACCTACTTTTTCTTTTTGGTTATTGAAAATTGTGGTAGTATTTAGAATTTTGATTAGGTTTACAGCAGTAAGCCATTATCTTTATTCAGTTGTCCTTATTATATTTCAGTCTTTGAAGTCTTGTTCCCTTTTCTTGACAACCTTGGAAGCTTCCGCCAAGGTTGTTTATATCATCATTAGTCTTTCTTAGCATTGGGCCATGCTTAATCATTTGTTTAGAGTTGTCTTCTTTGAGGCATTGGTTGGTGGGAGTCTGTTGTAACACAATCTACCTCTTTATGGCTGATCCATTCTTCCAGAACAAAATTGGACCTTTTAACAATTGGTTTCTCCATAAATGTGATGAAGCAATGGAGAGATATTGAAAGAACTTGTGGCATTACCTAGGCATATTCCAGAACAGCGAGTATATGGGCAAGAGCAGTCAGATGCTATCATATTTGGTCATTTATGCAAAAAGAAAACGCACTCACCCTTTCTAAACGTTGTAGAAGAGCAGTCTTGAATTGGCGGACACCTCTTCCGCTGGATGTAGGATCCAACCTATGAGCTTTCTCAAATGCATAGAACCGACCTAATTCCAGTACCAACTCACAAGGATTAGGCCCATAAAATAGCATTCAGAAATGAAATTAGCATTGTACCAAGTAGGGAACAAGCAAATAGCGATAAACTGTCATATGAGAGAAGCATATACGAGAAAGAAGGATCTTCTCCGAAGTTAAATTGGCATTTAAGTTTTTGTCATGTCACAGATCCTCTCAAATCTGATCAAAGACAGTTTTAAAATACTTACTAGATCTTAAACTAACATCAGTAAGTACTTACAGTGTGCTAAAATTAAACATATCTCTATATCTATCTAATTTACTTTAAACCTTCTACACAACTGAAATTTAAAACCAAACAAACCCTACCAACAGCCCTGCTGTAACACTCTGTCCTGCAGCCCCTTGCCCAGATGGAAACTAAGTATAGCTTGAATCAACCCAAGAGGGTCCCCCATCTCTGAGTTATCACATGTCCAACTGTCTAAAGCTGGGAAGAGGGTCTTCTGCATTCTGCTATTGGATAATATTGAGGAAATATGGATAAGCGATCTCTTACCCAAAATTTGTTTCTTTATGTGGGTGACCATCGATTCCGAAGTGGCTAAGAGAATGTGGGCACCGTTTTACCTGAATATCCAGTGGTGAAGTTAAATGGAGGAAACAAAAAGCCAAGGGTCGAAAATGAAGGCTGATCGTATCACATCCATAGGCGATTGGCTCTGGGCTCTCATCCCCTTCACAATCTTGTGGATTTTGTGGAAAAATGGATGCTAGGATGTTTAAATAGTCGACCAGTTGATACTCATTTTTTTATCAATCAAACTCGGGCCATAAATTTATTAAAAAGAAAAAGTTAGGAAGCTAATAGGTGAGGTCACGTGAGTAGCCAGAGCAAAATAAAGATAAAAAAGTAAACTGCTGCCTAGGGCCTATTACAAATAGAAAATACTATCCCAATTGAACCAGCAAACATGGAATTCCAGGTCTTTGAACACTCCCCAGGTGGCTCCCTATTGTCAAATAAGAGATTTCACTGCCATAGAGAGGGATTGGGTGTCTTTCTTCATGCCTTTGAAGATTTTTGTATTTCTTTCTTTCCAAATCACCAAAATAGCTGAAACGAGAACTCTATCCCAAAGTCAAACACCTTTAGATGAGAGGCCAGGTCCACTGAATAAGGTTGACACAATCTGTTGGCAATTATGACCTCCATTAGACCTCCTCTGGCCAAGTTGTCTACTAGTTTTTCCACTGTGAGGACTCTCCCATGACCAATGGCCCATGGAGAAATTTACCCTTGGAGGAACTTCATTCTTCCAAAAATCTTGTGACCAAAAGGAGGACGAATGCATAGATTGCTAGCTACCAGGGCCTTAGTCTGCAGCTTCAGATGAGAATCTAACACTGAAAATCTACCTTATTTATCCTTCCAAACCCCCTGATCCTCCTATTCTGATATGTGGAACTGTTGGAGTGATTCCAAGCGGGTGACGAGGTAAGGCAACTCTAAATCCTTGACTCCTCTCCTCAGATGAAGGTTCCAGTTGGAGGAGTTGTTAGATGCTCCCATGCCCACGGTACTCATCATTCCCCATGGCTTTCCCTATTAGAAAGGAAACCCCTCGAATATTTTCTAATTAACCCCACTTGAGCTCTAACATTTAACATTTCCACTTACTTAGCAAGTCACTGTAAACTGTTATCTTTCATAATGGATTGAAGAGAAAATTCTATATCATTTCATATTCTCAAATGTATACTACACACCTGTTTATATAGACAGAGCACTGATAGACTTGCTGTCAAAACAGACTTAACAAACTACCTAACAACCTATAACATGTATGACTTATAACCATGACTAATAGCTAAGTATGCTTAACATAAACTAACAACTGGAAATCACATAAATCCCTAACAAAATGCATTTGAACAAAAATGCAAAACGTAGCACTTCACTATATTTAACAAGATGAAACTAATTATAAAACATAGGTTAAACATCTAAAAATGTCAGCATTTTCACTACATTCATGCCATTTCAGTAGGTCTAACCCACGTACTGGTACTGTACACTGTAGAACAATGTACTTCATATGATACCAACTCTACCAATTCAAATATTTCAATATTCATAGCCCATTCTAAATGAAAACTATAGGCACTAAAGTTGCAATAAGATTGTAGAAACAACACAGAAACAGTGTGCTATCTGAGCTGAAATTTTCAAGAAAATTATGAATTAACACCAGAATTTAGGAACACTTTGACACAATTCCTTGAAATACGTATTTAGGTCCCCACCATTAAATTTCTTGTTAAAGGGTCTTTGTGAGTGCTTAAAGACGGACCTTTCGAGTGGTCTTGGCTAATGGGCATTAGCCAACCTACTGGACGGCTTGTGTCGTGCCTAAGTTGGGACCTCACTCGCTTCATGATAATGATATTAATAAATAAATTCCGTTATCCTACTTAACACGGATCTCAAGGCACACATGTCAAAACGAGTGGATGTTGATCTTTAATTTTTTTTTCTCAAAATTTCAGCTCAAATAATATAATTTTCATATTTAGTGTTCTTAATTTATGATGAAAACCGAGGGAGTCCTCCTAAGTTAGTAAAAACCATTTTTTGTCCCCAATGTGGCAGTATTATTTAAACAAAAGTCATTTGTTCCTGATTTAGCTATTTACACACAGACCTCTATAATGCAGAAGTGAATCTCAACTAACTTGTTTATTCTCTAAAAACAAATACACAATTAAATGATACATAGGAAAGACACCCAAGAACCAGTTAGCTGAGATTCACTTGTACATTGATGAGTACTATCCGGGTCTCTTTAGGAACAGCTTTATTGCGTCCATTCTTTTACACTTGATTTGAACTATAACTTAAGAACTCATGAACACACTATAATCTTATTTCAAAAATAACACTGAATGACTACTTCAAACAAAACGTATTCTAAAGACAAAAAAGAACAACTTACAAAGATAAGCAACCCTAGGGTTGCTGTTCTC
Organism: Berberis vulgaris; assembly: GCA_963556465.1. NCBI lineage: Eukaryota > Viridiplantae > Streptophyta > Magnoliopsida > Ranunculales > Berberidaceae > Berberis > Berberis vulgaris. The sequence continues at coordinate 20,588,951 of OY747127.1, forward strand.
CACTTCATTGGCGACACGAAGGATCGGCGCAATCTCAACCAAAGATGAGGGAACGACCTCACTGTCAAAGATCGATTCACCAAGATTTCCAGCGGTCTGAGTCCGCATGATCCGCCTCTGCGGAGGAGGCGGATCGCCTCCTCTTCTACTACTACTACCACTCATCTCCTACACTCTAATCAAACACTTCTCTCAGCTGCACAAAATGAAGTAGAGATTTCAGTACACAGCCATGAATGCTAGCAAGTAACTCAGTTCAGTTCAAGAGAGATCCAGTGAGTGAAAGAAAGCAAGAAACAGAAGAGAGAGGGTTTACAAGTGAAAACGAACGAACGAAGAACCCTAACTTAGCGAAGACGGAAACGGAGAGCTAAAAGAAAGTAAAAGGGAGGTTCAGTGCTTTAAGCTACCCTTTTAGAGAGAAGACAGAGAGAAAGCAGAGCAAATGAGAAACTTTGGTAGATGCGCGAAGAAATAACAAAAAAATAGACCCCAAATTCTTACTGAGTAGTGTGTCAAGTAACTTATCGGATAATGGGATTAGAAAATGCAACAACTTTTTGTGTTTATTACACACAAGGGACTCTTCATTATCTTAGCTTACGTTTCACGCGGTCGTTTTCAGACTGGCTTGAACTCCCCTTCGTCGTATTCGAACGATAGGATGTAAATAACTGAATACACGAGGGTAACGTTGGAAGAGAATTCAAAATTCAAACTCACGGTTTTTATGCGCCTATTGTTTCGGGCTTGTTCAGCGAAAATCGACCGTTCGGGCTGATACATGAATTGGAATTTCTAAATTGTCCTCATGAAAACTGAAAAGCCAGTTTGGTTTTGCAATAATTTGCAAGGGTAGTCCTGTCGTTCAGTGTACAGGTGGATAATATTGTTTTATGAAAAGTTGGGGGGTATTTAACTAAATACGAATAAAAGAATCCAGAATTTCGAGTTAAATGTCGGCTTCGTTTATTCTCAATAAATACGAATGATATTTTAATAGTTGGTGGGACCCATTTTCTGGTAGACATTCGCCCACACTGCACCACTGCCTTTCGACGCCTATATTCCTTTGCTTTTAGCAAATCTAATTTTTGCTTTACTTTATTAATCGAAACTTTTGTCTCTGTTATTCAAAAAGCAAGCACATCCAGTGTTCAGACTTATCTTATAACTACTTTATAAAATAATTTTATAAAAAAAAAAAATAACACCACTATTTTTGCTAAAGAACATCATCAATCCCTTAGTTTCTGAAGAACACCACCACCTTTCTGAATAACACCGCCTTTTTTAATAACATCATCAATATAAACAAAAAAAAAAATTTACCCCTTCTCTTCTCTCTCATTTTTTTCTCCATGAATCGCCACCTCTCCTCCTCACCACCGCCACTTCTTATCTTTCTTTTTTTTCTTCTTCTTCTTCTTCTTCTTCTTCGATCACCACCAACATCGTGCCATAGCCACCTCTCATCCTCCTCCTCCCTTTCTCTTCTTCTTCAATCACCACCACCACCGCTACCTCTTATCCCACCTCCTTCCCATCTTCTTCTTTTTTACCTTATCTTCTTCTTCTTTTTTTCCTTCACTCTCGTGGAGGTTCTTGTGAGTGGAGATTTCCCACTCGCCGAAACCTCCGCGAAGACAAGAAAATTTGTCCACCCCGAAGGCTCTTACAAGTGGGAAACCCACATCTGTAGAGATTTGGGCGAGTGTGGGTTCCCCACTCATAGGAACCTCCACGAGAGCAAAAGTGAAAAAAAGAATTTTAAAAGGGAGGAGAAGAAGAGAAATAAAAAAATAAAAATAAAACAGATAAGAAGAAAAAGATGGGAGAATGTGGGATGCGAGATGACGGTGGTGATTGATGGAGAATAAGAATAAAACGAGGGGATAAGGAGGAGGATGAGAGGTGGTGGTGATTGAAATAGAATAAGGAGAAAAAAAATAAGAGAAAATGAGGAGGAGAGGTGGTAGTGGTGAAAAGGAATATGATGAGAGGTGGCGGTGGTGATTGATGGAGAATAAATTGAGATATGAGAAGAAGGGTTAGGTTTTTTTTGTTTATATAGTGGTTGTGTTTTTCAGCAGATCCAAAAAAAAAGTGGGCGGTGGTGTCCTTCAGTGGAATTGGTAGTGTTATTTAGCAGCGGCCTTAAAAGAATATCTAAACAAGAGTTGGGGATTTTTGGATTGCCCAAAAGGTCCTCCCAATTCATATTATATTTACAAGAAAAACCAACAAGATTGGGTTTTAAAAGTTCAAGTCATTCAAAACCCAGCCCATGCATATTATACACTTGCTTAACCCATATTCAAAACTATTATTTGACCTATGTTCTATCTAATTTATAACTCAACTAGGGTGTCGACGCGCTCTACGTGCGCAAATATTCAGTACATTTTTTATTCTATTACAAAAATTAATATTGAAATTCTAAAGAAAATATCTATTTATAATTTTAAGGGACTGTATAATTTATAAATAATTAAGGGTTTCGAATAAATGATGCAGGGGCTTAGGTATAATTACTAATATTTAAGATATGCGAGTTTTTTTTATCGTAAATAATCTGAATATGGGAGGGTTTAAAATGAAAAAAAAAAATACCCCTGGCCAATATTTACCTAACTATTGGTTATTTTTGTAAATATGATAGAGTTGGAAGGATATTTTGGGCATTCTAAGATAAGGACGAAATTCACATGAGTATTGTTCCCAAGGGGAGGTGACATTATATGGTACAAATTTAGATACTTTATTACACCATACAATATGTATACATAGATAGTGTAAATGTATATTGTGGAAAACCATATGATTTGATAGATTGTGGTGTATAATTTTTTATGCATGATGATGCGCTATACGTACGCGAACATTCAATACTTTTATTATATTTTATTACAATCTTCCAATAACAAGTAAAATATTATTGAAATTATAAACAAAATAATTATTTATAATTTTAAGGGCCTATGTATAGTGCACAAATAATTAAAGGCTTGGAATAAATATCTTAGGGTTGGTGTATAATTAACAATATTCGAGGGGTTGTTTTGATCGTAAATAGTTTAACATTGGGAAGATAAAATGGTAAAAACGTGTAATATTGTTTTTCATTCATAATGGCCTATTTATAATTTATAGATAATTTGATGGCTTCTCAAATTTATAGATAATTTGATGGTACCAGACTAATTGGATTGTTGTAGAATCAGGTAGACGTTGTTTGATAATTTATAGATAATTTGATGGCTTCTCAATTCGTATAATTTATACCTGATTCTCAAACAACGCCTACCTGATACCAATTTTGACCCAGGACTACTAAGTCTACAAGAAGACAACCTAAACTGACAAAGTTAGGAAATATGCACAAGATAACAGGTGAGAAAGAGATATACATAAACAAGAATATATTCAATGTATGCATACAAACAAAATGTTTTGAAGATTTTTAATGAAAACAAACAGATATATAAATATGTTTTTATTAAAAACTATGAACAGGAGACTTACAGTAGAAGAGAGAAAAGCTTAGGTTTACATAGTAGGATTGGGGTTATAAATTCGTCTATCTAAAACATCAGAAGAAAGGCTTTATTTATAGCCTCAAAGAGATAAGGCTTAGGGATACTTGAGTGCTAGACGAGCTGGATGCTTATCCATTGCTTGGCTTCTTGTGATAATTGAAAGGAGAAATGTTGGAGATGGTTTTGGATGAGTGGATCCACTGTAGATACACGCGTCCTCTTGTAAACAGTAAAAGAAAGATGTTGTCGGGTACTGTGGCCGAAAGCAATTTTGGCTGCTGGTGAGTGCTGGCAGATGCTTGCAATAATGGGGAGACACCATTATTAATGTGGGGTCAAACTGGCGTAAATGGCAGAAAGATGCCATAACAGTCGTCTTCATTGGAGGGCCCGCTAGATGACTCTGTAGCTTCATCGTCTTCCTCGGAATTGTCTGAAGCTATCATGGAGAGAATCTCAATGAGCTGAGCTCTTGTTGGTTTTTCTTGAAGCTACTTCTTAATATGATCCTTAAGAAGCTTGACTTGAGTTGGAACCTTGGAGGGCTTCATGAGTGGAGCAGCAGGAATGGGCTGTCCAGAGAATAACCTTAAGACTCCTTCTTTTGTAGCATGGTTGTGGTCGAAAGTCGGCCACCACTTGATTTTGAAGCGTCGGCAGAACCAAAGAGGCGGTTGAGCTGACTGATTGATAGTGGTAAGGGCAGAGACAGAGAAATCCCAACAGGAAATCCATGTCAAATTGAACTTGATAAAAAACCACAGCAACAGGACTTGTTGAGGAACTGGAGCTGGTGGTTGAAACTTGGATTTGAAAAGGGTCTATCCTTCATTGACTGGAGGAGGAACGATCCCATCTTCGGCGCCAAAATGATTCCACCATGAGTGTTGGAACCATAAAGGAATTGTAGCTTGCTTGAATTTCTTGCAGAAGAAGAAAAACCATGAATGTGAGCAATTCTGTGAGGGAACGAGAAAAGCTCTATTCCAGGCTTGCTTGTAATCTTGATAGTTGAAAGATGCAGGAAGAAAGTTGACAGAGAACTTCTTGTGGGAGCTTGGATGTTGCTTCCAGTCAGCTTCTGTCATGATCTTCAAGATCTGACACTTGGAATGAGAAATCTTATCTGAGTTAGATTTCTCTTTGTTATGAGTAATCACCACTGAGTCGGTGTCGACGAGGATGAACTCATAAAACCTTTGACTTTTGAGACCACCAGCTTCTTCATAGAGAATCTGTGAAGAGAAGACATGACGGGCAATTGCTTGAGGATCCTTGATGAGAGGATAAAGACTTGATTCGAGCATGAGAAGAGGCTCGAGACAGGTCTTTGTCACATATTGATTTGCATGAATTTGAGGCTTCTGGAAGGAAACCATTGTTTGACTTGATTCAGCTTCCTAGAGTGGCTGAAAAGGATTGGAAAGGGTTGTGGCATAAGAAAAAGGGGGTTTTTGCTGTGTCGCAGAAGGCGACATAGCATATTGGGACTTGAATTGAGGTATAGCAGAAGGGACTTGTGAAGAAGATGAGCTCTGCGAACTCATTTTTGAAGAAACTCTCTTGTGAGGAAGTCTGCAAGAGAATTGTCTGCTCCCTTTATATATTCGATGTCAAAATCGAATATTGAAATCAAACCTTGCCATCTGGCGAAAATCTATTTTGAAACGAGATTTAAAAACGTCTTTAGTTAAAATCTCCTTGGCAGATTTGCAATCAACTCGTAAAATAAAATTTTGATTTGTTAAATCATCTTGAAATTTCATGATGCATAAAACAATCGATATAACTTCTTTTTTAACAGTTGAATAATTGATCTGTACAGAATTCCAGATTCCAGAATGGTACCGGACTAATTGGATTGTTGTAGAATCAGGTAGACGTTGTTTGAGGATACCACCATACCCTTGGTTAGACGGATCTGTTTCTACAATCTTGAAAGCCTTGGGATCTGAGATTCCTAAACAAGGAAGACTCTTGACTTAGGCTTTGACTTGACGCACTATTTGAGAATGAGCTTCAGTCCATGGACCTGGATTTTTCTTAAGTCTATTGTAAAGAGGCTTAAGTAAAACACGGAGGCTTTTGTAGAAATCAGCAACATAATTCAAAGATCCAAGAAATCTTTGTAATTGGGTTTTATCCCGAATTTCATCAAGAAACTTGTCCGCAAAATCAATTGCTCTTGAAATGGGAGTGACCATCCCATGAGAAATCTTGTGACCTAAAAATCTAACATTTGTTTGGAAAAGATTGATTTTGGTGGGAGATAAAACCAAACCATTGTTGCGAATACATTTTTCAAATTGATACAAGTGTTTCCAATGTGCGGCAATTGACTCAGAGAAAACAAGTATATCATCGATATACACAATTGTAAAATGAGAAAAAGGAGAAAGAATTTCATTCATGATATTCAGAAACTCACTCGGTGCATTCTTGAGACCAAAGGGCATTACATTCCATTCGTAATGTCCAAAGGGAACATTGAAGGCTATTTTGTACCGATCCTTAGGATGAACCTGAATTTGCCAAAATCCAGATTTCAAATCAAACTTAGAGAAGACACAGGTAGAGTGTAATCTCTTAAGAAGATCTATTTGATGCGGAATGGGATATCTAATCCATTGTAAGACCCGGTTAAGGGGTTTATAATTGATGACCAAACGAGGACTTCCTCTTTCTAATTTCGCAGCTTTGCGAACATAGAAAGCTGAACAACTCCATGGTGACTTGGAGTGTCGAATGAGGTTCTTTTCCAGCAATTGCTGAATTTCTTGTTTGCAATATTCCATAAGCTCATAATTCATTTGAATTGGTCTGGCTTTTGTAGGAATTTTTGTTTCATTAAAACCTGGTTCATAAGGAAGATGAACGCAGTGTTGTTTCCTATGCCAGAAGGCATTAGGCAAATTGGAACATAAGTCAGATTTGAGATGTTCGTGGTATTGAACAATCTGTGATTGTAATTTAAGTTCTTGAATTTGTTCTTCAATTCTTTTATACGCAATTTCTCGCTTGAGAGAGTTTAAATGTTGTTGTTTCTGAGAAATGAAGTTGAGAAATTGAACCTGTCGATTCATTTGATTAACTTCAAATATTTCAGGTTTAAACAAAAACTTAAACTCAACATCAGTACCTAAATAGGTAGTTTTAATACCATCCTTAGTAACTGTAAACGGAGAAATTGCAGCTATAAAAGGTGTTCCTAAAATCATTTTCTGTTCCATGTTTTGAACAAGGAGAAAATGTTGCTTGATACAAACTTTGTCATTACAAATGTGAGCATTTGTTAGTTTGTATTGGATTTTTAACGGATAATTGTTTGTGGTGTACAATTTTTGATTTGTGATGGTAAAGTATTGTGCTGGAACAATACCTTCTTGGATGCAATTCATATCAGCTCCTGAGTCAATCAGGGCAATGGTTGATATCAAGATTTCCTTCTTGATAAACAGATGGACAGACACATACCATTTCTGGATAGTCACCTGATGTGGTACGCATTGTTTGAGAGTGCGTAAAAATTGAGGTTTGGGTTATTCTTCTTGAGGGATGTCGTGAGGGACAGGCTCTGAAGAAGAAGCTTATTGGGGATCATGAACTTTAAGATCTAGTAACAGCCGAGATTGTTTAAGTAAAGCAATATCCTTTTTGATATTGTTTACTTCATGTTGGAGGTCAGAGATACTGACAGGAGATGAAGTAAGAGACGATCGTTTGAATCTGTATATAACTTCTTTGTGACTATAGAAAGGGTTAACAACCTCATGCATGTCTTGAGGCTTAGTTATTGAAGTCTTAATATGCTGAAGGTATTCAGTTTTAAGATTGGGATCTTCAATTTTGTCAACAAAATCTAACAGGATGCTAGATTGTTTTTTGTTAGACAACATATTGACAGTTTTGCAATGGCAGGCTTCTGCGCATGCCTCAGAATTGTAAGAAACATCTGAATCTGACGAGAATCGATTGATATTGAAGAGCTAAAAGTCTTCATCTGAAGAATCAGCTTCTGAATCCATCAAAACATTGAGAAACATGTTTTTAATGTCTTCAGGGGCTTGTAAGGCTTGAATCTTTTGGGCCGTTCTGCAATTATTTGCATAATGGCCTGGGCGTCCACACTTAAAGCAAACAGGCTTTGAAGTTGGATTGGGTTTGTACTGTTTTTTAAATTGCTCAGGTTTGGGCTTATGAGTCCCATGCCTTTTGGGTTTACTGTAGTACTTGTCTAAATTCTTGGGTTGTTTAGGCCCATAAGGCTTTTCAGATTTGTACTGTCTTGCGGGATGAGATCTGTATAGCTGTTTGGATTGGGATTTCGAATTGGGTATTCGAAAGTCTTCAAATCCATATTGCTGGCAGAAATCACCAAGTTCTTTAGGCCCATGAATATGTTGTTTCTTAAGCTGGTGCTTGAGCCTAAGATCATTGCATATTTGTAGAGCACACTTGTTAATAAATGATATGAGATCTCCATATGTAAGACGTTCATAGGGAATATCTCCTTGGTACATTTCTTGTAGTTTATTCCTAATTGTTTCTGCAAAGATAGCAGGTAAACCTGAAAGAAACTTTCGTTTCCAAAAGGGATTACTTGCTTCAACTTGTTGCATAACTTTTTTGAGGAAAATGTCCTTATACCATCTGAAATGGCTAAGGGTTGGACATTTGTGAACCATAAGCAAATATTTCGATTTACCTTGAAATTCACCTGGATCTCCAATAAAATGTTTAATATGCTAACAATCAGAGTAATTACAGAGTCAGGAATAAATTGACCATTGTCAGTTTTCATTGGCTGACCATCAGGGCCAACTTTAATTGCTTGTAAAATGGCTTGTTGTTCACCTAAGGTAAGGTAATTATCCCACCATCCTTTGATTAACCCAGAGAAACCAACGATGATAATATGGGCAATGGTTTTATCATCCTTATTCTCACTACGATGGGTAGAAGCCATCATAATCATTTCTTGGGTTAATTCAATGACACTTTCTTCAGTTAATCCATCTATATTCCAGATATAGAGATTACCTGTAGAAAATGAACCAAATGTTTGCAATGATCGTTCTTCATATTGCATATCTAGTAAGGAAGGTCTTGGATAATAATTTCGAGTTGTAGGAAGCGGATTTTGATAAGATTTTGCTGTTTTAGCATACTTAATGGGATTAACCTGATATTGGATAAAATTTAATCTATCCAATTCGGCCATTGGATCAAAATCCTCACTAATATCAGATTCAACAGTCATGTTTGGATTTGACAGAGTGTTGATTTTGAGTTTTGAATCAAGATTTAAGGCTGCTAATTTAGCATCAATATCCTTGATTAATTGATTTGAATTTGTAAAAACATTTTGAGAAACTGAAGTGGGTTTGAAAAACGAGGTTTGCTTCGTTTCTTCAACATGTTTTTCTTGTAATCTCTTTTCTTTAAGAGCATTTTGTAATAACTGATCTTGAACCAATTTATATCCAATTTCATGGAGTAAGATATTGGTATAGTTATTCTGTTGAATAACTTTGCTTATTCCTTTCATTGGATTCTCATAAGAATAATCTTTGAGAGGAGAAGCAACAAGATCTCGTCCCATAGTAGCAAATGTAAATTCGCTAAGAGAGGGCAAAATTGAATTAATTGTTTGATTCTCAGTAAAATTCCAGATCTTGGAAGAAACATTGAGAACATGAACATTTTGAAGGTGAACATTAAAATACCAATCTAAGAAGGGTAAATTTTCTTTCAATTCTTCACAACATTCATAAAAAATCCTGCCTAATTCTGTTATCTGAGATTCAGTTGTTTGAGCATAAAACGTTTGACGTCTTTGCTTATTATTTTCTTGCATAAAATCTGCTATAATATTTTCTTTGTTTAATTGAAAAGGTTTAGATAGACAACAGAGTTGAGGAGGAAAATTCATTTCTGATTGGGTAGGGGATTGTTGTGCTTGAGTCTCCTGATCTTGTTCAGGAGGATTGTACATTGGTTGAGGGATTTGTGGATATTGGGGATTTGGCCTAATATGCGCAAGATCAAGATGAGGTAGAGCATCTGGTGTAGTTGCTCTAGTGAGATGAGTTGGAGCAGTCCTGAAAGATGCTTCAGATCTGCGTCCTGATTGGAAATATGAAGGATTGAGTCGTGTGACTCTAGCTTCAGAGAATCGTAATTCAACTGACACATCTGAGAGAGTGAAAACATGATCAAGCTGGCTAGGAGGAAGTCTCCTAGGAACAGTGGCTCCTTGAACCTTCCAAGTGTCTGGAATGGTGACTTGGTTCCAATGAATTGTTTTTTGGACAATAACATTGGTTTTCTCCTTATTAGCTTGGAAAAGGATTGTGCATCCTTTATCAGACTCTTGTAAAGCTTTCGGGCTTAACTGAGTCTTCATAGCCTTAAAGATGATCTTGTAGATGAGTGCTAACGGTTCAGAACCTTCGATCATATCATAACCAGAGGTCTGAATATTGAGGGTTAGTGTTTCAAGGACGTTTGGATCCTTGAGAGACACTGAGAAGTTGGGGTAGCAGTTGAAATAAACTGGATCCGATGACAGAGTTGACTCTGCGATTCCAAGCAGAGAATCGTGGAACCTATTGTGTCTACAATAGCGAAGTGCGATTAAGGCACATGTATCTAACCCTGTTCTTGTAAGGGGTTTGAGTCCAATCTGGATCAACCCAATATGGATATACTTGTAGTCTTGACTATGCAAATAGTCAAGTGTTTGAGCAGAAAACAATTGTTTTGAATCTAAAGATCCATTGAGAGGCACAGTCTGTTCGACTATGTCAATCAGATCTTCAGTTTTTTGAGAAAAGAGAGATTGACAAATTTCATAAATCTTCTTGTATGGAACAACTGGTATAGACCGGTTTTGTAAATCTTTTTCAACTTCTAGAATTCTGCATTCCATCATATTTTGTAAATTTGGATTGCTTGCCCTAGAACTAGAAGAACGGGAAAATCTTGAAAACAAAGACATTTTTTCTGAATCTTGAGGTTAAAATGGGAACACTGTGCCTGGACCACCTACAGTTGGAACACCGGTATGGGACCACCTCACCCTCTCACTCTGCGCTCACCATGGCGACTTACTCAGGGTTCGGAACGGCTGACCAACATACTTTTACTGGCTTACCAACGCTATCAACGGCTGACCAACGACACCTAGGACTCACCACTCTCCCCGGAGAAAAAGAAAAGATGGCTCTGATACCAAGGGTATGGTGGTATCCTCGAACAGCGTCTACCCGATTCTACAACAATCCAATTAGTCCGGTACCATCAAATTATCTATAAAAGATACCAATTAAAAGATAAGATGGCTCTGATACCAATTAAAAGAAAAGATGGCTCTGATACCAATTAATAGTATTTTTTCAATTAAAAGACAGAAATACCCCTGGAATTATTAAGAATAAGGAATCATCACTTTTCATTTGGGAAATACGAGTTATACTATTCAGATAAGGGTGGGCGCGCTCTACGTGCATAGATATTTGATACTTTTTTATTTTATTTCAAAAGGCCGATATATAGTTTATAAATAATTTGAGGACTTTAAATAAATTATTATATTAAATGCTTAAGTATAATTAATCAATGTTTATGAGGAACTGATGTTGACTACAAAAATATGAAATATGAATGGCTAAATGGAAAACAAAAAAGTTAACTGTAAGGTTATTTTTATAATTTATAGATAGTTGGGGGGCTTAAAATACATAATGTTATGGACTTAGATATAATATATCAATATTTAAGATGGCTGGTTTGGATTGTAAAAATTATGAAATGTGAAAATTTTCAAAAATTAGATGTAATGGCTTATTTATAATTTATAGATAATTGGAGGGCTTCAAATAAATTATGTTAGGGGCTCAAGTGTAATTAATAAATATTGAGTGGGGATTGTTTGATTATTAATAATTTGAATTTGGGAGGGATAAAGTGTAAAAAGATGTAATAATGTTTTTTCGGTTAAAAGACACACATACCCCTAGCACTATTCATTGGTCTGTTGGTTTTAAATGTAATTATTAAGAATAGGGAAGGGTAAAATGGTAAAGTAAAGTTAGAGTTGAAGATGTAAATTTTTTTATTCATTTGGGGGAAGAATATGTAGTCCAAGATGTTCAATCTAGTTAATTACCATAACAATCATATGTAATTTATATTTTTTCAATACTCTAGAATGACCATATTCAATTGGGATATCTCCATCCTCTCGCTCACTCTTTGTTTTCCTCGTCTTCTCCACCACCCGCTGGCCCTTTTATTCCTCCTCCCTTCACCTTCCTCTCGCACTCTCTGTCTCCCTCTTTCTGTTGTGCAACCACCCCTCCTTCATCCCTCTGTAATCTTCACATCTTCCTCCACCTTTCCACTTCCTCTATTTACGAGCACGTATAGTGTTTCCAACCCTAGTATAAAATAAAAGATGAATGCATTAATATTTTGATAAATTTAAAGTTATACATGTTTTTAGTATAAGAATGAATAAGACTAAGTATCACCTAAAAACAAAATCTATATTACAATTCAGAGTGGTGTTTTACTATTTATTGCTGACTGGGACAAAGTCAAATCGAAAGGATTATAGATAAAAGATGGTTAGGATTGAAAGTTGGAAAATATATTGAATTTGAGGATTGAGATTCATTCCCTATGATGACATATTTGTAAATATAAAGTATGTAGAATGACAAAAATAATGAAAAACTTTTAAAAAAAGTTGGTGGAAAGAGAAAATATTGTGTTTTTCTTTTAGCAAAATGAAAATTATCATAACTATCTACATCGTTGTCGAATTTTGATAAACTTAATATTGTTGAAATGCATTTTTGAAGATATTTTGAACAAAATCAATGATCAATATAAGGGCCAAAATATAAAAAATGTATATTTCATAATTAAAAAAATATATAATGTTTTACACGTCTTTAATATTTTTCAATATTTTTAAAAACAATGAGATGGGTCGATCATACCAGAAAAAATGAGTGGGGCATCTTAATGCACATTTAAACAAAACCCCAAATTTTCATGTTTTGGCGAATTCAAAGATTGAGGGAGAACTCATTATTGGCGTTTAAAATTCCCCCCAACTGATTTAAATTTGACTGAACAGGCTTACACTTCAATACTGATTGAAAGCGAAAATGAGGATAGTGACGGAGATGCTAAGTACAAAATAATTAGCAAAAATAAAATTATGTTGAGTGCCAACGACACGGGGCATACTCTAGTTTATTACATTCTAAGATGGACGATCTTAAATCAATAGAAATTGGGTCAAAATGGTATAAAATCAGTTTGGATGTCGATTTAGTGTCCATTTAGGTTTTCGTGCTTAAAATTACTTTGGATGTGCATGATATGTCTCTCGCGTGTTCTATATGCAACATTCTTCTCATCTACAACAAAGGCTTCTTCTCATCTACAACAAAGGCTTCTTCTCATCATCATCCGAAACAATGCCCCCTCTTTCAAATCCCTCTGTTTTGCACATGTTTTTCATTCATTGCAACAAAAAATTTCTCTATCCATCATTTTATCTTTCTTTACTTTTTGGTGAATTCAACTATTTGGATGGTGTAGTTCCAAGATGTAATTTGTTGGGAGAGATAGAGAGAATACGGATGTGCACGTTTTGGTTCGCTATCACCCGCATACTGGTACCATTTTTAAAAATTTAATTTGGGACAGTTCGGTTCAATCTAGGATTTTTAAAATTTGGTACCATAATGTGCCAATTGGAATCGAAATGATACCAATTTGGTCTATCCCGAAACTTGTAATTTTATACACCTTTTTGTAATTAATTCAAAAACTTCCACTTAATATAAATTCAATAGCATATATTACACAATTGAAATAAACATTTTTGAGCTCCAAATCCAAAATAGCAAAAATAGTTTGGTCTAGTTAGGTAACTTCGGTATTTCAATGCCAATGGTATTTCAAATCCAAAATAGCAAAAATAGTTTGGTCTAGTTTGGCCTAGTGGTTAGGGTTGTGTGGGTTTGTCCCCCACGTCCTAGCTTCGAATCCCACCTGCGGCATGGTTACTTTCTAATGGGTGTTGACCTATAGGTCGCTCAGTTGATAGGTTATGGGATCCTTAAAAACCCAGCTCGCCTTTCAAAAAAAAAAATTGATATTTCAAAATCTGAGTCGTATCATACTAATTTGGTACAGTTTGGTACATCCCCGAATGGTAAAAAAATGGTTTTGTTTGGGATCGGGTCATATGGCATGTTCCAGTTCGATTTCGATTTCGATTTTTTAGGAAAAAAAACACCCCCTAAGAAAGAGACAGTTTTGTAGATAATCAAGAGAGAAAATGTGGGAGGAGGTGTTGCATTCAACTTTTTGGGTGGGTTGTAGATGGCCCTGACCCTGGGCATGTGAGGGAGGGTCGACCACACAGGGACCCCCAAATCCAAAGGCCCCAATTTGATTTAAGTATTCTTAGGATTTTTAATATATAATATATTAAAATGAATCAGCGCTTAAAATGTATTCAAACATTCTACTTGCTCCAATGGTCATCATTCTAAACTTTGTAGAGAAGGTTGCAAGTTCAAGTTACTTCCTACTTCATATTTGTAGGTTCAAGTTACTCCCTAGTCCAAGATGATACATTTTGTTTCAACACATATATGCATTAAGTGTCATTGTATATGTAAAAAGGGCCCCCAAATCCTAAGCTTCATAAACTCGATTATTTTTAATAAACACATTATGCATTGAAATATTTTGTTTTGTTTTGAAAGTGAAAATGACCCCAAATCCGAAGTGCCTTCAAATTTTTATTTTTTTTAACACCAAAAATAAAATTATGTACTTTTCATTGTGTAAAAATGGCCCATCGCATATGGCCTCTAAACTTCTAGGATCGACACTGTATGTATAAATGTTGCAGAGAGATAGAGCGGGATAAAATGAATTTATCTTCGCAATTTCAATTAGCTGAGCCATGTGCAAGGTCCTTCATAGCCTGTCAGCCTTGCCTACCCACCTATATAAGGGTGTTACAATCCACCCTCCTTAGGGAGCCCACATCCCTATTGTTACACTTTCGGCTGGGTCTAACCACTCTCACAACTTTAAAAAGCGTAATATTTAAGGATATAAATTCACACATATATAATCATCCCCTTCCCACACCCAAGTGACGTAAGACTATAACCATTACCCCTTTTGTAGCCTGTTAGCCTTATTGTTCGTTTATATAAGGGTGTTACAATCAACCCCTTTAAGGAGCCCAACGTTTTCGTTGGCACACTTCCGAATGCGTCTGGTTATGATATCATTCTGTAACGACCCGATCCACATGATATGATATTGTTCGCTTTGGGCCTAACCGTATTTACGTTGTACGATTTTAAAGGTTTAGTAGGGATGAACAAAAAACCGATCAAACCTATTAAATCGACCTAACCAAACCGATTGGTTCGGTTTAAATTCGGTTCGGATCGATTTCGGTTTTAAAAAATTCAAAACCGAAGTGGTCGGTTCGGTTTTCGGTTTCTATGTGATTTTAACCGACCAAACCGAACCGACCGAATATATATCATAAATAATATATATTTTATATATAAATAATACAATATGTTTAAAATAGTCGGTTGGTTCGGTTTTGGTTCGATTTTAGTCGGTTCGATTCGGTTACGGTTTGCATAAATTAGAATCGGTTCGATTTCGGATCGGTTTTGTTAATGGCCGATTCGGTTTCGGTTTGAAAATTTTAAAACCGACCTAAGTCGGTTCGGTTTTCAGCCCTAAGGTTTAGAATGACAAAAAATTTAAAAAAAGTTGAGAGAACTTATCCTTATGAAACATGTACTATCTAGCTTGCCACAACAATTTACATCCCGCAAAGGTTTCAAGAGAACTTTAGTGTTATGACAAAGAAAACAAATTGGGGGATTTCAAAGGAAATGCAAAACAAAATTGGATACCGGAATACACTATGTGTGACAACCCCTTCCCACACTGTACCGATACTGTCCGCTTTGGGCTACCATCCGGCCCTCACGGCTTTAAAAGACCTTGATACAATGGGGAGCTGACCTCGCACATATAAGGATCATCCTCTCTCGGCCTATTGGGCCTCCAACCCTCACCCTCACCCTCACCTCAGGTCCGCCCACTTAGGGTCTCACACTATGTCTTCTTATTGAGGAAGCGATGTAAATCAGATGCATATGAAATTTGAAATGATATAAGATATCATCCAAAACAATGCAAGCTTGGATTATGGGTTATTTCTGCAACATTTTTGTGGAAAATGCATAATTGTTTGCACAAGTGTCTGCTTGACGAACGGTTTTCTATTCTACAAACTAAACATACATATCTTTATATTAGTATACATAATGATTCTCGATATTAAACCAATTAATTCATTTTTTTTTATGTAAACATTGTAAATGAATGTGATGCCTTTAGATATTGAAATGAATTTTCAAGGTTCCGTGTATGTCATTAAAGTTTTCGGCGGGATGTAGTTGTGAGGCTAGATAGTATAACTATGAATATATGTATTTGAAATTTAGAAATAAAAGAGAATTGTTCTTCTTTCCTTTTGTGCCTTTCTCAGTTTGAGATCATTAGTTCGGATTTATTCTTAGTTTTTTATGTTTTCTCTATTTATATCATTAATTTGAACTGCAGAATCTAACAATTATCTGATGTGTATAATAGGACATTGGGTATGCAAAGCTTGCTAATCTGGATCCCCAGTATGGACTATGTAAGTTATTTTTCTGATTGAAAAAAACTTGCATCTGCTCATTTAGTCTGTTAGATTTTGTGATTTATTTTATATTCCTTGATGTGTATTTAGACTCAAGCTTTGTTCCTCCATTGATTTACGCTTTCATGGGAAGTTCAAAAGATATTGCCATTGGACCCGTGGGTGTGGTGTCTCTGTTGCTAGGGACTCTTCTTCAGGATGAAATTGATCCAGTTAAAAATGCATAAGAGTATCGTCGGCTTGCATTTACTGCTACTTTCTTCGCCGGTGTCACTCAAGCTGCACTTGGCTTTCTCAGGTAACTTATCTCTTTTTAGGATCTGTCTTCCTTGCTATTTCTTGGCGATCTATCTCACCACTGCACTAGTAATGTTGTTTTTTATGTGTTTCAGATTAGGGTTCTTAATAGATTTCCTCTCCCATGCAGCCATTGTTGGGTTTATGGGTGGGACAACTATTACGATTGCCTTTCAACAACTTAAAGGTTTTTTGGGCATTAAAAAATTTACAAAGAAAAGTGACATTGTTTCTGTAATGAAGTCTATCGTTCATTCAACACATTATGGGGTAAACCCTCATAACCTCTCACAAATCCTAAAATTTCCTTGTTTTCTAATGACATATATTAACAAGTTTGGGTTTTGATTGCAAGTTACTATTTTTGGGGTTTATGTAGGTGGATGTTTCAAAAGTGAAGATGGATGTCGTCAAGGCTTGGATTGCACATAGGGTGACTGAGCTTCTTGGGTTTGAAGATGAAGTTCTTATCAATTTTATATATGGTCTTCTAGATGGAAAGGTGAGCTTCTCTTTCTTCTTAATTTTGGTTTAATTATAGTGTCTGTGTCTTGTGTGGGTGTTGACTATTCTGTTTGATATAGGAGATTAATGGGAAGCAAGTTCAAATTCAGATTACTGGATTCATGGAGAAAAATACTGGAAAGTTCATGAAAGAGCTTTGGAGTCTCCTCCTTAGTGCTCAGAGTAATGCTAGTGGTGTCCCTTAGCAGTTCTTAGATGCCAAAGAAGAGGAAATTCGAAAGAAGAAGGTTTAACTTCTTGCAACTCTTACTGTTTTATGTTGGATGATTATAACTGCAATTTTAACATACCACCTGTGCGGTTTGTTATTCAAGCTGAATCAGATCGAATTAATAGTGAGATTAAGAAAAAGAAAGAGCTTGAACAGGAGAAGTCTAAGATGGTAACTTGTTTATTCTATGCCAACTTCTCTTTGACGTTGTTGGGACTTTCTGTTTTGAATGTCATTTGTGTTTTTCTGGCATTCAGCTTCCTTCTGCAATTATTTATATTTATTTCCTTTTACCTCAAACTACTGTAGGACGGTGAGGTCGATGCTTTAAGGGACGCTGATGATGCATCCAGTCGTATTTCCAAGAACCTGATGCCTAGGGCTTCTAGCGCGCAAGCAGAAGATGAAAAATAATCTGATGGGAGGAATGGATTAAGAACGAGAAGCAGGTTGGTAATAGGAATTTGCTTATGTCTGCATTTTGAAGTAAATATCATGTTCTTCAACATATTTTATAATCTGATTGCATACAATGAAAACAAAATAAATCAATTCTTTATGAATATCCATCTTTCGATAACATGAAAATAAAAAATCAACTATTTATATGAGGTTGGCTAACACGTCTTTGATTGCTAAATCTTCTGATGGTAGGATCCTGAGTGTGCGGTGGAGTGCCACTAACTGGGGGCTTTGGACATTCAAGTAAAGCATATTTGTCTACTATTGATCATAGGATGTGTGTTTATCCTGATTTTACCTTTACTGAGCTATATGTGGTTGTTGACAGTGAGTTTCGATCATTTAGGCGCTGTGAACTTTCAAATCCCAGACTATGTAGGTTCATTCAGTGTTTGGTTTTAACTTTTTGGCCACTTTATTCTCAACTTATCTTAAGGTTTTCCTGTTTTGTATTTTTTTCTTCTAATAGGTTATGGAGCAACCACCAGATTCCCAGATGTTTGCACTGAAGGAATCTTTCCAAACTCCAGGGGTTTGTTACTTGATCCTATAGAAATTTCATTATTGCTTTTGTTGGTCTGGTCATCTCCTTTTATTTATAAGACGACCATTACACTAATTGCATGCATGAAATATGAAGATAAGTTGTTTAATTTTGATTTCGAAATTAGAAACATCCTTTTGGTTGTTGGTGAATTGATGTTTGATTCACTGCTATGCATATAGGCACTACTAGTATCATTCAGCAGTAGTGAACTTTCATAGAAATTATCTATTTGATGTTAAATAAATATTTTTTTGCACCTACATGTATACAAGTGTTGGGCAAGCTATCAAGTCTTACATTTATTCTGTTCTAAAACCGCCAGGTCTGCAGGCTGTTGCTTCCTTAGCTCTTGCTTCCAGAAATAAAACGACTGAGACTCAAAACGTCACATTGGGAGAACCACAAGAAAACATATTGAAAGGAGAGATTAGTTTGGTTGCATTGTAAGTTTTTATTTACCGCCTTTATAATGTTAATCCGTTCTATATATAGCATGCTATCATAATGACTAGAATAGCCTTGCAATTGGTAGATTGGTAGATGCAGTAGAAGTATGTTCGTGTACATCTTGGTTTGGTTTGATCAATAATATCTAGTATGGTTAAGCATTATTTATTTAATAATTCTTTTTTGGTTTGATTGCAAATTTCACTACTTTATTTGATTATAAAGAGCTATTTAACAATTATGCGAGCTTTTGATTTCCTGCCGTATCTGATAGATATGAGTATGTCTTGGACTTTACAGAGAGTTGAAGAGCTGTCTTGAGGAATTTCAACTACTGTGTGTTTGATGAAGTTGACTCAATTCTTATTGATGAAGCAAGGACTCACTCATTATCTCAGGGCCTACAAAGAAACCAAGTGATCAGTACTATAAAACTTCAAATAGCAGCAACATTTAAGTAAGATCTGCACTACACTGTAAGCAACACAACTATTGTTGAACAATTTTATTTTCTTACAAAGTAGATCTGCACTACTGTGCAGACTTTATAAAAAGGTTGAAGGCTTAATAATTAGTTAGACATAGTGGAAGAGTATGCTAACCAGAAAGAGAATTATCCTATTTAACATGAGTTTGAGACATTTGAAATTTGAATGCAGGTTTTACTTGCACTTAATGGTACTATGGGTAGATCTATCATATCCTGCTGGTTAAGAAGAAATGGTGTTTACACTTGGGAGCAGTGTTTATCTGACTCGCGAGTCGCCCCAACTCGCTGAAAAATCGCCCCAGCTCGGACGAGTCAAGGGGTATTTATGAGGCGCACGAGTTATTAAGCTGACTCGTATGAGTCAACTCGTTTTGAGGCGTACGCTTTTAAATATGTGCAATCTGAATTTGTTATGATCTAGAGAATAATCTAACGACTTTGATTTGAGCCCTAATTTCGTTGTGTTATTTGTTAGAATCAGACAGAGAATGAAAGGAGCTGAAGGAGGAAGTAGAAGAAGAAAAGAAGAAGAGGAGGAGTGGAGGACGATTCTGATTTCTGACAAATGAGGAGGGCGATTCAGGCGAAGAAGAAGGAGGATGGTGGTGCCTTGGTGGTACTCTTATTTGCAGCAACTTCACAGTGAGGAAGACATCGAAATCGACTGCTCGATCGACATCGAAATCAAACTAATGTAAGTCCTCCTTATTTCCTTCATTCCTTCTTCTAGCTTCTTCCTTCCTTCTCTGGTTTCTTCCTTCCTTCTTCTGTTCATCTATTCCTTCTTTGGTTTCTTCCTTCCTTCTTCCAGCTTCTTCCGTCATTCTCTGGTTTCTTCCTTCCTTCTTCTGTCATCTGGTTTATCAATGGCATCTGACATCTGTATCCAGTACAAATGTTGTTAGATCACATGCGGGAATGGAAAATACGATTTCACATTTTATGATGGCATTACGCCTTCAGTTGTTGGACAATTCTGTGACGTCAGATTTTAAGAAAACCATAAGTCTTTCTCACTGTTTTTAAGATGGGAGATGCTAAATGTGCCCTAATCAATATGACCACACTTAGAAGAAGGAAAAGTCTTTATATGATCTGAACTCTGTTTTGAACTCTGTTTTTTATATGTTGAACTTTGTTTTTTATTGTTGAACTTGAACTTGAACTCTTCATGTTGCTTATGAAATCTACTTATGAACATTTTTTGAAGCTAATATCATGTTCATTAGATCAGCTGGTATTGTCTTCACCCCAATGATAGGTAAGTAGATCGTTTGTATGCAGATTGGTTGGCTTCATGTATATATGAAAAATAATGACAGGGAAACATATTGTGCACTATGTTATTCAAATCAATTAAACTGTTTACATTGTTTTCAATCATATAACAAGTGGGTACATTACATCTTAATGCAACTTATTTGATTCATCCAAAAAATCCCATTCAGCTTGAAGGAAGGTGTTGAGGAGGATTTGTTTAGCACTTTGGCTGCTTGGTAGTTGTTGTTGTGGCTGGCTACAGGATCAAGTAAGGTAACTTCATACTTCAAAGTTCAGTCTCCAATTCTTCTTCACTGCAAATTGCAACAGATATTCAAATTTCAGGTATGCATATTGCAAAAGATAATACATACATAAAACAAACTCATGTTATTTCTTGATTTGATTGATGATTGCTTCTTTACTTTGGCTGTTTTTTTGTTATTTTTTTACTATTTTTCATCACTTTTTATGAAAAAACGCTTCGCTTCGGTACGCTTTGAGACACCGCTTCGCCTCAAAAATCGCTTTTTAAAACATTGCTTGGGAGGCATCTGACTGGAATGAACTAACTCAAATTCTCCAGGAGGTCTTTACAAGCAACAATAAAATCCCTAACAGTGACTTCAAGATAGAGTGTTCAACATGAGAATCTTCAAGAGATGGACAAGTAGACACCCGAAAACCAGGAATTACAAAAACTGTCATTGTACTTGATATATTTTGATAGATTTTGTGACTAGATGTAATACATTGCCTTATTAATTACATTATTGTGTCTCGCTGCCGTTCATGAAAATGTTCAAGTGTTTGGCACATTTAGGTTTTTATTTTCTAGAAATAAAACTTATAAGATGTTATAAAGAGTCATTTGATACACTTGATGAGTGCTATAGAAAAAAAATGGCCTTGAGAAACGCTATAGAAATTAATACAATAGCATTTGTTAAATGTTACGTGAGGGAAGACAATAGCGTTTCAGTAACTATACAATATCATTTCAGAAATGCTATTGGTAACTATAAATATCGTTTTTAAGTGCTATCACAAGCTAAACAATAACACTTTTAAAACGCTATTGTATAGTATACAATAACGTTTCTCTATACAATAGAGTTTATGAAAAACTATAAATGTTCTACTTACAATAAATAACCCTGTATCTATTATAGCTCCGGCAGACACAACGTTTTCTTAATCGAGAATAAAAAATTAAAAAAAAAAGGCTAGCTTCACTTAAGTCTAGGAGTATCATAGCACTTCACCTCCCGATCAACAGCTTTCAAAACCTCAAAAAGAACTGCAGCAGTTTGATAAGCTTTGGTAAGCTGTGCACTGAATAGATCAAACAAGGTTATTATAAGAAATAATGACATAAACAAACAATCAACCCCACTTAAGTACTAAAGATTCCAAGGAAACTAACCGATCAGCCTTATCAGCAGCATTCTGCAGTGCTTGGATGTATTTTTTGTAGTAATGCTGATAGAAACTTTGCATTTCACGTGCATCACTCTTTTTTATTCCTACTAGAGTTCGGTCATTCTCCTACAAATTCATAATAGTTAAAGTTAATGGCAGCCTTGAAGAGACTTCCATCAAAGAATAATAAAACAACAACCTCGAGCATCACTTGTTGACGAAATTGAAGCTGCACAGCTATCAAAGGCAACACTTCCTCACTGAGCCTAGGCATGGTACATTTTTTTGTTGTCAAAGGTGCTCCTCCAGGCTCAATTCTTCTAGGAAATGGCTTAGGAGACCTGGATCAACACTCCCTTTTTTTTTTCTTTTGTACATAACGGACTTGTTGGTTAGGATACTCGGCTCTCATAAGCAAGGGATTCTCATCCCTAAAGCTTCTCGTTTAATATTTCAGTAATCTAGATTTAGATAATTTTGCTAACTCATTGGTGAGTCCAAGCCCACCAAACCCATTTCATTCCATCCATCTCATTTCATTCTATCATTTTATTTTATTTTTCTTATCTTTAATTTAGTTTTCTTTTAAAAATGCTGTAACCCCCATTTTCCATTTAAATTAGTTTAGATAATTTCTTAAATATCAATTGCATTCACCTTCTTCGTGGGATCGACCCGTACTTGCCGTTGTCTACCAGTTAGGCACCGTGCACTTGCGGTATTACAAGTTGGGTTAATTAACCTATTAATTTGGGTTAGTTAAATCCGCATCAACGGCAACGGCGCGCCAAAAACTTGATGCGGATTTAACTAACCCAAATTAATAGGTTAATTAACCCAACTTGTAATACCGCAAGTGCACGGTGCCTAACTGGTAGACAACGGCAAGTACGGGTCGATCCCACGAAGAAGGTGAATGCAATTGATATTTAAGAAATTATCTAAACTAATTTAAATGGAAAATGGGGGTTACAGCATTTTTAAAAGAAAACTAAATTAAAGATAAGAAAAATAAAATAAAATGATAGAATGAAATGAGATGGATGGAATGAAATGGGTTTGGTGGGCTTGGACTCACCAATGAGTTAGCAAAATTATCTAAATCTAGATTACTGAAATATTAAACGAGAAGCTTTAGGGATGAGAATCCCTTGCTTACACCGAAGATGTGATCATTAAAATTTCAATTCCAATCATATTAAGTTTCTTTTAAACATTAACAATTTATCTCAAGCAATTGAACTTTCACTAAGCATTAAATGTCTTTTTAGGGCACATTTAATCAAAGTTCAAGTTTAAAACTTGTTAGCATATGCTTTGAATATTAATTAAAGGTAAATCTAACTACCAAACATATCAATTTTTACTTGATCATGAAAGGTGAAAGCAATTAATTAATATTCAGAAATAAATTGTAATTAGTAATTTAGCTCATAATTCAGTAAAATCAATTTAAAATAATATTTACAGCCCAATTGGTTTGTCACATGGTGTCGAACAGCAAATCGACGATTGAATGTGCACGAATCCCGAGACAAAAGAGCTCAAAACCGTTCTGTGGTGGTACAGAACAGTTTCGGCGATGGAAATATCAAAAATCGGATTTAAATCAAATTTCCCTCCCTGCTACAGTACTGTAGCAGTACTGTAGCAGGGATGCTACAGGGAACAGTGAAGTGCGATCTTCTTCTCCAGCGAGCCAGCGGCTCTCGCGGCCTGGTTCTCGCTCCTCTAGGCCTCCCTCGTCCTCCCTCTTGATCCTAATACCTGCAAAGAAGAATTAGATTGAAGAAATTCCCGAAAAAACATCAAAACAAATCGACGAAACAGGGAGCGATCGCCCTGTTTTTCGTCCCTGTTTCGCGACTGTCCGGCGGCTGTCCGTCGCTCCTCGCGGCTTCTCTCGAATCCCTCTTGATCCTAGAACCTGCAAAGAAGGAAGAAATGAATAAAAACCAAATAAGATTACAAATTCAGTGAAGAAACAGGGAGAGGAAACTCCCTGTTTTCGCAACTGTTTCTGCGCGGTTGCGAGCTTTGGCGAGGACGGCGGTTGCGTTGCTTGGTCGGGTCGTGACGGTAGTCGTGAGATGACTGTGTGGACAGTGGAGAGGAGTATGGATTGGTGGTTTGTGATGAGAATCACTTGTGAGGGGAACGACAAGTACGGGTCGATCCCACGAAGAAGGTGAATGCAATTGATATTTAAGAAATTATCTAAACTAATTTAAATGGAAAATGGGGGTTACAGCATTTTTAAAAGAAAACTAAATTAAAGATAAGAAAAATAAAATAAAATGATAGAATGAAATGAGATGGATGGAATGAAATGGGTTTGGTGGGCTTGGACTCACCAATGAGTTAGCAAAATTATCTAAATCTAGATTACTGAAATATTAAACGAGAAGCTTTAGGGATGAGAATCCCTTGCTTAAAAATAAAAATTAAAAAACTCCTTCGGCTTAGGTGTAGCGCCCATAGAGGAAAAAATTAGAGAAAGACGTTTAACTTGGTTTGGTCATGTGCGGAGGAGACCGAGCACGGCGCCAATTAGAAAATGTTTAGATTGGCAAGTTAATGGAGGGTGTAGACGGAGGGGACGACCGTTGAAAACTTGGATGAAGACGGTGAATGAAGATATCATTGAGCTTGGATTAGGTGAGGAAATGTGGGAAGATCGCATTGCTTGGAGAACCAAAATCTCGGCGATGTACGCGGACGAAAGTCAATGTCGCATGATGATTGCCAAAGGTGCTCATCCAGGCTCAGCTCTTCTAGGAGATGGCTTAGGAGACCTGGATCAGCACTCCTTTTTTTTTTTTCTTTTGTACATAACGGACTTGTTGCCTGATAATAAGGGTTACAAAGGGCCGTCACCCCCTTTAGAGAATGGCGATGTACGCGGACGAAAGTTAATGCATGATGATGATGATGGACTCCTTTGTGGGGAAGATGAGAGTCCATGTGTCTAGACTAGAACATAGAGTCATGTCACGATACATATATTAAACTTTGGTTATCTAGATGTTTAGCTATGTTATCTAAAGCTCCAATAACTACACTGACCCCCTCACTTTATCCCCCTGCGAGCTAAACAATCCAATTGGAATTGAAAAGCCCCCTTTACATGTAACCATATACCACTACCTAGTCCCCAATTAACCTCAACCACTCATTGTAAATGACTGGAGTGTTACTCTATCTGTGCTAACTGGTTGCATGTTCTCATATGAAAAATGAAACTTTGAATTTGGTTTCAATCGTTAAGGCAAATTTGTGGTCGATTTTTGATGGCAAAATTTCCCACATTGATATTGATGGCGTACTCCTTTCAGAGTTTTCACCCACCGGCAAGTTTTTCAAAACAGGCAGACAGAAGGAGACGTATGCCTTAAGATACAACCGATGATCAATATTGACCTACTTTTTCTTTTTCTTTTTGGTTATTGAAAATTGTGGTAGTATTTAGAATTTTGATTAGGTTTACAGCAGTAAGCCATTATCTTTATTCAGTTGTCCTTATTATATTTCAGTCTTTGAAGTCTTGTTCCATTCTTGTTCCCTTTTCTTGACAACCTTGGAAGCTTCCGCCAAGGTTGTTTATACCATCATTAGTCTTTCTTAGCATTTGTTTAGAGTTGTCTTCTTTGAGGCATTGGTTGGTGGGAGTCTGTTGTAACACAATCTACCTTTTTATGACTGACCCATTCTTCCAGAACAAAATTGGACCTTTTAAAAATTGGTTTCTCCATAAATGTGATGAAGCAATAGAGAGATATTGAAAGAACTTGTGGCATTACCTAGGCATATTCCAGAACAGCGAGTATATGGACAAGAGCAGTCAGATGCTATCATATTTGGTGATTTATGCAAAAAGAAAACGCACTCACCCTTTCTAAACGTTGTAGAAGAGCAGTCTTGAATTGGCGGACACCTCTTCCGCTGGGTGTAGGATCCAACCTATGAGCTTTCTCAAATGCATAGAACCGACCTAATTCCAACACCAACTCACAAGGATTAGGCCCATAAAATAGCATTCAGAAATGAAATTAGCATTGTACCAACTACCAAGTAGGGGACAAGCAAATAGCGATAAACTGTCATATGAGAGAAGCATATACGAGAAAGAAGGATCTTCTCCGAAGTTAAATTGGCATTTAAGTTTTTGTCATGTCATAGATCCTCTCAATTCTGATCAAAGACAGTTTTAAAATACTTACTAGATCTTAAACTTCCATCAGTAATAAAACTTACAGTGTGCTAAAATTAAACATATCTCTATATCTATCTGATTTACTTTAAACCTTCTACACAACTGAACTTTAAAATCAAAATCTATCTGATTTACTTTAAACCTTCTACACAACTGAACTTTAAAATCAAACAAACCCTACCAATAGCCATGCTGTAACACTCTGTCCTGCAACTCCTTGCCCAGATGGAAACTAAGTATAGCTTGAATCAACCCAAGAGGTGAGGATCCCCCATCTATGAGTTAACACATGTCTAACTGTCTAAGCTGGGAAGAGGGTCTTCTGCTATTGGATAATATTGAGGAAATATGGATAAGCGATCTCTTACCCAAAATTTGTTTCTTTATGTGGGTGACCATTGATTCCGAAGTGGCTAAGAGAATGTGGGCACCGTTTTAACTGGATATCCAGTGGTGAAGTTAAATGGAGGAAACATAAAGCCAAGGGTCGAAAATGAAGGCTGATCGTATCACATCCATAGGCGATTGGCTCTGGGCTCTCATCCCCTTCGCAATCTTGTGGATTTTGTGGAAAAATGGATGCTAGGATGTTTAAATAGTTGACCACTTGATACTCATTTTTTTTATCAATCAAACTCAGGCCATAAAGTTATTAAAAAGAAAAAGTTAGAAGCTAATAGGTGAGGTCACGTGACTAGCCAGAGCAAAATAAAGATAAAAAAGTAAACTGCTGCCCAGGGCCTATTACAAATAGAAAATACTATCCCAATTGAACCAGCAAACATGGAATTCCAGGTCTTTGAACACTCCCCAGGTGGCTCCCCATTGTCAAATAAGAGAATGCACTGCCATAGAGAGGGATTGGGTGTCTTTCTTCAAGCCTTTGAAGATTCTTGTATTTCTTTCTTTCCAAATCACCTAAATAGCTTAAACGAGAACTCTATCCCAAAGTTAAACGCCTTTAGATGAGAGGCTAGGTCCACTGAATAAGGTTGGTGCTAGCAGAAGGAGGTTGACTGTGAGCTTCCTGGCAAAAGGAAGGGTTAGCCACAACAGAATAGTAAAGGGACAGGGAAAAAAGGGGACTCATGGAATCCTAAAGAAAATTAAAAAAAACACAATCTGTTGGCAATTATGACCTCCATTAGACCTCCTCTGGCCAAGTTGTCCACTAGTTTTTCCACTGTGAGGACTCTTCCATGATCAATGGCCCATGAAGAATTTTACCCTTGGAGGAACTTCATTCTTCCAAAAATCTTGTGACCAAAAGGAGGAAGAATGCATAGATTGCTAGCTACCAGAGCCTTAGTCTGCAGCTTCAGATGAGAATCTAACACTGAAAATCTACCTTATTTATCCTTCCAAACCCCTTTATCCTCCTATTCTGATATGTGGAACTGTTGTAGTGATTCCAGGCGGGTGACGAGGTAAGGCAACTCTAAATCCTCGACTCCTCTCCTCAGATGAAGGTTCCAGTTGGAGGAGTTGTTAGATGCTCCCATACCCACGGTATTGTTCATTCCCCATTGCTTTCCCTATTAGAAAGGAAACCCCTAAAATATTTTTTAATTAACCCCACTTGAGCTCTAACATTTAACATTTCTACTTACTTAGCCAGTCACTGTAAACTAATAACTGGAATCTACCCAGGATTGCTAACATAAGGTAAGATAGATATAGAGATGATAAACATATGATATGCAGAAATCAAAACAGAAATGAATTACAAAATATGTAGTATAATACAAGAAATTTCTCTAAACTATCTTAGAGATCCAAGCCAATTTCTTGGTTTACACTTGGGGATTAACTGTAAGATCAAGCTAAATAGTTTATTGAAATAAAAGATAGAAATAAAAGATAGATATGATTTATTGGAATGTACAAAAGATAAAAGATAGAAGCTTACAAGATAAAAAGCGTAAGGATTTTCACGCTCGAAACTCGCTTACCCTAAACTTGGAAAACAACTTACTTAAATAGAGAGGTTCCAAGCGAAGATAAGCCTCGCTGGAGGATAAGGTTGGTGGACTATTTGTCATTTGTAAACATAATTGAGATAATGCGAATACTATTCACATATGACTGTCGGCAGATACTATTAAAGATGCTTCGACTGTAGCTGCTTTTGTAGTGGGTGAACAGTGGCTTCACGTGGATGCCTTTGCAGAAAGAGATGTTGTCGGGCTATCGGGATCGAAAGTATCATGTTTTGTAGTGGTGTTGGCAGATACTGCCTTTGGTAATGCGGACGGTAGGTCCATCAATCAAGTGGAGAGAAGACGTCATAACAGTCATCCTCATTGAGTGGAACTGTTGGTTCATCGTTTTCATCTGAATCTTCTGAACAAATCTTTGACAATGTTTCAAAGAGTTGAGCCTTTGTAGGTTTTCCCCTAAGCTGCTGTCGTATATGTTGACGAAGAAGCTTAGCCTGTGAGAGAGGTTCAATGGGATTCACCTGAGGAGCAGGAGAATGATTCTTGCCTGAGAAGAAGCGGAAAACTCCTTCTTTTGTAACTCTGGAGTGGTCAAACTGTGCCCACCACTTTACTTTAAAACGGCGGCAGAACCACAAGGGAGCATTCTTGGATTGATAAGGTTTGCTCAATGCTGAGCAGGTATAATCCCAGCATAAGATCCAGGATAAACCGAATCTGATGAAGAACCAAAGTTACAAAACCTGCTCTGTAACAGGAATTGGAGGTTGGTACTTTTCTTGAAAAATCTTCCATCCTTCTTGAACAGCAGGAGGGAGGATATCTTGGATCGGACCAAAATGGCTCCACCAAATATGTTGAAACCATAGGGGAACAAACTTTTGTTTAAACTTCTGGCAGAAGAAAAAGAACCATGAGTGGCCACAATTCTGCGATTGTATGTGGAAGGCTCTTGACCAAGCTAGTTTGTAGTCAAGATAATTGTATGTCTGAGGAACATAGTTCACTGAGAACTTCTTGTGATAGTGAGGGAGCTGATGTCAGTCAGCTTCTGAGAGAACTTTGAGGATCTGACACTTGGAATGTGTGATCCTTTCTTGGTGGTATTTGTCATGATGGTGGGTGATGATCACAGAATCTGAATCTACGAGGATAAACTCATAGAACTCCTGTGATTTTGAACTATCTGCTTCTTCAAACTGTTGTTGTTGAGGAAACAGATTCTTGGCGATGAGCTGAGGCACTTTGACTAAAGCATACATAGATGGCTCGATCATAGTGATATAATCAAGACATGCTTTAGGAATGTATGGATTTGGTGCCGAAGTTTGCGGCTTTGTGAAACTGGTCATGGTGGAACCAGTTGCTTCTTCTTGGTTCAACGGAGTGAACTTCTGTGAAAGGGAGAGAGCATAAGAAAGAGGGGCTTGATGCTGTGAGGCAGAAGGCGCCATAGTATATTGGGACTTTGATTTGGGTTTGGAAAAAGGAGGAGGGCGAGAGGAGGATGAGTTAGAAGAACTCATATTTGCAAGAACTCTCTTGTTAGAAAATCTGCAAGAGAATTATCAGCTCCTTTTATAAACTTAATTTCAAAATCAAAGGCTGAAAGGAGACCTTGCCATCTGGCAAAGATCTGTTTGGAAACGAGATTTAAAACATCTTTAGTTAAAATCTCTTTTGCAGATTGACAATCAACTTGTAATAAAAACTTTTGATTTATTAAATCATCTTGAAATTTCATGATGCACAAGACAATTGACAAAACCTCTTTTTTCACTGTGGAATAATTGTATTGGACAGAGTTCCAAATACCAGAATGGTATCGGACTAATTGGATGGAAGTAGAATCAGGGAGACGATGTTTAAGAATACCACCGTATCCTAAATTTGGACGCATCTGTTTCTACAATCTTGTAAATCCCTAGACAAGGCAGATGTTTGACTTTAGATTTGACTTGACGGACAACCTGAGAATGGGCTTCAGTTCATGGGCCTGGGTTTTTCTTAAGCCTGGCAAACATGGGTTTTAATAAAACTCTAAGGCCTTTGTAAAAATCTGCAACATAGTTAAGAGAACCTAAAAACCGTTGTAACTGGTTTTTATCTTTTAACTCATCTGGGAATTTGTTTGCAAAATCAATTGCCCTAGAGATGGGGGTGAGAGTCCCATGAAAAATCTTGTGTCCAAGAAATCAGACATAGGTTTGAAAAAGATTGATTTTTGTTGGAGAAAGAACTAAACCATTTTCTTTGATAATTCTTTCAAATTGATACAAATGTTTCCAGTGGGGCTGGAATTGATTATGAGAAAACAAGTATATTATCGATATACACGATTGTAAAGGTTGATAAAGGAGAGAAAATATCAGTCATGATATTTTGAAACTCACTAGGAGCATTCTTGAGGCCAAAGGGCATAACATTCCATTCAAAATGACCAAATGGAACATTAAATTCTGTCTTGTAACGATCAAAGGGATGAATATGAATTTGCCAAAATCCAGATTTGAGATCAAACTTTGAGAAAACACAGGCTGAGTGTAATCTTGTAAGGAGATCTCTCTTGTTAGGTATAGGATACCTAATCCATTGCAAAGCTTGGTTTAAAGACTTATAATTGATAACAAGGCGAGGACTTCCTCGTTCTAATTCAGCCGCTTTGTTAACATAAAAGGCTGCACAACTCCAGGGAGATTTAGAATGTCTAATAAGTTTCTTTGAAAGCAAAGCTTTGATTTCTTTTTTGCAATGTTCCATGAGCTCAGAATTCATTTGAATTGGTCTAGCTTTGGTTGGAATCATTGAATCTTTGAAAGTGGGTTCATAAGGAAGACAAACAACATGACGTTGGCGATGCCAAAAAGCATTAGGAAGTTCAAAACATAATTCCTTTGTCAAATGTTCTTGGTATTGAACTATTTGAGTTTGGAGTTTGGTGTCTTGAACTTGCTGATCAATGCGTCTGAATGTAATGTCTGCTTTAAGGGATTGCAAATGTTGTTGTTTCTGAGAAATGAAATTAAGAAAACAAGTATCATTCCTGATATTGTTAATTTCTATAATTTCAGGTTTGTAAAGAAAAGGAAACTCAACGTCTGTGCCAAGAATTTGGGTTTTAATTCCCAATGTTGTAACAGAAAAAGGATAGATTGCTGCAAAAAATGGTGTTCCAATAATCATTTTTTGGACCATGTTTTGGACTAGCAAAAAATCTTGTTTGATACAAACTTTGTCTCGGCAAATATGAGCATTGGTTAATTTGTATTGTATAGCTAACTTTGAATTGGTAGTTGTATACATTTTTTGTTTTGTAAGTTCAAAATATTTGGTAGGTATTAATCCTTCCGCAACACAGTTAAGATCAACTCCGGAATCAATAAGAGCTATACATGGGATAGTAATCACTTTATTGATAACAATGTTAACTTTGCAAAACCATCGCTGATGTGTAACTTTGTTGATTTCATAGAGAAAAAGAGGAGGAGTAATCTCTACAGGAGTTTCAGAAGAAGAGGGTATATCAGGTAAGGACGTATTTTGAAGTCCATTGATACGAAGATCAAGGAGAGAATGATTTTGTTTTAAAATCATAATGTCTTTTTTGACATGATTGACTTCTTGCTGAAGATCAGATAAGTTGACCAGGATAGAAGAGGTGGATCTTCTAAATTTGTCAATAATCTGTTTGTGATCATAAAATGGATTTATGACCTCTGGGGTTGGTTTTGTAGTTAATTTTGTTTTGATATGTTGAAGATACTCTGTTTTGAGCTTAGGATCTTCAATTCGATCAACAAAATCAAGAAGAATACTGGATTATTTTGTTTTTGAAAACATATTGATACTTTGAAGGTTATGATAATGACATGCCTCTACGCATTCTCCATCACTAACCTTGTCAGATTGTTTGGAATCAGAAGAATAATTCAAATTGAGAATTTGAAGATCTTCGTCTGAATTTTCTGATTCAGAGTTCATTAGAACCTGAAGAAACATGTTCTTGATATCGTCAGGAGCTTGAAGTTCTTGAATCTTTTGGGTCGTTCTGCAATTCTTTGCATAGTGACCAGGGCGACCACATTTAAAGCAAACGGGCTTTGAATGGGTATGGACTGGATACTTCTTGAATGGTTTGGTAGGCTTGGGTTTATGCATACCATGCTTCTTAGGCTGACTATAATATTGATTATAGTCTTTGGGCTGAAGTTGTTTAGGTCCATAAGGTTTTTTGGATCTAAACTGTCTAGCAGGATGTGACCTGTATTGTAATTTTGATTGAGAAGGCTTTTGATGAGGGAGCTTAAAATCATCATAGCCATATTGTTGACAGAAATCGCCAAGTTCTCTTGGGCCATTGATATTCTGTTTCTTTAACTGGGTTTTAAGTTTTAAATCATTACAAATGCGCAAAACACATTTGTTAATGAAACTAATGATATCTCCAAATGTAAGACGTTCATAAGGAATGTTTTTTGGATAAATTTCTTGCAATTTTTCTCTTACATTTTCAGCAAAGATTGGTGGAAGACCATAAATGAACTTTCTCTTCCAAAAGGGTTATTTGCATCTGATTGAAACATAACCTTCTTGAGGAAGATGTCTTTGTACCACCGAAAGTCGCTCAAAGTCAGACATTTGTGGATCATCAACAAATCTTTGGATTTGTTCTGGAATTCACTAGGATCTCCCATAAAATGTTTTAAAATACAAAAAATCAGAGTATGAACTAAATCAGAGATCTCTGAACCTTGTTCTGTTTTTATAGGATTACCTAATAAGTCAACTTTTACTGCATTAAAAATTGATTATTGCTCACCAATTGTTAGGTAGTTATCCCACCATCCTTTGAGTAGTCCAGAAAAGCCAGCAATGATAAGTGATGCAATTGTCCTATCATTTTTTCTTTCGCTACGATGAGCCGAAGCCATCATAACCATTTCCTGGGTTAACTGAATAATATTTTCTTTAGTTAAACCATCTATGTTCCAAGTATAGAGGTTTCCTGTAGAAAACGACCCATAGACCTGAAGAGATTTCTCTTCATATTGCATGTCAGGGAGTGATGGTCTTGGATAAAAATTTCTAGTTGTTGAAAATGGATTTTGATTTTTTCCATAAGATTTAGCAAACTTAATGGGGTTGGCTTGGTATTGGATGTAGTTTAAACTATCCAGTGCAGCCATAGGATCAAAATCACTATCCGAATTCATTGCTTGGAAAGACAATGTATTGATTTGAAGATTTGATTTTAAATTGAGAGCAACCAATTTAAGATCAATTTCTTTGATTAATTGGTTTGGTGTGGTTAACACATTTTGTTCAACAGGCGTAGGTGTAAAGTACGTTGCTGGTTTTGATACATTAAAGGCTTGCTTTTGAGCCAATTGGGTATGAGCCAATTGATCTTGGTGGACTTGATCTTGGATCAATTTATCACCAATCTCATGAAGCAAGATATTGGTGTAATTATTCTGTTGAATAATTTTACCAAGACCTTTAAATGTATTATCTACCTGGGGATCTTTGAAAGGTGATGCCAAAACATCACAACCTAAAGTCGAAAATTTAATTTCTTCTAAAGGTGGCAAGATAGATTCTTTGGCGGAGTTAGTTTCAGTTGTATGCCAGAATTTTGAATTAGTTTTAATAACATTTATGCTAGGAAGATAATCAGAAAAATACCAATCTAAAAATGATAAATTTTCTTGCATTTCTTCACAACATGCATAATTTTTTTTTCCTAATTCAGTTCTTTGTTCTTCTGTTGTTTGAGCATACAATTGCTCTCTTCTTTGACTAATGGAAGGTTTTACAAAGTCTCGTTTGATCCATTCTTTATCAAGGATAAACTCTGTTTGTCAAACATTCAATTGAGGATGAGAGGGAGGATGATCTTCCATCTCAGATTGAGTGGGTGACTCAGGATTGTAGATTGGTTGCGGGATCTGAGGAAATTGTGGATTATTTCTCAGACTGGCAAGATCTAAATGAGGAAGGACATCAGGAAGTGTCTGAGCCCTTGAGATTTGTGATGGTGCTGTTTTGAAGGAAGATGCTGATCTTCTTCCTGAGTCAGACAATTTTAAACTTGTCTTTCTGGACTCAGAGAATTGAAACTCAACCGTTCCGTCTTTAAGAGTAAGAATTTGACTCAATCGACTGGGAATAGGTCTTCTAGGTTCAGTGGGAACCTGCCAAGTGACTGGAAGGGTGATTTGGTTCCAGTGGATTGTCTTTGGGACAATAACACTTGTTTTTTCTTTATTTGCTTGAAAAAGAATGGTATATCCTTTTGCAGACTCCATCAATGCCTTGGGACTCAACTGAGTCTTCATGGCTTTGTAGGTTATCTTATAGATCAAAGCCAATGGTTTTGATCCAAGAAGCATGTCATATCTAGATGTCTGGTTATTGAGAGTCAATGTCTCGAGGATATGTGGATCCATAAGAGATACTGAGAAATTGGGGTAACAATCAAAATAGAATGGACCCATTGCTAGAGTTGACTCTGCAATTTCTAAGAGCGAGTCATCGAACCTATTGTGCCGACAATCGCGAAGAGCGATTAAAACACAGGTATCTAACCCTGTTCTTGTAAGGGGTTTTATCCAAATTTGAATCAATCCAATATGGATATACTTGTATTCATGACTTTGAAGAAACTCCAAAGTTTCATTTGAAAAAAGTTGTTTTAAATCCATAGATCCATCAAAAGATATAGTTTGTTCAACCATATCAATCAGATCTTCTGTTTTTTGAGAAAATAGGGTTTTGGAAACATTGTAGATATTTTTGTAAGGAATCTCTGGTATTGAGCATTTTTGTAAATTCTTTTCAACTTCTGAAATTCTACATTCCATTTGGTTTACACCATCTGGAATCTGTCTTGACCTAGAGCTAGAAGCTCGGGTAAATCTTGAAAGCAAAGACACTTTTCAAAATCTTTGAGGTTTGAGGATTGGGAACACTGTACTCGGACCACCTACAGCTGGAATACCAGTATGGGACCACCTAACCCGTAAATACTGCGCTCAACATGGCGACTTACACAGGGTTCATAACGACTGACCAACATACCTACAAGCTTACCAACGCTATCAACGGCTGACCAACAGTACCTAGGACTCACCAACACTTTTCCCCCCGAAGTAAGAGAGACATGGCTCTGATACCAATTTCTACCCAGGATTGCTAACATAAGGTAAGATAGATACATAGATGATAAACAGATGATATGCAGAAATCAAAACAAAAATGAATTACAAAATATGTAGTATAATACATGAAATTTCTCTAAACTATCTTAGAGATCGATACAGCCTCAAGCCAATTTCTTGGTTTACACTTGGGGATTAACTGTAAGATCAAGCTAAATAGTTTATTGAAATAAAAGATAGAAATGAAAGATAGATATGATTTATTGGAATGTACAAAAGATAAAAGATAGAAGCTTACAAGATAAAAGGCGTAAGGATTTTATTAAATCTCTTTTGCAGATTGAATAAAAACTTGTATTGGACAATTGACAATTGACAAAACTTGTAATAAAAACTTTTGGTTTATTAAATCATCTTGAAATTTCATGATGCACAAGACAATTGACAAAACCTCTTTTTTCACCGTGGAATAATTGTATTGGACAGAGTTCCAAATACCAGAATGGTATCGGACTAATTGGATGGAAGTAGAATCAAGGAGACGCTGTTTAAGAATACCACCGTATACTAAATTGGACGCATCTGTTTCTACAATCTTGTAGGCTTTTGGATTGGAAATCCCTAGACAAGGCATATGCTTGACTTTAGATTTGACTTGACGGAAAACCTGAGAATGGGCTTCAGTCCATGGGCCTGGGTTTTTCTTAAGCCTGACAAACAGGGGTTTTAATAAAACTCTAAGGACTTTGTAAAAATTTGCAACATAGTTAAGAGAACCTAAAAATCGTTGTAACTGGTTTTTATCTTTTAACTCATCTGTGAATTTCTTTGCAATGGAAATCACATAAATCCCTAACAAAATGCATTTGAACAAAAATTTAAAACGTAGCACTTCACTATATTTAACAAGATGAACCTAATTATTAAACATAGGTTAAACATCTAAAAATGTCAGCATTTTCACTACATTCATGCCATTTCAGTAGGTCTAACCCACGTACTGGTACTGTACACTGTAGAACAATGTACTTCATATGATACCAAATCTACCAATTCAAATATTTCAATATTCATAGCCCATTCTAAATGAAAACTATAGACACTAAAGTTGCGATAAGATTGTAGAAACAACACAGAAACCGTGTGCTATCTGAGCTGAAATTTTCAAGAAAGTTATGAATTAACATCAAAAATTTAGGAACGCATTCACAATTCCTTGAAATACATATTTAGGTCCCCGCCATTAAATTTCTTGATAAAGGGTCTTTGTGAGTGCTTAAAGACGGACCTTTCGGGTGGTCTTCGCTAATGGGCGTTAGCCAACCTACTGGACGACTTGTGTCGTGCCTAAGCTGGGACCTCACTCGCTTCATGATAATGATATTAATAGATAAATTCCGTTATCCTACTTAACACGGATCTCAAGGCACACATGTCAAAATGAGTGGATGTTGATATTTAATTTTTTTTTCTCAAAATTTCAGCTCAAATAATATAATTTTCATATTTAGTGTTCTTAATTTATGATGAAAACTAAGGAAGTCTTCCTAAGTTAGTAAAAACCAAAGATGAGGGAACGACCTCACTGTCAAAGATCGATTCACCAAGATTTCCAGTGGTCTGAGTCTGCATGATCCGCCTCCTCTTTTACTACTACTACCACTCATCTCCTACACTCTAATCAAACACTTCTCTCTAGGGCTGAAAACCGAACCGACGGTTCGATTTTTCACCTAAACCGTGAACCGAACTGACTTAGGTCTATTTTAAAATTTTCAAACCGAAACCGAACCGACCATTAACAAAACCGATCCGAAATCGAACCGATTCTAATTTATGCAAACCGTAACCGAACAGAACCAACTAAAATCGAATCAAAACCGAAATAAAATCGAACCGACCGACTATTTTAAACATATTGTATTATTTATAAATAAAATATATATTATTTATTATATATATTCGGTCGGTTCAGTTTAGTCGGTTAAAATCACATAGAAACCAAAAAACAGAACCGACTACTTCGATTTTGAATTTTTTAAAATCGAAACCGATCCGAACCGAATTTAAACCGAACCAATCGGTTTGGTTTAGATCGGTTCAGTCGATTTAATTGGTTTGATTGGTTTTTTGTTCAGCCCTACTTCTCCCAGCTGCACAAAATGAAGTAGAGATTTTAGTACACCGCCATGAATGCTAGCAAGCAACTTAGTTCACTTCAAGAGAGATCCAGTGAGTGAAAGAAAGCAAGAAACAG
This sequence comes from Berberis vulgaris, assembly GCA_963556465.1. Taxonomy (NCBI): domain Eukaryota; kingdom Viridiplantae; phylum Streptophyta; class Magnoliopsida; order Ranunculales; family Berberidaceae; genus Berberis; species Berberis vulgaris. The sequence goes on from OY747127.1 coordinate 20,626,502, forward strand.
AAGAGAGAGGGTTTACAAGTGAAAACGAACGAACGAAGAACCCTAACTTAGCAAAGACGGAAACGGAGAGCTAAAAGAAAGTAAAAGAGAGGTTCAGTGCTTTAAGCTACCCTTTTAGAGAGAAGACAGAGAGAAAGCAGAGCAAATGAGAAACTTTGGTAGATGCGTGAAGAAATAACAAAAAAATATACCCCAAATTCTTACTGAGTAGTGTGTCAAGTAACTTATCGAATAATGGGATTAGAAAATGCAACAACTTTTTGTGTTTATTACACACAAGGGACTCTTCATTATCTTAGCTTACGTTTCACGCGGTCGTTTTCAGACTGGCTTGAACTCCCCTTCGTCGTATTCGAACGATAGGATGTAAATAGCTGAATACACGAGGGTAAAGTTGGAAGAGAATTCAAAATTCAAACGCACGGTTTTTATGCGCCTATTGTTTCGGGCTTGTTCAGCGAAAATTGACCGTTTGGGCTGATACATGAATTGGAAGTTCTAAATTGTCCTCATGAAAACTGAAAAGCCAATTTTGTTTTGCAATGTTTTGCAAGGATAGTCCTGTCGTTCAGTGTACAGGTGGATAATATTGTTTGATGAAAAGTTGGGGGTATTTAACTAAATACGAATAAAAGAATCCGGAATTTCGAGTTAAATGTCGGCTTCGTTTATTCTCAATAAATACGAATGATATTTTAATAGTTGGTGGGACCCATTTTCGGGTAGAAATTTGCCCACACTCTGCACCACTGCTTTTCGACGCCTATATTCCTTTTCTTTTAGCAAATCTAATTTTTGCTTTACTTTATTAATCGTAACTTTTGTCTTTGTTATTCAAAAAGCAAGCACATCCCAGTGTTTAGACTTATCTTATAACTACTTTATAAAAAAATTAAAAAAAGAAGAAAAGGAACCAGCTTAATAACACCACTATTTTTGCTAAAGAACATCATCAATCCCTTAGTTTCTGAAGGACACCACCATTTTCTGAAGAACACCGCCTTTTTAATAACACCATCAATATAAAAAAAAAACTTACCCATTTTCTTCTCTCTCCTTTTTTTTCTCCCTCAATCGCCACCTCTCCTCCTCACCACCACCACCATCACCTCTCCACCGCCACTTCTTATCTTTCTTCTTCTTCTTCGATCACCACCACCATCATGCCATAGCCACTTCTCATCCTCCTCATTCCTTTCTCTTCTTCTTCAATCACTACCACCACTGCTACCTCTTATCGCACCTCCTTCCCATTTTTTTTCCTTATCCTCTTTTTTTTTTTCCTTCATTCTCGAGGAGGTTCCTGTGAGTGGAGATTCCCCACTCGCCGAAATCTCCGCGAAGACAAAAAAATTGTCCACCCCAAAGGCTCTTACAAGTGGGAAACCCACACCTGCAGAGATTTGGGCGAGTGTGGGTTCCCCACTCATAGGAACCTCCAGGAGAGCGAAAGTGAATTTTTTTTTTAAAAAGGGAGGAGAACAAGAGAAATAAAATAAAATAAAATAAAACAGATAAGAAGAAAAAGATGGGAGAATGTGGGATGCGAGGTGACGGTGGTGATTGATGGAGAATAAGAATAAAACGAGGGGATAAGGAGGATGAGAGGTGGTGGTGATTGAAATAGAATAAGAAGAAAAAAAAATAAGAGAAAAGGAGGAGGAGAGGTGGTAGTGGTGAAAAGGAATATGATGAGAGGTGGCGGTGGTGATTGATGGAGAATAAATTGAGATATGAGAAGAGGGGTTAGGTTTTTTTTGTTTATATAGTGGTTGTGTTTTTCAGCAGATCCAAAAAAAGGTGGGCGGTGGTGTCCTTCAGTGGAATTGGTAGTGTTATTTAGCAGCGGCCTTAAAAAAGTTACTAAACAAGAGTTGTCTATAGTTGGGGATTTTTTGCACTACAAAAAAAATTCGTTTCAGCAACGGCTAAAAACCGTTGCTAATTGGCAAAAAATCGTAGCTAAAATGAATTAGCAACGGCTCAACAACCGTCGCAATACCGTTGCTATTTTAATCGTCGCTATTTGAATCAGCAACGACATACTACCCCGTGGCTAATTTGCAACGGCTAAGTCTGACGCAAATTGAAAAATATCGACGGTTTGCTATTTAGCGACGGCATGGAAGCCGTTGCTAAATTGCAAATCCAATTGACAAAACAACCACGGTATTTGTCGTGGCTATTTAGGGACAACTTTGTTGCAAATCATATTGACAAATGAAATTTACAAATTACAAATGATAATTCATTTTTTATAATGAAATTAGCTCTTAATGAACTTCCATTCTGAAAATTAATAGAAACTACCAGAACTAAATTTAATTGATCAATAACATGACAAGAGACTTAATTGATCAAAATTATAACAAAAATTACACAGAATCTCTAGAATATCATACAAAAATTACAAAAAAATTAAAAAGAATCCATACAAAATTACAAAAAACCACAAAAAAATTTATTCGATGGGTGTCGAGGGAGGCGGCTGACTTCTCCTATGTTGGTTTCTTCTCTGCGGGTTGAGAGCAAATTTTTGGTTGAGAGAAATTTTTTGTTTAAGTTGGTTGGTAGAGAAAATTTGAATTTATATATAGAGAGAGGTAATTGAAGGGGATTGGTTGAGTTAGTTTTACGCGGATCGGTGACGTGGTTTGGTTTAGTGCGTTGGATTGAGCTAAAGTTTTTGGGTGTTATTGACGGTTAAGATGAGGTTTTATCTGTGTAATAATTAAAAAAAAATCAATTAGCGACGGTTTTTTGCCGTAGCTAAATGTTTTTGTATATAATTTTTTTTCAAAAAATCAATTAGCGACGGTTTTATGACGTCCCCAATAGAAAAATATTTGTAAAACTTAGCGCCGGTTTGTGGCCGTAGCTAAATGTTTTTGTGTATAATTTAAAAAAAAATTCAATTAGCGACAGTTTTTTGCCGTAGCAAAATATTTTTGTGTATAAATAAAAAAAAAAAAATTACCGACGGTTTTGTGCCGTCGCTAATTTTTTTTTTGTAAAACATAGCGACGGTTTTTTGCCGTAGCTAAATATTTTTGTGTATAAAAAAAACAATTAGCGACGGTTTTGTGCCGTCGCTAAAAAAAATCTTTGTAAAACATAGCGACGGTTTTTTGCCGTAGCTAAATGTTCTTGTGTATAATTTTTTTTCAAAAATTCGATTAGCGACGGTTTTGTGCCGTCGCTAATAAAAACATCTTTGTAAAACTTAGCGACGGTTTTTTGCCGTAGCTAAATGTTTTTGTGTATAATTCTTTTTTCAAAAAATCAATTAGCGATGGTATTTTGCCGTAACTAATAAAGAAATCTTTTTTTTTTTTGAAAGGCAAACAAGGTTTTAATAGGATCCTAGAACCCATAAAGATGCCGCAAGCTGGGTTTGAACCCATGACCTAGTGGTACCATCCGCCAAGCTCTAACCGTTCAGCTGTCATGCCATTGGCTAATAAAGAAATCTTTGTAAAACTTAGCGACTGTTTGTTGCCGTAGCTAAATGTTTTTGTATATATTTGTTTTTTCAAAAAATCAATTAGCAATGGTTTTGTGCCCTTGGAATTGGCTATGGATGACAAAAGTGTAAAAAAGTTGTAATAATATTTTTTCAATTAAAAGACAGAAATACCCCTAGAATTATTAAGAATAAGGAATCTTCACTATTCATTTGAGAAATACGAGTTATACTATTCAGATAAGGGTGGGCGCGCTCTACGTGCATAGATATTTGATACTTTTTTATTTTATTCCAAAAGGCCGATATATAGTTTATAAATAATTTGAGGACTTTAAATAAATTATTATATTAAATGCTTAAGTATAATTAATCAATGTTTATGAGGAACTGATGTTGACTACAAAAATATGAAATACGAAATATGAATGGCTAAATGGAAAACAAAAAAGTTAACTGTAAGGTTATTTTTATAATTTATAGATAGTTGGGGGGCTTGAAATACATAATGTTATGGACTTAGATATAATATATCAATATTTAAGATGGCTGGGTTGGATTGTAAAAATTATGAAATGTGAAAATTTTCAAAAATTAGATGTAATGGCTTATTTATAATTTATAGATAATTGAAGGGCTTCAAATAAATTATGTTAGGGGCTCAAGTGTAATTAATAAATATTGAGAGGGGATTGTTTGATTATTAATAATTTGAATTTGGGAGGGATAAACCGTAAAAAGATGTAATAATGTTTTTTCGGTTAAAAGACACACATACCCCAAGCACTATTCATTGGTCTGTTGGTTTTAAATGTAATTATTAAGAATAGGGACGGGTAAAACGGAAAAGTAAAGTTAGAGTTGAAGATATAATTTTTTTTATTCATTTGGGGAAGAATCATTATATAGTCCAAGATGTTCAATCCAGTTAATTACCATAACAATCATATGTAATTTATATTTTTTCAATATTCTAGAATGACCATATTCAATTGGGATATCTTCATTCTCTCCCTCACTTTCTGTTTTCCTCATCTTCTCTACCACCCCGCTGCCCCTTTATTCCTCCTCCCTCCACCTTCCTCTCGCATTCTCTATCTCCCTCTTTCTGTTGCGCAACCACCCCTCCTTCCTCCCTCTATAATCTTCACCTCCTCCTCCACCTTTCCACTTCCTCTATTTACGAGCACGTATAGTGTTTCCAACCCTAGTATAAAATAAAAGATGAATGCAGGAATATTTTGATAAATTTATAATTATACATGTTTTTAGTATAAGAATGAATAAGAGTAAGCATCACTTAAAAAAAAATCTATATTACAATTCAGAGTTGTGTTTTACTATTTATTGCTGACTGGGACAAAGTCAAATCGAAAGGATTATAGATAAAAGATGGTTAGGATTGAAAGTTGGGAAATGTATTGAATTTGAGGGTTGAGATTCATTTCCTATGATGACATATTTGTAAATATAAAATATGTAGAAGGGCAAAAATAATGAAAAAACTTTTGAAAAAGTTTGTGGAAAGAGAAAACATTGTGTTTTTCTTTTAGCAAAATGAAAATTATCATAACTATCTACATCGTTGTTTGATTTTGATAAACTTAATATCGTTGAAATGCATTTTTGAAGATCTTTTGAACAAAATCAATGTTCAATATAACGGCCAAAATATTAAAAATATATATTTCATAATTAAAAAAAAGTATAATGTATTACACGTTTTTAATATTTTTCAATATTTTAAAAAATAATGAGATGGGTCGATCATACCAGAAAAAATGAGTCGGGCATCTTAATGCACATTTAAACAAAAACCCAAAATTTCATGTTTTGGCGAATTCAAAGATTGAGGGAGAACTCATTATCGGCGTTTGAAATTCCCCCCAACTGATTTAAATTTGACTGAACATGCTTACACTTCAATACTGATTGAAAGCGAAAATGAGGATAGTGACGGAGATGCTAAGTACAAAATAATTAGCAAAAATAAAATTATGTTGAGTGCCAGCACGGGGCATACTCTAGTTTATTACATTCTAAGATGGACGTTCTTAAATCAATAGAAATTGGGTCAAAATGGTATAAAATAAGTTTGGATGTCGATTTAGTGTCCACTTAGGTTTTCGTGCTTAAAAGGACTTTGGACGTGCATGATATGTCTCTCGCGTGTTCTATATGCAACATTCTTCTCATCTACAACAAAGGCTTCTCCTCATCATCATCCGGAACAATTGGAATCGGTACGGAATGATACCAATTGGGTCTATCCCGAAACTTGTAATTTTATACACCTTTTTGTAATTAATTCAAAAACTTCCACTTAATATAAATTCAATAGCATATATTACACAATTGAAATAAACATTTTTGAGCTCCAAATCCAAAATAGCAAAAATAGTTTGGTCTAGTTAGGTAACTTCGGTATTTCAAAATCTGAGTCGTATCAAACTAATTTGGTACAGTTTGGTACATCCCCGAATGGTAAAAAAATGATTTTGTTTGGGATCGGGTCATATGGCATGTTCCAGTTCGATTTCGATTTTTTAGGAAAAAAAAATACCCCCTAAGAAAGAGATAGTTTTGTAGATAATGAAGAGAGAAAATGTGGGAGGACGTGTTGCATTCAACTTTTTGGGTGGGTTGTAGACGGCCATGACCCTGGGCATGTGAGGGAGGGTCGACCGCACAAGGACCCCCAAATCCTAAGGCCCCAATTTGATTTAAGTATTCTTAGGATTTTTAATATATAATATATTAAAATGAATTTGCGCTTAAAATGTATTCAAACATTCTAGTTGCTCCAATGGTCATCATTCTAAACTTTGTAAAGAAGGTTGCAAGTTCAAGTTACTTCCTGCTTCATATTTGTTGGTTCAAGTTACTCCCTAGTCCAAGAGGATACATTTTGTTTCAACACATATATGCATTAAGTGTCATTGTATATGTAAAAGGGGCCCCAAATCATATGCTTCATAAATTCGATTATTTTTAACAAACACATTATGCATTGAAATATTTTGTTTTGAAAGTGAAAATGACCCCAAATCTGAAGTGCCTTCAAATTCTTTTTTTTTTAAACATCAAAATTAAAATTATGTACTTTTCATTGTGTAAAAATGGCCCATCGCATATGGCCTCTAAACTTCTAGGATCGACATTGGTTGTAGAAATGTTGCAGAGAGATGGAGTGGGAAAAAAGGAATTTATCTTCGCAATTTCAATTAGCCGAGCCATGTGCAAGGTCCTTCGTAGTCTGTCAGCCTTGCCTACCCACCTATATAAGGGTGTTACAATCCACCCTCCTTAAGGAGCCCAACATCCCTATTGTTACACTTTCGGCTGGGTCTAACCACTCTCACAACTTTAAAAAGTGTAATATTTAAGGATATAAATTCACACATATATAGTCATCCCCTTCCCACACCCAAGTGACGTAAGACTATAACCATTACCCCTTTTGTAGCCTGTTAGCCTTATTGTTCGTTTATATAAGGGTGTTACAATCAACCCCTTTAAGGAGCCCAACGTTTTCGTTGGCACACTTCCAAATGCGTCTAGTTATGATATCATTCTGTAACGACCCGATCCACATGATATGATATTGTTCGCTTTGGGCCTAATCGTCTTTACGTTGTACGATTTTAAAGGTTTAGTAGGGCTGAACAAAAAACCGATCAAACCGATTAAATCGACCAAACCGATTGGTTCGGTTTTAAAAAATTCAAAACCGAAGTGGTCAGTTCGGTTTTCGGTTTCTATGTGATTTTAACTGACCAAACCGAACCGCCTGAATATATATCATAAATAATATATATTTTATATATAAATAATACAATATGTTTAAAATAGTCGGTTGGTTCGGTTTTATTTCAAATTTGGTTCAATTTTAGTCGGTTCGATTCGGTTACGGTTTGCATAAATTAGAATTGGTTCGATTTTGGATTGGTTTTGTTAATGTCCGGTTCGGTTTCGGTTTGAAAATTTTAAAACCGACCGAAGTCGGTTCGGTTTTTTTTGCCCTAAGGTTTAGAATGACAAAAAGTTGAGAGAACTTATCCTTATGAAACATGTACTATCTAGCTTGCCACAACAATTTACATCCCGCAAAGGTTTCAAGAGAACTTTAGTGTTATGACAAAAAAATAAAAATTTGGGGGATTTCAAAGGAAATGCAAAACAAAATTGGATACCAAAATACACTATGTCTTCTTATTGAGGAAGTGATGTAAATCAGATGCATATGAACTTTGAAATGATATAAGATATCATCCAAAACAATCCAAGCTTGGATTATGGGTTATTTCTGCAACATTTTTGTGGAAAATGCATAACTTTTTGCACAAGTGTCTGCTTGACGAACTGTTTTCTATTCTACAAACTTAACATATATATCTTTATATTAGTATACATAATGATTCTCGATACTTAACCAATTAATTCATTTTTTTATGTAAACATTGTAAATGAATGTGATGCCTTTAGATATTGAAATGAATTTTCAAGGTTCCGTGTATGTCATTAAAGTTTTTGGCGGGATGTAGTTGTGAGGCTAGATAGTATAACTATGAATATATTTTTTTGAAATTTAGAAATAAAAGAGAATTGTTCTTCTTTCCTTTTGTGCCTTTCTCAGTTTGAGATCATTAGTTCGGATTTATTCTTAGTTCTTTACGTTTTCTCTATTTATATCATCTCAATTTTGTTATTTTTGCATTACTACACCAAAAGGCCTGTTTAGCTACACGGAGATGGCCACGGCTCTAAACCGTTGGTTTATTTGCCACGGCAAAAAATCGTGGATATCGTGGCCAACGGTGTAAAATCGTGGTTATAAAAATAAAAATCGTGGCTATAATCACTACCAAAAGGCTGGCCACGGCTGTAAACCGTGGGTTCATTTGCCACGGCCAAAAATCGTGGCTAAACAATAATTTTTTGCACGTGCGCTTGTGTGGAGAGAGGAGTTTCTCGCTTTGGCGAAAAAAATTGGGGAAAACAGTGTTGCGCGGGGTTTCGACGTATTGCGAAAAAAATTGGCGCAGAGGAGCTCCATTTTCGTTTCAAATCAGATTGTGGAGAACACTTTCACGGTTTGGCGAAAACACTTTCGCCTCCTTCCATTTTCATTTTAGGGTTCCTTAGAAAATCAGAGTCAGAGAGAGGAGCAGAGGAGAATGTGAAGAGAAAGAAGAAGAAGTGAACCATAATCAATCAGTGGAGGATCTTTCGGGTCGGGGAACGACTTGGTCTGGTAATGAATTTGTTTTTTACTTCTTGGGTTCTTGAATGTTTTTTTTTTTTATTTGAATTTTTTTAAGACATGTTAGATTGAAGTAATGTTTTAGCCCTTTGTTGATGCATGATTCTGTTGATTGTTTGAGAAACCTTTGTTGATGCTTTCATTTTAGGGTTTGTTAGAAAATCAGAGTGAGAGAGAGGAGCAGAGGAGAGTGTGAAGAGAAAGAAGAAGAAGTGAACCATAATCAATCAGTGGAGGATCTTTCGGGTCGGGGAACGACTTGGTCTGGTAATGAATTTGTTTTTTACTTCTTGGGTTCTTGAATGTTTTTTTTTTTTATTTGAATTTTTTTAAGACATGTTAGATTGAAGTAATGTTTTAGCCCTTTGTTGATGCATGATTCTGTTGATTGTTTGAGAAACCTTTGTTGATGCATGATTTTGTTAGACATATTAGATGCATGATTCTGTCAGACATGTTAGATTAATATAGAAGTTGAAAGCCCAGTTAGCAGGGCTTTAATTTAGAAATTGTCATGCCTCAGTTTCTCAACAGTAAATAAAATGTGGGACTAATTATGTTCCTAATTATAAACAAACAAAAACATTGGAATAATGGAAGGAGTTGTCTAACATTAAAAATAATAGAACATTATAAAAAACAAAACATGAGAGATCAGAACTAAAGAAAAACAAGCATAAAGTCCTTATAACGATCATGTAGTCTGCTAACTGATATGTTATCTGTCAGCCCCCAAAACACACAAAAAAATGAGAAGTTTACATTTAAGTAAAAATTTTGAGAAGTATATAATTAAACCTATTGACATCTGGTGATCAGTCTCTCTGGACCCTTGTATATTACCTTAATGATAAAACCACACACATGCCATGCCTAGTAGTAGTAGTGCCTTGTTCAGTTAAGTTATGCAATATAATATTGGATATCGTTATTTGATTAAACAGAAAGCAAATGAACATAAAACCAGTTCTTCTATATTGTTTGATCTCTTTCTTTCTCCAAGTTATCAATGGAGTGGTGACTACACTGAAAAGAAATGTCAAACTTTTTTTGGTTGCTTTTTCCCTTTGCCTTTTCGTGTCAACTTGGGTTTATTTCTTCTCACCATAGAATATAAGCATCGTAAAGTAGTAGTTGTAACTGTTGAATGCTTGTGTTCCTTAGCTTTTGTCCCATCCAATGTGGATCTCATCATCGCATGCAAGTCTCTGTTCCTATTCAACCAACAAACATGCCCCTCTCTCTCTTTTTCTTAATCAACATACTGTAGTATTTCTGGTAAATGAAATGACAATAAATAAATAAAAATACACAACAATATCATGAAATTGATCAAACTGAGAAGTTGAAAGGTGGAGGTTTTTTTAACAAGACCTTGAATAGACTTGCACCAAGAAAGAGAATCTACTTAGAGACTCAATAAGTAGATTCTCTTTAGTGCATGGTGCATTAATTTTCATAAACTTCAATGGTCTTGTTTTAAAACCCACCCTTCCTGTTCTTCTAGCTGCTGCTGTTTCCTGCCCAATAAAAGAAATTGAATGGATCCAATGCCACCTTGTTGTTGTTGTATCTCATTTCCTCATCAGATCTTAATCCTTGTGTGAACAAATTACTTGGCTCCAGTTCTCCTAAATCAGCAAAGAAGTCATCTGAAGAATGATTGGACTTATTATTGGCTACTATTTCTGGTCTGTAAAGATTGTTATGTTGAAAACTACCACCACCGCTATGATGATCCTTCTCTCCTGCAGTACTGCTGTGATCTGTTGCTTTTTCTGTAACCATCCCCTCCTCATTCTTAACAGAAGAACATCCTGCACTAATTTTATCCTTGTGGCCTTCCATATTTGTGTTCTTGGATAGTGAGGTCTTTGAAGCACTGTTGTTTGCTGTCTTGGGAGGCTGTGATCGAGTTGAACCTGCAAGTGCATTTCTTTGGGTTGGCCATGGGTGATTATGTTCAGAAGTATATGTGATCACCAACATGTTGGGGTCAGTTCTACTCCTTTCTACTTGTTTCCTCGCGGAGCAGCCTTTCGAGCTGCTGCATCTATAATACCCTCTGCATATTTTATATATCAAAAGTCATTATAAAGCTTAAGTTTTGTTTAGAGAATACACGGCTACAAGAAATAATTAACAACAAGAAACGCCATATTCCATCATGAAATGCAACTCTTACAATATATATAAAAAATAATAGAACATTATAAAAAACAAAACATGAGAGATCAGAACTAAAGAAAAACAAGCATAAAGTCCTTATAACAATCATGTAGTCTGCTAATTGATATGTTATCTGTCAGCCCCCAAAACACACAAAAAATGAGAAGTTTGCATTTAAGTAAAATTTTTGAGAAGTATATAATTAAACCTATTGACATCTGGTGATCAGTCTCTCTGGACCCTTGTATATTATTACCTTAATGATAAAACCACACACATGCCATGCCTAGTAGTAGTAGTGCCTTATTCAGTTAAGTTATGCTCTTGTATTTAGATCCCAAAGGCAAACCAAGGAATTGGGAGGGGAACTGACCTCCCTACAATTCAGAATATCAACTAACTGCTCAAAAATTTGGACAACTCCCACAGCAAAAGGGTGATTCAGAATATCCCTACAATTCAGTCTAGTTTCCATCTCCTTTTCACATCTATGTACCCTTCTTAGCCAAAGCAGCACAATTGGCCAGTCTATCTCATCCTGACAGTCAATCACAAAATGAAACTGGCGGGAATCCCTTTTAATCCTCAAAGGGAAGTTCCTCTTAATCCTCAAAGGGTGCCATTTCTCAAACATGATACTAGCACTAGTTGTTAATGTATGTGTGGATAATCTATGCTCACCTGCACGTTATCATCACACATACTACACCAAATGATTGTAGAGTAATGCAAATGTTGAATGTTTTTTTTTTTGAATTTTTTCAAGACATGTTAGATTGAAGTAATGTTTTAGCCCTTTGTTGATGCATGATTTTGTTGACTGTTTGAGAAACCCACAATATTGATGCATCTGATAATTTTAGTAGTTCACTTGAGAATGTGTTTATGTTTATTGGTATCAGAGCCATGTTAAGAATCTTGAAACAACTAGTTTAGATTGAACTACTTAAGAATCTGTTGATCATAGAATTAACGTTATCTTAGGACCAGTCAGTTCTTAGTATAGTACTTCCCGACCCTTTTGAAACGGGATCACCGAGAACTTTTCTAATACCTCCTCACGGAGCATCAAGAAAAGTCTGAATTGAGGAAGTCTGGACGATAATAATGTCTGATCTATATCAAATAGATTCTGATGTGGAACAATGTGAAGAAGTTGAATTTCATGAAGAACATGGAAATTTCAAAGCTGATGTTTTCATAGAAGAATCTAAGTTAAAAATGATAGCTTCACAGCATCTAAAACTTAGATAATCTTTTGAATCATGAGTGTTTGACAAAAGTTAATCTTTTAATTTTTGGTGTGTAGAAATGTCAACAATTCCTTTAGATAAGTCATGGATGAACAAACGGGGAAGTGCAATGTATATAAACGGCGTTAGACAATTCCAAAAGTTTGTTGAGGATAATGCAAATGGAGAGAGTATTTTTCCTTGCCCATGTGTTCGATGTAGGAACTCGGGGGGAAACATTAGTGTTGACGACATAGGTGTTCATTTGTTAAGCCATGACATTGATACCAATTATGTCACGTGGATACATCATGGAGAGAATATAAACAAGCAGGTGATTGGTGTACCTATGACAGAAGTGGTTGAACCCGATGATGCCTTTGAATATCCTAGGATGAGCGACCTAGTTGATGATGTATTCCTCAACATGCAAAATGTGGAGGCTGATGATGGGATAAATGACTTGAATGACACTGTCGAAGAATGTTTTGGTGGTAATCCAGAAGGTGGTCCGGAATTTTCTTGTGAACCTGAGACAGTTATGAACAAGAAGTATCAAAAGTATAAGGAAAAAGCGACTGTGCCTTTGTACAATGGGTGTCCTAAGGATAAGACCACATTGTCCACCATTATTGAATTGCAGAATTTCAAGATTTGTTTTAGTTGGAGTGGTAATAGTGTGATGATGTTGTTAAAATGGCTAAAAACCTTATTTCCGGATGATTGTAATTTGCCAGATAATTACCCAAACATGAAAAACACAATTAAAGATATGGGGATGGAATGTAAGACAATACATGCATGTGCCAATGGATGCATACTCTATTGGAAAGAATATGAGGGTCTGGTTACTTGTCCAAAATGTGGTTCTGGTAGGTATAAGGTTTATGTGGATGTCGATGAGAACGAGTCTGGCAAGGTATACAGGAAAGAAGCTAAAAAGGTTGTAAAGTATTTTCCATTGATTCCAAGGTTGAAAAGATTTTTTAGCATACCATGGATTGGTGAAGCAATGACTTGGCACAAGGATGCTTGTTCAGATGGGAATTTGATGAGACATCCATGTGATTCAGCACAATGGACTTCAACAAATATGAGATGGCCAGAGTTTGCCTTTGATAGTAGGAATTTGAGACTTGCAATATCGACTGATGGTTTTAACCCACGTGGAAATCTAAGTAATGCTTATAGTTGTTGGCCAGTAATAATAGCACCTTTGAATCTTCCACCTTCTCTATGCATGAAAAAGGAGTTTTGTTTGTTAACCTTGTTAATATCAGGGCCAAAAGCACTCGGAAAGAATATTGATGTTTACCTGGAGCCATTAGTAGAAGAGTTGAAGGAATTGTGGGCAGATGGTGTTTCAACTTGGGACGTGTGTACTAAAAGCAATTTTCGGTTGAAAGCAATGTTGTTTTGGGGTATCCATGACTTTCCTGCTTATGGGACTCTAGCTGGTTGTAATGTTCATGGTTATAATGCATGCCCTATTTGTGTTGATGATGTAGAATCTGAACGTCTTTCAAACAGTCGGAAGATATGCTATAGAGGCCATCGACGTTTTTTTACCTACAAAACACAAGTTTAGATATGACAAGGGATTCAACAAAGATGTTGAACATCGTCGTGCTCCACGACGATTATCTGGCGAAGAAGTTGAACGAAGGATAGTGAAAATTTTGGAAGGTAGTTTTACACAAGGTAGGGTTAGTGGGCAAAAGCGCAAGAATATGGTTGATAATGATAAGTTGATAACGTCAATGATGAACCAACCAATAACATTGCGCCACCATGGTCTAGAAGGTCCATTTTATTTGATTTGCCGTACTGGAAGTTTGTTGAGCTACGACATAATATTGATGTGATGCATACTGAAAAGAATGTCGTTGAACACTTATTGAACATATTGTTGAATGTCTCTAAGAAAACAAAGGATGGTGAGAATGCTCGAAAAGATATGGAAGACATGGGAACTCATAAAAGATATTGGTTGAGCCATGACACTGAAACGGGAAAACTTCAATGCCAAAAGCATCATTTGCCTTGACCAAGAAAGAAAAAAAGTATTTATTAATACACTAAAAGAGTTGAAATTGCCGAGTGGATTTTCATCCAAGTTGAGTAATTGCGTTCTTGGCAATCCCCTGGAGCTAAGAGGACTGAAGTCACATGACTACCATGTCATTATGCAACATTTACTTCCAGTTTTGCTTAGACATGTTTTTCGTGACAAGAAGGATAAAGATTTAAGAATTGCTATTCAAAGAATTAGCTTATTCTTTAATATCTTATGTGCTAAAGTAATCAACAAAACAGATCTTCAGTTGGCACACAAACGTGTGATTGAGGCAATTTGTGTCCTTGGAAAGGAGCTTCCACCTTCATTCTTTGTTATAAGTGTGCATTGCATGGCTCATCTAACCGAGGAAGCGATTCTTGGTGGTCCAGTTCGATATCGATGGATGTATCCCTTTGAGTGGTAAATAATTTTTCTAATTTTAGTGCACGTCATCACGTTATCTTATTATATTATATTATATACTAATTTATCATTTTATTTATGATTGATAGGTTAATGAAACGATACAAAGACTATGCTAAAAGGTTCATATACATAGAAGGATCAATAGCAGAATCATACCTTGTAGATGAATCTGTTACATACTGCATGGAGTATATGACAAAGCCACGGTTCGGAACTCACAAACACAGTCAAGAGGAGTGGCTTGATGGATGATGAGTATGCCGATGAAAAGCCATTGGATAAAGGAAAAAACTATATGCTAAATAATGTAAAATTTAAATAAGCTCGAAGATGGGTTTTCAATGCACTTGCTGATTTGAGTGATTGGGAAGAGTAAAATATATAATATTTTATTTTTTTTAATAACTAGAAATATAGAATTATGATAATATGGTAACTTGTGCAGAAAATACAATGAATATTGCATGGAGTTGGCTACACAAAGTAAAAAAAAAGGGTCAAGGAAAAATGTTGAGAAAGCCACTGATTTTATTCCTTGGTTGTGTAATGAGGTATTTTATAATGTGTATTTATTCATATATATATATATATATAATTTTTTTTTCTTTTCAGATTTCAGTTCTAAGATGATTTGTTTTACAATGTAGTTGGAGAAGGCTGGGGAAACAAATACCACACTTTGGAGGTTAGCCAATGGTCCACAATTTTTGGCAACCCGATATCCAAAATATTGTGTAAATGGTTTCACATTTGCGACAAGTTCTTCGGATGAATGTTTGGTGACACAAGATAGTGGTGTCTCCATGGATGCCATTGCTCATTTTGTTGCTAGTAAGAAAGATAAGAGGCCAAAGGACCAACTAGTCAAATGGTATGGAGTTGTTAGATACATACTGGTGCTAGACTACATAGATTTCAAAGAAACTGTCTTCTATTGTGATTGGGTCAAAGTGGATGATAAAAAAAATGCATATAAGGTGGACCCAATTTGGAACCATGAGATGGTAAACTTGTCGAAGCTAAAAGACAAAAGAAAGGTGGAAGAGGATCCATTCATTTTAGCTCAAGAAGCAAGTAGGGTATTTTATTCGAAAGATCAATCAAATGACGGGTGGCATGTAGTTCTACATACTCAAAGAGGCTTGAACACTAATGTCGATAAAAAGGAAACTCCCACTGTGTATCAAAGCATCTTGAAAGACAACCCCAACCTGAAGAGCTTACTGGAATTTTAATTGACTATGCTACAATATTTTTTGATGCATTTCTAATGCTATTTTAGTCATCCTCTTTGGTTGAGACCAATTATTTTGTCTTTGTTTCTTATTTTGACTTTTGAGTTGGGAAAGGGAAGCTTTGTAGCTAAGTATTCAGATTGGCTTTTCCAATGTTTTATAAAAATCTATTTATGCTGATATGTTGTGGAAGGAAACTATCTATAAATGTAGTGTATATAGTTGTTTCTTATTTCTTTTTGTTTGATAATGGTTAATATCTATAATGTCATTGATAGAAATGGGTAGTACTCGCGGCAATCTCTCCACCAATGATGTCACTACATCTACAAATGATGATAGTGAAGTTAAAAAGACCATACAGTTCAATGTCCATGGTTTAGCAGTTGGACCTGGTGCTAGAAATTTCAATAAACGCATTGGAAAGCTTGTTGAAACCCTTGTGCCCATCAAATTCAAGGGTTTGCACCATGTTACTGACAACTACAAAGAGGATGTGTGGAATGGCCTCAAGGTGAGATTTTACATCATTGATTTTCATAATGTCTTATTTTATTGTCAACTTATATCTCAATGGCTTATTTGCAGCGTGAATACGACATCCCAACTTATGTGAAAAGGAGTGTGCATTTGAAAATGCCAGAATATTTTAGAAGGTTCAAGGCAGATCTTAGGAAGGACTAGTTGGATAAGTATCCTACCATTGAGGAACAAGAGAAGCATGTTCCAAATGGTGTAAGAGAGGAGGATTGGAAGGAGTTTGTTCGCTATGAGAGCACCCCTGAAGCGAAGGCAATTAGAGCCCAAAATGCCAAAAACAAAAAGGCTTCAAAGTATGTAGGGGGGGGGGGGGTAGCCAAAAGAGTGCTGCAGAAGTAGAGTATGAAATGGTAATTGAGTTTCTAGCTAGTAGTACAATAATAACCAGTTAACTATATAGGCTGAGACTAATCTTTCAAGTATATAGGTTGAGAAGAACCCTGATGGGGAACCAATCACACGCACTGATATATGGATTGCTTGTCACACGGGAAAGGATGGAAAACCCACGCATGGTGCTGAACTATATATGGTATGTGCCCAATGATGTCTTTTATACACAATTCTTAATTTACTTTGTAGTTGTTTGAATATTATTTGTGTCCTGTGTTATTTTATTTTTTCATTCTTTTTAAGGAACAAGTTAAAGCAAAAAAGGTCGCCTTGCAAGAATCTTCAACCCAGGGTACCACTGACCTCACTATTGATAATGATCCTCTAAGCCAAGTGTTTGGCCAAGAAGAAAGGGGACGTGTTCGTTGTGTTGGAACCACCGTCTCTAAAAGGAAGTATGATGCTTCACTTCCCGCTCGTTCATTGCTTTTGGATAAAACATTGGAAGTAAAAAAATTTAGCGAAAAATATGATACACCTTCATTACCACCATCTTCATTGGATAAAAATATGATAGATTGGAAGAAAATGTTCAATGGATACGAGAGAGACTTGAAAATGGAACTTATGTGAGACCATCAACAAGTGAGGGAACACAAGGAGGGACATAAAGAACTGAAGATACACCTTCATCTCATGCACAATCGACAAGGCAACCAGAAAATCCATTACCTCCATCTCCATTACCACCATCTCCATTACCACCATCTTCTCAAGGTGTTGCGAGGTTTCCTTCTCCAAGCAATCCTGTTCCTTCAGTGTCAAGGACTTACAAAGTTTGTGATTGGCATAAGAATGTCATTGCGATGGCACAAGAGGTTGTAGATCCTATCCATCGATTCTCTTGTGATTGCCATGGTTCATTGAGCCCTGCAACAGACATCAGACTTTCCTTATGCTTCAAATATATGACTGAGGTGAAACTTTACAAGAGTGATCCAAAAGGAGACATGATGGGGGATTTGGACGATGGTGATTTCTTCGTATGGTGTAAAAATCATGTGGAACTTGATGATTGATAGTTACAACTACCTTGGTAGTTACAACCTTGAACGATATCCTTGATGCTTGCTATTTTTGTGGACTTGCATGCAATACTGTAGTACTTAGTAGTGATACGTTCATTTTTGTTTTTTTACTTACACACTCCTAGCTGATTAGGTTTTGGTAGTCCCAAATTTGTAATTTTAATTTGGATTTGGTAGTCCCAAATATGTAATCTTAGTAGTGTTGTTTTCTTATTGAATATATATATATATATATATATATATATATACTTACCTATGTTTTTTAAATTTATAACAACCCTTTTTTAACTCCGCCAATGTAAAAGTTCTTTTTTACATTGCCGGTCCCAAGCCTGGATAAAAGAGGAGGGATGAGGGTATGTTTACCTTTATCAATTTTTGTGTTAAGTTTCATTATATTTGAAAGTGGAGTTCATAGAGTTCAGGTGCTTTTGATTGACGCCCCCTCTGATTAGGTCTTCAAATTTCTCTATTTCAGGAAGCTAGTGCTGCAAGGTCTTCAAATTTGTAGTGCTTTTTGTTGACTCAAAGTATATGTTTATCAACACGACAAAGTAAATGTTTATCAACGACGCATAATATTGTGTAATAGGCTAAAAGAGCTGGTTCAAAGTTGAGGAGTCGGATAGTTGCAGAGCAATCTGTAACCAAGTGGTGTCAGACAATTGAACAAATGGAAGATCAAGTTTCTGCTGTTCTCGAGGAAGAAATGTTATTATTGTCTCATAACTGCATTTTCTGTTCTTAGCCTTCTCTATAATTGCCTGAACCTTGCACTTTGCAGTGAAGTCAAGTTAATGCATTTTCTGTATTAATATTGAATGCTTTTTCTTTGTTATTAGTTATTAAAATTTTGAAGCTTTCTTATGCATGGTAAAGTCAAGTTAATGCATGAAATAGTACTTCATTATCAGTTTGGATAATTGAGTCGACAGTGGCAATGTTTTATAGGGTTGTTTCTGTCCTTTTGGAGGTGGGTAGGATGGATGATTGATAGGCAGACTTCATTCACATGTCAAATGGAGTGCAAATATTCTTCTAAGCAAGTCTCACGAGTTTGCCATTTCTGTTTTTCAAGTGAAACTGAGATAAGTTCAAAATTGGGACCAACATTTGTGTACGGAGATTGTTGAGTACACAAGTCCTGATGAAACTGCGGTTTGTAATTTGGCATCTATCGCTATTCCTCGATACGTGAGAGAAAAGGTGAATTTGGTTCATCAATCAGTATTGTGAATTTTTTTTTAATATACAAGGCATTATTTCTACTTCACGCTTTAAAGTGCCCAATTTTTTCTGTTGCAGGATGTTCCAACCGAATCTCAGCCATCCAAGCTTGTTGGAAGCAGGGGTTCCAGAAATCGTTATTTTGATTTTGACAAGCTAGCAGAGGTTAGTTTCCTTGAATTTTTATAGAGTTCTCTTCTGTGTGTAAGATTTGCATCTTTGTGCTTGTGTAATTTATTTGTTTTTATACTTATGTACACAATATTTGTGTCTTTGCATGTTTTGATTCTTCTTTATGGAATATTCTTGCTTTGACTAATATCACAGAATGTAAAAATGACAATGACTTTATTTGTGTTATCTCTCCTTTGACAGATTGCTGCGACGAGGTATTATTGTTTTCATTCTTGGGTTTGTTTGAGAGAGATGTTTTGATTTCTGGGTTGGTTTGTTTGATGAATTTGATTTGGTTTGTGTAGGTTTCAGGTTATATTTGATAGGCAAAGTGCAATAAAGATGAGTGGGATGTCGGAGAAGGCGTATAATCGGTCGTTTAATATGATGCAGAATGCTATTGGGGTGAAGTGAGTATTGACTTTGGATTGCGATGTTTGTTGTGATTTTTTGATTGTTTTTGCGAGTTTGGTTATGTGTTTTTGATGTTTGATAAAATGACAATGTAGGACACATCTGAATGTTTGGCAAGGACTTGTAGGTGTTAGGTATATATAAAGACTAGTTTGGTTTTTTGAAATCGAAATCATTGTCATTATCTTCTATACCCTCTTTGTATAATCCACTCTGTCCTTTTACATTTTCTCTCTTTGAAGAAATTCAATGATTTTATTTGCAGTCACAAGGATCGATTTCTTGCTGCATTGCCCGTTTCTCGTCGTGCAAGTGCAGATTTCACCAGGCCTGTGTTTACAGCTGTTGCATTTTATTTATGTGCAAAAAAACACAAGGTTAGTGACCAGTGTGTTTTTAGTCCTGTTTGTGTTTAGTTTTTTCCCAAGATGTTTTTCCCTCTCTTTTTTATTAGGTTATGTGATGCAAGTTATTTTGTTCACAGCTTAAAATAGATAAGTTGAAGTTGATCGAGCTCTGTGGCACTTCAGAATCTGAATTTAAAAGTGTAAGACAAACATCAAATTATTACGATGATATTCTTATTCTTTCTGTCTTGTAATCTAATTTTTTTTCTTTTCAATTTCATTGATATTGTTATTTGAACTACAATTATAGGTCTCAACATCAATGAAAGACCTATGCTTTGATGTTTTTGTCGTTACTAAGGAAAAAAAAGACCCAAAAGCTGTGAAAGGCCACAAAGGTAATTCATCAATCTTCCATGGCTTCTTACCAGCTTCACACCTATATATGCATTTTTCTATGACATGTTTTGTAGATATTATGTAATTTTTTCTAGTGTTATTGAGCAGAATGTTTTTTTTCTTCATATCTATAACAGAACTGTTGGATGCATTACCTGGCAAAAGAAGGAGAGAAGAGACTGGTGAGGTATCTGATGATTCTTCAACAGATAATGATGACGAGCTGGAGGTATGTCTTCCATATTTTTTGTATGTAGTATGCATTTCTCAGTCATCAAACTAGTTTTAGACACTGAGCTTCAGCTCACACCACTTGTTCACTTACGCACACATTTTCTTTGGTTTGTGCATGAACTCGATTTCATGTACCAGTTAACTGGTTTGTGCAAGTGTTGGGGTCTCTATTTCCTAAAAGTGCATATTACTTTTTTCTATCATTTGCTTCAAGTGATGCTGCATAGACTTTGGGAAAAGTTTCACAACCCTAGCTATGAATGGCCTTAAGAAGATCATTTGACATTAGGATAATCATTAGTTGTTGATATCAAATAGAATGTCTAGGAATTTAGTTTCAAGGTCTAAGCAGATCTGATTAATTCTGTTGTTCTTGCCTATCTAAGTCCATTTTATTCTAGAATGGTAGGGTATATTTCAATGAAATGTGAAGTGCATGTTTGGTATTTAAATAACCAACAACCAAGATATAATTAACTGATTGGCTAAAACCTAGAAAAGTAGAAAATGTGAAGTGCATGTTTTGGAATTTTCTTCTTAATTTATCAAAAAGAAAAAACATCTTCTTTTCTATCTTAATTTATCAAAAACAAAAAAACAAACTTCTTTAGGACGCGCGTATGTGGTACGCAAAAATGGAGTCTTTTCTTCTTTGTTTTTAAGAAAAGAAAAAAGGTAAAAGCATCTTCTTTTCTGTCCTAATTTATCAAAATGAAAAAGCTTTGCCTTCTTTTCCGTGCTTCCCTTGCTCTGTCCCTCTGATTGCTTCATACTCACTTCCCTCTCCCCTGCTCACTCTCTGCTGTCTAAGGTATGTGAATACTTTCTTCCTTCCTTCACTTTGGTTTTGGATAGATAAGTTATCATGCGTGAATTTGCTACAAATCAATTTGTCATGTTGGTTTATGGAACTGGTGCTTATAACATTATTCTGCTGCTCTGGTTGCTTACTACTGCTACTTATACTACTACTTTTGTTGATAGCAGAGATAAAAAGAACTTAATGTTTATCAGTTATCAATGTCTGATTTCATTTGCAGTTTGGTTTAGTAAATGGATTGGAATTTTCATTGAAAGTGTTTCTTCATTCAATTAAAAAAATTAACTTATTGTTTATTGCAATTTGAAATCATATCCCTGCACTGAAAATTAACTTATTGGTAATATGATTCAAGTATAATCTGATCCCCAGAAGAGGGATGAATATCTGCAAAGGTTGATGGAACTCCCAAATCAGGTAAATTCTCCACTTGTACATATTTATTGCAAAACAAGTGAGGTTCCATAAGGAAGAATCCATGGCTATTGTTCTGTTCTGATGAGATGAATTTTATTAGAGTGCGTGGTTGAAATTATAAATATATATATTACTATAATTACAAAGAAGAATGGGTCAAGTTTTTCTTATGGATTTTCACCTTTAATTTGCTTGGTGTACTTTTTTTCCTTCATCATGGATGATGGATGTTTGGTACAGTTAAGTTTCACTGTAAAACAAAACATTGAAACAACAATGTTGTACTCAATCTTCTTTCAGTCTTTGAACCACAGGCACAATAATTTTTCCTTCTTGAAATTCTGCTATGGACTTTGGACATATCCCTATACTTTACAAGGACCATGGACCCCAACCCTATATTTCCTCCCTTCCATTATTTTCTCCCTGTACTGCTTTTCAAGACTCTCAAGTCCAAACAATTTGCCTTTCCATATTTCACTTCAAGCTCCCCTTTTTCCATGCTAGGTGCTAAATTTTCACTGTGAATATGGTGTGTATTATGCAGAATTCGAGAAATTACAACAAAGGTTGCAGCAGCTGTTATTAGAGTTGCTAGTATTGAAGGACTTGCTGAAGGATATCGTGATGTAGGAGCCATGGAGATAATGAAAATGTCTGAGGTATAGACAAAGTTTGTTTCTACACGACTCATAAGTTTTGCTTTTGTATAATGCCAACATTGAGTTTATGGGTGAGAACATGATCAAAGTTTCCTACACTTTGCCTTTTGTAATGTTTCATGAGCTATTTTTATTGTCGCAAAATACACCAAGTTACAGTGCAAAAATGCGACATGTTCTCATCTTATAAAAGTACTTTATTAGTTCTCAAGTTCTAAAAATCATTTAAAAGGCATTCAAATGTTTACTTTGTGTTATCAAATAAATAAGAAGTCGACTTTGATCATTTGTTTGGTACAGGAGGCATTCATATTTGATATTCACTAGTGAAACTCGTGGTACATTTATTTATGACAATATGCTTATGTTCCTCTTTCTCTCGATGTGATTTATTTTCTTTTATTGCATTTCCTTGAATTCAGGCCAGAATGCAAGAGATGAAAGAAAAACAGCATGAAACTCTGGCCAATGGAGATGCAAATTCTCATGTAGGGGTGGGCACGGGACGGGATGGGACGAGATATACCCATCCCTATCCCATCCCGTTCATACGGGATCGGGACGGGACGGGATGGGAAAAACCCCATCCCGACCTCGTCCCATCCCAAACGGGTTTGAGACGGGACGGGACGGGACGGGATCAGCAGGTACCCCATTTCAATTCAAAGGTACCCCATTTTATCTTTTTTTTTTGGTTAACTTTTATCAATAGACATTCTCAATTAAATAAATAGCCAAATGACAATAGAAATGAACGAGAAGCTCAGAAGACAGAAGAGAAAAAAAAGAAAAAACTACAAAACAATACAACAGTAGTTTAACTTCTATCTTTCCCTGTAAAAGAAAGGAAATAAAAAAAAATTTAATTTAGTAATGGAAAACTTCATAGAAAAACGTGTACAATATAGTAGTCCTCTCAACTTAACGAATCAAAACACAAGTATTACTCTAAACTGAGATGTTGGAGCATAAAAATGCAAAGATATCAACTACATCAACATTCAATAAACAATTAAGAATAATAGCAAGATTCCTTTCACAGATAATTCTTTGTAATTCAGATTCAGATATGTCTTCATCCTATTCAAATTGTATCCATTGACTTACTGATCAGGTTTCTCTACTATAACAAGGATTTGGGGTGCAGCTGAGAGAAAAGCGTGCCTGTCAAATTTTGTAGTGGGCCAAATGCTAAGAACTTTTCAATTTCCCTCTAACAAAATCCTTTCAATCAAGTCTTAACACCACCCTCAGCCACTGAAGGCATCATCCATATATGCAATATTCTAAATAAAAATAAATAATTAAATAAAAATATTAATAATTAATATTAATAAATTAGTTCGGGACGGGACGGGATTGGCGGGATTGAAAATATTCATCCCATCCCATCCCATTCTAGATCGGGACGGGACGGGATCGGGATGAAATTATTCAATCCCATTAAGACCCGAAAAAATCGGGACGGGACGGGACAGGATCGGGACGGGAACGGGATCGCGGGATGGGATGCCCACCCCTATTCTCATGTATGTAAAGTCTGCTTTGAAGCACCAACAACAACCCTTCTCCTCCCATGTCGGCATTTTTGCTGTAAGTAATCTTAATTTATCTCATTCACAGATGGATTTCATGAAGGTTTTTTTTTTTCCAATTAGAGAATACTTTTGCATTTTAAGATGGCTGATTGTACCACTTTATCCACCTTCATGTAAGCTAGGCATTCTAAAATTTATAAACACAAGGGTGGTGGATGTGATGTGGGTGAACACGGGCATGTTCCCCCATTGAAATTCGGTTGATTGGCTGCATAAACATCCGAATATAATTTTACTGCTGAAAGTTACTTGTGCATCTTTTTGTGCAGTGTGCATACCTTGTTCGCTTGCATGTTTAGAGTGTCCTTTTTATCGCACAAAGATTGAAGATAGGATCTTTGCTTTTCCTTCCTGATAATATCATTATTGTTATGCAAGCCTCCCAAAAGTGGTAAAGAATTCAGCTACTAATATCATCTCTAACGTTATAATGTCTGACAGATTTTTTACAGTTTATCTTCAGCTGAATTAAGTTTCTAATGCATGCTTTTGCTATTTTTCTTCAGGGTGCCTATCATTCAACTGTTCATTATTCTTGATTATGATATCAGATGCAATTCTTTTATTAATTGCACTGTATTTAGCGATAAATGTATGCCATGTCTCCCTAATGGGATGAAAAATAAAAAGAAAAAGTTAAACGAAAATTAAAAAGTAAAGGTAAAAATGAATTGCATCTTGATTATGATATCAGATGCAATTCATTTTTATTCAATTCCTGGTCAGAATGATAATGACATCCAGTTTTTCCTTTAGAGTTTTTTTTTTTTTTTTTTTTTTTTTGCATTGTAGGACATTAAAATTCTTGTTTGTTTGTTTTATATATAGCCTGAGAGTTGTATAATTTGTTTCTTTTTATGGTATGTACCAAAATTCACAACTTTTGCCCTATTACCAGGTACTGGTTATGTATGCAATGCATATCTTGCAGCTTAATAATTGCTGCTCCAGATCAAGATGCTTGGAGCATCGTTAAAGCGCTTCTACCTCTTCTATCATATTCAGCACCATTTGCTATTTATCATCAATATCTCCAGGTGAGTTCTGTCATATTCAGCACCATTTGCTGGAGAATTTGGTGTAAGCAGCATAACTTGAGGGTACTTGGGGAAGGTGGCGATGGTGAGGTCCTCCCTTGGGCTCAAGACTTTGATTCTTGGCTCACCGAGTCTCTGGTGAATGGAAGGTAAATTCACATTTCACATGCAATTTATTTCATTATTTTGTATGAGAATTATATAAAGGTTGTTAGATAAAAAAGTGATTGTGAAAATGCAGGCATAGCCATGTGAATAACTTTTACCAGAAGGCGCCTTTTGCCAAAATGGCGCACCCATGGCCAGACCATTTTTACCTGTTGCATGTAGCACTTGGTGCTGCAGGGGAAACTGCGAAGGCTGAATTGATCCATACTAGCTGGAGCCTTGGTGCACTTTCATACTCCTCTTATCATTTCAAGACTGACTGATCTCTGATCTCCTATGTGAATGCTTTGAACATATTATGCACTTAGTATGTTATGAAAACATGAAAATAATATTGAATTTCAGATGATGAATGCAAATGGTTTATGTATAAAGTTATGTTATGAACTTTGTATTTGTAAGTTTTCTTTTTATTTTTTGCATTCTTTTAGGATCATAATCTAATGTTAATATTTAGTTCAAGGTTAAAGCATATCTTAATGTGGCAATCCGTTGGCTCTTACAAAGCAAACCTAATGCCTAGTTTCTACCATGAAGGACTTCCACTTAAGGTTGAGCATAAAAAGGTTAATCCTGTTATTGTATATTAGTGCGCTATTTGTTTACATGTTTTTGTTTGGTGTCAAAACTTGACAAGGTTCCATTTTACGGTTGATTTTGTATTTATCTAGCATATATATAGTTTGTGGAATCCTATTCGTGTCGGAGGCACGGGTACACGCCACATGGCAAGTGTCTGGTCAATCTTAGTAAGGACTGATTTTGCAGGTGTGGGGCTGTGATTTTGCTGCAATAGCAAAAAAATGTAATTTTTTTTCGATTATATTAATTTGCAACGGTTTCAAACCCTCGCAATAAACCAAATTTCTTTTTTTTTGAATTTTGTTTTGACTGGCCACGGCTTAAAACCTTGGTATTTAGTCATTGCCACGGCTTAAAACCGTGGTCGTCACGCTTGCAACGGCTTAATTAAACCGTGGTCATCATCATTGCCACGGCTTATAACCGTGGCCATCATGATTGCCACGGCTTATAACTGTGGCCATTTTGCAACGACTTATAACCGTGGCCACTATTGCAACGGCTTATAACCGTGGCCACTATTGTTGCAACGATTTATAGCCGTGGCTAAATGCAGAAAATCATCACGCCTCCTCCAGCATAAAACCGTTGCTAAAATGTTTGGCCACGGTTTATAGCCGTCAATGATGATTTCGCGATGCCTCTACTGCCCACGCCTCTAAGCCGTGACAACTGGTTACCCCCACGGTCCCAAACCGTTGCTGATGGGTATTTTTGGTGTAGCTCTGTAATCTTCACCTCCTCCTCCACCTTTCCACTTCCTCTATTTACGAGCACGTATAGTGTTTCCAACCCTAGTATAAAATAAAAGATGAATGCAGGAATATTTGGATAAATTTATAATTATACATGTTTTTAGTATAAGAATAAATAAGACTAAGTATCACCTAAAAAAATTTATATTACAATTCAGAGTGGTGTTTTACTATTTATTGCTGATTGGGACAAAGTCAAATCGAAAGGATTATAGATAAAAGATGGTTAGGATTGAAAGTTGGGAAATGTATTGAATTTGAGGGTTGAGATTCATTCCTATGATGACATATTTGTAAATATAAAATATGTGGAAGGGCAAAAATAATGAAAAAACTTTTGAAAAAGTCGGTGGAAAGAGAAAACATTGTGTTTTTCTTTTAGCAAAATGAAAATTATCATAACTATCTACATCGTTGTCGGATTTTGATAAACTTAATATCGTTGAAATGCATTTTTGAAGATATTTTGAACAAAATCAATGATCAATATAAGGGCCAAAATATTACAAAAAATATATTTCATAATTAAAAAAAAGTATAATGTATTACACGTCTTTAATATTTTTTCAATATTTTAAAAAACAATGAGATGGGTCGATCATACCAGAAAAAATGAGTCGGACATCTTAATGCACATTTAAACAAAAACCCAAAATGTCATGTTTTGGCGAATTCAAAGATTGAGGGAGAACTCATTATCGGAGTTTGAAATTCCCCCCAACTGATTTAAATTTAAATGAACAGGCTTACACTTCAATACCGATTGAAAGCGAAAATGAGGATAGTGATGGAGATGCTAGTACAAAATAATTAGCAAAAATAAAATTATGTTGAGTGCCAACGGCACGGGGCATACTCTAGTTTATTACATTCTAAGATGGACGATCTTAAATCAATAGAAATTGGGTCAAAATGGTATAAAATCAGTTTGGATGTCGATTTAGTGTCCACTTAGGTTTTCGTGCTTAAAAGAACTTTGGACGTGCATGATATGTCTCTCGCGTGTTCTATATGCAACATTCTTTTCATCTACAACAAAGGCTTCTCCTCATCATCATCCGGAACAATTGGAATCGGTACGGAATGATACCAATTGGGTCTATCCCGAAACTTGTAATTTTATACACCTTTTTGTAATTAATTCAAAAACTTCCACTTAATATAAATTCAATAGCATATATTACACAATTGAAATAAACATTTTTGAGCTCCAAATCCAAATTAGCAAAAATAGTTTGGTCTAGTTAGGTAACTTTGGTATTTCAAAATCTGAGTCGTATCAAACTAATTTGGTACAGTTTGGTACATCCCCGAATGGTAAAAAAATGATTTTGTTTGGGATCGGGTCATATGAGTTCGATTTCAATTTTTTAGGAAAAAAAAACACCCCCTAAGAAAGAGATAGTTTTGTAGATAATGAAGAGAGAAAATGTGGGAGGAGGTGTTGCATTCAACTTTTTGGGTGGGTTGTAGACGGCCATGACCCTGGGCATGTGAGGGAGGGTCGACCGCACAAGGACCCCCAAATCCAAAGGCCCCAATTTGATTTAAGTATTCTTAGGATTTTTAATATATAATATATTAAAATGAATCTGCGCTTAAAATGTATTCAAACATTCTAGTTGCTCCAATGGTCATCATTCTAAACTTTGTAAAGAAGGTTGCAAGTTCAAGTTACTTCCTAGTTCATATTTGTAGGTTCAAGTTACTCCCTAGTCCAAGATGATACATTTTGTTTCAACACATATATGCATTAAGTGTCATTGTATATGTAAAAAGGGCCCCAAATCCTATGCTTCATAAACTCAATTATTTTTAATAAACACATTATGCATTGAAATATTTTGTTTTGAAAGTGAAAATGACCCCAAATCTGAAGTGCCTTCAAATTTTTTTTTTTTAAACATCAAAATTAAAATTATGTACTTTTCATTGTGTAAAAATGGCCCATCGCATATGGCCTCTAAACTTCTAGGATCGACACTGGGTCTAGAAATGTTGCAGAGAGATGGAGCGGGATAAAAGAAATTTATCTTCGCAATTTCAATTAGCCGAGCCATGTGCAAGGTCCTTCGTAGCCTGTCAGCCTTGCCTACCCACCTATATAAGGGTGTTACAATCCACCCTCCTTAGGGAGCCCAACATCCCTATTGTTACACTTTCGGCTGGGTCTAACCACTCTCACAACTTTAAAAAGCGTAATATTTAAGTATATAAATTCACACATATATAGTCATCCCCTTCCCACACCCAAGTGACGTAAGACTATAACCATTACCCCTTTTGTAGTCTGTTAGCCTTATTGTTCGTTTATATAAGGGTGTTACAATCAACCCCTTTAAGGAGCCCAACGTTTTAGTTGGCACATTTCCGAATGCGTCTGGTTATGATATCATTCTGTAACGACCCGATCCACATGATATGATATTGTCGCTTTGGGCCTAACCGTCTTTACGTTGTACGATTTTAAAGGTTTAGTAGGGCTGAACAAAAAACCGATCAAACCGATTAAATCGACCAAACCGATTGGTTCAATTTAAATTCGGTTCGGTTTTAAAAAATTCAAAACCGAAGTGGTCGGTTCGGTTTTCGGTTTCTATGTGATTTTAACTGACCAAACTGAACCGCCTGAATATATATCATAAATAATATATATTTTATATATAAATAATACAATATGTTTAAAATAGTCGGTTGGTTCGGTTTTATTTAGATTTTGGTTCGATTTTAGTCGGTTCGATTCGGTTACTGTTTGCATAAAATAGAATCGGTTCGGTTTCGAATTGGTTTTGTTAATGTCCGGTTCGGTTTGAAAATTTTAAAACCGACCTAAGTCGGTTCGGTTTTAATCCCTAAGGTTTAGAATGACAAAAAGTTGAGGTAACTTATCCTTATGAAACATGTACTATCTAGCTTGCCACAACAATTTACATCCCGCAAAGGTTTCAAGAGAACTTTAGTGTTATGACAAAAAAAAAAAAATTGGGGGGATTTCAAAGGAAATGCAAAACAAAATTGGATACCAAAATACACTATGTCTTCTTATTGAGGAAGTGATGTAAATCAGATGCATATGAACTTTGAAATGATATAAGATATCATCCAAAACAATCCAAGCTTGGATTATGGGGTATTTCTGCCACATTTTTGTGGAAAATGCATAACTTTTTGCACAAGTGTCTGCTTGACGAACGGTTTTCTATTCTACAAACTTAACATATATATCTTTATATTAGTATACATAATGATTCTCGATACTTAACCAATTACTTCATTTTTTTTATGTAAACATTGTAAATGAATGTGATGCCTTTAGATATTGAAATGAATTTTCAAGGTTCCGTGTATGTCATTAAAGTTTTTGGCGGGATGTAGTTGTGAGGCTAGATAGTATAACTATGAATATATGTATTTGAAATTTATAAATAAAAGAGAATTGTTCTTCTTTCCTTTTGTGCCTTTCTCAGTTTGAGATCACTAGTTCAGATTTATTCTTAGTTCTTTACGTTTTCTCTATTTATATCATC
The DNA here is from genome assembly GCA_963556465.1 of Berberis vulgaris. Taxonomy (NCBI): domain Eukaryota; kingdom Viridiplantae; phylum Streptophyta; class Magnoliopsida; order Ranunculales; family Berberidaceae; genus Berberis; species Berberis vulgaris. Next base: position 20,656,671 of record OY747127.1, read on the forward strand.
TCACTTTTGTTTTTTTTGCATTACTGGTGCTCACCATTTCCCTGCATTAGGAAGGGGGTTTGGATTGAGAAACTTCCACTAGGTAATTGGTAATTGTTTAAGTTTAAAGGCTATTTGGAGAATTATCAATGACCATTCTATGTGGTTAGAACTCACGAGAAAAAAATATTAAGATCCAGAAATTCCATTGGCCCTTAGCATTCTAAATCTAGAGCATCGAGAACTGGAGGAAATGTTTAGTTTTACATTGAAAATTCAAATTTTTACATCCCTCTTCCATAGCTGAACTGACAGCGAAGAATAACTTCAATATCAACTTTAACATCCCAATAATTCCTTAAGGTATCCAAGAGGAGCTCAAGCAAATTGACGCCCATAAAGTTCAGGTAAGCACAATAGATGGAAACTAGCTCACACCACCAAGGAAGATTTCTTTACCTTTGGCTTACTAAGTCATTGAAAGACATGGGCAAAAAAAAAAGAGTTTATAAAGGAATTTGGAAGGCTTTCATTCCAAGAAAGATCTTGTTTATGTGGTAAATTCTACATGTAAAATCAGATATGTGGGCATTCCAACTTTTTCAATAAAGTGTTGTTGTTTGTCTTTGAAAATATGCATGTGAAGATTTAAAACACATATATAAATAGTGAATTAGTGAAGGAAACATTTATCGAGTCACTTTGCAATTAACTTGGATTTAAAGATATTAATTGTGAATGTGCGTGAAGGACTTCATAAAAAATTGTTTATTACTCATTCACGGCATGAATGTTTTTCACAAGGCTCCAACTTTTTGACATCACCATCTCCTTTTTGACACCACCAATATAAAATAAAAACTCTCAATTTTCAATTTTTTTCTACCCTGCAATCGCCGTCGTCCCCAACCCATCATTACCCACCTGTAAGTGAAAGCCAAATCTCTCATTTTAATGTCCACAAAACAACAACCTACCATCACTACGTAATCTCTTTCTCATCTATTTCTATCCCAAAAATAAAATGGCAACAATTCAAATCTCTACCCCAACAAGAATCAAATCCCCAATTCTTCAATTGAGTTCGTAATTTGTATGTGTAATCTAAATAGTTAAGAGATTATCCCTACAAAACATCAGCTTATTCTGAAATTTCTAAGTGAATCAAAGAGGGGCCATGTAAGTTTATTTGTCAAAAACCTTTGTTCACAAATACCACCGCAAAAATACTTGATATTTGGGATTTATATTTTTCCAACGTGAACATTCTCATGGCTTAAGATGAATGATGTTAAATCAAGAAGAAAAGGATAATAATGAAAAAATGGAGATGGAATGATTTATCCAAACTCTATGGGCATGTTTGATTCAGGAATCTTGCACACATGGTATATGAAGACACTGACGAAATTGAAATCGAGATAATTGCTACTCCACCCGAATGGATCAAGTAAAATAACAAAGTCTTGTAGGATACAAGATTTTAACTCTCAAGAATTTCAAAACACAAATTAAATTTTTTCTCATCATTATAAAAATCTTTCTGGGTTAGATGATCAAAAAGCCAAATCAATCATTGACCTCAATATTCAGGCCAGTCAAGACAAATGTATTCAAGTTTTTGCTGACGGATACAAGACTTTAATCTGCCGTGTCCGAAGCAATCCTTATGTGGTAGAAAATATGTTTTTCTACCAACATTTGATCAAAAACAAGAATTAGGACTTGGCTTTCCAAAATACCAAGTATCTCGAGAAATTGGAAGAACAACGATCTATTCAAGATCACCATCAACATCTTATCCAAACAAATCTTCAATATGGATGTTTCACCAAGCCCAACAATTCTAAATTTAATAATGGACAAGTCTTTTCACAAGTCAATTTCCACCCAATTTCACCAAAATGTCATTATCACAAACATTACCATAACATCCCACTAACCCATCCCTTTCAACACTATTTCAAACCATTATTTGCCATGTGTCCACATTCCTGGCTTATATATCAACATCCAACCATCAATAATGTCATAACCATCCAAATGCACTCCACTCAACCTCAATTATTCTACATCTTGCCAAAAAACCATATCAATCAATACTTAACACACTTATCCAAGCTTCAATAATGGTGTCTCTCAAATAATCCAATGTTCTTTTATGGCTATAAAAACAAGCAATCTTAAGAATTCAAGGCATTTTTCCAAATCACATCTTTCATAGCCTCTAGAATCCCCAATCCTCTTGTAATCCCTGTGCAAAGCTGCTGTAGTTTTCAAGTTTGAATTTCAAGTTTCAAGAATCTTGTAATCGTTTCAAGTTTATTCCAGTATTATGTATTTCAATTTCCTTCAATAAAATTGCATGTTCTCAATCATCACGTTTCTAGGCTAAATTTTCTATAAGGGATTAGACAGTGTTGTTACTGTTGCCCTATCTCAGGCACTTACATATAAACTATAGATTATCTTTGATAACCATTGCCACAAGTATGTAGTTCTGGATAACTTTTGGTATCAGAGCCACATGTCCAACATTTTTTCGGGGGGAATAGTGGTTAGCCAAGAGTAACGTTGGTATACGAAAGTCTTTGGGGGAAACCCTTGCAGTCTATACGTTGGTAGACGAAGTCTTTTGACATAGTCTCTGGGGAAACCCTTGCAGTCAAGTGTTGGTAGGTGTCACAGCCTTGTAGCTAGCGTTAGTCAGTCGTGGATACCCTTCTTGCCGTGGTAGGCAATGTTGATGGGTGTAGGTGGTCCCGTTTGAGGTAAAACCCATTACTCTTTTATGAAAATATGTTGTTCAAGTGTCTTTAGAGTCTAGGATAACCCGTACTACATCCTTTAGGGAGAGAACATCAGGTATAATTTATGATTTATATGTTAAGTATTTGAAGTTGAATAAGAATAACAACATTAGCCAAATCCCTTAGCTCTACAAAATATGTCTCTTTTATCTAAGTTTACTCACTCTTCATCTTCTAGAAGCAAGGCCAAAGAACTAATTAATAGTCTAGAATGTCAAGTGTTAGAAATAGAAAACAAATTACAACAATGGTCAATTCCTGAAATTCCAGAAGACGATGTTTACAAGAAGCCATCAATTTTTAATCAACAAACTAAACAAATCATCAAAGTCATAGAAGATACTTTAACCTTAGGTCCAATTTAAGAACCAATCCATTTACTCGCTCCAGAAAAACTGGAAGAACATATACAAAAACAATTTAATTATATCCATATTGGATTAATTCAAGTAGGAATCGAGTCTTTTACAAGAATAGGTTTAGATGCTTCTGTATTGATTTGTCTTAGAGACTACAGGCACAACAAATTCCAAGATTCACTTCTAGGAATAACAGAAACATCCCTAGGTTTAGGACCAGTTTATTTCAATTGTTTTCCCAATTTCACTATATCACTTCATGACCCAAATATTTTAGAAACCTTAACCCTCAATATTAAAACCTCTGGATATGATATGCTACTTGGTTTAATACCATCAACATTATTATATCATATCACATACAAATCTATGAAAACTCAAATCAGTCCTCAAGCAAAAAAAAAAAACATTCACAAAAGGATACACAATATTTTTCCAAACAAACAAAAATAAAACAAATGTTATTGTCCCAAAGACTATTAGATGGGATCAAGTCACTCTTCCAAGTTCATGGCAAGTCCAAACCGAACCAAGGCCTCCTCCACCAAGTAAATTGTTTCAAACAATCTCTCATGATGATGAAACTGTTGAATTACAATTTACATCCACTAAAAGAACCAAACTGGCAATAGATACTCTCCAATCACCAAAAACTTCAACTTCTTCCTATAGGACAACACCTCAAACATTAAAAAGTCCATCTGTCACAGATATTGATTTAACAAAATTAAGACAGAACCCACAATATCCTCAAATCCCTAAACCAATCTATACAAATGATCAACAATATGAAATAGAACATCAAGCAAATAAAAAATCACAAACTCCTTCAGAAACGGGAGACCCATCCCAAATTTACATGTTAATCAGAGAATTCAAATTAGACAAAAAATACATAAGACAAGAGTATGAACAACCTTACAATGAAAACAAAAGAAATCAATTCTTTAAAAAACATCTGACTCATGAAGAAAAAGTACAATTAAGAGAACTCTTTTATCAATTTTGTGAAAAACTTCAAGTCAATTATCACTTCTTTGACTGGTATGAAAAAAATTATTCAAAATATTTAAATGTTATAACAAATACAAACACCTGAAAACTCAAAGACAATACAATAACATAATCCAAAATACATCCTTTAGAACAAATATATTGCAAAAGCCAAGGCACAAAATTTGTAGCCTCCTCAATCAAACATGCCAATCAAATCGCTTCAAATCAAGTGCATTATGGAATAGAAAAAATCATTGAACAAAACAATTACACAAATATACTTGTACATACAATAGGTCAACATGTTGTCAATGATAAACCTGCCAATACCCAATAATCCATAAAACCTCCGAAACCAATTCCATATTTTAAACCAACAACTATTGACAGAGGAAGAATTTCATCTCAAGCCAATCTTATTGACCAAATTAATAAAAAAATGGCAAAATTAACACCCAATGGTATAAAACCTACAAAATCATCCTAAAGCTCAAATAATATTAATGTATTATCACAATTATCAGATACCTAAGAAGAGTCTGATTCACAACCCCAAATGATTTCAAAATTAAATAAATCTATCCCTTCAACGTTAAAATCCCCATTACCCTTCACAAGAAATTATTATCAGAGACCGTCATTCCCAGACTTCCAATTTGAAGAAAATGGTCAAATAGTCGCATCACACTATTTTACTGGATCAATTTATGAGTGGAATATATACGACCAAAGTAAACAAAATATTATAGACACAACTATAGAAATAACAATGCTATCCTCAGCCCATAGGAACGAAGGCAAAGATTATAATCAAACAGTAAAAATTATCATTGTCGATTTTACTGGCCAATTAAAAGGATTGTTGGATTACTATCTAAACTAACAAGAAAAATACAATATTGTCAATGCTGTCAAAATAGATCATTTAGGCTAACAAATCAAAACAAAACTCAGAGAAACCATCTATGATTCCGTCCCAACTCTCATTTTTGCTACTTAGACACTTCATAGGAGATTCAACACACTTTCAAGAAAAATCAAAAGAAATCCTTATAAACCTAAGGTGCCCAACACTTCAAGATTTCAGATGGTATAAATACATGTTCTTATCAAAGATCATGCTTAGACCAGATGCCAATAGCCTATTTTGGAAAGAGAAATTACTTGCTGGACTTCCTTCAACTTTCACTAAAATAATTAAGCACAATCTAAGGCTTCAATTCAATGGAACAATCCCATATGACAATCTCACTTATGGTGTTTTGATTGCAAAAATAAATGAAGTTGCATTAACAATTTGCAATGACCTCAAACTTAGAGCCCAATTAAAACATCAAAATCTAACCACTACACCACAAGTCCTCTTTAATAGCATTTGATTATCGCATTTTTTACATCTTTGCTATGAAAATCAGTTTTAGTTACTATTGAAATACAAAAATGTTGCCTAAAATTGGGCAAGATTTTAAAACGCTATAGCGCTTGCCCAAACATTTAACGTAGTGCCATTTTCTCTCTCCCGCATCAAGCCTCAAACTTCAAACCTAAAACACAACTCATATTTTGCTTCTCTCTCGTCTGCTTATTCTGCCCACCTCTCTACTCACTGTCCCTGCACGCATTTCTCGCTCTCTCTGCTCGCATCTCTCTGGTCGCCTCTCTCTGCTGGATCTCTCTGGTCGCACCAAGGTTTGCTCTCTCTTAGATTAATTCATGATGTGTAATGGGTTTTTCTAGATTTGTGTTTTGTTTTGGTACCATGCATTGTTGAGATCAATACAAGAAATTTGGTTTGTGAAAGAATTATTTGGTGTCCTAATTTGGGGGTTTGATTCGATTGTAAACTTTTCATGGATCTACATGGGTGCGGCGCCTTCGGCAGAGTCTACATGAGGATGAATCTTGATTCTGGAGAGCTTCTTGCTGTTAAACAAGTCAGTCATTAGCCGTCCATTTTCATTTCTTTTTTTTAATTCCAATTTCAATTGAATTTGGGTTTGGTTTCAGGTTTTGATTACGGTGAATAATGCGTCCAAGGAGAAAGCACAGGTGAGAATAACTGATCTAATCATCAAATGTTTGTTGAATTAGGTTTCATTTCCAATTCGATTGAGTTGATTTTGAGGTTTAGTTGAACTAGGGTTCTGTAATTTAGTGTGAAAGATGTAGATCTGTAGATTTTTCCTCCTACAATCTATTCGATTGTAAAAGATTTGAATTTGGGATTGCCCGAATTGGCGATAGATTTTTTAGACTTTGATTGAGGTTTTGGATATATGTGTACAATAGGCTCATATCCAAGAGCTCGAGGAGGAAGTGAAGCATCTTAAGAATCTTATGCATCCAAACATTGTCGTGAGTATGATTTCTTGGTTGTGTCTGTGTTTGGTGACATTTATGCTTGGTCTCTAGGGAGGATAACACATTGGATATTCTGCTTGAGTTTGTACTTGGAGGATCCATTGATTCTCTTCTTGAAAAAATTGGCTCTTTTCCTGAGGCGGTTAGTCCTTGCTAAGTTTCTAAGTTTAAATTGGGGTGCTTCCGTAGCTGATGCGTTTTCTTTTCCATGAACAAACCTCAGCCATTGAGAAATTAGTTTAAAGGGTAAAACCCAATTGAGTGCAAAATGGATGGTTTTTGTCACAAATGGCATTGGTTACTTTTCCATGAACAAACCTCAACCATTGAAGATGGTATTCCCAATTGCACCTTATGAGCTGAACCGAAGTCGTGTTTTTGCTTTTGCTTTATACATGTTATCACCACAACCAATAAGAGTTTGATTCTCTTTCTGAACCTAATCCATGAATACTTTAGTTCAATAGAGAAAAGTTGAATTGCAACACATTATGCTGCAATTTCCAGCACAACACCCCAAAGTCAACACATCCCTGAAACACATTTTAAAGTAGATAAGCTAAATAGATAAGATAAACTATGATGCAAGAAAGTCTAGCTAGTGTGTTATCAATTGTTATTGTTGAAATGTGCAAGTGTCTGTTTACCTGAAATATTTATTCTAATCTCTCATCAATTTCGTCAACAGTCTTGAATGTAACTAGCAAAGGATCTAGGTTCATGCTCCCTAGCTCAACAAGTCTATTCGAAAAACAAGATTATAGTCTATATAAGGAACTGCTTCTTAGTTCAAAGTCATGCAACAAAATATTACTACACTATTGAAACAAATACATGCATTACGCCTCTGCGTTAAGCGACTCCTTGCAATACAGGTGATTCCAATTTGAATTCAGTCCACTGCAAAGAACAAACAGGGTACTGCAATGTGAAGAATAATTTCTTCTTGAAATGTGAATTATTGTGGGAAAGACCTATATAACTTTGTTTAATTCAAAGAATAAAAATTTGAACTGCAGAATCTAACAATTATCTAATGTGTATAATAGGACATTGGGTATGCAAAGCTTGCTAATTTGGATCCCCAGTATGGACAATGTAAGTTATTTTTCTGATTGAAAAAAACTTGCATCTACTCATTTAGTCTGTTAGATTTTGTGATTTATTTTATGTTCCTTGATGTGTATTTAGACTCAAGCTTTGTTCCTTCATTGATTTACGCTTTCATGGGAAGTTCAAGAGATATTGCCATTGGACCCGTGGCTGTGGTGTCTCTGTTGCTAGGGACACTTTTTCAGGATGAAATTGATCCAGTTAAAAATGCATAAGAGTATCGTCGGCTTGCATTTACTGCTACTTTCTTCACCGGTGTCACTCAAGCTACACTTGGCTTTCTCAGGTAACTTATCTCTTTCTAGGAACCGTTTTCCTTGCTATTTATTGGCGATCTGTCTCACCACTATACTAGTAATGTTGTTTTTTATGTGTTTCAGATTAGGGTTCTTAATAGATTTCCTCTCTCATGCAACCATTGTTGGGTTTATGGGTGGGACAGCTATTACGATTTCCCTTCAACAACTTAAAGGTTTTTTGAGCATTAAAAAATTTACAAAGAAAAGTGACATTGTTTCTGTAATGAAGTCTGTCGCTCATTCAGCACATTATGGGGTAAACCCTCATAACCTCTCACAAATCCTAAAATTTCCTTGTTTTCTAATGACATATATTAACAAGTTTGGGTTTTGATTGCAAGTTACTATTTATGGGGTTTATGTAGGTGGATGTTTCAAAAGTGAAGATGGATGTCGTCAAGGCTTGGATTGCACATAGGGTGACTGAGCTTCTTGGGTTTGAAGATGAAGTTCTTATCAATTTCATATATGGTCTTCTAGATGGAAAGGTGAGCTTCTCTTTCTTCTTAATTTTGGTTCAATTATAGTGTCTGTTCTTAATTTTGGTTTAATTATAGTGTCTGTGTCTTGTGTGGGTGTTGACTATTCCGTTTGATATAGGAGATTAATGGGAAGCAAGTTCAAATTCAGATTACTAGATTGATGGAGAAAAATACTGGAAAGTTCATGAAAGAGCTTTGGAGTCTCTTCCTTAGTGTTCAGAGTAATGCTAGTGGTGTCCCTTAGCAGTTCTTAGATGCCAAAGAAGAGGAAATTCGAAAGAAGAAGGTTTAACTTCTTGTAACTCTTACTGTTTTATGTTGGATGATTATAACTGCAATTTTAACATACCACCTGTGCGATTTGTTATTCTGGCTGAATCAGATCGAATTAATAGTGAGATTCAAAAAAAGAAAGAGCTTGAACAAGAGAAGTCTAAGATGGTAACTGGTTTATTCTATGCCAACTTCTCTTTGACGTTGTTGGGACTTTCTATTTTGGCTGTCATTTGTGTTTTTTTGGCATTCAGCTTTCTTCTGCAATTATTTGGGTTTATTTCCTTTTACCTCAAACTACTGTAGGACGGTGAGGTCGATGCTTTAAGGGACGCTGATGATGCATCCAGTCGTATTTCCAAGAACTTGATGCCTAGGATTTCTAGCGCGCAAGCAGAAGATGAAAAAGAATCTGATGAGAGGAATGGATTAAGAAGGAGAAGCAGGTTGGTAATAGGAATTTTCTTATGTCTGCGTTTTGAAGTAAATATCATGTTCTTCAACATATTTTATAATCTGACTGCATATAATGAAAACAAAAGAAATCAATTCTTTATGAATATCCATCTTTCGATTACATGAAAATAAAAAATCAACTATTTATATGAGGTTGGCTAACACGTCTTTGATTGCTAAATCTTCTGATGGCAGGATCCTGAATTTGCAGGTGGAGTGCCACTAACTGGGGGCTTTGGACATTCAAGTAAAACATATTTGTCTACTATTGATCAGAGGATGTGTGTTTATCCTGATTTTACCTTTACTGAGCTATATGTGGTTGTTGACAGTGAGTTTCGATCATTTAGGCGCTGTGAACTTTCAAATCCCAAACTATGTAGGTTCATTCAGTGTTTGGTTATAATTTTTTGGCCACTTTATTCTCAACTTATCTTAAGGTTTTCCTGTTTTGTATTTTTTTCTTCTAATAGGTTATGGAGCAACCACCAGATTCCCAGATGTTTGCACTGCAGGAATCTTTCCAAACTCCAGGGGTTTGTTACTTGATCCTATAGAAATTTCATTATTGCTTTTGTTGGTCTGGTCATCTCCTTTTATTTATAAGACAACCATTATGCTAATTTGATGCATGAAATATGAAGATAAGTTGTTTAATTTTGATTTCGAAATTAGAAACATCCTTTTGGTTGTTGGTGAATTGATGTCTGATTCACTGCTATGCATATAGGCACCACTAGTATCATTCAGCAGTAGTGAACTTTCATAGAAATTAATAGATAAATTCTGTTATCTTACTTAACACGGATCTCAAGGCACACATGTCAAAACGAGTGGATGTTGATCTTTAATTTTTTTTCTCAAAATTTCAGCTCAAATAATATAATTTTCATATTTAGTGTTCTTAATTTATGATGAAAACTAAGGGAGTCCTCCTAAGTTAGTAAAAACAATGTTTGTCCCCAATGTGGCAGTATTATTTAAACAAAAGTCATTTGTTCCTGATTTAGCTATTTACACAAAGACCTCTATAATGCAGATTTGAATCTCTACTAACTTGTTTATTCTCTAAAAACAAATACACAATTAAATGATACATAGGAAAGACACCCAAGAACCAATTAGCTGAGATTCACTTGTACATTGATGAGTACTATCCGGGTCTCTGTAGGAACAACTTTATTGCGTCCATCCTTTTACACTTGATTTGAACTATAACTTAAGAACTCAAGAACACACTATAATCTTATTTCAAAAATAACACTGAATGACCACTTCAAACAAAACGTATTCTAAAGACAAAAAAAAAAAACAACTTACAAAGATAAGAAACCCTAGGGTTGCTGTTCTCCACTTCATTGGCGACACGAAGGATCGGCGCAATCTCAACCAAAGATGAGGGAACGACCTCACTGTCAAAGATCGATTCACCAAGATTTCCAGCGTTCTAAGTCCGCATGATCCACCTCTGCGGAGGAGGCGGATCGCTTCCTCTTCTACTACTACTACCACTCATCTCCTACACTCTAATCAAACACTTCTCTCAGCTGCACAAAATGAAGTAGAGAATTCAGTACACCGCCATGAATGCTAGCAAGCAACTCAGTTCAGTTCAAGAGAGACCTGAAACATCTAACAAAGAAAAAAAATACCCCAAGAAGAAACCAAAAAAGATAAAAAAAATTTCTACAAATATTTTCACAAATCAAATTTTGTAAATGGTATATCAATATCACCTTGATCATTCACAAAGAATTCAAAGTCAACACCACTACATTAGTTGATTCTGGTGCAGATTTAAATTGTATTTCTCCATGATTAATTCCTTCAAGATATTTTGAACAAACAAATGACAAACTTTACACTGCAAATAATCAACAATTAAAAATCAATTACAAATTAACAGATGTTCAAATTTACCATCAACCATTTTACATTAACCAATAATTCACCGTCATAATAAATCTAGGACAAGAAATTAACCTAAGAGTTTTTTTTTTTGTCAACAATCTACCCATTCCAAACAAGCGATAAAGGAATATCTGCAAAGATTTTAGGAGAAAAAGTCTTCTTCCCATTCCTTTTACAACAAACATCCAATGATTTTACAATTTTACAAAAATAATTAGTCACCAAGGAATCTCCAACAAAGTCCTTATCAAATACTGATTTAAAATCTTCAATCTGGCCTTACTAGAACAAACTAAGTCATCTTACATGAATCAATATTTTCAAATCAAATTTCAATTTCCAATATTTAAAAGTTTTCAAAATTGCATCATTTAACTATTTTCAAAATTGATAGTCTTGCAGCTCAATGGAACACTCTCAGTCGTTCAGCATAAAATATTCTCAACAAATCGGATAAAAATCTTTTTGATGATGTATGAAAATCCTTCAAATCCAACAACGAAACCCAAATGAAAGCCTCATTAAAAAGGCTATGCAAAACATTATCAAATGCCAAAGGAAAAATGTCTGTCAAATATGACAAATCTAAGGCTCGGTCCATTATGACCAGTAATGCATTAGCCAACTCATCTCAGAGCAAAGCTCATGCTCTGGCAATTTTGCCTAGTCCAATAACAATGACAATTCAAAAGCCAAAATGACAAAATCAATCTAATCAGTCAAATGTTCAGCCCAACAACATGTCTCTAAGTGATGTAGATTACATCTTAGTTGACTATGTTGAATCAACCAAGATGATGTCTAATGAATTGACCAATAATAATTGGTTACATTTTAATAAGCTTATCAATGGCAAAACATTGGAAGAATCCAATTTAAAATTTTTTTCTAACTTTTATGGCAAATGTTGTATCTCTCAATGTCAATGCAGATTTAAGGCAAAAACATATTTCTATGAATTGGGGTTCGTTGGCAGAATCCTTTCAAAATCTCCAAAAGACCTTCATTGGTGTCCTCCACCTTGCAATCTTAATCCATCTCAAAAGCATTTTTAAGAGTGTTATCAAAATGAAGAATTTTATTTTATTTTATATTTTTTTTTTACAAAACACAAAAATCACATCTGATAAAGAAATCACACTAAGCTTTAGTAAGAGGCTTCAACTTCAGAAGGGCCTTCAGTAGGAAAAGGGGCATCAAGGAACACAAGATCCATCTTCTCCAAAACAGATTCATCCCATTTCTATATTTGCTTTCTCATGATTTCACCGCTTGTTCTGAACCCATGTAGACATAGAAACCTTGCTTTCTTCTCTTCTTTTGCCTTTAGACTTCCCATCTTTTCTTTCTTTCCCACTTTTTAGCTTTGGCTTTTGTTGCTGCTCTCTATGTTGTCCCTCTGTCTGGTTTGTCTAAAATTTATGAACCCGTCTAATTGTCGAGGAAAGCAGCGAGGAAAACAACGAGGGACCCCACAGGGGGGAGGGGTAGGGGGGAGAGCCGTCCATCCCTCGGGATGCACGTTTGACTTTTCAATTCACGCATCCCGAGGGTTCAAGCACTCATCCGGGGGGGATGGACGGCTCCCCCCACCCCTCGCTGTTTTCCTCGCCATTTCCCTCGACAATTAGAATTTTTCAAAATTTATAGAGAAATGGCATCGCATCACATCGAGTGGTTGTTAAACTTGAATGGAGCGTGCGTGAGAAGGATGACTTCTTCCATGTAAATTCCTTCCTATTGGGTGGCTCCGTTGTTGCTTATTTTTTCACTCGTTTCCATGGACTTAATAACCCATAAAGCTACTACTGATTGGGTTCAGACCATGGCTTGTGGTTCAATTTTCTATATTTATTAACAACTGTATTTATATTATTATACAATTAAAGCATAAACAATACTGGCTACATTATATTGTTAAAGCAGACACTATTAATTTTATCAAAAAAGAAAAGAAAAGCAGACACTATTAATGTAGAAACAAAGTATATGCCTTCCAGTATCTCAACAATTGTTTGGACAAATATTTGTCAAAATGTCCTTATAGATCAATGTGGAAAAAACTCTATGATACTCCTAACCTCGTGGTACAATCGTTGCAAGTTCAAAATTACTTTGTTTTTGGAATACGTTTGGCAAGAGATTAGGAATCTCAAATACTTATCTTCATTATCGCGAGTAGAACATTTGGCAAGAAATTAAGAATCACATGACTCATCTTCATTAGTGCAGTTTATACATCACTACAAGAAATCTATCATTTACCAACAAAGTTTTTTCTACGAATTTTAATTTCGTTGTTAATACGTTGTCATTGTCTACGAAAATAAAATTTCATTGAACAAGCAAAAAGCTTACCACTTTTTTTTTTTTAACAAAATATATTTTTGGGGAAACTTTCTATGTTAAATAGGTGGCGGGAAGCATTCATTACAAATAAAATACTAATTCCTTGGTAATTATGGCATCATCTGCAATGAAATATTTTGTTGCTAAAAAAGACGGCCTCCAAAGCAGTGCGAAGACCCTCCAAGCGTGACAATGATAACTACTGTGCATACCACAAGGAGGGCGGCCACGATACCAATGACTGCAAGAGTCTGAGGTTGAGTACTGGATCCGTAGGAACGAACTAAAAGAATTCCTGAACTCCGAGAAGCGACCATAACGAACAAGGGATCGGGGGAGTCAGTGAAAGAAATAGAGAAGGAGACTCTATGTCCTTCATGGAGTCGGACCGAGTGAAGACCAGTCGTACAGGTCCCACAAGCGGACATACTGGAGATGCAGACACAACCCATGGATGAGGATATATGCATTTGCCACTCAAAAATTTAGAGTCCCATTCCCACCTTGACCTTTACGGACAAAGACCTCGTAGGAGTTCGAGTGCCGCACAATGACGCCCTACTCATCTCGGTCTCCATTGCAAGTTGGGAGGTAAAGAGAGCTTTGGTGAACATGGGAAGCTCACTCAATGTCCCTTTCTACAGCATGTTCTGCAGTGTGGATCTTAAGGAGGAAAACCCAACGTCCTCGGATCACCCGCTGATTGGATTCAGCAGAGAGAACTGCTTCCCCATCAAAAAGATAAGGTTAGCAACAGTGGCGGGAGAGCCGCACCTAAGAAAGGTCATGTTTCTGGACTTTATGGTAGTAGACGCGCTATCAACCTACAACCTTTTCTTGAAAAAACCATGGCTCCACCAGATGGAAGTAGTGGTCTCCACCCTTCACCAGTGCGTTAAGTATACCGCTAACCACTCCAAAGGGACAATACGTGGAGACCAACCTACGACACGAGGCTGCCATTATGCTGCACTGAAACAAAAAGAGTGCTCCCAGATCCAACTGAGTCTTACGGAGCAGCCTGAACCAGTGCCAGATCAAGTGACAACGGAAGTACCACAGCCAAGCCGTACAGGAGCAATCTACTCTTCAGCCAAGGGGAACGGAAAGGCCAAGGCAAATAGGTACACAACCCCCACCTTCCGTCAGTACGAAGATTAATCCCCAGCAAGGTTTACTTTTCAGTAACCTCTGTAATGCCAACAAATCTCGACAGTCCGCTGAAAACACTAACGATCCTCAAGGGCCATCTGAGTTCATATCAGGGCCAAGATCAATCTCTCTCAGTCAACAATTAGTCTTTTTTGTTTATTTCTCTTTCCATAGTCAATGTAGAGTTTTGGTTCTTAAAGACTTATGTGATTTGCAATCATTTAAGAAACAAAGGAAGAATTGCGAAAACAAACTCTATTGATTACTGGAAAGATGTAATAACAAACGCCTTGAGGCGAATACAAAAGACTACATACTATAAGCATCTGAATTCAGTACAACATGAAGTAAATACTTGCTTAGACGAGCTAACTATGTAAAGGTGTCTAAAGGAGGCCATGCAAGCTATTTGCAAGTGACAACATAAATATTCAATGAACTTCGTTCAACCCCTTCCCAAAATCAAGGACAAAGTGTTAGAGGGGATTGAAAAGACTGAGTGGTCGATTGCTCTGTCAAATCATCCCAGGAAAGTGCCCTACAACAACGGTGTAGACCTTGCAACGGATGACTAACTTCCCAAAAAGGTATACCTCCTTGCAGAATTCCTCAAATAGTTTTCGGCTTCCCGAAGGAGATAGAAGAAGGAGGATCTGGATGACCACAAGTTGCGAAGCAGTCAAGGTTTCACAGTGCTGCCAAACGAGGCCACTTTTCCCATGCACGACGCCAGGAGTGATTGAGAGATACCACACCTGTAAGCATCGCGCATCCGCTAACAATTAGATCAGCCATAAGTTAGCGGAGGGAACCGCACACACGCGGACACAAACGACATGAAGTAACACCATGACATCTCCCTTGGTAGGAAATCTGTACTACTTTTTCGCAACGTGAAAAGAAATTACGAGATCTCAGCAGATCAATTACGTGCCCACCTAGAACAGGTGACCACACATAACGACGATTATGATCATACTTGATCAGTGCAAATGTCAGAACATTCGAAGATTCCATTGCTGGAGATCTCCCTTCAGCCTTTGGAAAACCCAAAACATTTTCTTTAAACAAGAACATTACAAGAGATAAGCTCTGTTAAAGACAATGCCTACAATGATGTAAAAATACCATTATATAGACATGATGGTTCACCGAACGGGCACTCCAAAATTAACTGTCAAGCATTGAATACCGTATGGGAAGTGAAGAGACGACGGTTCCCAAGGAAAGTGCGCAGGCCACGTTCGTTCAATTAATGGCGCTGCACGCAACCCCATCAATTGAGGGGGAGTAACCTATACTCAACCGTCCCCCAGTTTACGCCGTACATGTAGCGCAACCGTACAGGAAACCCTAACTCTTCCTCTACGGGCCCAAAGGCTCTGCTCACCATTCAAACAATATTCCGCTTCATACTTGGAACAATCCAAATCAACTTTGAGGCACGGGTCGTACCTACGGATTGCTGTTTGATTTAAGGTAATGTTGTCCACACAGTACGCTACACTATTGGACATGGGTTCGCATGCCCTAAAACGGGTGGAACCTCTTTTCAATCGAGCAAGCTTAGTCAGCCAAGGCTAACGACGACTTCTGGTACGTCTCGACACCTAGGTCGCCTAACGCGGACCCCGATGGTTTAAGAAATGGGAGTCTAGTCAGCGCTATCATGCCTGGTAATGATGACTCGCCAGGGATCGTTGCCCCCTTTGAGGTCAATTATCCCCGAACCCGACCAGGTAAGCCTAGCCGGTGACGGCTGACAACGAAATCTTATGATCAAAGCTCAGATCTGTAGCTCCCACCACGCGAGTGTAGATGGTTTGGAAGGTAGGAGCCCAGTCAGTCCCGTACTGATTCCAACGGCTCGCCACGAGACCACCGCTTTTAAGCGTGACCGCCAAATTACCAACCCTGGACTTGTAGCCCCCATTGTGAGGGTGTAGATAGTTTAGAAGGAGGGAGCCTAGTCAGTCCCGAATTGATTCTGATGGCCCGCCACGGGACCACCGCTTTTCAGCGTGGCCACCAAATTGCCAACCCTCGACTTGTAGCTCCACTGAGCGGGTGTAGATCGTCTAGAATGTGGGAGCCTAGTCAATCACGAACTGATTCTGACAGTTCACCACGGGACCATTGCTTTCAGCGTGGTCACCGAAAACTTCCAAATTTGTCGCTTGATGCGCACAAGTGTAGATGATTTGGAAGGTGGGAGCCTAGTCAGTCCTGAACTGATCCCGACGGCTTTCCACTGGACTACTACTTTTTAGCCTGGGTGTCGAACCTCTTTGACTCGAACTTGTAGCCCTTACCCGCGGGCATAGATTGTTCGAAAGGTGGGGGACTAGTCAGTCTCGAATTGATGTCAATGGCTTGCCACGGGACTATTGCTCTTGAGCGTAGTCGCCAAATCCTTACTCCCTGAACCAGTAGTCCACATTGTCCGAACATAGATGGCTCGGAATGTGGGAGCCCCAAGCAGATCGCTACGCGACCACCGCTCTCATACGAAACAACAACCACAAAGTAAAATCTAGCCAAGTTAGTGTCTTCATGCTCAAACGGACTGGCATCCTATCAACAACAAAGACAACTTGCGCTGACAAGCAGATCATCTGACTAGTGCCCAAATAAAAGCTACATGGTGTGTCGGCTCGAGCTTACGACACCTGACTCGACACAAACGCTTCATCGCATACGCTCGACTATCGCAACTCGCCCAAAACAACAACTGCAACCGACCAATCGTACAAGCAAGGTAAGCCTCCAACAGCTTACCTTGAGGACAAAACAACAACCCTGGCAAATCAACCCTAGGCTAAACTGTCCACAACGTGCCCGCCATCGGACATGACTATGCAACAATGACTCAGAG
The DNA here is from genome assembly GCA_963556465.1 of Berberis vulgaris. Taxonomy (NCBI): domain Eukaryota; kingdom Viridiplantae; phylum Streptophyta; class Magnoliopsida; order Ranunculales; family Berberidaceae; genus Berberis; species Berberis vulgaris. The sequence continues at coordinate 20,674,086 of OY747127.1, forward strand.
TCACTCGCAATGAAAACGACCAAGCTCCTGGCAGCAGATAGACTACTCGCCGTCCCAATGATTCAACTAGCCTATGCCAAAGCAATATGATAAGGTGAAACGAAAAACATACAATAGAGGCAACGAACACAAAATGGGTAAAACTATTTTCATTAACGGTCGAACAAAATGAGTACATAATACAAAGTTCACTCCTTATGAGGAGAAGGTATAGAAACAGAAGAGCTAAGCTTAGCGGGGGAAGGAGCAGGAGTCGCGTCCACACACACCACGACCTGGGCATCAGGGTTCGAACTTTCCTCCTCGTTCGATGATGCAAAGGCAATAGACAAGTCTACATACGACATCTTCTTATAGCGACCGACCCCACTCCGGATGCTCCTTCTTCATCAGCACCAGCAGCTCCAGCCTTCCGTGTACGACCCAGAGGAACTAGCATTTGCCTTGTTCTTGTAGAAGCTCTTCCTCCCGCGACTTTGCATCAGCAAGTTCACGCTCCAGCAACTCCAACTTGCCTTTCAGCGCGTCAACTTGAGACTACTCTGTGGCTAGACTACTCTTCACAGCGCTGAGCTCATGCCATTCTAGATCAAGCTGGTCTTTAGCCTTCTTGCCTCCCGGGCATTGAACTCCACATCAGATTCCAATTGTTGCTTTTAAGCAGCTCAGTCAGCCTCTATCGAAGCATTCTCTTCAGCAAGAGACCGGAGTTTAAAATGCGTTTCAGCGGCAACTTCCTGCGTAGCCTCCACGTCTTGGCAGATCAGGTTCAACTACTGCTTGAATTCGTCTCTCTTGGACACCACCTCTGCCAGTTCACGCTCAAGGGCCTCCAAACGATCCCTCTGAGTCTCGGCAACCATGGCTGACTGCTCCAGCCGCTTTTTCCTCAGCATGCTTCTGTAGCCGCTCAATTTCATAAAGCGCATAAGAGTATAGCGCCTGCATGTGCGAGAAGACATGCTCCATGGTGTATACCCTCTCACGAGCTGCCTCGACTTCCGTCCCAACAACGACCACCTGGCTCAAGTGAGACATACCCAACATAAGGTACTTTAAACCCTTATCCATACACCCTTCCAACGAATCTTCCTCGGGTTTTGGAGCATAATTCATCAGCCAGCTGTGACGCCTGCTTATATGCTTATTCAAAGCATACTCCACATCAACCTCTTGGTGCCAGACTTGAGTGTTCATCCTTACCAAGTTTGGTGATAACAGGCTTATCCGCGCAGTTGCCACTGTTCCCAAGCTCTCCTTCGTGACCTTTCCTTTGTCACAAACAGTCGACCCTTTAGTGCGAGACAACCTGACGAGATCTGGAGGGAGATGAGGAAGCGAATTATCCAAAGGACCCTCAAACACTTCGAGCTATGGCCTGGAACGGGACAGTGAACAATACGAACTACACGAAACTTGGCCTGCGTCACCACAACCACTATCAGATAGCGCACCAGTGGGACGATCAAATTTCACAACCTTCGGAAGATCTTCATAGGAGCCTTCTATTGGAACGGTTTCGTGCAAGTCAACACCGTAAGAAGCTACCATAACAACCCGTACCAGCCGCCCATTCAAAGCTTCGGCCTGCATTTCACTAAATTTCGACTTGTTTTCAACCCTTGCAAACCGCAGGTAATCTTTTTCTCAGTCGGGTACATTAGTTTCCGCCCTGACGGACCGGTCAGACTCGCGCTCTTTTCTCACGGGAGTGAGTCGTGCTGAAGGCGACCCAGTTTTGACACGGGATCTCTTTGAACTCACAAAAGAGGCAAGCATATCTAACGACTCCTCCACGCCAGACAGAACATGAGCTTTGGCCCCAACAACTTTCCTTTCCAAGAAGGGGCCCCATCTCCAAGCTTAACCTGCGATGCTCGGTACAGAGTGGGGGCTACGTGCCAGTTATCACACAGTCTACTACGGATGAAGTTGGGGACGCTTATGACATCCACCACGTTCCTCTTTGACAAGCCGCAAAACGTCTCTATGGTCTTTTGCTTCTCTAGGGTAAGGGGAGTAGTGGGAAATCGTCCTGCGAAGAAACACCTGGAACGATTAGCCAACTTGCAATCAAGCATAGCAAAGTCAAGAGAAAAAGTTACACTTACAAAGTGGCTGAACTCTCGTTCGAGCAAACGACCCTTGAACCGAAAGTACTTTGAATCCGCAGGGGGCAAGAAGCAATATTTTTGCCAAAACTTAAAGTCGTCTGGCAAATTCGTGAAGCAGGTCGGCGACATCATCTTACAGACAACATTACCCTTCAACCTAGGAGAAGTCAACAACTGGATTACCTGCGGAGTCACGCGGACACTGGCCTCCTTTGCTCTGATCAGAATGAGGAGGATAATCCTATATCCGTTAGGCCCCAATTGGGCCAGAGGAATCCCAAGGAGGTCCAAGAATTCTCAAATCACGTCCAGAAAAACACACTCTAATTTGAAGCATCCAGCGATGCAAGTAGATGAACCCAGCCGGTGGTGACATTAGCGTCTGGTCACCCTTCAAGACATACAACGGTAGGTCCTCGGGGACCCTAAACTTTGTATGCATTTTAGCGAGATCAGGCTTAGAAAGCAACCTGTCTTCGAAAAACTCCAGGCCCTTAGCCAAAGTTGCATCGTCAAGAAGGTCATGTTGAACCATGAAGAAGACGAGCAAAACAATATCTTGGAAAGCAAAGAAAATAAAAGAGTCAGATTCCGTACTACGGATGACCTAAATAGTGATTAGGTTCCCGCCTCTTTTTCTGCTGAATCGACACACATTCAATTAATGCAACGCGCGGCTCAAACAATGATTCAAACTCAATCATCATGAACGGCGTATTTTTTCAAGAGATGACTTAGTGAACCGATGTGACAACCCACTAACTCGGAGGGAGTAGCTGATGATACATAAAAATTGTCACATCCATGAGCCATACAAGTGTCATGATGATCTCGAGGAATCACGGCCCTAGCGTCAGTTTAACACTGATCCGGCCCAAGCGGTACCAAGCCAGCCAGAAGGACCCGGACTTTTACAACATGTTAGGCCCACATGTCTCACAGTTATCCTCAATACCCGTAAGTCCTACTAAGGCAAGTATTTTGAGGATCAGCTTCGAACATGCAATTACAACAACTCTATGTTTCCAACTAGGAAGCAAATACCAGAGTACATTCCCTGTAGGGAAACTTCCTTCTATGGATTGCTCTTGGTTTGTGAACTATCTCCCAAGTATCTTGGAGTACAGGGCTAATAAGGAACTTCCCTTCTACAACACAATTCCTAATTAGAGAAAGATCTCTTTATTAAACTACGCCTTTGATGGCCTGGTAGAATCAAGACTCCTGCACTATAAATAAGACATGAGGTTGGTAAGCTAAGGTACGCTACAAATTCTTTGTTTGTAGCATTACACATTTCTTGAATCCCTATATGACTTTAGCATCGGAGTGCCATTAGCCACCACAACGGTGGTCCGTGGCTCACTATGTTACTTGTGCAGGTCAGCCGGACTAGGTCAAAGGAGAGAGCGAAAAACGACTGCATCACTAATAAATTAAAATTTGCTAATAGTATAACAATTTCCAAAGAAATAATGATTTATCATTTTAAAGGAGTTAATGAGCTTTAACGAGAAATATATTTTCAACAAAATAATGATCACTTTTAACAAGGTAAAATGTTGTTACCAATAAGGCTGTAATTTTCAACAAATTTTTTTTTTTTTGCTATAGAGATGTCATTAAAATAGATATTGTTTGTAAAAAAATCATTGCCAATAGTATACCAATTTGCAACTAAATAATGATTTGTCGCTATTAAATAGTTAATGAGCTTTAACGAGAAATAAATTTTAATGGAAGTAATTATCACTTTTTACCAACGAAAATACTTTGTTATCAATAAGGTTATAATTACAACAAAAAAGTATTTCCTTGATGTAGAGATTTCATTAAATAGATATAATTTCCAACAAAATAAAAAATTGCCAATTTAAATTACTAAATGAGATTTACTAAGAAATAAATTCCTAGAATTATTATCAATCATTGGCAACGAACCACATCATTACCAATAATGTAATTATTACCTAGGAAAATATATTCCTTACTAAAAAGAGATGAACAAACATTAATATTCCTTGAACAAGGTAAATGATTTGTCTTTTTAGCAACAAAATATTTCATTGCAGATGATGTCATAATTACCAAGGAATTAGTATTTTGTTTGTAAGGAATGCTTCCCGCCACCTATTTAACATGGAAAGTTTCCCCAACAATATATTTTGTTGAAAAAAAAGTGGTAAGTTTTTGGCTTGTTCAATGAAATTTTGTTTCGTTGACAATGACAACGTATTAACAACGAAATTAAATTTCGTAGAAAAAACTTTGTTGGTAAATGATAGATTTCTTGTAGTGATGTATAAACTACACTAATGAAGATGAGTCATGAAATTCTTAATTTCTTGCCAAATGTTTTACTCACAATAATGAGGACAAGTATTTGAGATTCCTAATCTCTTGCCAAACGTATTCCAAAAACAAAGTAATTTTTAACTTGCAACGATTGTACCACGAGGTTAGGAATATCATAGAGCTTTTTCCACATTGATCTACAAGGACATTTTGACAAATATTTTTCCAAACAATTTTTGAGACACTGGAAGGCATAAGAAAATGCAAACTTTCCTGAACATGTCATCCCTGTCACCTTGTAGACGTATCAGCTCATAAACATATCTTAGGGGGAACTCATAGTGCAACGAAAGCATAGAAACCCGCCTATAGCTAGGTTGTGTTCTGCATCCCATAATCTCCCGTTTACCCTCTTTATTGTCAGTTCCTTGACTTCGTTTTCCACTCCCTATAATCTTAGGGCAACCATTGTGTCTCTAATACCAATTGGTCAGGACGATATGTATTGAATTTTTATTTTGCCTGGCATGTAAATTTTGAGCCTAGTCAATGGTAATCTAATAAACTATTGTTTGGATTCCTTGGCGAAGTCGAACTCCTATAGTACTCGCCTATCAATATGAACTACAACTTGCTAAATGAAAAAATTGCAAAATGTGATAGACATGTTTGTTATGCCATATGTTCATTACAAGAAATGCCTTTGTGCTTTTATGGATCTCATTTCATTGGACCACACTAGATACATACATTTTCATGATAGGCGTTAACATAGTTCAGTTACAAGGTAGATTCGCAAGCAATACATTGCATCATAAGAATGAAAGTAAGACACTGACATCCCAACTAGGTTAGCATCCAACGCATCATAAACACATGAATATCAAACATATATATGTTTTCAGAAACATAGACACACATTGAAAATGAATGAATATCGAACATATATCAGATCTACAGGTAATGATAAATTTGAAAAATCGAAACAAATTTGTTTTAGTACTGTATAATAGAATAAGCAATAAAACATTCCTTGTTTCCATAACACACTAATTTATCCCAAAGGAATCACTTTTTAAAGTCAAAATTAGGAATTTAAACATTCCTTCATGAGAAAAAAGAAGAAGATGAAACTGGATAAAAACATATGTTTTACAAAACATGCGCTAAATCCTAGTCATCATCTAAAACAAGTTTCAATATCATGGATCATGAGTAAACCACTTGAGTCCACTACCCGACAATAAGGAATTAGATGAATTATGATAATATATCTTTTCCCAAACCTTTTATGAGTTTCTTGGTTATCAGATTGGGAATTAAATCTCCAATACTGAACAAAATTAAAACATGATTTTTTTTTTTGCAAGTAGATGGAAAAAGTACCAAGCACACATTAATATGATAATGTTGTTCGTGATCAGTTGTGACCCTTTCTAAGTTTCCCTTCTACATCCCTACACATTGATGATGTCGCTTAGGGGCACCTTAGCAGCAAACAAGTTTCCATTCTTTTTGGACCGCACATCTCTTTGATTTCTTTGGGGCATAACCTCGTTACCATCCAATATCATTAGTGAATTAAGCCTCAATTCCTGCCTTTCCTTTCTATTATGAGCAGAAAAATGCCCACCTAGGGACTTAGAACAAGTGAAAGATTTATTGCATATTATACAATAATAGATCTTCTGACCACTGTTTTTTTTCTTGACGTCATTTTTTACGCCGAGTCCAACATTAGCTTGTACTTGCGGGTTGTCACTAAAGCCCAGATCATTTGCAGCAACAACGATACCGCTTCGTGCTCCTCTCCTACTAGTGGAGTTTTGATCTGATGTCAATGAAGTCTTCCTGAACCATTTCCTGCCCATCGGGAATGAAATGACAGGCAGTTTGAACTCTGGTCCAAGTTGGAGGTTGGTGTACCATTGGCTATTGAACATATAAGAAACCGCATCATCTTTGTTCTCCATTGAACTGTAGAAAATGAAATTTGCTGGAATGGACTCCAAATAAGAAGATTGAGGGAAATATTGAAGAAGGTATTTCAACCCTTCATGAAGATTTTGTGAATACCACGTAATGATTAATTTTTTAGTAATTAATACATTAAATTACAGGATAAAAAATTGAAGAATAGTTACATGAAAATAAAATAAAAATCAATGTCTAGCATTTATACTAAATTTAAATAAAATGGATTATGTAGGAAACTATTGATTTCCCAGTAAACTAAATTAGATGATCACAAATTTAAATAATAGGTACATGATAAAAAATATTGCATAATAAACTTAAACGAAATGGATTAATTATGATGTCAAATTTAAATAATAGGTACATGATGAAAAATATTGCATAATAAAATTAAACAAAATGGATTAATGTTGATGTATCCTGTAGGAAAATATGGATTTCCCTTGAAAAACCAGCTTTCCCTGTGAAAAAGGAAAACAAATAACCAATAGCATTTGTGGAATTCTTCACTTTTTTCCCTATAATTTAACATGTAAGTTTGTAAAGATTTAAAATATATTATATGATGTGCAAATCCTTACATCGGTTTTTTTTCCCTGATAAAATCCCTATACATAGATAGACATGATTGTATACTTCACAAATATGTGAGGAGTACCATTCACTGATAGTGATATACCTTTGCAATTGTAACAATGATATATATTTTCTTTTTAGTGAATGATATGATTATTTTTTTTTATACTTGCGGAGCGACATCAACCCAATTTTATCTGTCATTTATATAGGGACAATGAATTGGTCAATAGTAAAAACAGGTCAATGAGATTTTGTAAATTAATGGTGTTGACTGTACAATTTATGCATTTAAATTTAACATTTACTGGTACATAAAAAAGTTGTTACATTAGTTAGGATGTTGACTGTACCGATGACATTTTCTTCTTCTTCTTTAAAATTACATGTCTCCCCTAAAGTTATGAAAACTACATTTATTACCTTGTTGATTTATTATTAATTTTGTGTATTTACTACCATATACATTCCATGGAGATTGTATTTCACAAGAAAATATTGTATATATGGCATAAAGTGATGTAAGCATAAGACCATAAATTTGATGTGTGGATGAGCGTACTTGACATAATATGATACCGAGCGAAACAGAAGCGATGATGAACTTCGATCGAAGCAATTGAATGTCGTGGTGCCTTTGCTTGCAATCCGAGAACTTTTGCTGAAACAATTTAATTTCTCTTATACTTTAACTTCAAAAGACATCCAACTTATTCAATTGACACAAGAATCTCCGATATGTGAAAGAAAGATAAACGTTTTCTCCGATGCAAATAAACTCTCCAATTTGCAATTACATAAATGCCTATTTTAAAGGCTAGTTAATAGTAAGAAATCAAATTAAATACTTCTAAAACAAAAATTTATTTTGATACTACTACCTAAACGTACTTAAAACTAACCTAAATTACTTAAAATAGAACTTCTGGACAACCTAAAACTATTGTTATTTCTAAAATCAAAATATTACACAAATAGATAATTTCTAACATATAAAAAATGCCCTAGGCTAATACGGAACAATAAACTTTTCTCATCTCGAGCTTGTGTGAATATTATTTTCTTACTTGCATCATTCACCCATTGTTGGATAAAATTCGCACTTAAATTTTGCTGTTGTAATTATTGTCTAGATTTGAAGGCACTTAATAATGCATTTGAACTATTCCTCGATTCTTGCCACAATAGTTTTTATTTTTTTATTTCCACTAAACCGTTAATCTTCATCTAACAACAATATAAGCATTTACATCTCTTCATTTATAATTCTCATAAAAAAATTATCAAATTGGATCTTCGTAAACAACTCGAAATTTCTTTTCATTGTTTGCATAAACATCGATATCTTTTGTACAACTTCAATCTAGAAAATATTGATTTCTCTCACTAGCACAATTATATGACTTTTTCTTCCACTCCACAAATAAAAATTGAACTTGCACAATTCATTTTATTTTATTTTTGATTTTTTGTAATAATAAATAGTTGTCAATAACGTGAACATATTCACCTTAAGAATCGCTCGCAGGCTCTAATACTAGAACTGAACATCCTCATGATTTTGCTAGTAATCATGTCCAATTGAACGTCCTCATGATGTTGCTAGTAATCCAATGAACTTTCTCTAAAACAATTAAATTTCTCTAAGAAATTACTGGAACTTCAAAAGACACCCAATTTGTTGAATCTACACAAGAATCTCCAATATGGGAAAAGAAAGGGAAGCCCTTTCTCCAATACAAATAAACTCTCTAATTCGGAATTACACAGAGGCCTATTTTTAAAGGTTTATTAACACTTAGAAATCTAATAAAATACTTCTAAAACAAACCTATTTTGATACTACTACCTAAAACAAATAAGAAATGCAAATTCTCTCATGAACAATTGAAGAAAGAAACAATCAATATGAATTTCCTATAGTGGCAATTGAAGTGAAAAAAATGCAAGAGAATATACATTTTGTGTTGGTACATGGACCATGCCATGGGGCTTGGTGTAGCACACTACAAGAAAAATGCTCATTAATAGCGTTTCAAAAACGCTGTGTTTGCCGGAGCTATAATAGATACAGGGTCTATTATAGCGTTTTAAAAACGCTATTGTAAGTTGACTATTTATAGCGTTTCTGAAACACTATAGTAACAATATTTATAGCGTTTCTGAAATGCTATAGTAAGTCTATTATAGCGTTTTAAAAACGCTATTGTAAGTTGACTATTTATGGCATTTCTGAAACGCTATAGTAACAATATTTATAGCATTTCTGAAACGCTATAGTAAGTCTATTATAGCGTTTTCAAAACGCTATTGTAAGTTGACTATTTATAGCGTTTCTGAAACACTAAAGTAACAATATTTATGTATTTATAGCGTTTCTGAAATGCTATTGTATAGTTACCAATAACATTTCAGAAACGCTATTGTCTTCTTTCACGTTGCATTTAACAAATGCTATTGTATTAATTTCTTAAGCGTTTCTCAAGGCCCTTTTTTTTTTTTTTTTTCTATAGCACTCATCAAGTGCTATCAAATGACTTTTTATAACATCTTATAAGTTTTATTTCTAGAAAATAAAAACCAAAATGTGCCAAACACTTAAACATTTCCATGAACGGAGGCAAAGTAATATAGTTAATAAGATAATGTATTACATCGAGTCACAAAATCTATCAAATAAGAAAGATCAGACTACATTTATTTCAGTTGAAGCATGGTAAACAACCAAACATCGACCCAAAAGCCTGTACAAACTCTACCCAAGACACCATACCAATCAACGCTCAGTGACAATTTCAGCACCACGCCCTCAATGCAGCAGCCAACGCGGCCACCAAATAGTCCATAGCAATAGAATGTCACCATTCTTGCATGCAAATGATGTCTAATCCCTGATAAAATGTCACCATTTACCGAAGTCTGTGATCTAGATCTTTGTCTTCTCTTGACCAACCAATGAGCAAACAATCCCCTCAGCGTCTCTACAGCTAGATTGATCTGCAAAATGCCAACAACTTGTCATAATATAAAAGCAATTTATGTTAACTCCAAGAAAGCATGTTAGGCGTGGTTACAGGAATCTAAAAGACTGGTAGAAAGGGGTGTCTTTAGAGAATACATGTGTAAAACACCCTACAGATTTGAAAAATAGAGGTTTAGGCTTTCAGGGATGATGTCCTATGAGGATGGAGGGCCAATTGCAAATTGAATTAACAAGTTATTAAGAGTATCACAAAAAAAAATGAAACCAATACCTCATCAGATTCTTTTCTCAACTTCGACTTTATAAACCTTTAGAGGTGTTTCTGATTCATGCAAGCAGAGTGATGAACATGTGTATCCACTTTTCTAACATTGTAGAAGTCACAATGTGGAACACTTTTCTGAGCAAGAAATTCTCTATCCGCATTAAGCATCAAATGAAGATTGAATTTCTGGAAGGAGATAAAGATGAATATTATCAAAGGCCTAACAATTTTTTTGGAACAAGAAAAACAATAAAATAAACAGATACAAGCATTTCAAAGTTTAAGAAGCAACCTGTTCCAGAAGTACTAGTCGATGGTGACACAGAGTTCGAATGTTTCCTGCTGCAATAACTCGAAGGAGATGGTGCAGATCAGTGAAAAAAGTTGTTGCATCAGCTAGAGGATAAAGCTTTTCTGTCGCTGGAGGAAAAAAAAATCAGAAAACAGTTCCTAAAAGATAAACAGCCCAAAACACTATAAGACATCAAACTACATGAGAAAAGAGTTGGAATCTCCCAATCTTTATTGGCATAAACATGAACAACTCCATAAATCCTCTGGTTTTTACAGAAAGCTGACAGAGGTTACTACAGTTACAATACAAGGTCTTATCAAAATTTTTTATGAAGCCATTGACATACCAAATGGGCATCTGGAAGTTCTCAGACTGCTTCATCAATGTTTACCACAGTCTCTTTCACTTGAAAATGGACATTGGTAGATATATGAATTCTTAGCTCAGATAGATGTCAAGATAGAGTGCTAAAGGACATTGGTAGATATATGAATTCTTAGCTCAGATAGATGTCAATATAGAGTGCTAAAATGGGATTTAGATAGTTTGTAGAAAGCACACAGACCAGTTTTGCACTCGCAGTAGCCGTAGTTTTTGGAATGCAATTGTGAAGTGGTTCCACGTGTTCACTACCTTCAAGTTGGACTCCAATGAAATACTGAACTTCTCCCTGTTCGTGAAAATGGTTGAGAAATTACATGAGATGAGCCAATGGCTACTTGTTCTGGTTAGGAAAATTAACCTCAGAATCATGACAAACCAAAGAATTTGCCTTCTGATCTCTCATGGGTTGCAAATGGAACAAATTCCAGAATTTCTTTCCTGTTGAATAAAAACGATTTTAATGGACTATTATAGATAAGTATTTAGTTCGATTAAATTCATTATTGGGGACACAAAGAATAAACATTTGAATTTTGCCGCAGTGGAATAATACTAGAAAATCTTTAAACTTTGTGACGAGTAAAAAAGAAGGGAAGAAGAAGAGAAGAACTAGAGAGAGAGAACGGAGAAAGATAAAATTCAGTAAAATTCAATTAATTGTTAAATATTCGGAATTGGAGTTCCTTACCCATATAGTGACCAATATAGCTTCGGTGACACTAGAGACTAGCTTACCCAAGGCACGAGCCAAAAGGCTGTTTGACCACAAATTATTATTATTATTATTATTATTATTATTATTATTATTATTATTATTATTATTATTATTATTATTATTATTATTATTTTGGTCAAAGTAAATAGACTAGACCAAATTAAAACCCCTAAGTTTTCCCTAGAGGGCCTCGTCCCCTAACTTAAAAGCTCTCTCTAACAGATAGACCAGCCTCAATGCTTTTTTTTTTGTCTTCTATTTGGGTGGTACTTTTTGATTTGCGATTCTTCTTCTTTGATTCAAGTGATTGTTTTTTATGTTTGTCATTGGATTATGACTATGGATGCTTTTATGTTCATGTTTTTAGTGAAATTGACTTGTGAAATGATGTATATATAGAGTCTTCCAAAAATTCCTATAAAGTTTACAAAAGAAAACCCTGCCTAGGATGCTAAGCAAGGCCTAGGCAAGCTAGGCTCCTAAGCCACCCTTCTTGCTTCCCCTGCGCATGGGATAACATAGCCCTTTACATAGATAACTCCGTCAACTTCTAATCCTCATAAAACATTGAAAATAAGCCTCTAAGCAATCTATAACAAAAAAACAACTTTCGTAGACCTATTATGATTCCGAATCTGCAAAACAATTTTACTGAAAGTAATAAATTTAATTTTCTGCTAAAAATAGTATAAATCTAAATTTTCTAGAAATAATAAAAATACTGATTTTTTAATCTACTGCATCAAGTGATAATGAAATTTAGTTTGGGATAAACATTTAGTACAGATTAGAATACATGGTAACCATACCGCTCTTTGTATAGTTGATGAGCTGCCCCGAGACATCTCTTTGGTTATCGATAGCTTTTCTTATTTTCTTTACAGTTGTTGGATCAGTTTCAGGGCCCTGAAGAAACCTGCAAATGTAGAGGATTTAAACCAATGCAACCCCAAAACATTTCATCTTAAGCCTTTTGAGTGGCAAGAGTTATTATACCTGCAATTTCTTCCAGTATCTCTTCATGGCTGTATTCTGTTAGCTCCAAGAAGCTATCCGATGCAAATATCTCCAAAACCGAAGTAGACCTTCTGTAAGTATGCTCGAATATATTGGTTAAGGGTTGGTGTTGGTTGATGAAGAGCTTTATTAGATTGAATTGAAATCTTACAATGGGGTTATCGGGCAACCTTGGATCAGTAATGAAAAAATTCTTTTCTATACGTTCAAGTGTGATGGCTAGATCAATACCCCTTCTCATTTCCTTCTTTCTTACTTTATCGTCTAAACTGTCAGGTCTTCTGTCATCATCATCACTTTCATCATCTATCATGGAAATGTCTACCTGAGGGGTTTCTGCATATTCTGGGCTTTCCCTATACGCCTGAATGGAATAAAATATATCTTTATTCAAACATTGGCTGATTTGAGTAAAACAAGAAATTTAGAAACAAATTTCTTCGATATATAGATGAGCTGATGCTGCTGGTTTTACTTAACAATCGCTGTGGAATTTTGAGGTTTTAGATGGAATTACAGAGGAGTCGTAACACAGATGAATCTTTACCATAGAGAATTCCTACTCGATGTGGGGCTAATGCTAATGCAACTGTGCTTACACGTACCATCACATAATTATGTGGGGTGTCACAATGTGGGTCTTTACTCGAGTCATAATTCTGTTTTGTCCCATCATCAAAGTTTGTTCTACTTATAAAACGTTGTCGAGAAGAAAGTATCTATCACATTTATGATAAACATACCCCATGAAAGAACGTAAACCAGATTTTCTCGGTTTCTTGTCCGACAATTCATTTATCTTTTGCATTGAATTCCGTCTCTGTGGTGCCACGTTCTGGGAGCTTCTTCTCCCTAGGGGTTCAGATCTAAGGGGTCCTCCACCCCCTTCTGACTTCCTCATAATTGGTCTATTTGTAGACTCTAACAGTGCTCTGGGCTGCTTTACTGCTAGCACAAGTTCAGAAGCTGAACTAACAACCATCTCCTTCTGCCGAGTTGTGACAGTAAAAAAATAAGGAAGGATTATTTCCGATAAAATTTTAGTGGGACAGTAAATATTAAAGCCGTTGCACTGAAAGTTGTGTACCTGCTCTAGTGCACCCTTGCTCACTCTATGCATTTTACCGACACTGTCTGTGTATTTAAGCGCAGTCCTCTTGTATGTTGGATTGAAAGGAAGGAAGTGAACCTCTTTGATTCCAGCCCGGGCCTTGCAGGAAAATAATGAACAAATTATTAAATTTGCAAGGGAACCACCAATGTGAAAGTAAACAAAGTACCCCTGTGGTCATGAACTGAGTATTAAAATATCTTCAACTGTTTAAATCCATTACCTATTAGGATCTGCCAACATAGCCACAATTGCAACATCGATGGTATCTTGATTCTCTAACCTTGAAGCTCTTGTAGCCATCGGTACAACCATGTCCTTTTCAATACCATTAGCGAAAACCTGCAATTACATGACATATTTCAAGATACGTTCTGATATGTTATCTGCAATCAAAGTTCTGAAGTTCATTTCTTGTATGATCACCAAGAAATACTTGAAATTATGTCATTGTTATTCCAGGTCAATAGTTATAGTACAAGTGATGTTGTCTTAAAATCACCAACTCTTCATATAACATGTTCATTTTTTAGACAAACCTAGTGATTAATAAGGTTTTGCATGCTAGAAAGTGAATGTTTGACTGGGTTTCGTTTGGGTGAGGTGTGATGGATATTAACATCTTCATCTCACATCGACATATGGATAATTTATCATGCAAATAAATAAAGGGCAAAGCAAGAGATAAAATATGACCTCAATCATATTTTTATCCACCGTGAGCTTGTTAAGAGTTAATGTCCTGGTTTTATCACTGCATAGAACGTCCATGCCTGCCATTTCTTCGATAACAGTCATTCTTTTTGTTATAGCAACCTGCAAACAATGTAAGAAAAATTAGTTTACTCAACTAGCAAAGCTGTATAAGTTCAAATTACTAGTATGAAGAATTCAGATTTGAACCATCTTTCAGTGTGGCTTCACAAACCTGCTGAGATAAGATATGTGAACCAATGGCCATGGTAACGGAAAGAACAGTTGGCATTGCAATTGGAATCCCACCAATAAGTAGCACCAGAAGGCTATCAATACCAGCACGATAATTCCTTCCTTGAATCCCATAGATTACAATGAGTTCAATAAGCACCCCAATGGCAATTGAACAGATACAAAAGTTTCCAATTGATGTTAAAACCTGGAAACAATCAAAGAAAGTTATTGTTGAACAAAGTGCAACACATACTTTCAGGTACAACCCAATAGGCGCCATCAAATTATTCAAACCAACCGGTGCCGCAACATAAAAAAAGATCTTTATGTTTTGGAACAAAAAATTATCAACAACAAACCTTCTGGAAATGGCCAATATGAGTAGTGTTTTCCACGAGATGAGCTGCTTTCCCAAAAGAAAGTATGTACTCCGGTGGCAATTACAACCGCTTCAATTTCACCTTGCTTACATGTTGAACCTGAATAAACACCATCACCAAAATGCTTGGTCACTGGTAGTGATTCTCCGGTAAGAGCAGACTGAAAAGAGCAAAAAACTCCATTAATTTTGGTGACTTTGTAAAAAAATATCAGAACATTAATTTGATACATATAACACATAACACCATCACCAGAATGCTTTTCTACCAAATGCCTATACTATGACTCATTCAACTTATTCCTCGAAGTGCATTTGACGTTATACCTGATCAATCTTTAAAGGATCTCCTTCAAGAAGTCGTGCATCAGCTCTTGGGAGATGTTCTTTACTGCAGCATAACAATAGCTGCTGCTCGAGCATCTAAACCTGATATTGGTTCATCCATGAATATTATAGACGGATTGGAGACAAGCTCTACTGCGATGGTTAGCCTCTTACGCTGTTCAGTAGACAGACCACTTACATCTGGAATTGTATTAACGCCACTCAGTAGACAGACCACAAACAAATTCCTGCATGAAATTACTTTTGTTGTTAGAAATTGTATTAACACTTTTGTTTGTTTGCTCGCTCCTTCAAATGTTGAATTTTCAAGTTATTTCTCACTTAATCACTGCGTTTAAGACTTTTGTAGTGCCAGAAAGCTGCATTTTATGCAACCAATTAAATTCATGCAACTACAATTAGGGGTTACAAAACTTTTTCTTATCTTGATGAGTGAGAAGACACCCATGGTTCATTCTAAATAAAGAGGCTACTGAAAAAAACTATATACTATTTAACAAAAGACCATATGTTACCAGTTGAACAAATCTCATTCACAGAAGTGAGATTTTAACAATGTTACTAGATACACCCTCACTAATTTGCACTTTATCAAAAATATCCTCTCTTATCCATCAATAGTTCCCTTCCTTTTACCATATCTCAGTTTACTATAATTAGGGTCAAGACTGAGTTGTCTTTTTCTGCCTTATTGTTCTGCTTGTCAGGAAACAAAACATGCACATTTACGATTGTTGTTGACATGGTGTTCGCAATTACATAAGAGGTACAAAATCATATGAACTGATAAAACTAGTTGGAGCTTAGAGGCGTTCTATTGACTGATGTTTTGTATGATGATCTCGATATGCAATGTTAAAAGTTCTTTACCATAATACAAATAGCAATACTTCCTTGTAATTCTCAGTGAAATTCATTTTTTTTCCAGAAGGATTTGTCTTGGGGCTTGGGGGTAACACTTAATTGACTTGGCTAAGAGTCTCCAATATACCAAAACAAATTTAGCACAAGGTTCAATGATACATGACAATGCCATTATTTTCATTTTGATTCATACAAACAGATGCAGATAAATGTCGATCAGTAGCAGTCTTGATTATGATATACACTACCATAACATAAATTTCATTTATAATTGTAGTACATCTAAGAAAATGCTCAGGCTGAATGTGTAAGAATGATCTTACCAATAATGTCTTCATGATTAAGAGTACGACCCTTCCTTATTTGAATTTTTGTGGCACCAAAACAGCAACACCGCATATCTGAGCGTACCATGGTAACAACTCTCAAACTGCAACCTGTAATTGCCACATGAATCAGTTCTCCACTATACACTACATGTCTAATAATATTCTCCTTGTATAAAAAGAGAGGAATTGAATGCAGAGTGGCTGGTATGTTCAAGAATAGATGTTAAGTGCTTAGAGCGAAAAGTTATTGCTTTAAGAATTCAATTGTGTGAAACCAAACTTATCCTCTTAATGATAAACTAAACTCAATTTACCTATCAAACTTCTAAAACAAACCCTGATCACATAATCATCCATTTATCCATGTTTTTATCATATATCTAGCTAAACTACACAAACATATCACAACCTTCTCACAAAAACTCAAACTTTCCCTTACTAAATGACTAGAAACAATATTTTGGAGCAAACTTTATAGAAAAATTAATTTAAAACAAACAAAAAAAAGTTTAGAAGAATCAGAATCACCAGTGTAGTTGCCTTTAGGATGATAATTCTTCCCAAATGACATGTGCGAGTATATATGATTAAACTGATGCATACATGAATAAGATCAGAATACATTAGTATTTTTTTATCTCAACTTGTTTGATAAGATGGGAGAGGGCAAGTTTCCATGGGGTTATTTCATAGCATAACTAAGAAAGACAATACTACAATGCGAGTGAGAGTCTGACCTGGTAGAAAAGTGATGAATATGAAAGCCATAGCAATTCCCAGTCCAAATAAACCAACAATCTATCAAAACTGAGATGCAGTTGACCCCATCTTATCCAGCCCTTCTCAAATTTGAATTGTTGGGAGATTTGGGGTATGTAGGATGGATACGAAAGCACTATATGGGAGAGAAATGAAACATATAGACTAAAGATATCACAATTTTTACCGATGAGCTCTAACTGATACAGAAATGAACTTTTTCATCCCATTAACAGCCTAGGATTTTTATCCTCATCACTTCAATGCCTCAAGTTTAACCTGATTTCAATCATCTACCAGATTCAGTCCCCATCCCCGTAATTTAGAACACTAACCAAAACCAAGCTGCAAGAGTACTTTAACTTCCAACTTTAACATAAGTATCTAGATATCAAAACCAATTCAACCAACCTATAAACACTTAATTCAGTTTTACTGAATCTGTTGAACTACTACATACAAGTGTAATTAGAATATAAACTCCTTAGTGATCATTTTGTTAAAAATTGCATTTTTTGCTGTCATATCATTCTTACACTTACATTGTTTAATAATCATGTGAAGGAAAGATCAATGAAACATAAAATTTTGAGGGACATAACCCAGTTCTCTCATCCTAGTAGCCAGCTTCTCTAACACTGAGTAAATCATATCAAATGTGACCTGTCCACGACTCCAAACTTGTGAACTTGGTTCTTGATTCAATTAAACTGAAACCTTGAATCTTGCTTACCTTCTCAATCAGTCCAACTTGATTTAGAAAGTACTTGTACAACATTTTTTTTATTTATTCTACTAGAGGCTCTATTTATTTCAATCTAAATCATATATAGCAAAATAAGAAAATGCAAAGAAAGAACTACTATGTAGGATTATGAAATTACAGGATTTAAATGACGAGTGGACTCGATCAACCTCTCCAAGTTAACTTCTTGCCTTTTGTTCTCAGGAACACTGAAATTCACAAAAAGAACAAACATCAATAAGTATTCTGGCCTACAGAAACAAGTATCAAGTAATTTATGGCAATTAAAAAAAAATCAATCTCTACATATACTACCATACCCATTTCCACCTTGTTTCAGTAGGGATTCAATAACCCCACCTTCCCTAAATTTTAGAAATTGTTTAGTAAACTTGTTGAATCTTAAATAGAACTTGTTTATTCAATCTCTCCACACATTTAGACCTTCCTCGATTAACCTCCGAGAGAAGGATCTCTGATGGATATGCGTTCTATCTGTTAGATCTGAGTAATAGAGAGATGAAGGGACCAAGTGTGGTGAATAGAGCTACTGGTTATGCTGGATCTTGGCTCATAATCAGGCTTCTTCAAGAGGGTTACATTGTTCAGGCGACATGAGCTGGATCTCTATCCACCTTGCGTTGATATGCCACTTGAAAACCCTCCTTCCCCAAACCCCCAAATCGAAATCAAAGAGAAAAAAAATTGAGCTTTACCTCAAAGGTCTCACCTTTATATCCTTTCTCATCTTCCTCTCCACATTTTCTCATTCTTTTGCCATCCTTCACGACGATCTCTGCCTTCCCACCGCCTTCGACTTTCCAATATTTCAAGAAGAAAAGCTAATTCTCCAACTCAATCTCTTCCCCAAAAACGCAAAATCGAAGCCGATTGAAGATATCATGATATCTTAGCTCAGGCCAAAACAAAGCTTCTCGAAGTCATCTTCAATGAACTATTCTCGAAATCTTCATGCTGTGAGATGGCCGATTTCAGCCGTCAGACTTCAGATTTTTACAGCTCCAAATCCATGAAGATTGCAGAGTCCTGTTCTTGTTAAGAAAGGCTCCTCCTAGTCCTCTCGATTTCTCTTTCTCCCTCAACCTCTCTTTCCCAGAGAGATAGGGCAACAACAAGAGGAAAGTGAGAAGAGACGTGTCTTTGTTTTGCGTTGGATGAGAGAGATGAAAAATATTCTAAAAGTTGAGGAGAATCGAGTGGGGGTTTTTTTTTTTTTAACTCCCACTCTTCTATTTTTTTATAGCGTTTTAATATAGAAATGTCATAAAAAAATAGGCTTTTATAGCACTAACTACAAAAATGCTATAGAGAACAACTATTAACAGTCACTTGTGATGTGGTGTGTTGGTAAAAGCTATAACCAATGCTAATCTAAGCTGGTCATAAAGTAACTTCTCTTGACCTGGCATCCATTTCGAATTACTTCGATCCTTAATGAAGTTCATGGAGTCACTACAAGCGAAAGTGGTTCTTGTTGGGCACAATTATGGTGGATTTGGCATCGCCAAAGCTATGGAACTTTCCTAGAGAAAATCTTTGTCTGTTCGTCACTCCTCAAATGCCTGGTACAACCTTGATATTTCTGAGACCATGAGATAGTGTTTGAGTAAATCACGTCCTCTAATGGCAATCAGTTTGTGTTCAGTTAAGATACAGAGAACCCTATTAATACTTTCAACATTGGCTCAAAGTACTTGTCAACTAATGTGTATCAGTCATGTTCAGCAAAGGATTTGACACTGGCAACAATGTTGATGAGACTCATGAGGATGTGCAGCGAATTACAAAGGTTTTTAGGTTCTCTTAACTATGTAGCTGATTTCTATAAAGGCCTCCGCGTTTTACTTAAGCCTTTATTTGCTAGACTTAAGAAAAATCCAGGCCCATGGACAGAAGCCCATTCCCAAATTGTCCGTCATGTTAAGTCCAAAGTCAAGCATCTTCCTTGTCTAGGAATTTCCAATCCCGATGCTTTCAAAATAGTCGAAACAGATGCGTCCAATTTAGGATACGGTGGTATTCTTAAACAGCGTCTTTCTGATTCTACTATACAATTGGTCCGATACCATTTAGGTATTTGGAATCCAGTCCAATACAATTATTCAACTGTCAAGAAAGAGGTTTTATCCATTGTTTTATGCATCATGAAATTTCAGGATGATTTAACAAATCAAAAAATTCTTTTACAAGTTGATTGCCAATCTACCAAAGAGATTTTAACAAAAGATGTTTTAAATCTCGTGTCAAAACAGATCTTTGCCAGATGGCAAGGTCTTCTTTCAGCCTTTGATTTTGAAATTAAGTTTATAAAGGAGATGACAACTCTCTTGCTGATTTCTTAACTAGAGAGTTCCTGCAAATATGAGTTCTTCTAACTCATCTTCTTCTCGGCCCCCTCCTTTTACTAAACCCAAAACAAAATCCCAATATGCTATGTCGCCTTCTGCGTCTAAGCATCAACCCCCTCTTTCTTATGCACTTTCCCTTTCTCAAAAGTTCACTCCGTTGAACCAAGAAGAAGAACCTACTGGATCTTCATTAACAAGTTTCTCAAAGCCGCAGACTTCGGCACCATCTCTATATATTCCAAAGGCTTGCTTAGAATACCTCTGTATTCTTGAGCCTTCTATGTATGATCTGATCAAAGAGCCCTAATTCATCGCCAAGAATCTATTTCCTCAACAACAGCAGTTTGAAGAAGCAGATACCTACAAATCTCAAGAATTCTATGAGTTCATCCTTGTAGACTCAGACTCTGTCACAGTGACACATCACTATGACAAGACCAATTCAGAAAGGATTGCATTCTCCAAATGCCAAATCCTCAAAGTTCTCTCTGAAGCTGATTGGAACCAGCTTCCCCACTATCACAAGAAGTTCTCAGTGAACTATGTTTCACAAACCTACAATTACCTTGACTACAAATTAGCATGGTCAAGAGCGTTCTTCATCCAATCTCAGAAGTGTGGCCATTCGTGGTTCTTCTTGTTCTGCCAAAAGTTCCGTAAAAAAACAGTTCCTTTATGGTTCCAGCATACTTGGTGGAGCTATTTTGGTCCAATTCAAGATATTCTTCCTCCTGCAGTACAAGAGGGATGGAAGATTTTTCAATCAAAGTACCAGCCTCCAATACCTTCAACTGAACAGGTTTTTTCACTCTGGTTCTTTATTAGATTTGGGTTGTCATGGATTTTATGCTGGGATTATCATTGCTCAAAATTATCCAAGCCTTACCAATCCAAGAATGCTCCAAAGTGGTTCTGTCGCTGTTTTAAAGTAAAATGGTGGGCTCAGTTTGACCACTCCAAAGTTACAAAAGAAGGAGTTCTCCGCTTCTTCTCAGGCAAAACACCTTCACCTACTCCTCAGGTGAATCTTATTGATCCTTTGTCTGATGCCAAGCTCCTCCGACAGCATATTCTGCAACAGTTCAAAGGAAAACTTACCAATACTCAGCTTTTTGAGATACTCTCCAAGATCTGCTCCGAAGAGTCAGATGAAGAAGAAGCACCAACAGTACCTCTTAATGAGGATGACTGTTATAACGTCTTCTCTCCAACAGACTAATGGGCCCTGTCCATTATTCTTCAAAGGCATTATCTGCCAGCACTACAACAAAACAAAGAACTTTCGGTCTAACCTGGCCGACATCATCATTCGAAGGCTCCACGTGACGCCACTGTTCACTCAAAGACTTTTGCAACAACTGTTCCACCTACCGACAGTCACATGCAATTGTTCTACAAAGGACAAATCGTCCAACCTTATCCTTATCCTCTAGCAAGGCCTCTCCTTGATTGGAATTAGCCTATATATATGTATTACGCCTTTTCTTGTAAGTTTTAAGCTTTCATCTCTGTATTTCTTTTCCTGTTTTTCTTTCTGTACATATTATTAAATAAAATCTTTTCTTTATATCTGACTATCCAAGATCTGTTATTAATTGAACATCTCATTATTCAACCCTAAGAAGTTGAATTGGCACCGTTCGTTTTAACAGATCAAAGATAAGATTTCTGTGTATGTCTATTTTGTTTATTCAATTCTGTTTTTGATTTCTTGCATAGCATACTGTTTCCGTCATCTCTTTATCTATCTTATCTCTTGTTAGTAGTGCTGGGAAATTTATCTGCAAAATCAATTGCCCTAGAGATAGGTGTGATTGTGCCATGAAAAATCTTATGTCCAAGAAATCAAACATTTGTTTAAAAAAGATTGATTTTTGTGGGAGAAAGAACTAATCCACTATCTTTGATAATTCTTTCAAATTGATACAAATGTTTCCAGTGGGCTGGAATTGATTCGGAGAAGATCAGTATATCATCGATATACACAATTGTAAAATGTGAGTAAGGGGAGAGAATATCATTCATAATATTCTGAAACTCACTAGGAGCATTCTTGAGACCGAATGGCATAACATTCCATTCATAGTGGCCGAATGGGACATTAAATACAGTCTTGTATCGGTCGAATGGGTGAATCTGGATTTGCCAAAATCCAGATTTAAGATCAAACTTAGAGAATACACATGCAGAGTGTAATCGTTTAAGAAGATCTTTTTTGTTTGGGATTGGATACCGAATCCATTGTAAAGCCTGGTTTAATGGCTTATAATTGATAACTAGGCGATGACTTCTTCGTTCTAATTCGGCCGCTTTATTAACATAAAAGGCTGCACAACTCCATGGTGATTTGGAGTGCCTAATCAGATGTTTAGAAAGCAAACCTTTGATTTCTTTCTTACAATGTTCCATGAGTTCAGAATTCATTTGAATTGGAGGAGCTTTGGTGGGAATCATGGAATCCTTGAAGGTAGGTTCATAAGGAAGTCTAACAACATGACGACGACGATGCCAAAAGGCATTGGGTAGTTCAGAACATAAATCCTTTTTCAAATGCTCTTGAAATAGAACAATATGAGTTTGGAGTTTAGGATCAAGAACTTGTTCATCGATTCGTCTGAATGCAATATCTGATTTAAGAGATTGCAAGTGCTGTTGCTTTTGTGTAATGAAATTAAGGAAACAAATATCTTGTTTGATATTGTTAATCTCAATAATTTCAGGTTTGTAGATGAATGGAAATTCAACTGTTGTTCCAAGGATTTGTGTGGTAATGCCTGAGGCTGTAACAGAAAAAGGATAGATTGCAGGAAAAAACGGAGTATCAAGAATCATCTTCTGGGCCATGTTTTGCACAAGCAAGAAATCCTGTTTGATACAGACTTTATCTTGACAGATATGGGCATTGGTTAATTTGTATTGTATAGCCAAACTGGAGTTATTGGCAGTATACAATTTTTGTTTTGTAAGTTCAAAATATTTAGTAGGAATTAATCATTCAGCAACACAGTTAAGATCAGCTCCTGAATCAATAAGAGCTTTACATGGGATAGTAATCTCTTTGTTGATAACAAGGTTTATATGACAAAACCATCGCTGATGAGTAACTTGGTTGATTTCATTAAGAAATTGTTGAGGAATAATTTCTTTTTGAGGTTCAGAAGAAGAAGGAATATCAATACTATGAGATTGTAAACCATTGATACAGAGATTAAGGAGTGAATGATTTTGTCTTAAAATCATAATCTCTTTTTTGATATGATTGACTTCTTGCTGAAGGTCAGCAATATTGACAGGGATAGAAGATGAAGAAGATCTTCTGAATCTATCAATAATTTGTTTGTGATCATAAAATGGATTTACGATCTCTGGAGTAGGTTTGGTATTTAGATTTGCTTTGATGTGTTGAAGATATTCAGTTTTTAATTTAGGATCTTCAATACGATCAACAAAATCTAATTCTTTTGTTTTGGAGAGCGTATTGATGCTTTGGATATGGTGACAATGGCATGCTTCTGCACACTCATTGTTATCTTCTGGGTCAGAAGGCTCAGTGTCGGAAGAATTGTTCAGATTGAATATATGATAATCTTCATCTGAATTGTCGGATTCAGAGTTCATAAGAACCTGAAGAAACATATTTTTGATATCATCAAGAGCTTGGAGCTCTTGAATCTTTTGGGCTGTTATGCAATTCTTTGCATAATGGCCTGGACGTCCACATTTAAAGCAGATGGGCTTTGAATGGGATTGAGTTGGGTAATTTTTAAAAGGTTTGGAGGGCTTGGGTTTGTGCGTACCATGTTTCTTGGGCTGACTATAATATTGGTTATAGTCTTTGGGCCGTAAAGGTTTAGGTCCATATTGTCGTTTGGACTTAAACTGCCTAGTAGGATGAGACCTATACAGAGCTTTGGAGTGGGATGACTTTTGATGAGGGTATTTGAAATCATCAAAGCCATATTGTTGACAGAAGTCACCAAGTTCTCTTGGTCCATTAATATTTTGTTTCTTAAGTTGGTGTTTTAACCTAAGATCATTGCAAAGGTGCAGAGCACATTTGTTGATGAAACTGATAATATCACCAAATGTTAAGGTCTCATAAGGGATATCACCATTGTAGGTTTCTTGTAACCGTTCGCGAACGGTTTCAGCAAAGATTGGTGGAAGACCAAAAATGAACTTTCTATTCCAAAAAGGGTTGTTAGCATTAGATTGATACATAACCTTTTTGAGGAAGATATCTTTGTAAAACCTAAAATGGCTCAAAGTCGGACATTTATGAATCATCAACAAATCTTTAGATTTATTTTTGAATTCATCAGGATCACCCATAAAATTCTTAAGAATGCAGAAAATTAATGTATGAACTGCATTTGGAATAACTAAACCATCTGGTTCAATCTTTATAGGATTTCCTAGTAAATCAACCTTAACAGAGTCAAGGATTGCTTGTTGTTCTTGAGTTGTGAGATAATTATCCCACCATCCTTTGAGTAATCCAGAGAAACCAACAATGATAAGTCCTGCAATTGTACTATCATTCTTGCCTTCGCTACGATGTGCCGAAGCCATCATAACCATTTCTTGGGTTAACTCAATAATACTTTCTTCTGTTAAACCATCTATATTCCAGGTATAGAGGTGATTGGTAGAAAATGATCCGTAGACCTAAAGAGATTTTTCTTCATATTGCATGTCTGGGAAGGATGGTCTAGGATAAAAATTCCTAGTTGTTGGAAGTGGATTTTGATTTTTGCCATAAGTTTTAGCATGCTTAAGAGGATTGATTTCATAATGGATGTAATTCATACGATCCAATTCAACCATAGGATCAAAATCACTTTCGGACATATCTTTAGCAGATAGTGTATTAACCTGAGGTTTGTTAATATTCAGAGCTGCTAATTTGAGATCAATTTCTTTAATGATTTGGTTCTGAGATGTTAGAACATTACGTTCCACTATGGTAGGTACAAAGTACGCTACTGGTTTTGGGGTATTGATTTGCTTTTGAGCCAATTGGGTGCTAGCCAATTGATCTTGATGAACTTGATCTTGAATCAATTTTTCACCAATCTCATGAATCAATAAATTAGTGTAATTATTCTGTTGAATAATTCGACTAATTCCTCGGAAAGTATTTTCTACTTGATGATCCTTAAATGGTGATGCAAGGATATCATTGCCTAGAGTAGAAAACTTAATTTCCTCTAATGGTGGTAAGATGGATTCTTTAATGGAATTGTTTTCTGTTGTATGCCAAGGTTTTGAATTAGTTTTTATAACATTTATGCTAGGAAGATAATCAGAAAAATACCATTCTAAGAATGATAAATTTTGCTTCACTTCTTCACAACAGGCATAAAATTGTTTACCTAATTCCATTATCTGATCTTCAGTGGTTTGAGCATACAATAGATCTCTTTTATTTTGATTGTATGGTTGTACAAATTCATTCTTTACCCATTCTTTATTAAGAACGAATTCAGTTTGTAAAACATACAATTGAGGATGAGAGGGAGGACAATCATCCATTTCAGACTGAGTGGGTGACTCAGGATTGTAGATTGGTTGCGGGATCTGAGGAAATTGAGGATTGTTTCTCAGACTAGCAAGATCTAGGTGTGGAAGGACCTCAGGAGGGGTCTGAGTCCTTGGGATATGTGTTTGAGCAGTCTTGAAGGAAGATACTGATCTTCTTCCTGATTCTGGTAGTCTCAAACTTGTATTTCTAGAATCAGAAAATCGTAATTGAACCGTTCCATCATCAAGAGTCAAGATCTGACTTAATTGACTTGGAATGGGTCGGCGATTTTCAGTGGGAATTTGCCAAGTGTCTGGAAGTGTGATTTGATTCCAGTGAATTGTTTTGGGAACAATAACACTTGTCTTTTCTTTGTTAGCTTGGAAGAGGATAGTGTATCCTTTGGCTGATTCCATGAGTGCCTTAGGACTCAGTTGAGTCTTCATGGCTTTGAAGGTAATTTTGTAGATCAAAGCCAAAGGTTTCGATCCAGGAAGCATATCAAATCCAGAGGTCTGGATGTTCAGGGTCGTGTCTTTAGGATGTTTGGATCCATAAGAGAAACTGAGAAATTGGGGTAGCAATCAAAATAGATTGGTCCCATCACTAGAGTTGACTCTGCGATTCCTAAGAGCGAGTCATCGAACCTATTGTGCCGATAGTCGCGAAGAGCGATAAGAGCACAGGTGTCTAACCCTGTTCTTATAAGGGGTTTTATCCCAATTTGAATTAATCCAATATGGATATATTTGTATTCATTACTTTGAAGGAATTCCAAAGTTTGATTTGAAAACAGTTGCTTTGATTCCATAGAACCATCAAAAGATATGGTTTGTTCAACCATATCAATCAGATCCTCGATTTTTTGGGAAAACAAGGATTTTGAAACATTGTAAATGTTTTTGTAAGGAATTTCTGGTATTGACCACTTTTGTAAATTCTTTTCTACTTCAGAAATTCTACATTCCATATGATTCGCATCATCAGGAATCTGTCTTGACCTAGAGCTAGAAGCTCGAGTAAATTTTGAAAGCAAAGACATAGTTCAAATTCTTTTGGGGTTGGGAGTTGGGAACACTGTATCCGGACCACCTCTATGGGAACACCTAACCCATAACCACTGCGCTCAACTTAGCGACTTACACAGGGCTCTGAACGGCTAACCAACATAGATTTACTGGCTGACCAACGCTATCAACGGCTGACCAATGATACCTAGGACTCACCAACTATTCCCCCCGAAGAAACTGAGACATGGCTCTGATGACCCCTAGATATGGATCGGTTCCTCGAATTTTCTTACTGTGTGATGAAGATAAGGTGTTTAGTAAAAAACTCCAGAGGTGGATGGTGGAGAAGAACACACCTAATTTGTTGAAAGAGATCAGAGGAGTTGATCATACAGTTCTGCTCTATAGGCCTAACGCGTTTTCACAAAATTTTATCAGTGTATTTCAAGAAAAAAAATGTAATATGTTGTTGATGAGACATCGAATAGTCACCCGACACAACTGTACACGTGGCATGGGGGAGTGTGAGTTAGGTGCCAAACCCAAGTCACGCCAGCCAAGAAGCACGGGTCTTGGCCTAGGATAATAAGGGTCGAACACAAATCTCTGAGCTGCCATAGGCTTGAGATCTACTTGCACAAATCAGCTCTTAGCCCAATCAAGCATTGGGTCCTAAACAGAGTCAAGTGGCGAAGATAATCAATCATGAAAAGCACCTGGGAGAGATCTCATCCTTCCAACATGCCCTCAATAGTAGGGACAATTGTGGAAGGAATACTCGCTACTTAAGGTGAGAAAAAGGGAAGAAGAAATGTACGCATACACTTTGCAATTTACATCTAGTCTTCAGTCTTGTTTGCACCGTTACCTGATAAGCATTGGAGTGCCTTCATCCATCACAACGATGGTCCCTAGCTAATCAGTTTTAAATTTGCAAGCTCGAGATCAGCAAGATCAACAAGGACATATTTGGATACGTTAGTTGTAATAAACTAGTATATGATGTTCTCAGCTTGTGAATTGTGATTTCATGGCCAGTCATTCAATAGTAGTATAAAATATGGTTGAACAAAAACTAAATAAACTGATTGAACTGATCGATTTGGCTTAGGATTTGTTCGATTTTTGAAAACTTGAAATCGAAATGGTCGGTTCGATTTGCGGGTTTTAAGTGATTTTAACTGACAAATCTGAACTGATTGAGTATATATATGATATGACAAATAATATAATAAGTTTAGCTTACGTGGTTGATTCGATTTTATGTCGGTTATAGTAACAATTTAGGCTGTCGGTTCGGTTTATATATATTAAGATAGGTTTGGTTTCAGTTTTCTTGATGTTCGGTTCGGTTTCAGTTTGCTATTTTATCAAACCGATTGATTCGATTCGTTTGACAGTTTCCACCCAAAACCAAACCATTTAAAAAAAATGCTTTCAGAGCAATTAATGCTTTTGGCCAGGTTATAGTTCATGCAAGGGACATCTGAGCTAGGAAAAAAACCTAGGCAGTCATCGGCCAATCATTGATATGTACTGATGTAGTCAATTTTCGCTCCGTGCTTGACCTTGACTTGCTGACCTGCACAAGGAACGCACGTGAGTGACGAATCACCGTTGAGGTGGCCAATGGCACTCCGATGCTAAAGTCAGTTAGGGCTCTAAGGAAAGCTTAAAGTTGTAAACAAGGAATTTGTAGCATACCTTTATTCACCAACCTCCAGTCTTATTTATAGTGTTGGAGTCCTGGTTCGGCTAGGCCATCGGTGGCGTAGTTTAAGAAAAAAGATGTTCCTAGAGATCCTTATCTAATTAGGAGTCGTCTTATTGAGGGAAGCTTTCCTTGTTAGAGTTGTGCTCCCAAATACACGAAAGGTAGTTCCCAATCAAAGTGTTGTCCATAGGTGAAAGTTTCCACGTACGCGTGTACTCGAGTATTTGCTTCCTAGTTGAAGACAAAGTATTGCTGGCTTGCCCGTTCGAAGACGATCCTTGAGATACTTGCCTCAATAGGTTTTATGGGTATTGGGGATGGCTGTGAGACATGTGGACTTAACAGGCTATAGTAATTTGGGTCCGGCTGGCAGACTGCACTTCTCAGGGATTGATGTCGTTTGGGCCGAATTAGTGCTAGACTGATGCTTTGGCCTGTTATTCCTAGTGATCATCATGAAAAGTGTACGATATAGAAGAGAGGATGTTTTGATGTATCATCAGCTGCTCCCCATGAGTTAGTGGGCCATCGTATCGGTCCACTGTCACTTCTCGAAAAGATATGCCACTCATGATTATTGAGTCCGAACCGTTACTTGAGCGGTGTGCTTGTGTCAGTTCAATGGAAAAAAGACGGGAAGTTAGTCTCTATTTAAATATCCCTTTCTACTGAAATTGACTATTTCATTTCTTTGGTTTTAGAGACTCTGCCATGTTCAACTTTTAATTGAAAGCTTATTCACTTTTTTCATGGCTTGTCAAAATCAATTTAACAATGAGCTTCATGCTAAGGGTTTCCAGTTCTTTGGAGATAGGTCGGCTTTTGAATCGAGCTGGCTGAGATTTAAAAGACATATGGGGTCCCTGATAACTTGCAATTTTATACATTGAGTGTTGATCAGATGCCAATGTTTTCCCTGAATTTATTCGTTTGTTTGTACCGTGGTATGCTTCAAACGGATGATATTTGGAGCTTTCTTGAATTTCTTGGTATCCCTCCTACCCAGTTGGTACTGAATGGGTACATGATTGTTCTCCTTATATTGATCAAGGCAAAAAATGCTGGTGTCCGAGTGACTTCGAGGGTGATCTAGTTATTAACTTCTCATCAACTAAACAATCACGCCGTGTGTAAGATGAATTCATCGACTTGCTTCGAAAAACCAGTGTTCTAAAAAGCGGCCTGGGCAGCCGCCTAGGCGCTAGTAAATAGAGAGACGCCTAGACTAGTTGCTGGGCGAAGGGAAAAATCGGTCACGGCGCCTAGGAGGGCCTGGGCTGGTCTGGGCATTTTTTTTGTTTTTTTTCTTTATCTGGTTGCAAATAACCAAAACCAATCGACCAAATACCCATCAAAATGTTTAGGTTTTGCAAAACAGAGAGAAAAGAAAAGGGGAAGAAGGAGAAGAAGGAGAAGAAGAAGAAGAAGAAGAAGAAGAAGAAGAAGAAGAAGAAGAAGAAGAAGAAGAAGAAGAAGAAGAAGAAGAAGAAGGGGAAGACGAAGAAGAGTTTCCCGGCAGGTATCGCTCTGCTTCTCCGCTGCAAGCGAAGCATTTTGCTCCACTTTTGAAGTTTGGCTTGAGGACTTGTACTATACCTAAAGAAGAAGGAAGAGGAAGAGGAAGAGGAAGAGGAAGAGGAAGAGGAAGAGGAAGAGGAAGAGGAAGAGGAAGAGGAAGAGGAAGAAGAGAGAGGCTACAACGAAGTGTAAGCTGCCAGACCAGAGTCTCCAGTCCAGACGCTCCAGCGACTCCAAGCTTAGAGTCTTTGCGTTTCCTTGGTTGTTCACTTGTTCGTCGATCTATATCCAGCGGGTACTCTGACTTCTCCCAAATTAGAAATTTCCATTCTAATTTCTAATTAGTAATTTCCAAAGTTAATCCCCAATCAATTACAAACAATTAATGACTGAGCAAACTTTTATTAGTGTTGGATGAATCATTGAATCCAGTGTGTTGAATTTTTTGAAAATGTGGTTCGAATGGTGGTGCCGTGGTGGCCAGGTGAGCTCATATTGAATGAGTTCCGCATTAAATTGGAAGTAATTGATAAAATATTAATGTATTATGCTAAATTTTTGTAAATTATGAAAATTATAATACAAAATCTAAAACCGCCTAGGCGCCTGCTGGCCGCCCGCCCACCGCCTAGCGATTTTTAGAACACTGCGAAAAACTATCGAATGACTTCAAGTTCTAGCAGAAACACTGCTTCCCGGCTCCTTCGGACCCAAAGTATTTCGAGTTTAATGGTCACTTGCTTGAGTGTGAGTTCAGGCCACTTCGTAAGTATAATTTTGTCATTTTCTTCCACTGTGTCGATTGTATGCTGATCTTTATGTTTGTTCTTTGTAGGGAGGTTCCCCATTACTCCTCTTTCCTCGAAGAAGGAAGCTGCTATGAAGGCATTCCATGGCATGCCTCGAATGAGAGTGGAGGATGTTATTTGCACTTCCAATTTTAGTCGCAGTGGGTTATGGGCCTACTAATATGTGGCTCCTGCTCTTTTCAAAGTGTCCAAGGCTCAGTCCAAAGGTGGAGTTCCTCCCAAAAAGAGGAAGGCCTCTAAAGTTAAGGTTCCTACCTCGTAAGACACATAGGCGCTTTCTGAGATGCTTGCTTCATTCATAAGCTCGAAGAGGTCACGACCTGGGGTTGAGCCTGCTTTCAGATGGTCCGCTCCGCCGAGGGGGGAGCGTGATTTTGACTTGTCTGACGAGGTGGAGGTTGTAGCATCTAATTTTGAAAAGGACCACCTGTGGCTAGCAAGGGTTGATGATGCATCGAAGCTGAGTACCAAGCAGGCATAAGCTTTGAACAAGAAGCTGATGCTTGCTGCTGTGGCAGCTTCTACTAATACTGACTAATCCAGGCCTGTTCTGCTGGAAGGTCTTGATAAAGATTTGTATGTGGCCCTCGAGTTTTCTCATCCTGTTGGTGGATCATCTGATAGGGGTCACGACGACATGGACCCTCCTTATTGCAGTCCGCATTGTCCTCCATCTCGTTATAGGCCGTATATCGAGATAGCAGAGGGTCCGATAGACAATTTGTTCATTCTCTCTCTTTGGATTCTACTGAGTCGGCTCACAGCATAGGATCTACTGTAGGTGACAAGGGGAAAGCGGTGGATGATGACCTAGGTGCGGTGAAGACTATAAAGGGCTGAGCTGGTGTGATTCTGTATCCGGGAGAACTTCATCCAAACGTGCAGATGAGTTTGTTTTCTCCAAATGAAGTAAAAATGAGCAATCAGGCATGGTACCAGGAGGTTGATATTGATTATACTTCGAGGAAGCATATCAACATACATTATAGTTGGCTGGTGAACCACGCTTTAAAGCTCAAGGACGATGTGCTGGGAGAACGTATGGATAAAGGGCTAAAACATCATATGCTGGGGATGTCGCATCTGAGCCAAGTGGCCGACCCTTGAGTCCGATTTAGCAGAGGCAATGTTCGCAAGGGATAGATCCAGAGAAAATATGAACTTGGTACACCATGATTAAGAAGTTGCACAGGAAACTACGGCTAAAGTGCGTTCTGAGTTGTAATATCTTATTGTTGAGAATACTAGGAAAGAATATGAGTGGGTTGTCTAGAGAGAATAGTTAGTGACCAATGTGGATTTCAACGATCGAGAAATAAGAAAAGCTAGGGACCACCTACTTTTGGAGCATAATGAACTTAGCGCAGTTAAAAAGAGCTTGATTACTGAGCAGTTTCAGACTGACGCACTGACAGGTGGAGCTGCTGGAGCGTGAGCTTGCTAAAGCAAAGACGCGCGCGAAGAGCTTCTCATGGCGTAGAACTGTTAGAACTATTTGCGCTGATGAAAGAAGAGCATCCGGGCTGGGACCTTTCTTACTACAAGAAGGTGTCCTTTGCAGATTTCGGAGAGATCTCTGAGTTGTCTGAGGAAGAGGGCGATCCGGACCATGATGCTCAAGTTGAGGCACGCACGGACGTAAACTCCTGCTTCTTTTCCTGTTAAGCTTACTTCCCCTGTACTTGTACCTTATATTGATGAGGAGTAAATTTTGTACATCTGTAATTTTTGTTTAGACTGTTAATAAAAACTTGTTTCTTTCGAGTATGCTTCGTATATGTTCTATCCAATCTCCCTGTTGCATGTTTTCCATTTCGCCTTGTCGTAGGTTTTGTTGGGTTAGTGAGGAGCCGCGTGGTTTATCCGCTGTTGAAAGCTTGATCGTTTATGCTGCGAGTAATTCTGATCCGTAATTCCATGAGGTCTTAGAGTCGCTATCTTGTAGTTACGCCCAATAGTGAGCATCTTGTATGATGCGAATGGTTTGGCAGTGGGTTATTTTATCCAGGCTACAACTTATCCTTGTGGTAAGCCGTTAGAGCTAAAGTTATATATTGGACTGTCGGTTGCGGTCGTTGGCATGAGTAAATTGTTATGGTCGAGCACATACGTTGTCGTCTAAGCAAGAACGCTTGGCCCAAGTTATGTTTCGCAAGCTTGTGCTAGTCTCCGTGATGGGTGTGAGACGTGTGGGCTTAACAGGCTGTAGTAATCTGGGTCCGGCTGGTAGACTGCACTTCGCGGGATTGATGTCGTTTGGGCCGAATCAGTGCTAGACTGATGCTTTGGCCTTATATTCCTAGTGATCATCATGACAAGTGTACGGTATAGAAGAAAGGATGTTTCGATGTATCATCAGCTGCTCCCCCCAAATTAGTGGGCCATCGTATCGGTCCACTGTCACTTCTCGGAAAGATACACCCCTCATGATGATTGAGTCTGAATCGTTACTTTAGCGGCGTGCTTGTGTCGGTTCAGTGGAAAAAGGCGAGAAATCATCTTTATATAAATCTCCCTTTCTACTGAGATTGACTATTTCATTTCTTTGGTTTTAGAGACTCTGCTATGTTTAGCTTTTAATTAAAAGCTTATTCATTTTTTCATGGCTCGTCAAAATCAACTTTACAATGAGCCTCATGCTAAGTGTAATATTTGTAGTTTAAAAAAAAATTGTTTGGAGAGGGGTGTACTAAAATATGGTGGGGGCACATAGCCACCCACCCCTTAAGAGAGAAACCTCCCTTTTTTTTTTCTTTTTTTCTTTTTTTTTTCTTTACAGAGCGCGTTTCCTCTCGCAGCTACTCTTTTTCGCCAGATTTCGTTCGAGCAAATCGAACGATTCCTTCGCGGAATCTCGTCCATTGTTCTTCATTTCTTCTCCTCTTCTTTCCCTCTTCACTCTCTTTCATTTTTTCACATAAAACCCAAAGTTTCAGATTTGTGGGAGCTTAATGGTGTTGGCATTGACTAATCGGATTGCGTAGCTCCGATAAGCCCTTTCAGGGGCATTTGTGGCGTCATTTGGAACCTATAAAGCCCACATGCAAGGGTGATTTCAGGGTAGGCCAAAATTCAAAAAAATCAGTCCGCATGTTTGTAAGGAAGGTTCTTCGGCGTGAATCCAGGCTTTGGGCGCGTGGGTGAGCTGCAAATTCATAATTTCAGTTGTTCTTGGACCTATTTCTGGCTTGTTGTGCTGTTCGAAGGTGACCAGACCGGAGTAGGGTGGTTTCAGTGAGTTTTTGTTGAATTTTGGGTGTTTGCCGGATTTAATTTGCCGGTAAGTATTTCTTTCAGTCACGCGCCGGTTGTTATTTATTTCATTTTCTAGTTTTCGGCTAGTTTGCTCATTTTTGAGTCCGCCTTGTAGTTTTAAAAAATTTCCTTGGTCCCGCATTCGCTGTTTTGCGAGTTGGGAGTTTTGATCGGTAGGATTTGGGTTTCGAAAACCCATTCCGCTCAGGTGAGTGTAACTATAATATTTACCTTGAGAAATGTTTATTTTAAACCTTGAATTTAATTTTTATATTATGCCGTCAATTGTCTATAATTGAATACAAATCCGAAATTCGGGGTTTTTGGAGTTCGATTGTTGTGTTGGTTCTTTTGTGAATGAATTTATGTATTAGGTTTTCTGAAAGCATGATATACCTGAATGAAATGGAATAGTGGTTGAATTTGGGTGTGATTAGGCTTTAGTGTAATGGCATTGGGCTTGTATGTTGCGTTTTACAGTAAATTGCCGAGTCTTGAGCATGTATGATAGTTCGACTCGAATGAATTTATTGTGGTGAATTGGGTCATGTTGGGACCCTAGCGTAGTCGTGGATTTATGAAAATTGTCGAACTGATTATGGTTACACGTCTGATTATGGACTCGTAGTATGTGCATGTTGATATTAGTGTAAGTGTCTTTACCCCGCTGTAATGCCTGTTGTGCTGATGCTTAGGAGCTTGCTCGCATCGTGAGTTTGATGGTGCTTGACATGTCTCACACCAGATATTGAGGACGCTATTGCATGTGGCAAGTATGCTGATGTGCGGTGAGCTCCCGCACACATTTGTCACTAGAGAGTGCAGTAGGACGGGTCCCAAAAAACGTGCATTGGAGATTACTCGCTTTCCCTCCCAGCGCGCTTGAGTTGGATTTGTATTAGGTTGACCGTGTTAGGCCAGTCGTTCGGGATGTTTAAGTTTGTATCCTGGCAGATGGCACCCCATTGGGATACAAACCACCCGAAGTGGTACTGGTGCACGTTGTGGGATGTGTCTGGGTGAGACACATTCGTAGGGTATGCGAATACCTACGATACGAGACACTTATAGACACTTATACATAATTTTTTGGTTTCGACTTGATTGCTATACCTAGGAGACTATGAAGAATTATGATATTGTCTTTGTTTTCATTGCTTGATAGTTGCCATGTTTGAATCACCTGTAATGACCGGCATATCTCGTAAACTTGTAGTTATTGTTGAATCTGAAATGCTTGTGTTGGTGCTTGAACTTAGAAATATTATCCTTAGAGACACGGTGTGATTTAGACTTTAGAACCTGTATAGGGACACCTTTTGCATTTTATGGATCATGCATCTAGGATTACTCACTTATTCATTATTGTGTGGCATAGATTTCTCCTGTATATTATTATGTTATTTGTATTTAGTTCGCTCGCACCAGCTAGCTTTGTGCTTTGCTGACCCCGCAAGGGGTGTGCTTCTATTGGAGTGCAGGCAGTGTTGGCGTTCCTGCTGATCGTGGTGCTTAGGCCTAGTTTCCAGCTGTTTAGTCGTGTCCACCCTGTACGGGTATGTTTTGCTTCCTTTGTATTACCTTATTAATACTAGATGTTTTTATATATTGGTTTTGTCGCTATGACTCTGGCAAGGCGAATCGTCCTGCTAGTGGATCGTCTTGATAAAGATTTTTATGTGGCCTCTGAGTTTTCTCGTCCTGCTGGTGGATCGTCTGATAGTGGTCACGGCGGCATGGACCCTCTTTATTGCAATTCGCATTGTCCTCCATCTCGCTCTAGGTCGTATATCGAGATAGCGGAGGGTCCAATAGACGATTTGTTTATTCTCTCCTTTTGGATTCTACCGAGTCGGCTCACAACATAGGATCGGCTGGTGGTGACAAGGGGAAAGCGGTGGTTGATGGCCTAGGTATGGTGAAGACTGCAAAGGGTGGAGTTGGTGTGATTCTGTATCCGAGAGAACTTCATCCAAACGTGCGGATGAGTTTGCTTGCTCCAGATGAAGTAAAAATGAGCAATCAGGCATGGCACCAGGAGGTTGATATTAATTATGCTTCGAGGAAGCATATCAACATACATTATAGCCGGCTGGTGAACCATGCTTTAAAGCCCAAGGACGATGCATTGGGAGAGCTTATGGATAAAGAGCTGAAACATCATATGCTGGGGATGTCGCATCTGAGCCAAGTGGCCGTCCCTTGACTCCGATTTAGCAGAGGCGGTGTTCGCAAGGGACAGATCCAAAGAAAAGATGAACTTGGTCCGCTATGATTGAGAAGTTGCACAGGAAACTACGACTAAAGTGCGTTATGAGTTGCAATATCTTATTGTTGAGAATACCTGGAAAGAATCTGTAACACCCCTAAATATCATAAAACTAATTTATTTTATTTTTAATCGAATTTAAATTTCAAAATTTAGGGTTTATTTGGTGAGTTAAATAGTGGTGCTCTCAGAATTTTTGTGGTGGCGAATAGCCACCCATAATATAAAACAAAAACCCTTTTTTTTTCCTTTGGCGACGACGGGGCTATCAAAGGCGGCGGAGTTCGTGATCTCCAAGGTTGATGATTTGATGAACTGGGCACGTCGTGGATCCATCTGGCCCATGACGTTTGGTCTTGCTTGTTTTGCTGTGGAGATGATGCATGCTGGTGCTGCTCGTTACGATTTCGATCGGTTTGGTGTCATTTTCAGGCCTAGTCCTAGGCAGTCTGATTGCATGATTGTTGCTGGGACTCTCACCAACAAGATGGCCCCCGCCCTTAGAAAGTGAGTTTTCTCGTTCAATCACCAAGCGTGTTGAGCCTTTTGTTTTTATCATCTAATGCGTGTTGTTTCGTATGATATCAATTGATTGTGAATTTTCTTGAAATTAGTTATGATTCATTCTTGAAGTATGATTGTTTGATGAAATTACTGAGAGAAATATTGAGTTCACAAGTAATGAAATAAGTAATGATTCTTACAGTGTTTTCCATTTGTTTGATGAAATTACTCAGAAAACCATTCATAAATAAAGAAAGTTTAAATAATTCTCAGCATCTCTTGTGCAACTCTCCATGTGTACTTCATCTTTTTATGTGGTTCCATGATTAGTTGTTCTTCCCCTTGAGCTTGTCTTTCATTTAGAATCTTCATTTCACTGAACCAACCACACCCATT
This sequence comes from Berberis vulgaris, assembly GCA_963556465.1. NCBI lineage: Eukaryota > Viridiplantae > Streptophyta > Magnoliopsida > Ranunculales > Berberidaceae > Berberis > Berberis vulgaris. The sequence goes on from OY747127.1 coordinate 20,711,540, forward strand.
GTAGAGAAAAAAAAATGGGAGAAAGTTTTGAGTCCATGGTAAAATTGATTAGGTGGGATGATATATTTTGTTACCGTTGTGAAATTTCGGATTTTTTTTAACCATGGTTCTATGACATTGTGTTCTTCCTTCTTTTATTTCGTAAGGCTAGTGATGTTTAAGGCGCATTCGAATCTAAATGCTTCTACTTAACTTCCTTCAATCAAGGAAGTCAATTGTGAGGATATTGAAGAAGTGATTGTGAGTTTCGTGAGTTGAGGTGTATTGCTAGATGGGTTCTAGTAGATTGAGAGTTTAAAGCTAATGACTTGATTTTGAATAGATATTAAGTCAATTGTGAGTTCATGTTGTCCAATGGGTTTAACTTTATATGAAAGTGTGAAACAAATTTAGAGTGTTTGTCATAATATATGAAAGTGTGAAACAAACTTGGAGTGTTTGTCATAAGATAACTCTCTTTGTGCATTGTTTGAATTAGTTGCAAATTAAGAAGATTGGAAACTTGTCAAGATTTGGAATTGATATTTGTAATGTGGAAATTGCCCTTTCAATTTAAGTCAGAGAGGATTCATGTTATCTTTTTAATTATGTATAGGCGTGACCAAGGTTCAGTAGAGGAGTAAGGGTCTGATCTTTGGGCTTGTATCTTTGTGATGGTTTATGTAAGAAATGTGTGAACTTTACACCTTTGATTTAAGAGGCAATGTCACGCCCCGACATTAAGCAGGCGTCTTGTAGTTGGACTGATTTTGTGTAGGTTTCGACAAGGGTTTTGATTTCGGTTTTGAGTAAGTACAGTATCATGCTATATACCAAAAGTTTTTTGTTTGAGTCTAGTTTTTAAAGGATCTTATCGTATCATAATCTGAGTTTTGTATAGGAAGATATACTCATTTTAGCGACAATAGGTAAATCAGCTGAAGGCTGACAGATGGCCTGCTTTGTTTGTAAAATCTGTATTGTTATAGACATAATCATGGGGTATTCCTTATATGGTTGGAAACCTCTTGGTGTCTACTTTTCATTTCCCCAAACGGTATGCAATTTGGGGTTCTAACATGAGAGTTATGCACATTTGAGTGATGATTGGTCAAGCTATCCGGTTAGGACAGCTTGTTCATTTCGGTGTTGTTGGCAAGGTTATTTGTTTGACTGTTTTGGGATGGGAACATAGTTGTTTAGGGTCTGCCTTGGGGTGTCTTGAGTTGTATTTGATGTAAAGAAAAATATTGTTTGGAGTCGAATGAGGCTGGTTGTTTTGGTGTAAGTTAGTGTTCACCCATGATTGTCATGCACTTTCATGTTTATGTATTGAAATTGTCTTTTTGGAGATTGCATGTAGTGGCTTTGTTGGATTAAGCTTTTGAGATACTTTCTGTCAAACTAGGATGTATGTGTTTATCCCAAAGATCACATTCATATGGAGAGTACTATGTGTAGTAGTGTTTGATATTGCACTATTGCTTGTTTTGTTTTAATGTCTCGTTGATTCTATTGATGTAGGACCATTTAAGATTAATGGTGTTCCTCTGTATGTATGCATCTTGAAATGGTTATGTTCTCCCAAAGGAAAGGGTGGATTTAATTATGAATGACAAAATGTCACTTGATCACCTTGTTATTATAAAGCATGATTTATGAATATGCTATGCTTCCCCGAAAGAATGGGTGGATTTACTTATGAATGACAAAATGTCATTGTGAAGGAAATTCGAAATATCAAAAATAAATTATATGGATAAACCTTGATTTCTGAAAATTAAATCACTTGGAATTGTATCACTTAGAACTACCACACCTCTTTTGTTTATTATTTTCCCTATCTTACTAGAGAAACTAAATGACCAGTGGGTCGTCTTGCGGAGGTGGGGCACCTATTTCCTACTAGAGAAACTAAAATAACCCTCGGGTTAGTCTTACGAAAATGAGGTGAATTTGTATCCCTAAAATAGGTTTTGATATTTATCCGTCAAAAATGAGACGTGAGTTTATGCGCATTGATAGCCCAAGAGTGGCTTTTGGTACTCATATAGTTAGGAGTATCCACGATGCATGCCTGTATGTGATGTCCCCACTTGGGCATGGATGACGGAGTAGTCCTCCTTTATATGAGAGAGGCATACGGGCATGTATGTTCGGCACGGAGGTGGTGCGAATGTGGTATCGTCTAAGTGATCAATCCGTTAAAAAGATGAATCAAATTCAAATAAAACGAATAAATTACTTTTATATTGTTTCTAATCCTTTTCATGCAGGATGGCAAGTCCACTAATATTTCTGCAAGTCAGACTTGCCATAGTCGACTCCTATAGGGTAAGTATAAGTAAATGCATTTTTACTTAATTGAGATGATGATATGATGGCCTCGATGAGGAACTGTTGGCGTAAAACACGTTTGAATTCCACACGATCGTGCATGGGAGGTTAGAACTGTTGGCGCTGATGAAAGAAGAGCATCCGGACTTGGACCTTTCTTACTACAGGAAGGTGTCCTTCGCAGATTTTGGAGAGATCTTTGAGCTGTCAGAAGAAAAGGGCGATCTGGATCATGACGCTAAAGTTGAGGCACGCACGGACGCAACTTCTGCTTCTTTTCCTGTTAAGCTTAGTTCCCTTGTACTTGTACCTTATCCTGATGAGGAGTAAATTTTGTAGAAGTGCGAGCTACAGATTTGGGAGTTGGAAATTCGGTGGCCATGGTCTGTAGAAGAGCACAGGTCCCATGGCAAGCCATCGACATCAGTTAGAACTGACTAGGCTCCCACCTTCCAAATCATCTACACCTACACGAAGCGAGCTACAGATTTGGGAGCTGACCAGAAGCTGTCGTCGTCAGTCGTCACTGACCATGCTTACTTGATCAGGTTTAGTAATCATCATCTCCGGAGAGGGCAATGATTCCTGATGAGTCATCGTCATCAGGCATGAGAGCGCTGACTAGACTCCCACTTCCTAAGCCATCGACATTCGCACACAGCGAACTAGGCGTCGGGGTGTTATGGAATTAAAGACGTCTGTCAAACTAGAGTTTAGGGGGGTTATGGTCCTGGATCCGACATAATTGGAAGATTTTTCTAGGCTGGCACGGCTAGAGTCCGACCTGATGTCGTTGCACTTTCGTTTATTTCTATTTTCATCTTCTCGTCTCTTTCCCTCCCTTTCGTCTCTAGAACCGGAGGGTTTCTTTTCTGTTTCAGTTTCTTTCTTAGTCGTTCCCATTTTTTCAAAGGTGATGTACCTTTGGGCGCTTTTCAAGAGCTATGCCATATCAATGGGGGGTTCCAAGGTGAGGAAGTCGTAAAACTTTCCCTATCTTAGCCCCACATTAAAAGCCGTAATGGAGGTATCATCTCTACAACTGTCAATGAGCGTCAGCTCATCATTGAAGTGCGTGATGTATTCCCTTAGCTTTCATTTGACTTCTGCTTCAGGGAGAGTATATAGTGCGGGTCATTCTTGATCTACTGGCTGCCAACGAAGAGTGTAAGGAATGCTTTGGCTAGTGTCTTGAATGAGTTGATTGACTTTGGTGGGAGGCTATGGAACCATGTCAATGTTGACTTATTCAGGCTGGTAGGGAAGGTTATGCACAACAATGATCTGAAACCTTTTTTGAGCGCCATCACGTGTTGATAATGGCACAAGTGATCAAACGGGTCCCCGGTCCCGTCGTAAAACTAAAGTTTCGGGGGGCTAAACTTCTTTGACAGAGCTTCGTTCATGATGTGGTACATGAACGTGGGAACAAAAAGGCTGTACAACACATCTAGGTTGTGAGACCCTCGGCGGAGGGAGTTCAGTGTGGTGGGTCGGTCCACCTTGAAAGTTGGATCTTCGTTGATCTCGCTGCCACCTCTAATCCAGCGAGAGCTGGCGAGGGCTTGACTCTCCTACGCATGCTCTTTGTTGTCTTCTGGAGATTGAGGTCTGTGCTGCTTCTGTCTGCGGGTGGAGGGTCTTGCTGAGTAAGGATCTCTATTGCTTTAGTGATCTCTTATATCTAGGATGATAAAAGATCCATCCTAGGTTTGTCGCCTCTGCTGCTAGCAAGGAGGTGCGAGCCTGCTCTCCCTGTGTTGCTAGTACAACTGAAACTGGTGGTATATTGCCAGTTTGAGTGTTCGATGTGTTCCCTGGTCTCCATTGTTGCGGGATCTGGTGATCACCATCTTCTTGAATTCTGAAGAGAGATGATGTCAATGCTTTGCTAAGAACTCTGTCGTACCCACGGACGGCGTCGAACTGATGTAGGTTGTTTTCACTCCCCGTTTGACCTTGACCTACACAAAAAACACACGTGAGCCATAAACCACCGTTGTGATGGCCGATGGCACTCCGATGCTAAAGCCAGATAGGGCTCTGAGGAAGGCTTAAAGATGTAAACAAAGAATTTATAGCATACCTTTATTCACCAACCTCCTGTCTTATTTACAGTGCTAGTGTCCTAGTTCGGCTAGGCAATCGGTGGCAAAGTTTAGGGAAAGAGCTTCCTGGAGATCTTTATCTAATTAGGAGTCGTCTTGTTGAGGGAAGTTTTCCCTGTTAGACTTGTGCTCCTAGATACACGGGAGATAGTTCCCAATCAGATTGTTGTCCATAGGTGAAAGTTCCACATACGATGTACACTCTGGTATTTATTTCCTAGTTGAAGACAAAGTACTGCTGGCTTGCCTGTCTGTAGCTAATTTCAAATATACTTGCCTCAATAGGTTTTACGGGTATTGGGGATGGCTATGAGTCATGTGGGCTTAGCAGGCTATAGTAATTTGGGTCCGGCTGATGGACTGCACATCACGGGCTTGATGCCGCTGGGCCGGATCAGTGCTAGACTTATGCTTGGGCGTGTTATTCCTAAAGATCATCATGGCACGTGTACGGTGTAGAAGAGATGACGTTTCGGTGTATCATCATGAACCATGAAATTTTTGCTCATTGTGATGTTTTACCGTTATTCGCATAGGCCCTGACGGAATGGAGTTACCGTTATTCGCATAGGCCCTGAAGGAACAAAACTCCATTTTCATTGATGGATGGTCTTTTCTCACTCAGCAAGAAACATCAGCCACCAGTGAACAAAGGAAGAGGGGAAAATGGAAACAAACACGAACTAATCGACACAACTATATAATGAGTTGACAACTAACTTTCTCAAAACATTTGATAAGACTGGAATGAGTATCTAATCTTTTGTTTGAAAGATTGTTCTTAAATGTCTGACTAGCTCCACAAATAAGTCTGTAGGTTAAATTGACAATGAAAATAAAAACAAATATATTTTGTGAAGAGAAATCAAACAATCATCCGATTACCACTGTACATGTGGCACAAAACCCTAATACAGAAAAGCCCTTGCACGGTCTTGAGCAGGCCCAAGCATGGTCCGACCCAGCTTAATCACTATTCAGCCCATAAGTCAGGTGCCCAAGCTTAGATTACGTGGGCCTAGGATGGTGCGAATCTTGGAGCTTGGCCCAGGACAATAAGGCCCAAACACAGACCTCTGAGCTATTAAGGGCCTTGGATCCACTTGCACAACTCTCGACCCAATTAAGTATTAGATCCCAAAAAGAGCCAAGTGCCGAACAAAACTCAGTCATGGACGGGTAAGATTCTATGTGGGATATTTTCCCTCTATCAAGCCTTGACAATAAAGTCAATGAAGGAGTGAAATACTCGCTACATCCATCCTTACTTAGTCACCCGATTTTAGCATCGGAGTGCCTTCGGTTACCACAACAATGGTCCTTGGCTTACTGTTGTTCATTTTTATAAGTCAAGAAATGACAGGGACATATTTGGACGCATCATTTTAGCTTCATAAGTAGGAAAATGACAGGTTTTCTTAAAACAAACACAATCTCTTTTGAACTAGCAGAAACTCAAGACATGGTCACCAACAGATCTCGAGTTAACAATAACAATGTCGAACTAGAAAATGCTCTGGTCAGGGAAGCCCCGCTGCCAGGTCGGGTTGATCCAATCGAGAAAGCCATGACTGATCCCCGTATAGATTAGATTCTACTCCATATGAATCATCTTATGTGGGTGGTGGAAAGGCTTACCCAGGATATACAGCCACCATCAGAGAATGACAAAAAATCCGGGGAGGGCTCTAACCCATGAAGAAGTCGAGGAGCTTGTCCATGAAAGTGAAAACTTCCCCATCGAAGACCAAAGGGTTAGCCAGAAGGGGAACCCGAGGAACGCAAAAGGTAGTGGGAACCACGCTTCAAAGGCGGACATGACCATAGACGAGAACCCACTTTGGTTGGGAGCTACCAATCCAGACGTCTTGTATGATCTTATTGTCCCATTATCGGAGGACATCATGAACATGCCTTTACCAAAAAAGTTCCTCCCCTCAAAGCTCGAGTTCTATGATAGGACATCAGATCCATCGGATCACCTTCGCCATTACCACCATGTGATGGCATTGAAGGAAAGTTCAGAAGCCATTCTGTGCAGGACTTTCCCTACCAGCCTGAAGAAGGCTATACTAACTTGGTTCCACAACCTAGATTCATCGATTCATTTCAGGTATTGGCAAATGCATTCATCACCCGGTTCGTAGGGAGCCAAATAATTCGGAAGGGGCTCCACTATCTGCTTAGCCTCAAGCAGAAGACAGTGAGACCCTAAGGGAGTATGTCACTCGCTTTAACGATGAGCTGACTTTGATCGACGGTTGTAGAAATGACATATCTGTTATTATTTTCACTTCCAACCTCTTAGGAGGTCAGTTTTACAACTTCCTCACCCTAGAGCCTTCGAGGACATGTCAGACTTACTGAAAAGTGTGCAAAAGTACATCACCTTTGAGGAGATACCGGTGGCCAAGAAAGGAGGTGAGAATGATGCCAAACAATCCCTCAAGACCTGGGACCGGGGAGAGGAAAAGAGGCTCGAGGGGGAAGACAGATCCAAATGGAGGCAAAGCAACAACAAGGTCGGGTCTGACAAGGTCATCAATTACATCAATACAAGATACCCCAACTACATCTAGCGGAATGCCAGTCTGTCCAAGTCCTCTCCGTCATGAAGAGCTGGGAGGACCTAAAGTGGCCCTCAAAACTTAAGAATGACCCATCAAGGCGCGATAAGAACACGTATTGCTCTTATCACAAGGATCATAGTCACATTACTCAGGACTGCCAAAGTCTCAAGAATGAAATTGAGTATTGGGTACAAAAGGGGAGGCTCCAAGAATTTGTGAGTTTTGATGAAACACAACCCTGAGGGAAGGAAAAGGAAAAGCCTGCACTATAAGCAGAGGAGAAAACTGCGGACGTTATCTATGTCCTGTACAATGAATATGATGAACCGGAACAATCGAACTGGTTAAGGAAAAGAGCAGTCCAAGAACTACGGATGGGTTTTGACCATGGAGACCGCCCTATCCAGCATGCACGCATAAAACTTTCGAACCCGGATCTAGCATTCACAGAGCAAGACATGCATGGGGTTCACTCCTCACAATGACACCCTAGTCATCATGATCAATATAACAAAGTGGTGTGAAGAGGTCACAGTGGATACAGGGAGCTCAGCCAACATCATGTTCTTAGAAGTGTTCCATAGGATGCAACTATAGGAAAAAAGCTAAAGCCGCACAACTAGACCATGATCGACTTAAGTGGCGCGTGGAGTTACCCAGTTGGAAACATTAGACTACCAATGGTAGCAGGGGAGCCAGACCTGATAAGGATCCTAATGACGAATTCATTGTCGTAGATGCCCCTTTTGCATACAACGTTATTCTGGGCAGGCCTTGGCTCCTTCAGATGGGAGCGATGGTCTTTACTCGGCACCAATGCCTCAAGTACCTCACTGATAATAAGGTAGGGACTATCAGAGGAGATCAACCCACCACAAGAGAGTGCCACTACGTGACAATGAAGCAATCGAGAAAATAACCTCTTCACCTTAAGAAGCCATCCTGAAGGACCAACAGGCCAAAAACCCACTGGTCAGAGAACTTGAGCGGAGAGAATAACATGTAGAACATTTAAAGAATAATTATCAATCAAGGTACTCTCTTAGAAAATGATGTCATTTCACACTCAACTCCATATACAAAGGTAAACTTGGTCCGACCAAGGGGACCATGATAGCGCATAGTGGCCGAGTCTAGTCCTATCAAGGATGTCGACAACTTGCCATGTCTAAATGACCTAGTCCACCTAAGAAACAACAACACCGCAAAACGGATCGAGCCCAGTCTGACGACAACTCACTGCGTATAAAAAACTTGGTCCAACTAAGGGGATCACGTTGGCGCATAACGACCGAGTCTAGTCCTATTAAGGATTGACAACTCGTCAAGTCTAGGTGACCTAGTCCACCTAAGGAACCACAACACCGAAAAGTGGACTGAGCTCAGTCTCACGATAGCTCACCACTCATAAAAAACTTGGTCTGACCAAGGGGGCCACGATGGCGCACAATGGCCGAGTCTAGTCCTATTAAGGATGTCGACAACTCATTGTCTAAGTGACCTAGTCTTCTCAAGGAACCACGGTGATGCAAAGCAAGCCGAGTCCAATCCTGTGATGACTTAGCACACGTAAGGGACCAAAATGGTATCACAACGGCCGAGTCTAGTTCTATTCAGGATGTCGACAACTTGCCGCACAAATGACCTAGTCCGCTTAACAGAGATCTAGTCCATTTGAAAAGAGATGACTTCTTCATAGCCTAACTCCTGTTATGGATTAGGGTTCAATATGGAAGTCTAGCCTTTGGGCAGAGACAACTTCCCTATAGCCCAACTCCTTTTCAGGATTGAGCTTGTTTACTATATAAATCTAGTTCGTTCGGCCATAGATGACTTCTTCATAGCCTAATTCCTGCAGGACTAGGGTTCAATATGAAAGTCTAGCCCTCGGGCAGAGACAAATCCCTATAGCTTAGCTCCTCTTTAGAATTTAGCCCATTTACTATAGAAGTCAAGTCCGTTCGAACAGAAATGACTTTTCATAGCCTAACTCATGTTCAGAATTAGGGTTCAATATGGGATTCTAGCCCTCGAACTGAGACGACTTCCCTACAACTTAGCTCCTCTTCAGGATTGAGTCTGTATACTATAGAAATCTAGTCAATTTGGACAGAGATGACTTCTTCATATCCTAACTCGTGTTCAGGAGTAGGGTTCATTATGGAAGTCTAGCCCTCGGGCACAAATGACTACCCAACATCTCACCTCATCTCTATGATTGAGCCCATATACAACGGAAATCAAGACCGCTCAGACAAAATATGATTCCCAAGTGCCTTAACTCTTGCACAGGGATGGAATTCGTTGTGAAAGTTTGGTCATCCGGACCTAGATAACTTGTGTGCTAGCCTAACTCCTCTACAAGGTAAAACTCATGACACTACGAGAAACTGATATGCTTGGGTAAAAACGACTATTCTGCAATTTAAGCCTTCTTAAAAATTAAGTTAGTGTTATTGTAAAAAATGGACCATTCAAGCTAAGAAGAGGCTCCAATCCAGACTAAGAACTACTACAGACGGTAAAAGGACTTGACTACCTAAATCCATCCTAAAATATTGGCGACACGTTAGTCTATTCAGCTTAATCTGAGCACATGTTAATAATGGCGAGTATGACAGATATAACATAAACACAAAACAAGGAAAACTAAAATTTTGTATCGATAAACTTTTTCTTATACAAAACACTGCTCAAGTGGCAAGATCAGACGAAGTAGGTTAGGGGCAACTACGTGGACGGCGGGATCAGTGGTAGGCTTAGGAATGACAGGATTAGCTACCGTTTCCGCAACACTTGGGTCAACTTCAGGTCCACCCTTCAAGGAAGAGGAAACATCATCCACATTCTCAAAATGAGCAAAGACCAACTACTTGTAAGCGGAAAGATCCTATCCTCACGATCCTGCTCAATATAATCAAGCATTTCTTGCCCACCTGTGATAACCTGACTCAATTGGGTGTCCCCAGCAGCCTCAAAGAGCTCTATTTCCTTGGCCCCTCATTGCACTTTCATGTTGGTTAGCTTCTCGATCGCGTTGGCCAGATCATTCTCACAATCTGCCAGCCTGTGATTCGCCTCAGCTTGGCTTAAGCGCTCTGAGTCTAGTTCCTGGTTGAGCTGAAGGACTTGTGCTTGAGCAGCCTCATAAAGTTCCTTCCTATTCACTGCCTCAACATGTTCACCTTCCAAAGCGCTTTGAGCATCAACAACAGATTTCTGAGAAGAGGATAGACGATCAACAACCGTTGTTTGCTCAACTATCGACCTATCCCGATTCTCCAGGACTTCTCTCAGCTTCATTGCTAAAGTAGCGCAGATAGTTAGGGCATCATCCATATCTTCCTAGACCTTACCCAACTGAGCCTCCAAGTCTTACTTAGCAACTAAGGCTATCTTTCAGCTCAACCTCCAGATCGGATTGAGCAACCATTTTCTTCTCCATCGAATCCACCTTGAAAAGGGCATCCTAAAGCTGTAGTTGCTGCTCAGTGAACAACCTTTCCATAGCATATACACTATTCCGTGCAGACTCCACCTAGGAGCTCACCATCTTAGCATAAACCAGGTGGGCCATCCCTAAGACAAATAACACATGAAGGGTTATGAATAATAAGTATGGCGAAGAATAAAACGATAGTCAAGAAATTACTGACTTACCTGCATAAGGTGCTTCTGCCTTTTGCTGACATGATCCCTCACATGTATCTCCTCTAGCGGCGGATGATTAACCAGTCAGGAAAACCACTTCCTTAGGAATTGCATGGAACCATTCATCTGGTCCACCTCCCAGTGCCACATGTGCCAGCCATTAGAGCTGAGATGGATAACGACAGGACCATGAAAGTCAATGCGAAAATCAACATGAAGAACCTTGGGGTCAGGGATCAATCCCGCTCCTCATCTAGCAACCTCCACGGATGGACGAAATTTACCGACTTTCTTCCTTTTGTCAGAAGGAGGCGGTAGAAAGGTGAGCGAACTTGGGGGTCGAGGGGGAGACGACAACTTGGACAACTCATGAGCAGCATCCTCCGGAGCGTGCTGCTCTACTGGTGCATGCAGATTCATAGACGAACCAAGGACAATATTCCTCAGGCCAAACAACTATGCGGTCGAGTCAGCATTGACATAAATTCTCATGGTGGACTGAAGAACAAATTCGAAGGCACATTTAATCTGCCCCATGCTCAACTATTGGGGTCAACAATCCCGGTTGCTCGGAAGAGATATACTTCCATGGTTGACATTGAAACAGGAGTAGGAGGAGGAGATTAGCATACTCCTTCATGGCCCACTGAAAATGACTGTCAGGCTCAACCATCACCTCCTCACTCGCATGATAAGTGATGATACACCAAAATGGTCCCAACTCTGCACTGTACACGTGTCATGATGATCTCAAGGAACAACAGGCCCTAGCGTCAGCCCAACACTGATTTAGTCCAAGCGGTTCTAAGTCCGCCCAATGCAATCCGCCAGACGAATTCGAATTCTTATAGCCTGCTAAGCCCATGTGTCTCACAGCTATCCTCAATACCCGTAAGCCTTATTAAGGCAAGTATCTCAAGGATCAGCTTCGGACAAGCAAGTACAGCAACTCTATGCTTCCAACTAGGAAGCGGATTCCAGAGTATATATCTTATAAGGAGACTTCTACCTATGGACTACTCTTGGAATGAGAACTATCTCCCGCGTATCTAGGAGCACAAGGCTAACATTTAAACATCCTTCCACAGCACGACTCCTAATTAGAAAGGGATACCCACAAAGATTTGGTCGAACCAGGACTCTTGCACTATAAATAAGAAATGAGGTTGGTAAGCCAAGGTATGCTACAAATTCCCTATTTATAAAAATACACCTTTCTCAGATCCTTGTTTGACTTTAGCATCGGAGTGCCATCGGCTAACACAACGGTGGTCCGTGGCTTACGTGCGTTCCTTGTGCAGGTTAGCAGGTTTGTTGGTTAAGGTCAAAGCAGGGAGCACAAAACGACTGCATCAGTTTGGCGCTGTCCGTAGGGACGACAAAGTTCCTAACCTTTCACCAGCATCACCTTTCATCAAAACACAAAGGGAGATGGTGACTACGAGATCGCGCGATGATGGAGAACAAGGGGACACGTTAAACGCTTAGCCTAACGCTACTTTACTGCTTTTGACGATGCAGGCGATGCGCAGGTGTCAAGCTCACGCTCCCAAGACAGCAGCAATACTAACGAACCCCGAATGAAATCCAAGGTCGCTCTTTATACAACAAGTTTTGTCGACGATGAAAACGCTCAAGTCAATGAAACAAAAGCCCGATGAGACGTTGAAGTTGTATCTAGCTCGCTTCAGCAGTGATCTAACTAACGTCAATGCGTGCGACAACACGATGGCCGTCTCGACCTTCATAAACAGTCTGGGAAAAGGAAAGTTCTATAACTTCCTGACTCTAGACCCACCAGCAAATATGGTGGACCTAGCGAGCTAAGCGCAAAAATACATCGCGCTAGAAGAAGAACGAACAACCAGGAGCAAAGACAGACCTGGGGAGGAATCACTCGACAACGGGGAACAAGGAAATTCAGCGAATGCAGTATACGTACTTCATAGAGCTCACTCCGAGTCTGAACTATCAAACAGGTCCAGGAAAATGGCTCTTAGAAATCTGAAGGTCCAGGCAATACGTGGTGAACAATTAACGCCGCACGACCAGAGGCATGACCGCCCTGTGCCGCTAGCATTTACCGACAAAGACATTCGGGGCATCCAACTCCCGTACAATGATGCCCTGGTGATAACGATCTCTCTTGCAAACTAGGAAGTAAGGATATCCTTGGTGGACACTGGAAGCTCATTGAACGTCCATTTTGTTCGTACGTTCCACAACATGCAGCTAAAAGAACAAGCGTGATCCCCGATAACCGCCCTATGATCAATTTCAGCGGAGAGAAGCCGACTCAAAAAACTTTGTTTCAAGAGTTCATAGTAATCGACGCACATTCGGCATACAATGCAGTTCTGAGGAGACCTTAGGTACACCAAATGGGAGTGGCTATCTCTACTTTACACCAGTGCATCAAATATCCTATAAACCAAGCGGTTGGTATGATAAAAAGTAACCAGGCCATGGCCAGAGAATGCCAGTGCATGACAACACTGTTACCGAGCGAGTCTCAGTTAGCGACTGGTCCTGCGACCGAGATGTCTCTGAACCTTGCTTGGGAAACTATGGGGGAGCACCCTATCCCAGACGACGAGGCCTCTGTAAGTCCACGGGCAGCCCAATGTCGGCCCGCCAGAGGAAGAAACCATCACGATCTACCTCGATAGTCCTCTCAACAGCAAGGCCATCCAGATAGGTTCCCACTTGAGCAAGGGTTTGGCAGAACAACTCACAAAGTTGCTACAACATAACCATGACATCCTCGCCTGGACCACGTGAGACATGGTGGGATTCAACCCATCAATAATCACTCACCGCCTAGAGGTGGACCCCACAAGGAAAAACTGTAAGTCAAAATAAGAGGCTCGTGGTGCTTGAAAGAAACACGATCATAAATGAGAAGGTGCAAGGCAACTCAACGCGGACATGATTAAAGAAACACGATACCCAGACTAGTTGGCAAACACAGTTCTTGTAAAAAAGAAAAAAGGAAGTGGAGAGTGTGTGTAGATTACACGGAGCTGAATAAAAGCCCGTCCAAAGGACAACTTCCCACTCCCTCGTATTGATCAGATCGTGGATGCCACATCCGGACACAACTTATTAAGCTTCATGGACACTTACTCGAGTTACAATCAAATATTGATACACCCCTGGATCAAGAAAAAACCTATTTAATAACTGAAAAAGGGATATACTGTGAAAGGGTGATGTCGTTCGGCTTAAAGAACGTGGGTGCTAGATATCAGTGACTGGTCAAAAGAATGTTCAAAGAGCAAATTGGCAGGAACATGGAGGTCTACATAGATGATATGCTGGTCAAGAATCTCCGCAACCCCGACCACATACTAGACCTCACCAAAGCGTTCAACCAGCTTAGAAATACCAGATGAAGCTCAACCCGCAGAAGTGCATGTTCAGAGTTGAGTCTGGAAAGTTCTTAGGCTTTATAGTGAACAAGGGGGGAATCAAAGCTGACCCAAAGCCGATTCAGGCCCTTTTCGGTATGAAAGCCCCCACCAACATCAAAGACGTTTAGAGCCTGACTGAGAGGGTAGCAACACTCAACAGGTTTATATCCAAATCATCCGACAAAGGCCTCCATTTCTTTAAAATACTAAGAGAGAGCAAAGCTACTCTCGAAACCAACAACAAAAGAAGCACTCTCCTTATACTTATATGTTTCCAAGCATGCTTTGAGCTCAACCCTCGTATGCAACGATCGGGGAACCTAAAGACCAGTGTATTATGCCAGCAAAACCTTCATGGAGGCAGAGGCACACTACCTGAACCTAGAAAAGTTATCCCTTGCACTGGTTGTATCCTTTAGGAAATTGAGGCCCTATTTTCAGGCCCACTCTGTAACGGTTCTAACAAAGCATCCGCTTCGCTCGGTGCTGCATAAGTCATAATTGTTTGGCAGGATGGTGAAATGGTCAGTAGAACTCGGGCAGTTTGACACAAGCTATGCTCCTAGAACTGCCATCAAAGCCCAGACACTAGCATACTTCATTGCCAAGTTTTTTTTTTTTTTTGGGAAAGCTTAACTTTTTTTTGGGAAAGCTTCATTGCCAAGTTTACTGGTGGAGAAGAGCCAAAGACAGATCATCGAACCTCGGATTCAAACATCCAAGAATGGACCTTGTGCTGTGATGGGTCATCGACGAGAAAAGCAATCAAAATCTGAATCACACTCCATTCTCCCAGTAGTTTCGCCATAAAAAAACCGCCAGGTTCGATTTTCCCGTTTCGAACAACAAGGTCGAATACGAGGCCCTTCTTTCTGGCCTGAAGCTATCCTTGGGGAATGGGATAGATCACCTAACGACATACAATGACTCGAGACTGGTTGTCAACCAAGTAAAAGGGGAGTTCAACAGAAAGGATCCCCGCATGATCGCTTACCGCGAAAAGGTACCATGTGCAATGAACGGGTTAGGGAGGTGCAAGCTCGTACAATGCCCTCATGATGGCAATAAAAGAGTGATGCGCTAGCCAGAGAAGCCTCTGCTTCTGCTAAAGTCTCAAGTAGTCTTATTGAATACCAAGAGCTATCAAGCCTCGATGAAGAAAAACCTAGAGATGTTTGCGCCACAGAAGCATAGCCAAATTGGATGACTCCAATCCTCAAATACATCGCAATCAGAGCCCTGCCAACCGACAAGGTTGAAGCCAGGTGACTTAAAAATAGAGCAGCGAGTTACACTTTCTTAAACGAAAAGTTATATAGGAGATTAGTGACATGACCCCTACTTCGATCTCTGTCACCTTAGAGGCGAGTCAAGTCCTAGGAAGGATCCACGGGGCTATATGTTGGAATCATTCGGACGGAAGAACCCTCGCCCACAAGGCATTGACTTTGGGACACTATTGGCCGACAATGCAATGAGATGCCAAAGAAATTGTCCGCAAGTGCGACAAATGTCAGAGGTTCGCGCCGTACATACACATGCCTACCAAGCCACTAGCACCGATGACTTCACCTAGTAAAAGATTCCTTCTTTTGGCTGTCGACTACTTCACCAAATGGGTCGAGACCGAGCCCCTATCCAAGATAGGACATGTCCAGATAGAAAAAATCATATGGGCCGCTATCTCATGCAGATTTGGCATCCCCAGAGTATTGGTCAGCGACAACAGAACTCAGTTCGAAGGTGTCAATGTTAAAAAACTGTGCAAAAGTTTGAATATCGATCACCACTTCTCTTCGCCAAGGCATCCCAAGCCAACGACCAAGCGAAAGTTACCAATCGAACAATCCTAGATGCGATCAAAAGGAAGCTTGACGCTGCCAAAGGGAAATGGGTTCCAGAGCTACGAGGAATACTCTGGGCATATTGGACAACTAAAATAATCTTTACTGGAGAAATACCTTTCGCCCTGGCATACGGGTGAGAAGCTATGGTTCCGCTAGAACTCGAAGTGTCGACCTTTCGAACGGAAGAATTCAGACTAGATGGTAACGACGAAGCCTTACGCTTTGTACTAGACCTCCTCGAAAAAAAACAGGACCGAGCCTCTGCCAAGATAGTTGCCTACCAACAACGGATAGCGCAATACTACAACAAGAAGGTCAAGCCACGCGAATTCAAGGTGGGAGATTGGGTACTCAGAAAGACCCAACAAAACACCAAAGAAGTTGGCTCGGAAAAGCTAAACCCGAACTAGGAATGACCCTATAGAGTAACTAAGGTCAACAGACCGGGGACATACTGGTTGGAAGATGTAGACAGCGACGAGCTTAAACAACCATGGAATGTAGAACATCTAGAAAAATATTATCACTAAAAATATTTGTTTTTACTAAAACTTCCACTGTTGTCCGTTACGATACTTGATCGGCCCCGCTATGACCAGACTCGAATTTCAGCCCCAATGCCTAGTCCACTGCACACGGACCACAACGGCTGAGGAAGTGGGAGTTTAGTCAGTGCTTGTTCGCTTGATAATGATGACTCGCCAATGGATCATTACTCTTCAACAAACAATGATAGCCAAACTTACCAGGTAAGCTTAGTCAAATTGCGATTGATGACGACGGCTTCTGGTGCCTAATGCCTTGTCCGTTGCGCGCGAGCCACAACAACCAAGGAAGTGGGAGTTTAGTTAGCACTTGCCCGCTAGATGACGATGAATCGCCAAGGGATCATTACTCTTCAACAGACAATGATCGCCGAACTTACCAGGTAAGCTTAGTCAGTTCACGACAGATGACGACGGCTTCTGGTGCCTAATGCCTTGTCCGTTGCGTGCGGGTCACAACGATCGAGGAAGTGGGAGTTTAGTCAGCACTTGCCCGCTAGATGATGATGACTCGCCAATGGATCATTACTCTTCAACAGACAATGATCGCCGAACTTACTAGGTAAGCTTAGTCAGTTCATGACTGATGACGACGGCTTTTGGTGCCCAACGCCTAGTCTATTGCATGCGGACCATGAGGACCAAGAACGTGGGAGTCTAGTCAGCGCTCGCTCGCTTGATGATGACTACTCGCCAAGGGATCATTGCTCTTCTACAGACAATGATCACCGAACTTACCAGGTAAGCTTAGTCAGTTTGCGACTGATGACAATGGCTTCTAGTGCTCAACGCCTAGCCCAATGTGCATGAACCACGACAGCTGGGGAAGTGGGAGTCTAGAGCCAGCGCTCGCCCGCTTGATGACGATGACTCACCAAGGGATCATTGCTCTTTCACAAACAATGATCGCCGAACTTACCAGGTAAGCTTAGTTAGTTCGCGACTGATGATGATGCTTTTGGTGCCCAATGCCTTGTCTGCTACGTGCGGACCACGACGATCGAGGAAGTGGGAGTCCAGTCAACTCTAGCTCGCTTGATGACGACGACTCGCCAAGGGATCATTGCTCTTCAACAGACAATGATCGCCGAACTTACCAGGTAAGCCTAGTCAGTTCGCGACCGATGACGACGGCTTCTGGTGCCCAACGCCTAGTCCACTGCACCCGGACCACGATGGCCGAGGAAGTGGGAGTCTAGTCAGCGCTCACACGCCTGACGATGATGACTTGCCAAGGGATCATTGCTCGTCAATAGACAATGATCACCGAACTTACCAGTTAGGCTCAATCAGTCCACAACTGGTGACGACAACTTCAGGTGCTCGACACCTAGTATGTCGTGCATGGATGATGAATGAAGCCAATGTCTCTCCGACATTCTTATGCACAACAAAAATGACCTGCCGAGCAATCAATGCTCTAAGAAAGATAATACTTTTGGAGCACCTCAGCGAGCAGCCTATAATATACGGACCAGAATGGCTCATTGATAAACAATAGCAGCCAAAAACAGTCAGTGCCGATACAACTCGACTGACAAGAACATGCATTCTGCTCGGTAGTACAAATTCTACAATCTACAAATCATCTAAAGAAAACTCGACAGTACAGAACAAAACAATACTTTCATTACAAAATTATTTTTTTGTCCCGGGAACGACGTTACAACTATTTCAAGGAGAAACAACTTCCTCAACAGCTTTCCTGCGGAGCCAGAACCTTCCCTTCGAGAGATAGGTCCGAAAGCAACCCTCTTATAATGGGAAAAGTCAAGGTCGACATCGGGGTGCTATTCTCTGATAAGCTCCAAAAGCTCTAATTTGCCCTGAATAACCTCTGACGAGATCAATGACCTTTGTCCCGACATGTCGACAATAACCTCTAAAGCTCCTTGTCGACTTCAGACTCTAGTTGTTGTCATTCGACGACCAATTCCGTCTCCTCCCGCCTTCTTTCGGCATCTTGGGCCTGGAGATCAAACGACCATTTGTCCACAGCCGCATCTAAGAGCTCCAACTCAGCCCTAGTCCGTCCATGTTTAGAGCGGGTTGACGCCAAATTTGATTTGGTCGTTCGTAGTTGGGATCTTATGCCCGCAAACTCGGCTTCAGAGGAAGAAACTTCAGCCTTCATGGCCCCCAAGTTCACAGTAGTATTAAAGCTTTGTAGCTGACCAGTCAGGAATCCACCCGGTAAGAGCATCTGAATATGACATCCACATGTCCGCGAGAGCCTTCTCCAAGGCAAGGACTCGCTCGTGAGCTTCGAGATGCAGCGCAATAGGCTATACGGCTCAAGGGCATGAACGTCTGCCTCAGACCCATGGTGACATGAAATGTCAATGCGTGGTCCAATGTTCTTTCCCTCTAAGTCAATAGGGGGAGTAGTAACATCAAGAGGGAAATGAAGACCCCCCAAAGTTGCCGCCTGAGCAGACAAAGACAACCTAAGGGAAGAAGCCGTGCGATAAGAGGATTGCCTCTTTTTCGGAACAACAATAGGAGGCATGTTCGCCTCCAACTGGGCATGGCCAAACCTTTCTTCCTCAAACGACGATTGACAATCCCTTCAGCCGGCGAACTCGGCACAACGAGAGCGTCATGAGAACACCGTAGCAACCCACTGCGCACAACATTGCTTGGAATTATGACCTCCTCAACGGACGTCAAAGGGAGTGTGAAGAATTCCTCCTCTATCCGTCTTTCCTCCTCAGTGACAGTCGGAACTGCAAACTTCCCTGAAAAAAGAGACGACATCAAACTAGCATCGCAACTGGGATCAGAAAAATAAGCCAGCAACTAAGAAACTCACGAAGGTTAAACTGGAAGTATCTTGGGACCCTATGACTCCCAAGCTTGAAGTATGAAAAATTCACCGAAGCCAAGAACCAATACCTCTCCCAGGGCTCGATGTCATCCGCCACAAAATGCAAACAAGCAGGGCAGCTCAGTGCGCAAAGGCTCCTAGAATCCAACCGAGCGGTGATCATATGATGGATTACCGCCGCAGTCAAGCGAAGGTCGACATCATGCACCCTCAGAAGAATCGCAATCAGAACCTTGAACCTGCTCTGAACCATTTGAGCGGGAGACATGCGAAGAAAGAGGAAGAAACTCCAGACGTCCTCCAGCACTGGGAATCAGAGCCCCAAATCGAACATACCTCGGTGCAAACTTATATGCCCCTGAGGGGGTGTAGTTGGAGCCAAATTTCCAAACGCGAGAATGACTTCTAGATCCCCTGGAATACGATACAAACTTCGAAGCCTGATCAATTCGATTTCATCGACCAGACTATCCTCAAAGAGCTTGAGGCAAGTGAAGGACAACATATCCTTAGAAGAAAGTTCAACATTGTATGCCATTGATAAAAAAGAAAAATCAAGCTTTATAACAACATGATTTCTTGAAGAAATTACACAGATAAGAACTTCCTCGAAATGACAGATATTTATAGAGAAGACAAATCGTATCTATCCTTCTCGAGCAGTCGTGTACCCATTAATGCTACGCGTCGCTCGAGACAACGCTTTGGGTTTAATCACCATGACGGTACAGTTGCTTTTTGAAGAGTCAGTGAATCGACTAAACGCCCCACTTACTCGAGGGAGTAGCTAATGATACACCAAAACGGTCCTAACTCTGCACCGTACATGTGTCATGATGATCTCGATGAACAACATGCCCTAGAGTCAGCCCAAGACTGATCCGGCCCAAGCGGTTCTAAGTCCGCCCAATGCAGTCTACCAAACAGACTCAAATTCTTATAGCTTGCTAGCCCATTTGTCTCACAACTATTCTCAATACCCGTAAGCCCTATTAAGGCAAGTATCTCGAGGATCAGCTTCGGACGGACAAGTACAAAAACTCTTTGCAACCAACTAGGAAGCGAATGCTAGTGTATATATATCATATAAGGAGACTTCTACCTATGGACTACTTTCAAAACATAAACTATATCTCGTGTATCTAGGAGCACAAGGCTCACAGGGAAACACTCCTCCACAGCACGACTCCTAATTAGAGAGGGATCTCCACGAAGATCTTCTTCCCTAAACTACGTCATTGAGGACCTGGTCGAACCACGACTCCTGCACTATAAATAAGACATGAGTTGGTAAGCTAAGGTATGCTACAAATTCCCTGTTTACAGCAATACACTTTCCTCAGATCCTTGTCTGACTTTAGCATCAGAGTGCCATCGACCACCACAACGGTGGTCTGTGGCTCACGTGCGTTCCTTGTGCAGGTCAAGAGGTCAAAGTCAAAGCAAAGAGTGCAAAATGACTGCATCAATAATGGATTACCGACCAAGAGTACTTCACAAGTTCTCTTTCCGGACCATACATTGAAGCACCTGAACTACCCTTACTTGACCTTTTGGACTTGCGAGAGGGAGAAAAATAACCCTTCATGGGTTTCCTCTTGGATAGACTAGGCAGTTTCGCCACCCTTGTCTTCTGCACTCCAGATGCTCGGACATTGATCGTAGAAGAGGAACCGACAAGAATGGATCAATGGAGAACAACCCACTTCGCCTGATGTTCTCAGGCTTAAGAACATCAAGAATAAACATCAATGGCAGAGCGAGAAAGTCAACTTTCACTTTATCTTCCTTTGGAGAAAAAACGATAAGATCATGCCCCATATTTAGTAATAGTTGACCAGTTAGACAATGTCAAATGCTGTATTAAAATAAAAAAGCGAAGGGAATATAGGAAACTTATTTGGGATTCCTAAAACTGCGGATGTTCAGTTGGCCACCACACAGAAAGAACCCAAACTTCAATGAAGCAAAAAAGGCATTACTTCTGCCAGTTCTTCGTATCATCTAGAAGCTTGTCTAGAAAAGTCGGCCTTACTAACCAGTAAAAACCATGCTTGTTCATCCTAATAGGAACCACTGAATGGATTAACTTAGGCGATAGATGGTGCCCAACCTTCTTCGCCCTAACCAGATTGATAAAATTCTCCTCCTGTTTAGTGCAAACTGGGCAGGGGCAATACCCTGGTACGACATGAACTGCCAAATAGCGTTAGGAATAGAAAAATGCAGGCCTGTCTTGAACATGGCCTTGTGTAGACTGACATACCCCTCCCTTGGGGTTATCGGAGACATGCCTTTTTAATGAGTGATAACCTCAGGTCCTCAGGGACTTGACTGCCACTGTGAACGTCAACCATAAAGATCGAACACATACCTCTCAATTGTCATGAGCCTTAATCCACTTGCAAAGCTCTCGACCCAATTAAGTATTGGGTCCGAAAAAGAGCCAAGAGCAGATCGAAACTCATTCATGGACGGATAAGATCTTGTGCGGGATCTCCTCCCTCCATCATGCCTCGATAGTAGAGTCAATGAAAGAGTGAAATACTCGCTATATAAGGCGATCAAAGATGATGAGAAAGGTACGAACTTACAATTTAATTTATAGCCTACATCCATCTTTACTCAGTCGCTTGACTTTAACATTAGAGTGCCTTCAACCACCACAACAATGATCTTTGGCACAATTGATGAATAGGTCATTATCCTAGAATCCCAGCCTACTAGAATTCCTTCTTCATAACCATTAACCACCGTTATTGATCAAAATGAGTGGACAATAATTATGTGAATGAAGTTCCACGTTTAAAGAACAAAAATAATAGACAATCTGAATTTGTTTTTATATTCAACAAAATGGTTCACTAACTCTTACTTTCACTTCAACACTTGTGGAGGTGGCAGTGAGTGTGCAGAGTCAAAGATGGAAGAGAATGCGCAAGGTGATGAGAAGAAACACTTTGTGCTGGTACATGGAGGTTGCCATGGATCATGGTGTTGGTACAAGCTACAACCCAAGCAAATCTCAGCTGGTCACAGAGTAAGCTCTCTTAACATGGCATCTTCAGGTATTTCCCCAAAACCACTTGACCAAATACATTCGATTTCCTCTTACTTTGACCCCTTGATCAAGTTCATGGAATCACTCTCACCACAAGAAAGGGTGGTTTTGGTCGGTCACAGTTATGGTGGACATGCTATTTCCAAAGCCATGGAGAATTTCCCAGAGAAGATCTCTGTTGCTATCTTTATCACTGCTCAGATGCCCGGTCCAAATCTTTCTGTTCCCGATCTCTTAAGAGATTACGCTGCTCGGCCTGCTCCCCCATTGGACAACCAGTTTCTGTACAGTCAAGGCACTGTGAACCCAATGAAATCTTTCATTTTTGGTCCAAAATATTTGGCAGCTAATGTATATCAGCTTTGTTCACCAGAGGACTTGACTTTGGCAATCATGTTGGTGAGTCCAATGCGAATATTCAGTGGCGAACACATATCCAATGAAATCGTGTTGACCCCGGAAAGATATGGATCGGTTCGTCGAGTTTATTTGTTGTGTGACGAAGATAAGGTGTTTATTCAGGAGCACCAAAGGTTGATGATTGAGAAGAATCCCCCAAATGAGGTGAAAGAGATTAGAGGAGCTGATCATATGCCTATGATGTCCAAGCCCGATGAGCTCTGCAACTGTTTGCTAGAGATGGCCTACAAGTATTCTTAAGCAGTCATTTGAACATGGTACGTTTCAAGTGTTTGGTTTGGTACTCTTCATTTTGGTAATACTTGGGTTGTATAAAGGAAGTTGATCCGATAATGCTCGGACTTTTATTCTACTCCTTATGTTAGTTAATAATGTAAACTTGTGCTTTTCAATTCCAAGGTTCAAGCCATGTCAAGAGTACGAATCAGGGCCTCCTCAAAGCCAAAATGCATTAAATAAAAGGTCACGATTATTTTGAGTCTTCTTTGACTCTAAAATCTCAGGGTCGACCTTGATGAACTTGCTTACAAACACAAGTTAAACCGATTAGGAATTACTCAAGTAGAAGGAAATGAAGACATTAAAAAACACTCAAAAATCTTATCAAGAATACTTGTATTGTAAGCCATCTCTAGCAAACAGTTGCAGACTAATTAGGCTTGGACGTCATAGGCATGTGATCAGCTCCTCTAATCTCTTTCACCTCATTTGGGGGATTCTTCGCAATCATCAACCTCTGGTGCTCCTTATGAAACACCCTATAAACTCGATTAACTGATCCATATCTGGGGTCACCCCAACTTCCTTGGAAATCTATTCACCAATGAACAGTTGCATAGGTGACACTAAGGGTGTGTTTGGTTGCACCCATTTCATGGGAATAGGAATCCTATTCCCACTTGGAATAGCATTAAGGGTGTTTGTTTAAGAGTTTACTGGTAGGTGAGGGATGCCAGCACGTGCCGCATATTCCCACCTTTGATGGGAATCGTACGGCTCGGCTCACCCAAGGAAAACTTTTGGCGACCCTAAAACCTCTCGATTTAATCCTCCCTCGCAGCCTCGCCTCTCTCCACCTCTCTTCACATCAACTGAAGCAAGTTTTTGCAAAAAATCCCAGGTATGTCTCTCGTCTTCTTCCCTCTCTATTTCTCGATCTCTACATGTTAACTACCATTGATCTCTCCACTGATCTCTCTACCGATCTCAGCTGGTGGTGTACTGGTGGTGTTGATGGAGGAGTTGAGAATCGAAGAGGAGCATAAGAGACTCACGAAGATCTCGTTCTTCTCGTCTCTGTGAAGGGCTGATCGAAGATCTCTTGATCTCCATCGCATCAGAGGCTCGATCTCACCTCTTTCGAATATCTCTCATCTCTGCGATCTCCTCTCCTCCTCTGTGATCTCATCTCCGCGATCTCCTCTCATCCTCTGTGACTCCATCGCATCAGAGACTCACGAATACCTCTGTGAGTTCATCTCTTTCAGTTCAATGAATTCCATTTTTTATTTTGTAATGTACAAGTATTTACCACAGATCTGATCATGGGTATGTTAGAAATTTCCAGTATGGAACATTGAACGTGAACAACAGTACAGAAAATTTTGGTTAACTGTGTTTATGTGATCTTGGGTTTGATATTTACCTTGGCGAATAATGACTATGGTGTGTGATTTTGTTAGGAGGATTGGATTGCAAGAAACTTTTGGGTTTTTTTCTTTTGAACTGATTTTGGTGTTTTGTTTTTGTAGCTTTTATTTCTGGGCTTTCCAGTTCCAAGAGAAAAATTTGGGAGTTATTATTCTCTTCCTGATTTGAAGGAAAGGTAAATTTTGAACAAATTCATTGCTTTTTTTTTTTTACTGTGGGTTGGTTTGCTTTATCATTTCATATAATGATCACAATGGGTATTGGTTTCTCTTTATGGGGTTGAGATCCCTGGTCTTTTCTCTCATTTCATTGATTATGATCATTTCGTGCTTTTCCTCTTGGATTGGAAGAGTTTTTAATCTTTTTTCATTGATTAAGAGAAATGGGTTTTTATGGAATTCCTTCATGGTTGAAGAAGTATGGCAATGATTGAATGTTTTGGTCTTATGGACTTGTATTGTATGCATTTTGAGTGGTTTTATTGCTCATTTTTGTTCAAGAGACCCCATAATTGAGATGATTCATTTTTTACAAATGAGGTATTTCAATAGTTCCTGGTTTTCTTTATAGTCTGTGTGATGTATAGAAACCCGCAGGCAGATCAGTTCCGGGGGTTTTATGAAGCAAAGGTATTAAGAGAAGAAATTATACTAACTTGGCATTAATTTGTGGGTATGTTATGTACTTGAATTCTAGGAGCTCATTCAACAATCCCTTTCTCTCCATTTTCCTTCTTTGTTTGTATGTTGAATTGAATTTAAGAGAGATAAGTCTGTTCTAATTGGAAAGGTACATGCAATTCATTAGTTATTACAATGGTTTTTATTATGAACACAACGTTTCGATTTTTTTAGTTGTTTGTATAATGCTTTAGACAAGTTTTGCTGCCAAATGATGTTAATAAAATCTCTTATAATATCGACGACTGATACTTTGATGTAGGTGGATTGTGACGACTCCAAAAGCTTGTGCACAAAATATGGTGTTTCTAGTTACCCAACAATCAAGTGGTTTCCGAAGGGTTCCTTGGAACCAATTACGTGAGGATCTTAATAACATTTCAATAAGATGTTTAAGGATGATATTGTTTTACTTATATTTTCTTTTCTAAGTCATCTACACTATATTCCTATGGGTGCATAAGACTAAATCGCATTAAATATGTAGGTATGAAGGTGCACGTACCGCAGAAGCTCTTACGGGATTTGTGAATTGGAAAGGAGGTACTGATATATTTTGTAACCAACATCTTCCCTATCATTTGATTATATTGTTCAACTATGAAACCCTGTAACAAATTCAGTATTTGAGAAATATAGATGTGTGATGTACAGGTACGAAAGTGAAGTTTGTACCGATTCCTTCCCATGTTGTAGTGTTAACAGACGAAAATTTCAATGAGATTGTCTTTGATCATGCCAAACATGTTCTAGTTGAGTTTTATTCACCACGGTAAAGTTCAAAGTTTATGTCTGAATTCTCATTGTATTTTTTCATTTTCTTGCATAAGTTGTCAATCCGCTGTTATCCTTTATAACCTTTACAAATATTTCTCTCTAGGTGTGGGCATTGCAAAAAACTTGCTCCTGTAAGTGTGTTAGATTGTTTATAGCTAAGGGTGTCTTGTGTCTAATTAAGTGCTCTTATACATTTTGAAAGCTTTCATTGTGTTATTCCGTCTTGTAGGATTACGAAAAGCTTGCCGCAGCATATAAAATGGAAGAGGATGTTGTAATTGCTAAACTAAATGTTGAAAAACACAAGGACCTGGTTGACAGGTGAGTTTAAGTAAACTTGAAGTTTCATTTCGGCAGAAAAGTTCTAGTAAGTCTAAAAAAAAAAGCAGAAAAAATTACTTCATATGCTGCTAATTTGCAGGTATGATATCAGTGGTTATCCTACGCTGAAATTCTTTCCTAAGCACAATAAAGATGGTGAAGACTATGATGGTGAATTAGATTTGGAGGACTTCATATTATTCATCAACGAACATTGTGGTACCAGACGTGATCCAAATGGAAAACTTACTTCGGATGTGAGTATCAGATACGAACCTGTTGAATTTGCAGAGCGCTACCACCAGTACTAATACGAACCTGTTGAATTTGTTACTATTTGATCTTTCTGGTTGTTATAGGCTGGTATAGTTGAAAGTCTGCATCTCTTGGTGAAGGACTTTGTCAGTGGTAGCATTGATGAAAAGAAAGAAATTTTATCTCAGATACAAGAGGAAGCCGAGGATTTGGAAGGACCTGCTGAAAGGTAATATATTATGTACCAATTTGATCCCTTACGGTAACACAATATTGTTCAAATAACAATTTCACCAGAAATTAATGTATAACTTCGTCACTCTTTTCATCCAAAAATATGAACTTTTGTCTGCAAAATGCTGATCAAACAGTATCCTTATCATTTTCTTCTGATCGGGTGAACCTAGAATCATGTGTGCCCAACGAGATCATTGATCAACATTCAGGATGGAGAAGGCACCTACTGCCATCTTCTCCACATGCAATGAAAGCGCCTGAATTGTTTTTTGCTTTGGGTTATGTAGGTATGCAGAAATCTACATAAAAGTAGCCAAAAGCTGTATCAAGAAGGGTTCTGACTATGCCAGGAAAGAGATTGATCGTCTCCACAGCGTTCTTGAAAGTGTAAATTTTTGACAGTAAAAATTTCATGTGTTAATGATGATTTAAACATAATTCTAGCATCTAATCCTCTGCTTTACATCCCTTGGTTATTGTTTGCAGTCAATCAGCGATGCAAAGGCAGATGAGTTAACCCTGAAGAGAAACATATTATCAACATTCGTTATGTAATCTGAGGAGAGGTTCTACAGTTTTGCCTCGATTCCACTGCCAGATTTTTGTATCGGCCGGCCTATGTTCTAAAACACCAGAGCATAAGAAGGTCGAGAGAAAGAAAACTGTACAAGTTATGCTAAAGTTTCCCAGCAAGCTATGGATATAAATTTTGTTGACATAGTAATAGAAATGAATTTTGAAGTAGGAAGCAATTTTTCACTCTTCATTCTGTGTGGTTTGTGCAAAGACCAGAGGGCTTTTTTTTTTTTTTTTTTTTTCTGAAAAGCAAGCAGGAATTTGAAGGATCTCTAGATCTTTATATTAAAAAAAATTTATGAACCAAATACAAGCTCATTCCTTCGCTCATTACATCAACACTAGCCATGAGTACTTTAGACCAAGTCCATATAAAGCAATGTAAACATGATTTCATTTTGAAAATTTTAGTCAAAATATATATTGCTAAATTTTTTTTATTAGAATTCTGAATACCATTGAACGTTGATTTCTCATTGAAAGATTTAAGCAGACGTCGAGTTTAAAATTATACTGTAAGGATGTTTTGCAGGAAGCAAAATCAAAATCATATTCTAGTTTATATATAAAAGTAGAATTGTGGGATCTTCAAAATGAAAAAAAAAAAAAAAATGAAAATAAAATTCCCATGATTAGTTTTAGGCAACCAAACACTCACAATAGGAATTGGAATCCAATTCTCATGGACAATCAAACATCAAAGTTGGTCAAGTCCATGGCATGGGATGCCATGACATGGGATGTCATGGAATGAGATTCCAATTCCCACCTTAAGATTCCATGCAACCAAACACACCCTAACATGATTGCCAATGTAAAGTACTCTGCTGAACATAACTGATACACATTAGTTGCCAAGTAATTTGGGCTAAAATTGACAGTATTTATCGGGTTCTCAGTGTCTTGATTGTAAACAAACTGATTGTCCATTGGAGGAGCAGATCTAGTAGCAAATGAGCAGCAATTTTTCTAGAGAGCCAAGCCAGCCCAATACCATCCATCATCCTAGAGATGCTGGAAATGACCCAATCTCTAGGATAATGGATGGTATTGGGCTGGCTTGACTCTCTAGAAAAATTGAGTAGCAAAATCTCGCATAAGGTCAGGCACAGAGAGGTTTGGACCAGGCTTCCGATGAAGATAGCAACAAAGATCTTCTCTTGGAAATTCTCCATGGCTTTGGAAATAACATATCCACCATAGCTATGTCCAATAAAAACCACCCTTTCTTGTGGTGGGGTCCATGAACTTGATTAGGGGTCAAAATAATTGTAATCTAATGAATTTGGTTGAGTGGTTTTGAGGAGATACCTGAAGATGACATGACATGTTAATAGAGCTTACTCTGTGACTGGCTGAGATAAGCTTGGGTTGTAGCTTGTACCAACACCATGATCCTTGGCAACCTCCATGTACCAACACAGTTTTTCTTCTCATCACCTTGCACAATCTCTTCCATCTTTGGTTCTACGCACTCATTAGCACAACCACAAGCGTTGAAGTGAAAATGAGACTTAGGGTGTGTTTGGTTGCATGGAATCTTATGTCATGGGAATTAATGAGGAAACTCCTATATTTTAGGTTAAATTGATATATCACTCCACATCTACCATTTGATTTTTTAATCAATGGTGGGAATGAAAGTCTCATGAATATGAGAATCTCACTCCTTGATTTTCCCAAGGCATGTGATTCCCATGTTCATGGGAATTTCATTCCCACCATTGATCACAAAACCAAATGGTAGATGTGGAGTGATACATCAATTTAGCCTAAAATGTAGGGGTCCCTTCATGGATTCCCATGGCATAGGATTCTATGCAACCAAACACACCCTTAGTGAACCAGATATGTTGGTGGAATTATGCAAAGAGATATAAAAATGATTTCCGACTGTTTTTTCAATTTTTAGTTCTTTGAACGTGGAACTTCATTCACAAGGTTATTGTCCACTCGTTTTTGTCAACAAAGGTGGTTATATGATTCTAGAGCTGGCTTTCTCGGCGATCATTCACCAAATTCATGCTTCCTTGACAGAATGGAGGGCCAGCCAAGAAAAAAAGCTATGTTTTGAAACACAGTTGGAAAATAAAAAGTTGGAAAACAAAACTATACTGGTCCAAGGTATATGAGGACTTGCCATCCTGATCTTATTATAGGTGTCATTGAGTGTGTATTTACTGTGGAGCTTGTCCATACCAGTTCATCGTCTAAGCCTGGGGAGATAGAGACCTGTGTTAATTTCTCCTTAACTATCACATTAACTATCACCAAGTGCCCCTCCATACAGCTTGGTATATTCCACGAATTTTGTCGGACGATGGCTGAAACTTTTGCATTCTTGTGGTACAATGAGTTGTATGTTAGATGTTAAGGGAATAAACTATAAGTCTTCCATTGGCTGCCATGTGTCATGTCATAGGAGGGTGTCACTATATCAAATTTGCATTCTTGGAACAACCCTAAAAACAATAACACTTTTGAGCTATAACAATTCACAAAGCAATTTAACATATTTTCACATACAAAATGATACAGTTATTGTATCACCATGAATAATATGGTCCTACAAGTGATACTATTCATGGTGATCTAATTTATTGTATCACTTTTTTTTTTGTGTAATTGTTTTTCATTTGTTTTAACTAATTTAGTTTTGACTTGAATTGTTTGATGGATTGTAACAGCTCAAAAGTGTTACTATTTTGGGAGTTGTTACAAATATGTCAATTTGGTGTAGTGTGTGTTTCCATTGCTAATAAGAAGAGTGGCAATTTTTTCGGCTATTGGTCTTTCCTTGAGTATACTCTTCCAAATCCATGTACTGTTTTGAGGAATCTTCATAGACTAGAAATTTTGGCGCTTTATTAAAATTTCCCTAACCCATTGCATCCATAGGCTAGAAGGATTTGTTAGAGCATCCCAAATAGTCTCATACTGGTTGCCGAATTGCACTTTGTGAAGGTCTCTAAAGCCCAAGCCTCTTTTTCTTAGAGGATGACACAAGTCTATCCATCTTATCATTTCTTTTTTTGCTTGATCAGCGTCCACTCCACTCTAAAAATTTCACACAAATGCCTTGAATTTTGTCTAGGACTACAATAGGGTGAGCAAAAGCCGAGGTCTAATAAACATGCAACTCTGATAAGGAACATCCTTCCTGCATATGAAAGGAAGCAAGCTTTCCACGAGGAGAGTTTTTCCCTCTATTTTGCATATAAGAAAAGCACAATCACCATACTTAAGTCTTGATGTAATAAGCGGAAGTCCCAAATATTTACTGGTAGAGTACCCACATTAAAGTTAAGGACATTGGTGATTTGATTTCGTAAGTGGAGATTCATAACAAGGAATAATGCACATTTCTGATAATTTACTTGAAGCCCTTTTGCCCTACCAAATATTTCCAAGCTATCCGCTAAAGCTCTGGGCAACTTTTCATCACCTCTAAAGAGGGCCATGAGATCATCTGCAAAACATAGGTGAGTAATCATAGATTTTTTGCATTTGTAATAAAGCCCATATTCGTCTTTTCTTTGCTTTGACAATAGAATAACATTTAGAAGTTCAATAACTAGGACAGAAAGGTATGGCAACATTGGGCATCTTTGTCGAACACCTCTTTTATCCTTAATATAACATTACAAGGCTCCTTTTAAATTGATGGAGTAATCGTCGTTGAGATGCAACCTATAACCCAAGAAATGAATATTCCTGAAAAACTCAATTTCTCCGTAACTTTTAGAATGCAATTTCATTCAATAGTATCATATGCTTTTCTCAAATCTACTTTTGCTGCACATCTAGGAGGCCCTTCATTTTGTGATTTTTCCTAAGTATCTCAAATCTAGTTTTGCTGCAAATCTAGGAGGCCAATCATTTTGTGATTGTTCCTTAGTATCTCACGTGAAAGCATGATGTTGTCTTGAATGTATCTACCCCCTAGAAAGGCTAATTGGCAAGGACTAACAACCACTTTCATCGCTTCCTTCATTCCGTTTGCTAGAATTTTTGTTATAGTTTTGTATAGAACATTGTAACAAGAGATGGGCCTGAAATCTCCAAAAGTAGATGGAGTGGAAACCTTAGGAACCAGAGTAATGATAGTGGGGTTTACTTCGTGCAAAAGCTTGCTTGATTTGAAAATTTTCAGCACGAATTGTATAAAATCCTCTCCTACTATTTCCAACAAAACTTGAAAAAATAGGAAGAGAAACCATCTAGTTTGGGGGCCCTATTGGAAGAGAAACCATCTGGTATGGGGCTTATCAGAGCCAGTAATCGCTAAAGCTTCTATAATCTCATTTCCGGTCACCTGTTTCACCATTGCATCTGCCAAGTCTTGGGGAAAGTGTTAGGGAAGTCTAAGACTTGAATAATTGCGGCTTCAAAATCACCCTTGTGTGGAGCTTTGTAGACTTCACCAAAGTAACTGAAGCACCCCGCTTCAATATCAAAAAATTCGACAAACTTAACCTCGTCTCTGTTATAGTTACAAGAAATATTATTTATGACTTTTCTTTATTTGATAGAGTTATGAATAAGGAATGTGATTTCTCAAAAAATGTCGACATTTCACGTTTTTTTTAAAGTTACCGATATTTCTTTCGAAATTCAAAATATTGATTCTTTTCATTAGGCCAATCTCAATTTTCATACATTTTAATCCGTTATAACCATAGTCGACCCCGAAAGTATCGGGAATGAGTTTTCATGATGATGATGATAACCTTAGTTTAGTATTAAAATTTTGTTATATAAGTGATTTTTATGCAATATGTAATTTGTATGACATTATGAGTCAAGTGGTACTCTTTGTGTAATATGTAAGAGTTTAAAATGCTTAAATTATAGGGTATTTTACACTTTGCTCCCTATTATACATAGCTAATTGATAAGTAGATCTATCATTAATCACTATTACAGTTATCCCCCTTGACTAGCGGTAAACGTCCAAAGACCGTCAAGGCACGCATGTATTTGAAATTAGTCATATTTGAAAGACAAAAATTCCCTTCGTTGATCTAATGGCTGAAATTTAAAGTTGATACAAATGATCCAATGGATGAGATTAAAATCACAACTCTCATCCTAAGGATAATATTCAAATTACTCACTAGGAAATGGTTACACAGGACATGACAACTCAAATCTCAACTTTCTGACTCTTTGAGTGGTTACAGATTGGGGAACACTTTCACTGAAGTTGGGGAAGACGAAGTAACCATTGGGGGAGAGGAAATACAAAGTAGCCGTTGGGAAAGATGAAGTAGTCGTTGGGTTAAACCCTATTTAAAGTTGATACAAACCCAAGTTTGGAACTTAGGGTTTCATTGCACATACAACAAATATGAGTTTTTCATCATAGATCTGAGTTCAGAACAACATAATGAAAGTAAGTTAGTGATTTTGATTTCATTTGGACGTTTATGTTGGTATTTATTAATATTTGGAGGTGATCTACCTCTCGCACGCTTCTTCTGAACCAGGGGGCATTCTTACATTCAAACTTATTAAGGGGTTAAGTTACTGCCTCTATCTATTATAAGGGTAGAGAGTAATTAAAATTTGTTTTTTCTAGCAGGTTCCCTGCGGCCACTGTCATCAGTACAATCATACAAGTGAAGACTGCCCTTATTTGTATTATGTGTGTTCCAAGAAGGGTTGTAATGGAGTCTACAAGCTTTTGAAGTCTGAAACCTAAAAAGATCCAAATAGGATGTTCTTGGCCTGTCAAATATCTAGGCGCAAAGGGTTTTTTTGGCTTGATGAAGTTATTTTGAAGAGAAATGAAGAAGGTAGTTCAAGCTCAAAATATCATCAAGTCTAACAGGCAAATTCAAGACTAACATGCCCTTCAATACTTGCAACAGTATCACCATAAAAAAACCATCAACAGTATCAATACTTACATCACCATAAACAAACCAAAAGAAGTTGGTATGTTCCCCAATATATAAACAATATCACCATAAAATATTGTCTTAAAAAAAGTCTTCAAAACATAAGAAGTTAGTATCACATGTTTGGTGCTCTTGGCCCTCTTGGCCCCATAGGTTGATTGATCCATTGATTGTCCTGTCTTTCCCTGCCTCTACTAGCCTGGAACATTGGTGGCCTTATTGGATGAGGCCTTACTCCTTGTGCAAAGAACTGAGTTGGAAACATTGAAGCATGAAGGTTGTGCATGGTTGGAGCTGTTGGCATTTCAGGCTGATTGGGTTGTTGTGAATGGAGTGTTGGCATTTCAGGCTGATTGGGTTGTTGTGGAAGTTGACATGTTCCTCTCCCAGTTCCAAAACATGATTTGGCACCTATTTTCTTGTTGTTCCTACCTCTTCTAAATCTAGGTTTTGCTCTGGATGTTTGTCCACAACCTTGTGTTTGCCCCCTAGGAGGGAGTTTACATGTTCTGCTGTTGTGACCCTCAAAACCACACTTTCTGCAGCTTCTTGCTTCCTTTTTCACTTGTTCATCCTCATCCCTTCTTCTTCAGTATTTGGTCTCCCAGGATGTCTTTTCACTAGAGGTGGGAGCACCAAGTATGCAAGCTGCCACATCAAAACAATCATCATATATGCAAATAGTCTACATTGAATAAAACTATCAAACAATCTAATCTAAGACTGGTACTTACTTCTGCCCACTCTCTGATATTTCTAATACTGACTATTCCCCTTGAGTAAGCCTCCACATATGCTTTCACAGAATGATAAGGACTACAAAATTTGCATAAAATGCATATAAGTGTGGGGCAATTATTATATAAAGAGTAAACATTAAGTTTCATAGGATACTTACTCTGCCCATATGGGTTTGTGATTGGCTAGACAAACAACTCTATGCACATAGATGATGCCTGTCAGCTCCCATTGTCTACAATCACAATATCTTACACATGTCTTCACTCTCCACCTAGAACCACTGTCATTATGTATGACAGTGATGAAGCTATCAGTAGATCCAAATTGGCTGAATTGGTTCCTCATCTCCTTGAACTTTTCAATGAGCTTCTGAGTTCTAGGTATTAGTCTATCTATGTCACAACTTCTGCTTTTGGCCCTTCTATCATACATAAGCCTCATCAGAAGCATGTGATACTCATCTATGAACTTGCAGACTGGCATTTCCCTAAGCTTGAGAATCCAATTGTTGAAGCTTTCACTGAAGTTGTTTGTGATGTGCTTTGAGCATACTCTACTGTCAAAGTAAGTCATGCACCAAATCTTCACATCCCTCTCAACTAGCCACTGATGTGCTCTTAGATTACTTTTTTTCAACTCTTTCAAACTGGAGATACAGTCAATCTCCTTGTATGCCTAACAGCTTTCCAACAAAGCCTCATCAAGAACTTACCTCCAAATCCAGCCTTTTTGAAGTTCTTGTACATGTGCTTGA